>JASXTE010000017.1:24253247-24854497 GCA_030280995.1 Hemileia vastatrix | reverse complement strand
ACTTTTTATTTTTTATTTTTTTTTATTTTTTGGTCACTTTTTTTTCAATTTTTTTTTAGGTCACTTTTATTTTTATTTTTTTTATTTTTAAATTATTTTTTTTGGTCACTTTTTTTTCAATTTTTTTTATTTTTGGTCACTTTTTCATTTTTCATTTTTTTTTGTCAATATTGTCATTCTTGTTACTTTATTTTTTTTATTTTTTATTTTTTTTTGTCACTTTTTTTTTATCACTTTTATTTTATTTAATTTTATTTTTTTGTCACTTTTTTTTATTTATTTTATTTTATTTTTTTTTGTGACTTTTTTTCATTATTATTTTTTTTTGTCAATTTTGTCATTTTTGTCACTTTTATTTTATTTTATTTTATTTTTATTTTTTATTTTTTATTTTTTTTATCAATTTTGTCTTTTTTGTCACTTTTTTTTTATTGTCATTTTTTTTTCCCACTTTTTTTAAATTTTTTAAATTTTTTTTTGTCACTTTTTTTAAATTTATTTTATTTTATGTTTTGTCACATTTTTTAATTTTTTTTTTTTTTGTCATTTTTGGGTCACTTTTTTTAAATTTATTATTTTGTCATTTTTTGTCAATTTTGTCAATTTTGTCAAGTTTTTTTTTTTGTCAATTTTTTTTTTTGTCAATTATTATTTTTTTTATTATCACTTTTTTATTTTATTTTATTTAATTTTTTATTTTATTTTTATTTTTTTTATATTTTTTTTTATCAATTTTTTTTTGTCACATTTTTTTTTTTTTTTGTCAAATATTTTTTATTTTTGTCAATTTTGTATTTTGTATTTTTTTTTTTTTGTCTTTTTTTTTTTTTTGTTACTATTTTCTTTTTTTTTTATCACATTTTATTTTCCTTTATTTTATGTCACATTTTTTTTGTCATTTTTTTTATCAATTTTTTTTGTCACATTTTTTTTTGTCAATTTTTTCATTTGTCAGCCAGGCTACTAGACTCACCCAGTAAAATAATTGATTATCTTACTGAAGTAAAGCCACTCCTTTTTAATACTTATTAATAAATTAATTATTGAAACTACTGATGTAGTACTTACAAATAACTAGTTAAGTACACTAAGAAAGGTAGATAATTAATAAAAATAAGTACCTGCCCCATACATATTTTATTCCCTAAACACCGGTGATCAATCATACAGAGGAGTAGGAATAAAATTAGTAAAATTCTAAAAAATTCAAATTCTTTTATTAAGAAATGTAAATACCGTTGAATCTACATTTTAAAATCAAATGTTTTGTACTAAATGTGACAATCAAGAGAACTTAAGTTTTATTTTAAATAATACTGATATCTTCCTTGACGCTTCATTTAGTACAGGTTCTATTATTTCACATACTTTCTTTTATTTAAGTTTTCCCTCTCATACTCTTGTATTAGGAGATATTAATCCCTTGTTTTGTTTTCTCACATTTTGTGTCAGCCAGGCTACTTGTCAGCCTGTATATCTCCAGGACTGAGTAAAAAGTGACTATAAGTTATGTTAAACACATGAACTATACATGGGAACAATAAATAAGAGTACACAAATAGTATACATAAGTAAAATTATGATAATACACAAAAAATGCCATTATAACACCTTATATACACGCATATATCCTTCTTTTATAGGTCTTATGTATATAATATTAAGTTGGAATATGTTAGGGTAATCTTTAGAACCTTAAGTATAAGGCTACATAATTTTTAAGTACACTTAAAGCTGTTATATTCATTGTTTTATGCAAAAAACAAGAAATGCGCTTTATTTCACTTAAAAGTTGACTATATGCGCTATAAAATTGAGAATATCAAAATTGCGCTTTGACAGATCAATTGGACTCATTTAGAACTATTGATTTGGCTATTTACATGCATAAAAATAACACTTTTCAAATTTGGTGTTTTTTATGCCAGAAATGGCTTCTGTGTACTGGCCACATACTGCCTGCTTTTTTCCCGTGTGAATAGCTTCATTTTTAGCAAAGTTAGCTTTTTCACACTATAATTACCCCACATTCTACACCCACTGTGGGGAAACACACTAAAATAGGCAACAGGCGCTTATTTAGTGTCCTAGCTTAATTAATAATGCATTGACCTTGTTTATATGCACTAATTTCATTAATAACCTCACTCTTGGCACTTTATTTCATCACCACGCTTAAATTCGCCTAATTTTAGTCAAGGATTTGCCCATGCAAGCGCCTTCCAAGAACTGCATGTAGTTACCCCACATCTCACGCTCTTTTTTAAGTTTTTGGGTGGTTTCTCAGTCAATGTTGGTTATTTTTGAATGGGAATTTCACGTAGTATAATGTCAGGATTAGCCCCATTATTTCTACAGTAAATCCCCCTTATTATTGAGCTATTATTAACCTTAAAAAGTCTTCTTTAGTCTTTTATATTATTGGTTTATACACATATACTCTCTTTTTGTCTTTTTCTTTAATTTTGATGGATTTCCCTTATTATTACAGTATTTTGGCGGTTGTTACTTGTCTAATTATGTAATGGGTCACTAGGGATGTTGATGGGAAGGTCTATTAGTTGTTTTGAGGCGTCATTAACCGTGTATTGGATGGTATATCAAGGGATTTATTGGGGAACTCAGTGTGTATAAAAGGAGGAGGTTTTTGGGTCTTGTTTCTACATTCTTTGTCATTACAATTTAACCAATATAACGAAATCATTTACAATACATATCAATTAGTACTTTTATAAGACTTTTGAATAGTATCTGAATTTATATAATCTATTTTTCTACCAACTACAAAGATTGTAAGCCATATATAAGAATAGTGAGAATTATATTACTGAGACCTTTATATTTGATTTTATTTTACAACTTAGTGGATTAATACTACAGTATTCATATAGGACCATTAAAATCTTCTAGACAACTGACTATTCAAGCTAGTTCACGTCCTTGTACTTGACCTTAGCCTGACAATTGGGGACCTTTCCTCAAGAATTCTGTTATAATCCAGTAAGTGAAATTTTCAAAGAAGGTACACGTAAATAATATCCCTATAGAAATATTTGGATAATTACAACAGGTTGAGGTCACTTATATAGTGATTTCAGAAAAATAAGCCCTGTTATATAATAAAATTGTGATATTGAATCATCAATTTTACCACTAATTTAACATATAATTGTTCTTAGTGGGAGTCTGTCAATAGACCAATTAAATTTGTGATCTTTGCAGATGATAACCAATTAAACTGATTAATTGTTTTCTTTTTACAGGACTCTTAATCCCTTTTTATTGGTTTTTAAAATTCATTTAATATTTGGAAAGAATCTTACTAACAAATTTTCTTTTTTAAATATAAATACACGGCTACATATTGTAGACCAGTTAAATCAAGTGACCACATAAAAGCATATTTGACTTTTGGCACTTAAAGATTCACTTCATACCAATAAGTAAGCAATAAAATTGTCTTCAGTGGTATTAATAAATACTGATTAAACTCCTTTTTGAAGTTTTTCATATCTAAACTTTCAATTCTCTAAAATTCCACGTAAAAATGTGTGACAACAATGACATTGTAAGTAATAAGGCAAAACCTTATAACTTAAGAACTAGAGCTGAAAGACCTGTTACAGGACATCCAAATGGAGGGTCAAGAATCACCAGTAACAATAAACAACACCCCACCAATGTCCATGGAGGAAAAGGAAAAGCTCTTAAAACAAATGTCAATAAAGAAGTCCAAAAACACCTTACAAGAGCAAATTCACTCCCTCTCAACCCTACTGAATACACTAACAATAAGAGTAAACAATATGTTAGACCAGATCAATAATCTGGAGAAAAGGGCGGCACAGGGCTTTATAGAAGTCAACCAGGCTCTAGTGGATATAAGGTCTCATCAACAACCAGTGGCACCAAATACCACAGCAACACCTCCAGTCCCAGAAGAGGACCAAAAGATAACTGTAAGCAAATGGAAGTGGGATTGGTATTCCCAAAACTACAACAGTCCTCCTCAACAGGGATCCAGCAGTCACCCTTACAGGGGAAAGCCAAGGAGAGGCAGGGGAAATGGAATAAGACCGTGGTAAGTCATCCATCTTCTCAAGATCAATTATATAATCCTAACAATGAATTACTTATAGGTAATGAAATTGATAGAGAGTTATTGGATATAATTGATAAGGATTTAAAAAATTATTCATTTGAAAATAACATGTTAGACTTGTCATTAAATGAGGACAATGTACATAGTTTTATTGATCACCAGGAAAATACTATTAATATAAAAATGGAATCAAATGAATTAAAACTTGACCCTGATGATGAATCTTCTGAATTGGAAACAGACAAAATTGAATATTTTCTAAAAGAAAATCCAATGGAATCAAAAATAATTAGTAAATTATTATTAAGAATTGAAAAATTGGAAGAATTCTCTAGAGAGTCCAACAATAATACGGAAAGTGTATTATTAAACATCACACAATCATTGAGTACAACAGCCAATAAGTTAAAAGTTATTGAGAATTCAAATAATGAATTGATCAATGAAAACAAAAGATTAAATTCTGAGATTAAAAAATTAGAAATTAAATTAGAACATTCTCAGAATATTATGGCCACCATAGAAGGACGTGTAAAATTGTCTTTTTCAAATGTAAATGATACCTTAACTCATGTACCTGTGATAAAAGATTGGTTACAAAGAGTAAAAATTTAAGTAGCTAACATTTTGAAAAATACTGAAACAATAAAAGATAATACCTCTTATGTAGAAAGAGTACCAGTTTTTATGAAACACTCTGATGATAAACCAATAATGGAACATGAACATAGTGTCATGGGCTCTGAGAATATAAAATCAGTAAAAGATGAAATAAATGATCATCTTTCTAAAGTAAGTGAATTACTCAATATTCCTCAGGTTAGGGAAGCAAAAACTAGCCAAAAGAACTGGCCTAAGTTAGATCAGTACCCTTCTTTTGACGGGGATTCAAAATCTGATTGGCAACAATTCATACAAAGAATTGATAACTTAAAATTTTCATACAAACTACCTGATGAAGAAATTACTTCAAAGTTAATATCTTTATTTACAGATGTGGCCTTATTATGGTTTGAATCTGTATTGAGTGAGGGAATTAATTACTCCTGGAATGAATGGAAGGCACTAATTGAAAGGCAATTTGGTGGCCCAAAATTTAGAATCACTCAACAAAGATTGTATGAAAAGACAAGATATAATCCAAATGCTGGAGATAAACCCTTGGTCTTCTTAATGAATTTAATAAAAATCATGAAAGCTATGGATCCAAAAATGGATTATGAAGAGTGGAAAGAAAAAATAATATACAAGTTGCCTATATCAGTTAGAGATATTATTGTAGCTAGAACTGAAACTATCAGAGATACCTCTGGATTCATTAATATATGCAATGAGATATTATCAAAACACAAGTATGAAACCAAGTATAGCGATTACAGACAAAGTGTTGACGTTGTAAAACCTACTACAAGTAAGTTACCAGTGGAAAAGAAAAAACCTTCAGCTCCCCTTGTCCCTAAGAGACAAGAAAATAACACTTGTTACAAATGTAATGAACCTTGGGTTAAGGGTCACACGTGTAAGAAGAGAATAAATGTTATTGAAACCTCACAGAATTCTGAACCTAGTAATCATGAAGATGAGAATGTGGAATCTAGTGAGGATTGCAAAAGTAACATATCTTACAGTGGTGATGAAAATGAGATATTTGTATTAGAACAGGATATAATGTTCCTGAATGATGCTATACCTCATACAGACACATCTTTAACTTCCATAGAGGAAGCTGAAATAATTAAAGATGTATCTCATGATACTTACAAAATAACACCTATCAGAGCACCTATTATCATATGTGGAAAAGAAATGAATGCCATTCTTGACACTGGGGCTGCAGGTAGTGTAGTTTCAATTAATACATTAATGAAACTTGATCGTAAGTACCAGAAAAAACTAGAACCTGTCCAGACAAAGAACTGGAGGGGTTTTGGTTCAGTATTAAATCCAATTGGCAAATACAAAACTGCTGTATTCTTTAAATATAATAATGGATATGTCAGAGCAGTTTGTGAATTTGTAGTAATGGATAATAATAATTGTAGTGATTGGTTTATTATTGGCAATGATTTATTGACAAAATTTGGCATTAAACTAGATCCTGCAAACAGTTGTTTCACCATAGGCGTGAATGGTAAAAGAAAATTCAAGATATGTTCTGAAAATTCAGTATATGCCATTTCTCCTAGAGAAGAACAACTACAAGGTGGAAGAACCACCAATGAAGTGGTTGAATTGGAAAATGAAATCAAAAAGGCCTCTTTCAGTCCTCAACTCTCAAAAATTGAAGAAGAAGATATTTTGAGATTGATTAAATCATATCCTATGGCATTTGCTCATGGTTCAAATGAACTAGGATTGGTCAAAGACCATGAGATGAAAATCTCTCTAAGCTGTGATTTGGATAATATTCCTGGCAGCTTAAAAAAGAAACCTTACCCAGTATCTCCTGCAAAAAGGAAAGATATTGAAGACAATATAAAATTGTTGTTGGAGATGGGTATTGTTGAAAAAGTGGACACAAAACCTAAGTATTATGTCATTTCACCAGTATTAATCTCTTATGAAAAAGATAAGGCAAGATTATGCGGTGATTATAGAGCTCTGAGTACATACACAGTAGATGATATTTACCCTCTACCAAGGATAGCTTCTATCCATGCTACCTTAAAAGGAGCAAAATATATTTCCTGTCTGGATGGGAACAAGGGTTACCACCAGATTCCTGTGGAAAGAAATTCTCAAAATTACTTATTAATAACCACACATATGGGTATATATAAGTATGTGAGAATGCCATTTGGCCCAAAGAATGCGCCTTCAGTCTTCCAAAAATTGATGGATAGTGTTTTTCATCAGGAAATGGTTGAAGGATGGCTATTGGTCTATATTGATGACATCATAGTGTTTTCAAAAACATATGATGAACATTTAAATCACCTGAAAAGAGTCTTCCAAAAAATGGATGAAATTAATATGACTATTGCATTAAAGAAATGTAAATTTGGATTTCAATCCTTGAAAGTACTTGGACATGTTGTATCTGGATTACAAATTTGTGTTGA
The DNA here is from genome assembly GCA_030280995.1 of Hemileia vastatrix. Lineage (NCBI taxonomy): Eukaryota > Fungi > Basidiomycota > Pucciniomycetes > Pucciniales > Zaghouaniaceae > Hemileia > Hemileia vastatrix. Next base: position 24,847,333 of record JASXTE010000017.1, on the reverse strand, counting down.
CCAGAATAAGGTGGCAGCAATTAAAAACATTGGGATACCTAAAAATGTAAAAGAGGTTCAAAGTTTTTTGGGTATGTGTGGATATTATAGACAATATATTAGAAATTACCAATACATTGCAGCCCCTTTATCAACATTAATCAGGAAGAATGAGGCTTTCATTTGGAATAATGAAAGAAAACACGCCTTTAATAAATTAAAGGAATGTTTAATGTCAGCTCCAATATTGGGACTTCCAGATTTCACCCTACCTTTTATCTTGTACACTGATGCAAGTTTCATAGGTTTAGGTGCTGCTTTACAGCAGAAACAGATAATAAATGGAAAATTATCTGAAGTAGTTATCTGTTATATATCCAGAACCTTAAGAAAAACAGAATTAAGGTATGGTGCCACACAGCTAGAATGTTTAGCCGTGGTGTAGGCTTTGGAGAAACTTCATTACTATCTGGAAGACCAGAAGTTTGAACTTATAAAAGATTGCAGTGCATTAAAATCATTACTAAACATGAAAACACCTAATAGGCACATGTTTAGATGGCAACTAGCTGTACAAGAGTACAGAGGAAGAATGACAATCACTCACAGAGCAGGAACATTGCATTCAAATGTGGATTTATTATCCAGAAGTCCTTTGCCAAATGATGCTGACAACCCAGCTTATGTACCTGAAAATGAGGTTATACATATATTTGGGATTTATATAGTGGATTTAGAAGAAGAGTTTATGCAAACTATATTGGAAAATTATTCATCTGATAAAGATTTGTCTAAACTATCTACCATTCATAATGATCCAACAAGTGCCTCCATAAGTGCATTAATTAAAACCTTGCCTCCAAAGTATAAAAATGCGTTTGAAAAAGGTAAACTATCAATTGAAGATGGATATATATATTACAGGAAAAAGTTAAGCAATGTAATAGTAATACCACCTTCTATGAAAGAGTTAATGTTGAGTACTTGTCATGATGACATCTTAGCTGGTCATTTTGACTTTAACAAAACATTAACCAGAGTTAAAAATACAGCCTGGTGGATAAACATGAAAGAGGATGAACAAAAATACATTGAAACATGTGACTCTTGTCAGAAATCTAAAAGATTAACTGGGAAGAGAGCTGGGTTGTTACAACAAATAGAGCATCCAAAAGCTCCATGGGAAATTATAAACATGGATTTTGTAACTGGCTTGCCATTAGCAGGAAAAGAAAGTTTCAATTCTTGCTGGGTAATAGTGGATAGATTAACAAAAATGTGTAAGTTTATCCCTACCCATAAAGAGGTATCTGCAAAAGACTTGGCATTACTATGGTGGACTCAGATGATGAATACTGCTGGGTTCCCCAAAGCCATAATCTCTGACAGAGATCCTAAATTTACTTCAGAGTTCTGGACATCTTTGATGGAAGTATCAGGTTGTCAATTAAAATTGTCTACAGCACACCATCCACAAACTGATGGGCTGGCTGAGAGGATGATACAAACTCTAGAAGACATGATCAGAAGATATTGTGCCTTTGGATTAGAATACAAAGACAATGAGAAATTCACACATGACTGGGTAACATTAATTCCTGGCCTTGAATTTGCGTATAACAGCACAACTCATTCTGTAACAGAGAATAAACCATTTGAACTCTGGCTGGGATACGTACCAAATACCCCAGTAAATCATTTAAATAAATTACCAAGGTTGGATATACACCCTGGCACTAAATCCTTTATTCATATGCAACAAATGTGTAGAAATCATGCAGAAGAATGCATCCAAAAAGAATTTGAATATGAAAAGAAAAGGTGGGACAAATCTCATAAAGAATTTGAATTCAAAAAGGGAGATAAAGTCCTCATATCAACACTACATTTTAACTTACAAGGTAATGTTAAATTAAAGGATCCCTTTGTAGGACCTTTTGTAGTAAGTAAAATGGTTGGGAATAATGCAGTGGAAGTCATGTTATATGCTCCATATGATAGGAAACATCCAGTTTTCCCTATCTCATTATTGAAACCTTACCATGCAAATGATCATGACTTATTTCCAAAAAGAAGGGGAAGGCCTAAAAAGCAACCTGAAGAAATTGTGGAAAAAGCAGAGATTTAAAAAATACTCAAGAAAAGAATCCTTACTAAAGAAAAAGGAACTGAGTATTTACTAAGATTTAAAGGGAAATCAAATGAATTTGATAAATGGATACCTGAAAAAGAAATTTCTAATTTATCCACCCATCTTAAAAAATTTAAACAGAAATAAACTTCTGTTCAACCAGCTGAGGGGTTAAAAAACCAGTACTCATAATATTTTATTATGTTTTATTTCTTTAAAGTATAATCTTTAATGCTACAGAATTAATCTGAATACCTGAAAATTACAAATTAATAAATAAAATGTATAACTTATCATTTTTTTTATTGTTTTTTTTGGGTGGGCGAGAGTCAGCCTGTATATCTCCAGAACTGAGTAAAAAGTGACTATAATTTATGTTAAACACATGAACTATACATGGGAACAATAAATAAGAGTACACAAATAGTATACATAAGTAAAATTATGATAATACACAAAAAATGCCATTATAACACCTTATATACACGCATATATCCACCTTTTATAGGTCTTATGTACTTAATATTAAGTTGGAATATGTTAGGGTAATCTTAAGAGCCTTAAGTATAAGGCTACATAATTTTTAAGTACACTTAAAGATGTTATATTCATTGTTTTATGCAAAAAACAAGAAATGCGCTTTATTTCACTTAAAAGTTGACTATATGCACTATAAAATTGAGAATATCAAAATTGCGCTTTTACAGATCAATTGGGCTCATTTGGAACTATTGATTTGGCTATTTACATGCATAAAAATAACACTTTTCATATTTGGTGTTTTTTATGCCAGAAATGGCTTCTGTGTACTGGCCACATACTGCCTGCTTTTTTCCCGTGTGAATAGCTTCATTTTTAGCAAAGTTAGCTTTTTCACACTATAATTACCCCAAATTCTACGCCCACTGTGGGGAAACACACTAAAATAGGCGACAGGCGCTTATTTAGTGTCCTAGCTTAATTAATAATGCATTGACCTTGTTTATATGCACTAATTTCATTAATAACCTCACTCTTGGCACTTTATTTCATCACCACGCTTAAATTCACCTAATTTTAGTCAAGGATTTACCCGTGAAAGCGCCTGCCAAGAACTGCATGTAGTTACCCCACATCTCACGCTCTTTTTTAAGTTTTTGGGTGGTTTCTCAGTCAATTTTGGTCATTTTTGAATGGGAATTTCACGTAGTATAATGTCAGGATTAGCCCCATTATTTCTACAGTAAATCCCCCTTATTATTAAGCTATTATTTACCTTAAAAAGTCTCCTTTAGCCTTTATATTATTGTTTTATACGCATATACTCTCTTTTTGTCTTTTTCTTTAATTTTGATGGATTTCCCTTATTATTACAGTATTTTGGCGGTTGTTACTTGTCTAATTATGTCATGGGTCACTAGGGATATTGATGGGAAGGTCTATTAGTTGTTTTGAGGCGTCATTAACTGTGTATTGGATGGTATATCAAGGGATTTATTGGGGAACTCAGTGTGTATAAAAGGAGGAGGTTTTTGGGTCTTGTTTCTACATTCTTTATCATTACAATTTAACCAATATAACAAAATCAATTACAATACATATCAATTAGTACTTTTATAAGACTTTTGAATAGTATCTGAATTTATATAATCTATTTTTCTACCAACTACAAAGATTGTAAGCCATATATAAGAATAGTGAGAATTATATTACTGAGACCTTTATATTTGATTTTATTTTACAACTTAGTGGATTAATACTACAGTATTCATATAGGACCATTAAAATCTTCTAGACAACTGACTATTCAAGCTAGTTCACGTCCTTGTACTTGACCTTAGCCTGACACTATTAGACTTACCCAGTGAAATAATTGATTATTTACTGGATGAAGCCGCACCTTATCATTTTTTTAATTATTATTTAATTATAATTTAGTTACATTAAAATTAGTTATAATAAATTAAATAATTACAGAATGTTAAAATTATAAAATTAAATAATTAATTAAAATTAAAAATTTAATTTTGTCCCTTATATTTTTCTCTAACACTGTGCTCATTTGACAGGTTGGAAAAAAATAAAATTTTATATTAAAAAATAGATATTAAGATAAAATAAGGTTTAAATATTCAAATAATATTAAATATATACAAAAAATTCAAATTTCTTATTTAGGATTGACTTCTACAGTAAATATTAAATATATTGATGTATTTCTGACATACTCTGTAAATACATCTTTTTGACGCCTTCTTTTTTAGAATAACTTTATTATTTGAAATACTCTTTGTCAGTATAGTCTAGTATATATGTATGATATAATAGTGTTATTTTATGGTCCTACTACTTATTAATAAATGATTTAGTGATTAAACCTCAGGGGAAGACTAATAGAATAGTTATACTCAAATAAAACTCACAATACTTGGATTTAAATGCGTGCTAGTGGTGGAAAATAGAAGAATAAAATATAGTTATAGCTTTTATAAAGATAATATCAATTTATAAGGGCTTATTAATATATTTCTGAATACTAATAATTGTAGTGTAATGTTTGTTTGAAGTGTAGAAATTGAATAATGATAATAAACCGTCAAAATCCCTTCTTACTTATACCCAAATCCACTGGAGTGCACAGACCTTCAATCCAGATGATGTCACTGCTATCCCCGGAAATTACAGCACTGTGAGGGCCCATCACCTCCCCATGGCGTCCACTTCAAGAAGTTTCAACACCCAGACCTCCAGTAAGGACCCTCCATCACTATTAATAATAACACAGAGTCATACCATAAACAGAAAACCCAGATAAAAGTGGATACCATAAAGAAACAGGTAAAATAAATGATCAAAAAGAGATTTAATGAAACTAAAAGCATATAAAGAAACAAATAAAATTTCCAAGCCCCCAATAACATCTTCAAGCATCCACATTAACCCAAAAACATCTTTCCAACCCATAAATCCGTGAATAACCATCCAAGGAAGTAATTTTAGTTGTCTAAACTGGGTGTATGCGCCTGATATAGGTGTCTATGCTTCTGTAGGCGTTGTGAGTCCACTGATTTCGTCTACATGACCTAAAATAAGCAGAAAAACAAAGGTTATAGGCTATTAAGGGGCTAAAACCCACTTATATACCTAAATATACATAATATACTGCATATTTCACTGAATATGAGATTTATGTATACATATAAGCTTATGTATGGCAATAATTACTTCATATCACTTAAGATAAGTATATAACGACTCCATTAACACCTTAATAAGTATTATTAGGCCATGGATAAGCTATTTAAACTATTATACATTATATAATAGAATAATAATTATATATATATATAATAAAATAATATATATTATTATTTTAACCTTATTTTTAAGATATAAGCTTAATCTAGTTAAGGTTATCTTATTTTAAGCATAAGAAATACTCAGTCCTAAGGATATTTAGGCTGACACTCTTTCTGGAATGTTCTTTTCTCTCTCTCATACTACTGTTTTTAGAATTTGATTGCCGTGCTTTGTCTCTCCTTTGCCTATAAAAGGCCTCTCTTTTTGTTGTCTTTTAATCATCCTTTTTTACCAACTTACTTATTACAACAACTACAATATAATATTTACTTCTTATATCTTATATCTTTAGTATTTATAAGGACGTAATTCTAATCTATAATTTATATAAATATTTTAATTCTACCTCTTATCATTGAGTAAAACAACATCTTTGATTGAGAAATACGTACTAAATTATTTAGAGTCCAAGTAACCCTTAAAATCTTCATATAACACTGTACCAAAGCTTCTAGACCAAAAGTGAACCTTGACAATTGGGATCCTTTCCGAAATATCGACGGCGCAACGTTACTTGAGGCGTAATCGAGGGGACCATCAGCGTACAAGTGCCTGTAAAGGACGAGTGGAGGTGAGAAAACGACAAACGTCATACGTCACGTGATAAAAGTTTTTGCTGCGAACGGGAATCAAACTGCGCTCAAAAACTTAAGTTCATATACTGACTAAAGATCGTATATATCGTGGTAGTTATTGTTATTACTATTTGTGGGTTACTCTTCACTCTTCATTTGCTACATATTTCCTTTTAATCAGCACTCTGTAAGTGGCATTAATTTGCTCATTTTGCAGGGTGAGGTGTCTGGTAATTTGGAATTTAACTTTATTATTATATTTTTTATTTATTTTTCCTGGTTGACCATAATAGAGCAATAACTGTTCTTAGTCCCAGAAGTAATAAAATAATTATATTTTAATATTAATTATCATTTTTCAGTTGACAATTGTCCTGATTAATTTGAATTTTAATTGTTCCAGTTGACAAATTGTCCTGACAATAATATTTTTTATTAATAAAATAATTATTATAATTTTTCAGTTGACATTTGTCCTGATTAATTTAAATTTTAATTGTTTCAGTTGACAAATTGTCCTGACAATAATATTTTTTATTAATAAATAATTCACATTTAATTACTTCAGTTGACTTTGAGTCCTGGTAATCCAATAAATCTTTTTAATTAATAAAACTCATATTTAATTACTTCAGTTGACATTAAGTCCTGGTAGTTAAGTGATCAGTTAAAATAAATTTTTTTTAATTAATAAAGATTCATATTTGATTATTTCAGTTGACAATAAATCCTGGTAATAAATTAGTTGATTTAAATCCTGAAAATAAAAAATTAATAGAAATTCTAATTTATTTCTACAGTTGATTGTATTATACTGGTTTTAAATTTTTTTTATCAATTTTATTTAAGTTGATTTTTATCCTAAAAAGATTTTTTTATTATTTTTATTTTATTTCTGTTAAATAAAAATTAAAAATAAAGACTAATTAATTTTGTCTCTTTCCTTCATTTCAGTAGAATCTTAAAATGACTGATCAAAGTGGTTTTGCTGCACGTGAAGAGGAACTAGACTTAATTGATTATGATGAGCCTACTTCTGTAAGTTCTCCTTTAACAAGAAGAATTTCTCAAACTAATAAATCCTTGCCCCAAACAGGATGTAGAGATGGAAGAAGTAGAAATCCTAGTGGACAATACTCAGGATCAGAAGCCCATGACAAACCCACCAGAAGAGCTTCCAAAAGGCTTCAGGATAAAAAAGATGCCGTTGTCTCAGCAGGTAAAGAATCTGTCTACCCACATAAAGGAGTTAAGGACAGACAGCTTGAGACTAAAGGTAAGGGTAGATGCCTTGGAAGAAAAGGTGAAAAGAACAGATACTTTTCTCCAAGAGAAGAAGAAACCTCTTCCTCCCAGGGATCAACAACAATTGGCTCCCCAATCCCAAGAGATGGTGGAAGTGTCCAAGTGGCAGTGGGACTGGCTCAACACTCAGTGGGACTACTTGGCTCAAAACCAGCATCAGTTACCTCAGGTAGGTCCATCAAGGCCCACCCAGGCCAACCCCACTCCTTTCCACCCTTACCAAGGAGGCAAAAGAAGAAGGAAGTCCAATATGGTGATACCCAGCAAACCATGGTACGTCCCTCTATTGATTCTCAAGTGCCTTTTCTTGTGGCTGACTCTGCTCCTTCAGGTAAATCTGGAAGGCAGGATGAAACCTTGAGACCTATAGAGGCTGGGAATAGTAGACAGATATCTCATGTATCTAATCCATTACTTTTAATTGCTACCTCAATGATTAATCCTGATATGGCTGTGATTGATGAAACTCTTAACCCTGAGCTCTATGAGAGTCTGGAAAGCTACTCAGTTTCCTTATTGAGAAACACTCCAGATGTAGCAAGAATTAATGATGAGCACTTGAGAGATATTATTGCCAAGCAAAATCATATAATGAACAATATGCAATTGACTCAGAGATATAATAGTTTGTTAACTGATCAAGGATATCAAGCATTAAAAAGTGAAGCACAGAGAGTCTCTGATGAATTGTCTCATTACAAAGCAACCCATGAAAAGAAAATTGCTTTATGGCAAAATATAAAAAATGATTTGTCTAAACTAAAAGATACTGTATCTGCCTGTTGCCAGGAGGTAGAGATAGATAAGATAAATCTGAAAAGATTGAGTGACCATTTGTCATCTTTTCAACATAAAAATCAATTATCTTTTCCAACTATCAATGAAAGTTTATCTAGTCTTCCAAGAATGAAAACAAGACTAACAACCATTAAAGAAAAATTGAACTCATTGTTAAATGACCAAAAATATTCTGATATTTCTGTGAAGGAACATATAGTGCAGGATGCTCAACCAGTACCTGTGGCTAGTTCATCTAAAATAAAAATAGATCCAGAAATACCTGTTGACAACACTGAGTTTCCATCAAAAACTGATGATGCACCAGGATCTGCAACAGAAGGATTAAAAAATGAGATTTCAGCACAATTAGAAAAATTACAGCTGCTTCTTACTCAGAAACAAGCTAGTACTAAGGAGACTCCTTCAAATCAAAAGAATCGGCCAAAACTTGACCAGTACCCAACATTTGATGGTGATTTTTCTTCTGATTGGCAACAATTTATTTGCAGAATTGATAATTTAAAAAATTCTTACAAACTCCCAGATGAGGAAATTGTGTCCAAATTAATTTCTTTGTTCACTAATGTTGCCCTGATGTGGTATGAATCTGTTCTCCTGGAGGGGAATGACTACTCATGGGAGGATTGGAAGAAATTAATTAAAGCACAATTTGGTGGCTCCAAGTTCAGAATGTCTCAACAAAGGCAGTATGAGGAAACTAGATATAGCTCTTCTACTGATAAACCTATTGAGTTTTTAATGAAACTTGTAAAAATCTTAAGGGCAATGGACCCAAATATGGAGTTTGATTTATGGAAGGACAGGATCCTCTATAAATTACCAATGTCTCTGAGAGACTTGATAGTGGCTAGGACTGAGTTCTCCAAAGAACCCTCTTCTTTCATTAAGACTTGCAATGAGATACTTCTAAACAATAAGTATGATGCAAGAAGATTCATTCCTAGGACCCCTTTGGAGAAACCCTCCACTTACCAACAAAAACCACTGGAAAAGGTTGGTAAACCTTCTGCCCCTGTTGCACCAAAGAAGTATGCAACAAACACTTGCTTCAAGTGCAACAAGCCTTGGAAGAAAGGCCATGTTTGTGACAGGAAGATAAATTTTGTAGAACAAACAGAGGAGCATGCTGATGACACAGTGGCACTGGATGATACATCAAGTGATTGTGCCAGCAATATTTCATATGAATCTCAACAAGAAATCTTGATGCTGGAAGAAGATATTCATTATTTAAATACTATTGACATTGATAATAATGATTTATCTACAGTTGAGGATGCTGATATCATAAAGAACATTGAGGATAACTCAATTGTTATTGCCCCTCTTAAGGCACCAGTCTTGATCAATGGAACCAGCATTGAAGTTGTTCTGGATTCTGGAGCTGGAGGAAGTGTAGTATCTGAAAGAGCACTTGCTTCAGTAGATCAAGACTATAAATCTAAACTGTTGCCTATCATTTCTGAAAATTGGAGAGGGTATCACCACACAATATGGGGGGCGGACTTGCTAGCAAGTCTGCAACCTTGGACCCAAACTCACCATAGATTGAACACACATTGAGCTATTGATAAAGGAACCATACAATCAGGGATGAACACCACTCAGTAGAACAGTTTTAGGTGGGTGTTCAAGTAGAGTTCAGTATGGGTTCAGTATGAGTTCAGTCTGAGTTCCATCTGAGTTCCATCTGAGTTCAGGTTGAGAACTTGCTAGCAAGTCCACCCCCTATATTGCGTAGTGTATGGCTCTGTTTTGTCCCCCATTGGTAAATACAAAGCCACAGTGTTTTTTAAATATAACCATGGTTTTGTAAGAGCTATTTGTGATTTTGTTGTCATGAAAAATGATAGCTTGAGCAATTGGTTTATTGTAGGGAATGATATTTTAACCAAGTATGGCATAAAACTGGATCCTTCAAACCAATGTTTCACAATGGGGATGAATGGGAAGAGAAAATTTAAAATTTCCTCCCCTAAAAAATTATTAAAACCAGAATTGAACACATGTAATTCTGTGGTTCAATATAAAGGAAGATCTACAAAGGGAATGCATGCCCTTATGTCTGAAATTGACAATGCTTCTTTTGGAGAACAACTTTCTGGTGAGGATAAAGATTCCATCATTAACTTGATAAAATCTTTTCCTATGGCCTTTGCTCATGGGTCACATGAACTGGGATTAGTTAAAGAGGAAATGAAACTTTCATTGTCTTGCCCATTAACTGATATACCACCTAGTTTAAAGAAGAAGCCTTATCCTGCTTCTCCCACAAAGAGAAAAGATATTGAAGATAATATCTCTACCCTTTTAAAAATGAATATTATTGAAAAGGTAGTTGAAACACCTAAATATTGTGTTATCTCACCTGTCCTAATTTCTTATGAGAAAGATAAAGCCAGGTTATGTGGTGATTACAGAGCACTAAACACTTATACTGTTGATGATATCTATCCTTTACCTAGAATCAGCTCTATACATGCTACTTTACAGGGTGCTAAATATATCAGCTGTTTGGATGGTAATAAGGGATATCACCAGGTACCTGTTGAGAAAAATTCTCAGAACTTTCTGATGATTGCCACTCATATGGGTATTTATAAGTATATTAGGATGCCATTTGGCCCTAAAAATGCCCCGTCAGTTTTCCAAAAAGTAATTGATAACACATTCCATCAAGAGATAATTGAAGGATGGCTGATGGTTTATATTGATGATATCATTATATTCTCAAAAACATTTGAGGACTATCTTAAACACCTGTGTAAAGTATTCCAGAAAATGGATGAAATAAATATGACACTTGCTTTGAAGAAATGTAAATTTGGTTTCCATTCTTTAAAAGTTCTTGGTCATGTTGTTTCAGGCTTACAGATATGTGTTGACCAGAACAAAGTGGCAGCCATACAACAGGTGAAAGCTCCTACAACAGTGAGAGAGCTCCAAAGTTTTTTGGGAATGTGTGCATACTATAGACAGTATATTAAAAATTACCAAGTCATAGCTTTACCCCTTACCCAATTAACTAGAAAGGATGTTGCTTTTGTCTGGAATAGTGAAAGACAAAGAGCCTTTGACACTATGAAACACTTTTTGATGTCAGCACCAATTCTTGCTTTACCTGACTTTGATCAACCATTTTTTTGTACACTGATGCCAATTTCATTGGTCTTGGTGCTGCCCTCCATCAAAAACAAGTGATAAATGATAAAGTTTCAGAAGTAGTAATTTGTTATATTTCAAAAACCTTGAGAAATAGTGAATTGAAATATGGTGCTACTCAATTAGAGTGTTTAGCTGTAGTATGGGCTCTAGAAAAGCTTCATTATTACCTGGATGACCAGAAATTTGAACTTGTCATTGACTGCAGTGCAGTTAAATCCCTTTTAAACTTGAAAACACCTAATAGACATATGTTTAGATGGCAGCTGGCTGTTCAAGAGTACAGAGGGAGAATGACAATTATTCACAGAGCTGGTATTTGTCACTCAAATGTGGATATTTTATCAAGGTTACCTTTACCAAATGATGACTCTAATCCTGCTTATGATCCTGAGGATGAAATTATCCATATCCATGGGATATATGTGGTTGATATGGAGGAAGAGCTATTACAGCTTATTCTGGATTCATATAATAAGGACACTGACTTGAAAAAGTTATGCACCATATTAAATGATCCAAAGAATGCTTCAATACAAGCATTAATTAAAACCCTTCCACCAAAGTACCAAAAAGATTTGGAAAAAGGTAAATTTTCAATTGATGAAGGATATATATATTATAGAAGAAAGTTGAGTAATGTTATTGTTATTCCTCCTTCTATGAAAGAAATCATCTTGAAAATTTGTCATGATGACATATTAGCTGGACATTTTGATCTTGACAAAACAATGATCAGAATTAAGAACACTGCTTGGTGGGCTATTATGTCTGAGGACACAAAATTATATGTTGAGTCTTGTGATTCTTGCCAAAAATCAAAAAGATTAACTGGTAAAAGAGCAGGATTAATGCAACATATTGAACCTCCTGATGCTCCATGGCAAATAATAAACATGGATTTTGTAACAGGATTACCTATTGCTGGTAAAGACAGTTATAACTCTTGTTGGGTTATTGTGGACAGATTCACAAAAATGTGTAAATTTATCCCTACCCACAAGGATGTTTCCACTAAAGAATTAGCTTTCTTATGGTGGTCTCATATGTTTAATACTGCTGGTTTTCCTAAAGCCATAATCTCTGACAGAGACCCTAAATTTACTTCTGAATTTTGGATGTCTCTGATGGATGTTTGTGGTTGTGATCTGAAACTTTCTACTGCCCATCACCCTCAGACTGATGGTTTAGCTGAAAGAATGATTCAGACTTTAGAGGACATGATAAGAAGATATTGTGCCTTTGGCCTTGAGTATAAAGATAATGACAGATTCACTCATGATTGGGTTACCTTACTTCCTGAGTTAGAATTTGCTTATAATAGCACTGTTCATTCTGTTACTCAAAGAAAGCCTTTTGAGCTCTGGCTTGGATATGTTCCTAATACTCCTGCCCAAATTCTCAATAACAAAATACCTAAATTGGATATACATCCTGGTGTAAAATCTTTTCTTAAAATGCAACAATTATTTAGAAATCATGCTCAAAAATGTATTGAAAAATCATTTGAATATGAGAAGAAAAGATGGGATAAATCCCATAAAGAATACACTTTTAAAAAGGGTGATGAAGTGTTGATTTCTACAGTCCACTTCAACTTACAAGGTAATAACAAATTAAAAGATCCATTTGTTGGTCCATTTGTTGTCAGAAGAATGATTGGAGATAATGCAGTTGAAGTTATTCTGTATTCCCCATATGACAGAAAACATCCTGTTTTTTTAATATCTCTTTTGAAGCCTTACACATCCAATAGTGATTTATTTCCAAAAAGGAGGGGTAGACCAAAGAAAACCCCAAATGAAATCACTGAGACAGCAGAAATTGAAAAAATTTTAAATGACAGAATAGTCACTGCTGAGAAAGGTACAGAATACTTGTCAGCTGGCAGATTCCACTGGACTACCCACTGACAATTTTATAAATCATGATAAAAAATACTTGATAAATAAAATAACAGAAAAATCTTGATATAGTATTTATAATAATAAAAATTATTATTATAAAAATAAAAAGATAAAAAATAGTAGAATTATTTCTAGAAGGGATAGAGTGTGGGCAGAATCTACTATTTCCAAACTCAATACAAGAAAAATTATCCACAAAATATCCTTGGACAACTTAACCCAATAAAGCGCCAAACCATGCTGGATATCAATCTCTAGTCAAACAACAGGGCACCCCAGGATAATGGACAACCTTACTTGGACCCCTCAGATCTCACTCCTGGACCAAAAATGGACCCCTCATGGCTCTTTTACAGGACTTTGTTGGATATATTTAATTATCTATCTTATAATTAGTAAAATCACTTTTGTTTAAGTTTTATCCATTCCTTTGATCTTATATTCCTTTCATTTTATTTCCTTTTATCTATTTTCCTTTTAAACTATATCTATAAAATCTGTGATCCCTTATCAGTCACATTAAAGCTTAAAATACTTAATACCTCATTATTACTATGTTTTTTATGGCGCTTCTGAGCCCTTTTTACAAAACCTATTGTCTAGAAAAAACTATACATATCTCCTTTACTTATCAGTCATTTATCTGAGGCTATTTTCACTTTATCTTATCTTAAATCTTGGTTTCTTATCATTTATATTACTGTTTCACTTTCATTTATCTCATTTTCTCTCTTTTTAGTATAGTGTGTGTCTCAGGCTTGAGAAAAATTGTAAGCACATGGTGTGGGAGGCCAAAAAGGCTCTTGACTCGACTCATCCTGAGTAAGACTGAGGAGAATGCAGTTGTCACAGCTTGAGGAACTGTTGGCATACTGCATTCAGGGGAGTTCTGAAAGCCAGATAGTAGAGTTGAGGGTCCGGAGGTCTCTAATGCGCTGTGGGGCAGGTGAAGGTATATTTTACTATATATAGGGTTGTTTCTGTGAAGTAAAGATCATCTTTTAACCCTTTATAAATATTTGCCAAGTTGCCATTTGCCAGAATAACTGCAGTAGAAAATAACCTTACCTCTTGGATATAAAGTAAGTTTTATTGTTTGAACTTTTATTTGTCATTTCCTGCCTCTTAAAAATAATTATTAAAGTGTTATTGGGTCGAGTTCTCACTCTCTATAAGTGTTTAATAGTAGTATTAAATTATATTTAAGTAGTACAACTTGTTATCATCATTATACGTGACACTAACAATATTGTAATCTCTAGAACCTTTTGTTATAATTATTAGATCACTCTCATCCATCTTTTAACTCCCTTATATTATTAAGTGCTAGTTATTAGTTGTATAGTAATAGTTCTATTAGTTACACTAGGTAGTAAGATTAGTTGAGTAGTGTTCCTTCTGTTGCGTGGTGCTTAGAGAAAGTGATATTACAGAGACTGTAGTGTTGATTCTCTTTTACTTCACAAAACTCACAAAATAAATAAGTGGGAAGGCTATTGTCTCCAGAGACTGGTAGACCTAGCCACAGATATATCCACATATCTTGATATTAACATCTCAACGTTCATTCATATTATTGCTTGAGCTGGTCAGTCCCCACTGTGACTAGTGTGGAGCTGAAAATACTTATTGAGATTCAAGAATAAATCATCTGAATATGATTCTTGGATACCTGGGAAGGAGATATCTAATCTTCCTACTCTACTAAAAAAGTATAAAAAGAAAAAATCATAGCATTTTTTTTATTGTTTTTTTTTAGAGTGAGGGAGTGTCAGCCAGGCTACTAGACTTACCCAGTGAATTAATTTATTATTTACTGGATGAAGCTGCACCTTATCATTTTTTTAATTATTATTTAATTATAATTTAGTTACATTAAAATTAGTTATAATCACTACGCAATATAGGGGGTGGACTTGCTAGCAAGTCCTCAACCTGAACTCAGATGGAACTCAGATGGAACTCAGACTGAACTCAGACTGAACCCATACTGAACTCTACTTGAACACCCACCTAAAACTGTTCTGCTGAGTGGTGTTCATCCCTGATTGTATGGTTCCTTTATCAATAGCTCAATGTGTGTTCAATCTATGGTGAGTTTGGGTCCAAGGTTGCGGACTTGCTAGCAAGTCCGCCCCCCATATTGTGTGGTGAATAAATTAACTAATTACAGAATGTTAAAATTAAAAAATTAAATAAATAATTAAAATTAAAAATATAATTTTGTCCCTTATATTTTTCTCTAACACCGTGCTCATTTGACAGGTTGGAAAAAAATAAAATTTTATATTAAAAAATAGATATTAAGATAAAATAAGGTTTAAATATTCAAATAATATTAAATATATACAAAAAATTCAAATTTATTATTTAGGATTGACTTCTACAGTAAATATTAAATACATTGATTTATTTCTGACATACTCTGTAAATACATCTTTTTGACGCCTTCTTTTTTAGAATAACTTTATTATTTGAAATACTCTTTCTGGAATGTTCTTTTCTCTCTCTCATACTACTGTTTTTAGAATTTGATTGCCGTGCTTTGTCTCTCCTTTGCCTATATAAGGCCTCTCTTTTTGTTGTCTTTTAATCATCCTTTTTTACCAACTTACTTATTACAACAACTACAATATAATATTTACTTCTTATATCTTATATCTTTAGTATTTACAAGGACGTGATTCTAATCTATAGTTTATATAAATATTTTAATTCTACCTCTTATCATTGAGTAAAACAACATCTTTGATTGAGAAATACGTACTAAATTATTTAGAGTCCAAGTAACCCTTAAAATCTTCATATAACACCATACCAAAGCTTCTAGACAAAAAGTGAACCTTGACATTTTGCCTATAAAAGGCCCTTCCTTTTTGTACTTTTGATTCATTCCTTCAATTACTTACTTATTTACTTATTTACAATAAACAAATTATTCTTATACTTTTATAACATTAGTAGTTACATTCACGTAGTTCTAATCTATAAATTCTACCTCTTATCATTGAGTAAAATAATCATCTTTGATCAAGAAATACGTACTGTATATCAATTATTGATTTTTGTAGGATCCTGGACTGAATATCAAACTCTTGGGGATGTGGCTATCACCATTACATACTCCTGGCTTTTCTCTACATTTCATGTCTTGATGAAATTTTTGGTATTCTGAGTTTTAAGGACTCTTTTTCTCATTTTTCATGCTTCACTATAACTGTTGATTTTTTGGTTTTTTCTATTTTATGAGCTAGGATGAAGGGTTAGGGTCAGCTACTTTGTACAACTTAGATAAAGATCATCTGGATCTATATTTATGTTTTCATGATTTTTTAGCTTATTTTAATGACAATTTGATAATTGAATATTGATTTTTAATCTAAAATGCATCATTCATAACACATAATACCTAGCTATTGAACATTAATGATAAGTGAATACATATGCTTCATGAAGTTTAATCATTGTTTTTGTGCATCATGAATATTCACAATGTTTTAAATACCTTTTCAATGCAAAATGCATAAAGTGGCTAAATGCATTATACTCATTTATTTTAAATCCATAATACTAACTCATTTTAAAAGGCATCATATATATTCATATGAATTTAAAAAGAATATTGAATTTTATAGTTTTTGTCATTTTTGTCATTTTTGTCACTTTTGTCAATTTTATTGTCATTTTTGCCAATTTTATTGTCATTTTTGTCATTCTTGACAATTTTTTTTTGTCATTTTTGTCATTTTTGTCATTTTTGCCATTTTTGCCAATTTTTTTTTGTCATTTTTATCACTTTTTTTTTTCAATTTTGTCACTTTTTTTTTTTTCAATTTTGTCATTTTTATTGTGACTAGCGATGATGATATATTATTCTTTATTACCACACTCACATATCATGTTATGTGTACTATATATATATATACAACTTAGGGTTACTGCGGCACAGTTGAGTTTAACCTAACACCTCCCCCCTCAACAAGCTGCAACAACCCATTGCGTAAAAGAAGGTGAACAGGAGATAAAAGAAAAAAAGAAAGGAGAAAGAAAAAAAATCCACCCCAACTCTCATGAACCAAATCCTTGTACTACTCATTATCTTAAACCTAATTTTAGACATGATCTGTTATGTAATATATTACCCAAACTCTTCATCAACACATCAGCTAACTGATCAGTTGTTTCTACCCATAAAAGTTCTGCTTTCCATTTAAACAGTTGTTTGTTAATATAGAAGAAATCTCTTTTGACGTGTCTTGTTCATTTGTTGGATGCTTGGTCTGATGCTATCTTGACAGTTGCCTGATTATCACATTTAAGTATTAGTGGATCAATGAAGTCTATCAATTCATTCAAAAGGTTTTTTATCCAAGTTCCGATTCTGGTGGCTGAGCTTAAAGCCATGAGTTCAGAATGACTTGTTGAGGTAGCAATGCATGGCATATGTTTAGAGCTCCGAAAAATTAATGATCCCTGAAGCAATATAGCCATGCCCACAGTTGATCTTGAAGTTTCACCTACCCAATTTGAATCTGAATAAGCTTCTAGCTTCCCAGTAATTGAAGATTGATTTCCCAAGAACAAATTCTTTTTTCGTGTGTTTGCCAGATATCCAAGCAAATGTCTTAGTGCCGTCCAATGAACTTCTTGTGGGCAGTTAGCGAAACGTGATAGTAAGTTGACAGCAAATGAAATGTCTGGCCTTGTGCCAGTGGCAATATAACTCAGTGAACCTATAATTAATAGATATTCCTTTGGGGAAGTGGGAAGAGAGGACCCTCCTGGCGATGATAAATTACAATGCTGCGGTAGAGGAGTGTCTCTGTTGATTATTGGTTGGCCACTTGACTTAAGTACACGGTCAATAAGATGTGTTTGGTTCAACATGAAACCGTCATTTGTTTGCATTGTAGTGATCCCTACTATAGAGTCCAACAAAATTTCCCACTATATTTTAAGGCTCTGTTTGAAAAAGTGTTCTAGCAATTTCAGGCAGTCAATTGAGCTTCCTCTTACTAGTCCATCATCAATGTGGATCCATATAAAGGTTTTATTTATTTGGGTTGATAGGAAATAGACACTACTATCGTATTGAGAAACTTGATATCCTGCTTCCTGTAACGTGCCGCGGAGTTGTTGCCACCAGAATCTGGCGGCTTGGCATGTGCCATACAACGCCTTCTTGAGTTTCAATATTAGCCCATCCTTCTTTTTGAAGCCTGGAGGATCCTTTACCCAAAGTTCTTCTTTCAGTGGACTATGCAAGTATGCAGCTGTAATGTCAAATGAGTGAACAGGCCATTGGTTTATTGCTGAAATCATGAGGATAAGGCGTTGAGAGACAAAGTTTGCCGTTGGGTCAAAGGTTTCAGTGAAATCTAGGCCTGGTACCTGTTTGAAAATTTTTGCAACATACCTTGCTTTATGTCTCACAATGACATTTTCCGCATTTCTTTTCTCAGCAAAAACCCAATGTGCATCTAGAATACAGGCATCTTCAGGCGGTTTAAATCATTCCCATACATCCATATCAATCAGGTTTTTGATTTCTTCTTCACAAGTGGCCATCCATTTGTTAGCAAAGGGTGACTTCATAGCTTCTTTATACGTCTTAGGGGCTGGAAGAGCAAAGAAGGCTGAGTTCTTTTCAATGGCTAAAGTCAGGGCTTCTTGGCTTTCAAACTTTTGTTCTTGTGAGAAGTTGCCCAAACCTATGTCAGGTGATACCACATTGACTGTGTGGTCAATTGAAATTTTATTATCATTTTTTATTGGCCAGGTGTAGAGAAGTCCTCCCATGCAGAAGACAGTAGTTTCTTGTCAGCTGGGTCCCAAAATAGCCAGCCCTTCAAACCCTGCAGGTATCCTACAATTATGCATGGTTTTGCTCTGTCATCTAGTTTCCAGCGTGTTTCTTTGGGAATATGAACGTAGGCCAGTTCACCAAAGCGGCGTAGCAGATACAGTTGAGGTTTTAAGTCAAACATAGCTTCAAAAGGCGTCATTGTTGTGCTAGTAACATTAGGTAGGCGGTTACGAATGTACGCTGCCCATCGGTAAGCAAACCCCAGAAGAACTTGGGTAGGCCACTTTCATGTAGGACAGTTCTTCCCATCTCTTCAATGCTTTGATTAAAGTGTTCAATACAGCCGTTCTGCGCATGGTAGTATGGCTGCGTCAGCTCATGTTGAATACCTTTACCTTCAAAGAAGAATGCTAACCTTTTGTTCTTGAACTCTCCACCATTGTCCAATTGGAAAACTTTGACATTTTCATTTGTCTGATTTTCTAGGTGGGTAATTGTTTTGATAATGACATCTGGTGCTTCTGACTTCTGAGACAGTATATGGCATTCACCATATGATGTCAATATGTCTTTGATTGTGAGGGCGTAAAGTCCATTAGCAAATGTAGTCTCTTCCATAGGTCCAATTAGGTCAGCTGTGAGTATTTCCAATTTTTTCGGATCTATACCTGTTTAGTCTAATAAGAAACACTGTTTGCTTTTACACACTCTACAAGAATGACATACAATTTTTCCCGGTGGAAGTTTGTCTGGAAGTCCTGTAGCCATTTTTCCTACTATCATCCGTTTAAGTTGTCTTAAGCTTGCGTGACCAAATTTACAATGCCAGTTATAGAGTTCTTCTTTGTCTTTGGTCCTTGTAACTGTAGGTAGGTTGATTTTGGGAATATCTAGCTTAATGACAGAGGTAGCCTGCAAGGCTTTGCCAGGTATAGTTGGGGTGGATAGGAGGGATGGTTTTTTGGTTAAAGCTATTGTGTGTTTCTGTTCACTTGAATTTAAGGAGCGTATTTTTTGATTAATTGGAGGAGGAAAAAGCCAAATTCTATTAAAATGGTCCGCGTTTAATCATTGTAGTCCATCTTTCCAGAATATAAACGAGTTTCCACATGTAGTCATTAGTAATTTTCCATTTAGCAGAGCAGCAGGAGAGATGAGTGTACCTATTGCTTTTGAACAATAGTGAACAGGTCCAAGATTAATAATCTCCCCATGTATCCCAATAAACTGCATCGTTCCCATTCCTGTAATAAAGTTATGCTCTCCATCAGTTGCCACTGTGAGGGGAATAGGGGGCTTAAGTGTTTTAAAGTTAACTAAAAGATCAGGGTTGCCATTCAAGTGGTGTGTGGCTCCAGAGTCAAGTACTACTGTTTCTTTGCTACTTGATGTTGCAGCCGGAAGTTGTTCAACAAGTACAGAGGCAGCCATTGGTTGTTCATCAATTACCTCTACAATATGGGCTTGTTTTGTTGCAACTTGTTCTGGAGCAGGTGGACAGATAACTGTGAAATACAGACGTTTTGGGTATGTAGGTCTATAGCTGTCCATTCTCCCAACAGGATTTTTTTGTATATTTTCTCAGTTAACATATGTCGGCATCATCGGAACAGGCACAAGTAACGGATAAAAAGCTTGATAATTTTGGCCAGGGGGTGGTGCTGGTGCAATGTTGTGTCGAATTTGATTACCAAATGATGGGGGTCGTTGACAATTGGCTTGTAAGTGATCCGGGTGTTACAGTTCCAAAATAGAGGTGCTTTGGTAACCATCGTAGTTGGTGTTTATGTCTTGTTACCACCTGATATCTGGCCTGATGGAATTTCAGCCATTTGTGCTGTCAACGAGTTTGGAGAAGCTTCTGAAGATTTTGATTTTAAGGACTTCCCGGCATTGATTCAGTACCATACATTTGACATTACTCGCTGTAATTCCATGTAAGAAGGGTATTCACCAGACACACAAAGGCTCAATTATTTATCTTCCAGTACTTTTTCGTAGAAGATGGGATCACTTTTCATCGACTGCTGGAGGAGGATACCAAGAACTGTATCTTTGTTAATTTGTGGGCCATGGCTTTTAAACTTTTCCACACATTCTTTGAGCCTTGTAATTAGTAGCAGTGGGTTCCCAAAGTCTTTGAGGCTGAGACTTGACATTTTTTCCCATGCGTTAAGTTGAGAGGCTTTACAAGGAACATTGAAGCGTGTGTCTAATTCTTGATAGAGCAAACCAACTGGTTTGATATTTACAATCAACGATTTAATTTCAGGTGCCACGGAGTTGAGCATGATACAGCGTGAAATCTTTTCTTTAGAAGTGTTAGTGTCGGTGAGAATTCTATGGGGGTATAAGCTGTCGTCAATATATTCGTCCAGCATGAGTTTTACATCCCTGTACCAGTAATTGAAATTTGATCCATCAGTTTTCAGGATATTAGTCCAGGTTTTAACTTCTTGTTTGATACTGGTGATTGCTTGTGTAATGTGTTGGCGTTCCTCTCGGTCCCACAGACTCATATTGATTGGTTGCATGGGAGGGAGTGGGGTGGCAGTGCCACTAGATGACCCAGTGTTTGGTGGAACTAGATTTTCCGGAGTTTCAGCATTAGCCGGAGCCCGGTAAGAAGATTTGGATGTGGTCACTTGGGGTTGAGAAGAGGAAGAGGACGTAGCAGCCATCAAAGATGTTTGTGTCAATTGGTGTGGCGGTAGGTCTCTAGCTGCCAGAGTCAGAGTTTTGTCATCTTCTTGGGTTGTTCATCGACATTCTGCAGAAATAAAATTGTTTTGTTTTTTGTTTTTTGTTTTTTGTTTTTTTTTATTTTATCCACAAAGTTATAGAAAGGGGGAAAAGAAAAAAAAGAGAGGAAAGGGAAGTAAAAGAGAAAAAAAAGGAGAAAAGAGAAAAACTTTCGGAGTAGTTGCGCGTCCGCAATTACACTTCAGTATCTGGCCAAGATTCTGACCTAATTGTTGAAATGAAGAAGAGAAATGGAGAGAGAGAAAAGAAGATAAAGGAAACTGGAAAAAGAAAAGAGAAAAAAAAATGAGAAAAGGAAAAAAAGGATAAAACAGTTGATCAAATTAGTTATAAAAAAAATTGGAATGGACAGAAACAGGCTGACAAGGCCAAGACTTAGTCTGAAGAGAAGAGAAATAGGGAAATAAATGAGAAAAGGTAACTCGTTATGGTGGTACAAGTACTTTTTTAGTTGGGAATAAGCGCTTTATAGGCCCATAACCTATTGTGACTAGCAATGATGATCTCTTATTCTTTATTACCACACTCACATATCATGCTATGTGTGCTATATATATATATACAACTTAGGGTTACTGCGGCACAGTTGAGTGTAACCTAACAATATTTGTAACTTTTTTTTTTTTTTTTTTTTTGTCAATTTTGTCATTTTTGCCAATTTTTTTATTTGTCATTTTTGTCACTTTTTTTTTTTTTTTTTTTTTTTGTCAATTTTGTCATTTTGGCCAATTTTATTTTGTCATTTTTTTCACTTATTATTATTATTTTTTTTTTGTCACATTTTTTTTTTGTCAATTTTTTTTTGTCATTTTTGTCATTTTTGTCAATTTTATTTTGTCATTTTTGGCAATTTTATTGTCATTTTTGTTGTTTTTGACATTTTTGACAATTTTTTTTGTCACTTTTTTTCACTTTTTTTTCACTTTTTTTTCACTTTTTTTTACTTATTTTTTATTTTATTTTTATTTTTATTTTATTTTTATTTTATTTTTATTGTCATTTTTTTTTGGGACTTTTTTCTTTTTTTTTTGGACTTTTTTTTTTTGTCAATTTTTTTTTGTCATTTTTAATTCAATTTTTTTTGTCAATTTTTGCCATTTTTTTTTGTCATTCTAGTCAATTTTTTTTATTTCATTTTTTTTATTTGTCATTTTTTTTTGTCAATTTTATCATTTTTTATCATTTTTTTGTCATTTTTGTCATTTTTTTTGTTATTTTTTTTTTTATCATTTTTGTCAATTTTTTTTCTTTCATTTTTTTTGTCAATTTTTGTCAAATTTTTTTTGTCATTTTTGTCATGTTTGTCATTTTTTTTATGTCAATTTTTTTTTGGTCATTTTTGTCAATTATTTTTTTTCATTTTTGTCATTTTTGTCAATTTTTGTCAATTTTGTCAATTTTGTCATTTTTGTCATTTTTGTCACTTTTGTTATTTTTTTTAATCTTGAATTTTTTTTTGTTAATTTTTTTTTTCATTTTTGTCAATGTTTTTGTCATTTTTGTCAATTATTTTGTCATTTTTGTCAAATTGTTTTTTATTTGTCAATTTTTTATTTGTTATTTTTGTCAATTTTTTTTTGTCATTTTTGTCATTTTTGTCATTTTTGTCAATTTTTTTGTCGTTTTTGTCATTTTTGTTAATTTTTTTTTGTCATTTTTTTATTATTTTTGTCATTTTTTTTTTGTCATTTTTGTCATTTTTTTTTGTCATTATTTTTTTTTTGTCATTTTTGCCATTTTTGTCAATTTTTTTTTGTCAAATTATTTTTTTTGCCATTTTTTGTCAATTTTGTCATTTTTTTCATTTTTGTCAATTTTATTTTTTGTCACTTTTGACATTTTTTTCATCTTATTTTTTTTTGGTCAATTTTTTTTTGTAATTTTTTGTTTTTGGCATTTTTGGCATTTTTTATGTCAAATTTTTTTAATTTAATTTTTTTATCATTTTTTTGATATTTTTGACATTTTTTGACATTTTTGACATTTTTGACATTTTCACGTTTTTGTTATTTTTTGCTATTTTGTCATTTTTGACAATTTTTTTTTTTTGTGATTTTTGTGATTTTTGACAAATTTTTTTGTGATTTTTGACATTTTTTTATGTCAATTTTTTTTTTGTCATTTTTGTCAATTTTTTGTCATTTTTGTCAATTTTTTTTTGTCATTTTTGTCATTTTTGTCAATTTTATTGTCATTTTTTGCAATTTTATTTTCATTTTTGATAATTTTATTTTGTCATTTTTGTCAAATTTTTTTATTGTCATTTTTGTTAATTTTTTATTGTCATTTTTTCAATTTTTTTTTGTCATTTTTGTCAATTTTTTTGTCATTTTTGTCAATTTTTTTGTCATTTTTGTCATTTTTGTTAATTTTTTTTTTGTTAATATTTTTTTGTCATTTTTGTCATTTATGTCATTTTTATGTCATTTTTTTAAATTTTTTTTTTGTCATTTTTGTCATGTTTGGCATTTTTTTTTGTCATTTTTGGCATTCTTTTTTGGCATTTTTTTATCAAATTTTTTTTTGTCATTTTTGTCATTTTTTGTTATTTTTGTCATTTTTGTCAATTTTTTTTGTCATTTTTGTCAATTTTTTTGTCATTTTTGTCCATTTTTTGTCATTTTTTTTTGTCAATTTTGTCAATTTTTTTTGTCATTTTTGTCATATTTGTCAATTTTTGTCAATTTTGTCAATTTTGTCAATTTTGTTAATTTTGTCATTATTGTCACTTTTGTTATTTTTTTTAATCTCGAATTTTTTTTTTATTAATTTTTTTTTTTTCATTTTTTTAAAGGTTTTTGTCATTTTTGTCAAATTGTTTTTTATTTGTCAATTTTTTATTTGTTATTTTTGTCAATTTTTTTTTGTTATTTTTGTAATTTTTGTAATTTTTTTGTAATTTTTGTCATTTTTGTCATTTTTTTGTTATTTTTGTCAATGTCACCGGACAACCTACGCACAAGGTCGAGGATGTTCCTGAAAGTGAGATGAGGGATTTAGAAACTTCTTCGAAGCACAGAGGAATGGTTCGAGGAAGTGATTCAAAGGTCACTTGAAGTAAGAGCTACAGGTTCGAGGTATGTTTGATAAGAATTATAAGATAGTTTCAAAGGTAATAGGGATTCTTAAGATCTCACAAAGGGTTAAAAAACTCAATTATCAAAGATTTAGGATTTAGAAATGATTATTGAGAAAATAAAAAAAAGATACAATAACAATGATTTAACTTAAAGATTTTACCACTATTAAATGTAAATACGTTTTATAATTTAATTCTAAGGAATATCCAACCAAATACCCAACCCTTTTATATCCTTTATTCCTCCTTGCATTGACCTCCCTCTCATTGCACCATTCCCATACCATTGACCATTACTAACATACAATTAATCCTTCTTTGCTAATATCCGTCCATGCTCAATTTACCCCTTTTTAATTAATTAACAAACTTTCAATGAAAACTACTACTGTACTATTATGTTGATCCTAGCGCTGTGCATCGCTTATTGAAAATGAGACTAAGGCACCCTATTGAGAGATTGACTGATTTAGATTTAGAGTTTAGGCTAGCGCAGTTGAATAGTAAGTACACAAAGGGGAATCACAGTTGCTATGGAGAATTGCTTTCTGCGCTTCAAGTATAGATTTAGAACTTGATATTGTTGATTTAATGAGCTGCTTTTGCCTCGAGTGTCATGTGGTGCGTGACAGATGCCCGGGTATAAGAATCGCGAGCTCCGTTGAGCTTGAGCCATCTTCTCACACTAGTTTCCCTTTCCTCTATAATTTTTCTTATTTATTAATTTCCCTATTATAATGAATTGTCCTACTCCAACACCTACACCTCCACACCCTAAAGCGGATGGGGGAATGGTTACGCCGCAGTTTTCCCAGGCTTGCACGGCTTGTGAAGCTATGGAATACTTCTGTGTCGAAAGTATGGCGACTCGAGGCCCTCGCCAGAAATGCGAGTTTTGCCGTTGGCAACGAGTGGCATGCAATGCGTTGACAAAGAACGCAGAGATCGAACAACAATTCACCAAGACCAAGTTTTGGGTGATCCCTAAAACAAAAGAGGTGGTCGAAGACATTTGGGATGTCTCGGTTGGAGACGTTCAATCAGTGGGGGAGAATGATAAGAAGCTTAATAACGAGATCACAACCTGGGTAACCCAGGCCACGAGTTTGAAACGGGGTGTCGAAGAAGAGGTCGACAAATTGGTGGAGGAAGATGAGGATGAAGTCCCTGTTCCAGGGCGGACACCCAAGAAACAATGGGTGGTCATTGAAGATGACGAGGAGGAAAGAGAAGCAGAGGTAGAGGTGGCTCCAAGGTTTTTCTTAGAACCTGACCCCATCTTCAAAGTAAGTTTTAGTTGTTGTTTTTTAGGGATGAGGTTACTGATGAGTTTTTTTTTTAGACATTGAATACCATTGAAGACTCAATTGGGGAACCTGCCTCGCTTTTGCCAACTGAGGCAAACCCTCCGGTCACGGGTGGAATCGAAGAACCTGAGGAAACGCTGGAACAGGTGTGGTCGAAGAAACCTCGTCAGGATCAACGAGTTAGGTTCGCAGAAGAGTGGTGTGGGGAGGTCGATACAATTATCGACGCTGCTTCCTTCGACGTGGCAGAGGAACTCTTGGAGATTGGAGAGGTGGTTCCGGTAGGAGAGGAGGAGGTATTTGAGAAATGCAGGAAGGAGATAAGGGTAATTTTGGAGAAGATGAAAAGATTGGTTCGAGAAAAATTAAAAGAGAAAAATTTGAAATGAAAAAGGAGAGATGTAAAGAAGTAGAAAATTAGAATTGTATTTTAGTTTTATTTTATTTTATTTTATTTTATTTTTTTATTATTGTAGGTGAATATTATTATTTTTTATAAGATTTGGGAGAGAGAGAAAAAAAAAGTTTTAAATAAAATTTTGCTTTAGAATTTGAAAGATGAAATTTAAATAAGAAAGAAATAAGTTATTTAATTGAAGGAAGTTTTAAGTTTTTAAAAGAAAAATTTATGTAAGAGAAGAGAGAAAAAAATGGTTGGTGATTGAGATGAGTTTGTTGAAATGAGAATTTAATGAAAGAAGAATTTGTTATTTGCAAAAAGTTGTTTATTGATTTTTTTTAGGAATTTTTAGTTGAAAAGAGAGGAAGAGAAGAAAAAAAAACAGAATTTAGAATTTAAAGAGAATTTGAAAAAGAAGAATCATTTGTTCAAAGAATTTTATAGGGAGATTTATAGGTTGAAGTTAAGTTCGAGGAAATGGTTGTGTCGTACAAGATTTTGATGATTTGAAGGAAAGAAAGTTTTTTTTTTTTTTTTTTTAAAAAAAGAGAGAATAAATTTTAGAAAAGAAATTTTTTAAAGAGAATTTTAAATTTAAGAAAAGAATGTATTTAGAGAATTGAAAAAGAAGAGAGAAAGAAAACATTTAGAGAGATTTAAAAGTTTTTTTTTTATTTTATTTTATTATTTATGTTTATTCTATTTATCTTATTTTAATTATTTTAAATTTTATTTTATTTTTAGTTTTAAATTTTAATTTTTTAATTTTAAATTTAATTTTTTTTTTTTTTCAATTTTAATTTTACTTTTAGTTGGTTTTGGAGAAAATTTTATAGAAGGAGAAGAAAGAAAAAGAAGAGAGAAAAAAAGAAAACAAGGCTAAGAAATTAAAGGGGTGTTTTTAGATTTTTAAGAGAAAGAGAAAAAAGAAAAAGAAAAAGAAAATTTAAAATAAAAGAAATTTTAAGGTTTTGGTTTTAAAGGATATTTCAAATGAAAAGATTTTAGGAGTTCAGGGGCGTTAGAAACATTGATGGCTGGTTCTCAGGATGTTTTATCTGAGTCATTGAGGAAGCCTTCCCATTCCACGAGGTATTGAAGTTTCCCCTTGCGCATTCTTGAATCAAGGATACGACTTACTTCCCACTCTAGATGATCTTCTACTTCGACCGGTTCCGGAGGGGGTTGGTTCTTGCCCAGGTATATTTCTTAAGCCAGTTCCAGGAGAGATACATGGAAAACAGGGTGAATCGCCTGCCATTTAGGAGGTAAATTGAGTTGAAATGCAGTTTTAGAGACTTCGGAGTTGATTTTGAATGGTCGCAAGCTCTTTTCAGCCAGTTTCTTTGATGGTCGTGTTGTTCAAAAGTTTTGTGCTTTGAGCCATACTTTGTTGCCTGGTTTAAAGGAAGGAGCAGATTGTCAATGTTTGTTGGCCTGTTCCTTTTATCTTCGAATCACTGATTCCAAATTTGTTTTAAGTTCTTCTTGGAGTCGTGATATAGTTCGAAGATAATGTTCCGCAGGATGATTAGTTCCTACATAGATTGAGTTGAATCGAGGATGCCGTCCATAAATGGTTTCGAAGGGAGATTGTCGTGTCGAAGAATGAGTCGAGTTATTATAAGCAAATTCGGCCAGTGGTAACCATGTGGTCCAATCGTCTTGTTGGTAACTGACATACATTCGAAGATATTGTTCGAGGATTTGGTTAACTCTTTCTGTTTGACCATCTGTTTCAGGGTGATAGGCCGTGGAGAGGTTCCTCGTGATATTGAGTTGTCGACACAGTTGGGTCCAGAATGTGGATACAAACAATGAGCCACTATCTGAAATAATATCATTTGGTAAGCCGTGTTTGGAAAATACATATTCTAGAATTAATTTTGACAAATCTTCTGCTGTAGCAGTAGTAGTGGTTTTAATGAAAATAGACATCTTTGAAAATCTATCTACTGATACTAATATAGCATCAAAATCATTAGAAAAAGGAAGTTGAGAAATGAAATCCATCAATAAAGATTCCCAAGGTTTAGAGGGAATAGGAAGTGGTTGAAGCAACCCATGTTTCCGGTGACGGGGAGCCTTATTCCTATTACATTCGTAACAAGCTTTTATATAGGCCTTGATTTCCCTGGTCATACCTGGCCGGAAAAAATCCCTCACTATTAACTGGTAGGTTTTATCAACCCCAAAATGACCAGCTAATGGAGAATCATGTGGACTGTTGAAAATCCATAATTTTATCTCATTGTTGTCGGGTATGACTACTCTACCTGATTCAATACTAAATCTTTTGGCCCCTTGCTTTGAGAGTATTTTGTCTCTTAACCCTAAACAATAATTGTCCTTCGACTGAGCTTCGAGGATGTTGGATAGTGGATTTCAAAAAGATTGAATTGTCATCAAATTAAGTTGATGAGTCGTTAACATTGATTTGTTGAAAATTGATTGCACATTTGCTGGGTTCTTGTGAGCAAATGCGTCCCCCCGCTGTGGGTAAACGTCGTCCCGACGTGACAAGATATCTGGGACAATGCAGTTTTTACCTGGGCGATAGAAAATAGAGAAGGAAAATTCAGACAAAAATTCAGCCCACCTGGCTTGACGCCTGGTTAACACTGTGGAAGACATGAAGTATTTTAAAGCATTATGATCAGTTAAAATTTGAAAAGGACTATCTAGGCTGAGAAGAAAAGAACACCATTTTTTAAGACAATGGATAATAGCTAAAAGCTCTTTGTCATGAATTTCATAATTTAATTCTGCGGCTATGAGTTTGCATGACTCAAAAGCAACAGGATGAAACAAATTTGTTTCAGGATTTAATTGGGAGATGACCCCTGCAATAGCATAATCGCTCGCATCTGTCTCAACTATTGTCAAAGCAGAAGGATCAAAATGTCGAAGAATTGGGGCTGTGGTGAACGCCGTTTTTAGTGCTTCGAATTCCTTTTGTGCTGTAGGAGTAAAAACAAAAGGAATGTCTTTTCTAAGAAGAGAAGTAAGATTGGAAATAGTTTTAGAGTAATCTTTAATAAATCTTCTATGGAAGTTGGAAAAACCCAAAAATCCTTGGAGCAATTTAATGTTTTTGGGCTCAGGCCATTCCAGGATTTTCTGGACTTTTTTGTCATCCATGACTAAACCGTCAGTGGACAACGTAAAACCCAAAAAATCAATTGATTTGAGATGGAATTTGCATTTATTATGCTTGGCTTAGAGACCATGATCTCGAAGACGATTTAGGACCTGTCGAACATGATGAATATGTTCATCTAGTGTTTTCGAGAATATTAAAATATCATCTAAATAGACCACTACAAATTGTTCAACAACATCTTGAAAGATGTCATTAACAATAGTTTGAAAAGTTGAAGGTGTGTTACATAATCCAAATAGCATAACTAAATATTTAAAACTACCAAATCTAGTGCGCATTGCAGTCAGTGGTTCATGACCTTCTGCAATGCAAATCAGATTGTAAGCGCCTCTAAGATCAATTTTAGAAAAGAAATTAGCACCATTGAAAAGGGTAAGAAGTAATGACATAGGAGGAACAGGATATGCATTCTTCTTTGTGACTGTGTTGAGCTTTCTATAGTCAACACACAACCTAAGACTACCATCCTTCTTTTTTACAAAGAGGACAGGGGAGCCGGTTGGAGATTTACTGGCTTTGATGAAACCTTTGGCTACATTCTCTGCAATGTAGTCTTGAAGAACTTGAGATTTGTCCTTTGACAAAGAATAGACAGGACTTGCCGGAGGTACTGGGCCTATTAACTCTATTTGATGGTCGTAGGGTCGATGAGGTGGTAACTTATTGGCCTTGCGGATTGAGAAAACATCGAGGAAATTGTGGTAGATTTCTGGTAGAGTCGAGTTAATGGCTTCAACGTTGATTTGGTCGTCCTCTTCATCTTCGAGAGAATCTGTCGAGGGGATACCTGTATTGAGAGAGCAGAATTCGATTACTTCGAGGCAATTTAAATCCTCTTCGAGTGAAGTCATCAAGCTAGAAGGGTTAGCCAATTGATCATTTAGAGAAAGATCAGATGCTTGCAAGTCATCTGGCAGAGATTTGTCCTCTAGCAGGACGTTGTCAGGCGGGTTGTTTAACTCCCTATTGACCTGCATTGAAGAATCAGAAATATACTTAGAGCGTGGGGTGATCAATCCCTTAGTCCAATCAATTTCGGGATTCCAATGCGTTAAAAAGTCATGGCCAAGAATGGTATCGTCCATCCTTGGGGCGTCCAAGACTGATAATTCCTACTCAAAGGGGGGAAAGTTTGGAAAGTTGAAAACCCATAAAACTTTCTTACTTACCCAATATTTGGGTTCCTCTGATTCAAAGAAATAGATTGGAGTTTGATCGACATCTGTGAATGTTAGTTGAAGCTTCTCGGCAAAAGATAAACTAACAAAAGGAATTGAAGCTCCAGAGTCTACAAGACAACTGAAGGGGATATCCTCCTTAAAAAGAATGAATCTCAAGTGGTTTAAGGCAACTCCAGTCCTTAAGACATGGAGGTTCTGTGCACTGGGAGAGATAAGATAGTTTGCTTTGCACACAAGTAAACTATCTACTAGTTTTTTGACTTTGAACTAGTACCTTCTCTTTCCTTCAACTTTACACAGTCTTTCAACTTGTGCTTACCCCCACAATACATACATAACCCATTATCTGCTCGTCTCTTCCTCTCAGCTTCTTTAAGTTCCCCTTTAGGATCCAGTACTTTGCTGATATTGCCTGGGGTTGAGCCTTTTGGTCGAGGTTTATCCTTTCCCTTATTGGGTTTGGATTGAGTTGAGGAGGATTGATTTGGTCGTGGGTGTGAAGAAGATCCCGATTTAAAGTTTAAGCCTTGAGATTTGTTGGCATATCGACGATGTTGAAGTCGTCCTTGATAAATGCCATCAAGTTTGAGGGTTCGATCCATTAAATCCGTTAAAGTAGTCATTTTCTGACCGTGAAGATTTAATTGATCCAGAATACTCGAAGGAAGTCCTTTCTTGAAATGATACTTAAGGGCAGCATCATTCCAACCTACTCGAGTTTGAAGTGCTCTGAAGTTTGAGATATATTCAGAGGCTTTACAATTATCACTCATGCAAATAAAATCAAGTTCAATTTCTGCGTTGTCAGTTTCATTAGGGTCCCCAAACAACGTAAAAAGTTGGTCTTCAAACTTTTCCCACTTATTGATAAGTAAGTGGGTTTCTGTTGAAGAAAGCATGAGCAGATAAGGTTCGAACCATCTTGCTGCTTTCCCGGCTAGGAATGAAGAAGCGTAAACAACCTTTGATCAGTCGCTATTGAAGGTTTGAGGGTCATTATGGAACAGTAGCTTGCAGGTTTGCAAGAAGGGTCACAATCTGTTGGGGTGATCTCCGTTGAATTTGTCAGGAGATTTCATAGAAGGAGTTTTGAACTTAGATCCCTCTGAAGACGTTGGATTTGAAAGGGTTTTCATGAAAAGTCTCATGAAATCTTCCAGAGAGTTAGATGGTCCAGGTTCTGAGGATTGACCAGAAGGGTGATTGGCTGGGGCGGATGGTGCCTCATGCATTGTATCCTCTCCTTCTTTTTTATCACTAGAATCCTCAAAATCTTGTGGGATGTCTTCTACAGATTGAACTGAATGTTGCCGTTCCCTAAGGTTGAGTGGTTCCAAAGAGTGAGTGCGGGAAACAGACCTTGTGGCTGTTGGCCTGCCCCTAGCGCGAGCTCTAGTAGTAGCGCCCGTAGGAGGAGTGCGTTGAACAGGTGCCATTTTAAAACTTTAAAAACACCTAAAAGGACGTAGTAGTGCAAAGAATGAGAACTACGGAGAATTAAATTATACTGTCACCGGACAACCTACGCACAAGGTCGAGGATGTTCCTGAAAGTGAGATGAGGGATTTAGAAACTTCTTCGAAGCACAGAGGAAT
The DNA here is from genome assembly GCA_030280995.1 of Hemileia vastatrix. Lineage (NCBI taxonomy): Eukaryota > Fungi > Basidiomycota > Pucciniomycetes > Pucciniales > Zaghouaniaceae > Hemileia > Hemileia vastatrix. The sequence goes on along the minus strand of JASXTE010000017.1, from coordinate 24,814,840 downwards.
GGTTCGAGGAAGTGATTCAAAGGTCACTTGAAGTAAGAGCTACAGGTTCGAGGTATGTTCGATAAGAATTATAAGATAGTTTCAAAGGTAATAGGAATTCTTAAGATCTCACAAAGGGTTAAAAAACTCAATTATCAAAGATTTAGGATTTAGAAATGATTATTGAGAAAATAAAAGAAAGATACAATAACAATGATTTAACTTGAAGATTTTACAACTATTAAATGTAAATACATTTTATAATTTAATTCTAAGGAATATCCAACCAAATACCCAACCCTTTTATATCCTTTATTCCTCCTTGCATTGACCTCCCTCTCATTGCACCATTCCCATACCATTGACCATTACTAACATACACTTAATCCTTCTTTGCTAATATCCGTCCATGCTCAATTTACCCCTTTTTAATTAATTAACAAAATTTCAATGAAAACTACTACTGTACTATTACGTTGATCCTAGCGGTGTGCGTCGCTTATTGAAAATGAGACTAAGGCACCCTATTGAGAGATTGACTAATTTAGATTTAGAGTTTAGGCTAGCGCAGTTGAATAGTAAGTACACAAAGGGGAATTGCAGTTGCTATGGAGAATTGCTTTCTGCGCTTCGAGTATAGATTTAGAACTCGATATTATTGATTTAATGAGCTGCTTTTGCCTCGAGTGTCACGTGGCGCATGACAGTCAATTTTTTTTGTCATTTTTGTCATTTTTGTCATTTTTGTCATTTTTGTCATTTTTGTGATTTTTGTGATTTTTTTTTTGTGATTTTTGTGATTTTTGATATTTTTTTTGGACATTTTTGACATTTTTTTTGACATTATATTTTTTTGACATTTTATTTTTTATTTTTTCCCCTTTCTATAAATATATATATACATATATACCGATTGGAATTGTTTTTTTTCATTACCATTGAATGTTCTTCTTCTGAAATACATGTATATACATAAAAGCTCTCCTTGTTTCTCTAGCCTACCCTTACCCTATGTCAGATAATGACCTTATTGCAATAGTAAATATCCCAAGTAAGCAATAGGTACAAGCTCAAGGGAGTAGTGGGTAATAGATACCTGCAGAAGTAGTTGGTTAACTGAGGAATAATAGTTGGAGCAGGGCCCTATTTATCCTCAATGGTGCCAACTCCTTCTGTAGGTATAGTAATGTAATACAGCTAATTATTGGATTAAGCTTTAATATATATGGTAATCAGGGGATTGTAAGCATGTATTTCTGCAGGATATAGTAAGGGAGAGTATTTATTACAGATAGTAGCAGGAAAAGGAAAAGTAGAGGAAATTTAGGTAGGAATTAATAACAGTAGTGTAAATATGTAGTCAGTGCGATGTGAATCAGAGGGGGAAATTGTTGCAGTTCTCGCACACTCTTGTCTTGGGGTTTTGGATGTAGTAAACCACAAGAATCAAGGAATGATAGGATTAATTTCCAAGGAGTAGATTTTGTTAGACTGTCAACCAGGATTGAGTTAGTGGGAGTATACAGAAATTCAATATTGCATAGGAGGACTTTTTCTCTGATCCAATGATATTGAAATTTGATGTGTTTGGTTCAAGCTTGGAATACAGGGTTTTGAGATAGAGCAATGGCTCCTTGATTACCTCTGTATATGGTGAGAGGGCAAGGGATTGGAATATGGAGGGATTCAAAGAGATTTTCGAACCAAATTACTTCTCTCCCAGAAATGGTATAGATCAATATTCTGGCTCTGAGGATGGCAGAGAAACTGTGGTTTGTTTTTGGATTTCCATGAGATAGCACCCCCATTGAGCAGGAATACGTATCTGGTAGTTGATCACTGAGTACTAGGACAGCCAGCCCAGTCCACGTCAGAAAAACCAGTTGGATTGGACCAGGAGAAATGACCTTGAGGATGATATGTAGAGCTTTATTGAGTATAGGTAAGAGCTAGGTCTAAGCTTCCAGAAAGGTACTGGAGGACATGCTTGAATGCTATCAAGTGAGAGATTCCTGGTTGTTTGAGATGTTGTGAGAGTTGGCTGACAGAAAACAAAACATCCGGCCTTGTACATTGTACTAGGTAATTGAGAGAACCGACAGCATGACAATAGTTCACTTTGGAGCTGTTAATGTTCAGTATTTTGGCAGTTGTGGCTGGTAGGAGTGGAGTCACAACTGATTTACTAGACAAAATGTTGTATCCTTTGAGAAGATTGTTAATATATGAAGGTTGCAAGAGGCCTATGGTATTGTGATTGTGGTTGTGAGTAATTTTCATACCCAGAAAATATGATAGGGGCCCAAGAAATTCCATATTGAATTGTTCTTTTATTTTTTCTTTGAATTGGGTCAGGTCCTTCCCAAATACTGCTAGGTTGTCAACGTGGAGGTAGACAAAGATTGGGTTATTGGGGTTTTTTGAGATGAACAAGCAGGGAGCTGCACTGGAAATTTACATGTCAATAGATGAAAATAATTGGTTTATTTCTTTAGACCTACATCTGCGAGATCGTTTAAGTCTGTAGATTTATTTCTGTCACCGGACGTCCTACGCACAAGGTCGAGGATGTTCCTGCAAGTAAGATAAAAGGTTCAGATACTTTTTTGAAGCACAGAGGGATAGTTCGAGGAAGTGATTCGAAGATGACTCGAAGGAAGAACTACTTCTTTGAGTTATGTTTGAGAAGGATTCTAATATAATTGAACGGTAATATTAAAATTCTTAAGATCTCACGAAGAGTTGGAAACTCAACAATCAAAGATTTAGGATTTAGATATGATTATTGAGAAAATAAAGAAAGATACAATAATAATGATTTTCACTTAGAGTTTTATCACTATTAACTATAAATACGTTTTATAATTTAATTCTAATGAATGTAGAACCAAAAAACCCAGCTCTTTTTATATCCTTTACTCCTCCTCGCATTGACCTCATACCCATCCACTATTCCGCACACCACAAACCATTTAAAATATATCCGTTACACCTGGACCCTCCTCACTAACATCCGTTAACCCCTTAATCCTTCACTAACCATTCCGTCCATGCTCACTACCCCTTAATAACCCACAGACATTTCATAAACCTTTTAATGTACTATTATATTAACTATTGCGCTGTGCGTCGCTTATTGGGAAAAAGACTAAGACACACTATTGAGAGATTGACTAATTTAGATTTAGAGTTTTAGGCTAGCGCGATTGAATAGCGAGTACACAAAGGAAAGTTGCAGTCGCTATGGAGAGTTGCTTTCTGCGCTTTGAGTATGGATTTGAACCCTTTAGTATTGATTTAATGAGCTACTTTTGCCTTGAGTGTCACGTGGCGCGTGACAGATGCCTGGGTATAAGAACGCAAGCTCCGTTGAGCGTAAAACATATTTCGCACACTAATTTTCCTTCCTCTTTACTTAATTATTATTATTATTACTTTAACTCACTATGACAGATTTCCCTACACCGACTCCCACGCCTCCACACCTTAAAGCGGATGGGGGTGTTGTTACACGGCAATTTTCGAAGACTTGCACGGCTTGCGAGTCGATGGAGTATTTTTGCGTGGAGAGCACGGCAACATGAGGGCTTTGCCAGAAGTGCGAGTTTTGTCGATTGAGAAGAGTGGTGTGTGACGCCTTAGCGAAGAATGCTGACATTGAGAGTCGGTTTACTAAGACGAAGTATTGGGTGATCCCTAAAACGAAGGAAGTAGTCGAGGACATTTGGGATGTGTCCATTGGGGACGATCAATTGGTGGGGGAAAATGAGGAAGAAGTTGAAGATGATGTGAACATCTGGGTGGCTAGGGCTGCGAGCAAGAGGGGGGTCGTCGAGGAGGAGGAAGAAATTCCCATCTCGAGAAAAACCCCAAAAAAGTGACAGGTGGTCATCGAAGATGACGAAGAGGAAAGGGAGGTGGCAGAGAAGGTCACTCCTAGATTATTTTTGGAGCCTGACCCAATCTTCGAAGTAAGTTCACCTTTTTATAATTCATAAATTTAATTACTGATGATTCTATTTTAGAATTCAGACGTCATCATTGAATTCCCTACGACGGAAGCTCTAAATGTGGAAGAGACCCTTGTGGGACCCACTGCTGTGGAAGTGGCAGTGTCGGTGGAGGATAGATTACCGACTGTTACCTTGAGGGAGGAAAACGAAGAAAGCCTCGATCAAGTATGGTCGAAGAAACCTTGTCAGGTTCGACGAGCAAAATATATTGAAGACTTTAGCGGCGAGATTGATAAAATTGTCAATGCCGCTTCCTTTGACGTAGCCGAGGAGTTACTTGAACTTGGGGAATTGATTCCGGTAGGAGATAGGGAGAACTTTGAAAAATGTAGAAAGGAGATAAGGGAAATTTTGGAGAAGATGAAGGGATTGGTTCGGGAGAAGATAAAAGAGAAAATTTAAAATAAAAAGAGAAAAGGAAAAAAGAATGTAGAAACAATTTGTATTTAATTATTTTATTTTGTTATTTTATTTAGAATTTTAATATTTATTTTTTTATAAGATTTTGAGAGAAATAAGAACCAAGAAAAGGCAGAGAAAAAACAAAAAGAATTAAATAGAAATTGTTTTTTTTAAATTTTGAAAGAAGATGTCTGAATGAGAGAAGAAAGACAAAGAAAACAAAAAAATATATAGTTGATTGAAAAAAATTTGTAGTAAAGAAAATTTAATCAAAAGAAAAAAATTGTTATTTAAGTTTGTTAATTGAAGATTTGAGGGATTTTAGTTATTTGAAAAAAGAAAAGAAAGAAAAGAAGAGACGAAATAAAAATTTTAAGAGGATTTTGAAGAAAGAAGTAATTTGTTTCGAAGAATTTAAAAAAGTGATTTAGAAGTTAAAGTGAAGTTCGAGAAAGATCATCGTGTAATGTTCGTGAAGAATTTTGATAGTTCGAGAAAAATAAAATTTTAAAGAAGAATTTATATAGAAAATTAAGAAGAAATTTTTTTTATTTTTTATTTTTATTTTATTTTTATTTTATTTTTATTTTATTTTTATTTTATTTTTATTTTATTTTTATTTTATTTTTATTTTATTTTATTTGATTTTACTTTTATTTTAATTTAATTTAATTTAATTTAATTTAATTTAATTTTTTTTAAAGAAGGTTAAAACATTTTGAAAAGAGAAAGAATAAAGAAGAAAACAAAAGAATTTTTTAGAAATAAAAATGTTTTAGATTTTAAAAGAAAGAAAAAAAAACAGAGAAAAGAAAAAGAGAGTTTTAAGGTTTTGGTTTTAAAGGGTATTTAAGATGAAAAGATTTTAGGAGTTCAGGGGCGTTAGAAACATTGATGGCTGGTTCCCAGGATGTTTTGTCTGAGTCATCGAGGAAGCCTTCCCATTCCACGAGGTATTGAAGTTTCCCCTTGCGCATTCTTGAATCAAGGATACGGCTTACTTCCCACTCTAGATGGTCTTCTACTTCAACCGGTTCCGGAGGAGGTTGGTTCTTGCCCAGGTATGTTTCTCAAGCCAGTTTCAGGAGAGATACGTGAAAAACAGGGTGAATAGCCTGCCATTTAAGAGGTAGCTCGAGTCGAAATGCAGTTTTAGAGACTTCAGAGTCGATTTCAAATGGCCCCAAGCGTTTTTCAGCCAGTTTCTTTGATGGTCGAGTTGTTCAAATTTTCCATGCGTCGAGCCATACTTTGTCGCCTGGTTTAAAAGGAGGAGCAGTTTGTCAATGTTTGTCAGCCTATTCCTTGTACCTTTGAACCGCTAATTCCAGATTTGATTTAAGTTCCTCTTGGAGTCGTGATATGGTTCGAAGATAATGTTCCGCAGGATGATTAGTTCCTACATGGATTGAATTGAATTGAGGATGTCTTCCATAAACAGTTTCAAAAGGAGATTGTTGTGTCGAAGAATGAGTCGAGTTATTATAAGCAAATTCGGCCAATGGTAGCCATGTGGTCCAATCGTCTTGTTGGTAACTGACATACATTCGAAGGTATTGTTTGAGGATTTGGTTAACCCTTTCTGTTTGCCCATCGGTTTCGGGATGATAGGCTGTGGAGAGGTTCCTCGTGATATTGAGTTGGTGACACAGTTGAGTCCAAAATGTGGATACAAAAAATGAGCCTCTATCTGAAATAATATCATTAGGTAAGCCGTGTTTGGAAAATACATATTCTAGAAACAATTTTGACAAATCTTCTGCAGTAGCAGTAGTAGTGGTTTTAATGAAAATTGACATTTTTGAAAATCTATCTACTATTACTAATCTAGAATCAAAATTATTAGAAAGAGGAAGTTGAGAAATAAAATCCATCGATAAAGATTCCCAAGGTTTAGAGAGAATAGGAAGTGGTTGAAGCAACCCATACTTCCGGTGACAGGGAGCCTTATTCCTATTACATTTGTAACAAGATTTTATATAGGCCTTGATTTCCCTGGTCATACCTGGCCAGAAAAGATCCCTCACTATTAACTGGTAGGTTTTATCAACCCCAAAATGACCAGCTAATGGAGAATCATGTTGACTGTTGAAAATCCATAATTATATCTCATTGTTGTCGGGTATGACTACTCTACCTTCGAAGACTAATAGACCTGATTCAATACTAAATCTTTTATCCCCTTGCTTTGAGAGTATTTTGTCTTTTAACCCTAAACAATAATCGTACTTCAACTGAGCTTCGAGGATGTTGAATAGTGGATTTTGAAACAATTGAATTGTCATCAAATTAAGTTGATGAGTCGTTAACATTGATTTGTTGAAGATTGATTTTACATTTGCTGGATTTTTACAAGCAAATGCGTCCCCCCGCTGGGGGTAAACGTCGTACTGACGTGACAAGATATCTGGGACAATGCAGTTCATACCTGGGCGATAGGAAATAGAAAAGGGAAATTCAGACAGAAATTCAGACCATCTGGCTTGATGCTATGGTAAGGTAAACTCTTACAGTCGCCTTGCTGTAAGCAGAATCCGGAGGAGATATGTGGATTTAGCTAAAAACCCCGTCCTTCCAATAAAAATAACAAAATGAGAATTCTAAATCACTAAGCTAACCAGTCTACTTGGATTGTATTGATAAAAATAATGAAACTTTAAAATATTTAATGCTTATTGAGATTTAAATAAAATTGGCTGTTGATAAAAGAAATACTGATAACAAAAATTAAGGTGTACCAGTGAAAGATCTGAAAAGATTGACTTTTATGTTTTTATAATAATTTGAACTTTTATGAGACAGCAATAATCAAGTCCCAGTGGTGAAGACCTTTCTAAAGATACCCTGTATGAAGTGTGATTTAAATTGTTGAGTAGAATTTCTAAAATGTTATATATAAAATATAAAGTTATAAGGGTATTACAAATTATTTAATTTGTTGAGTAATAAAAAATGAGACTGTGGTAGTTAAAGATTAAGCTGTATGTTCTATCCCCCCCCCTCAATTTCGAGTTTGAGAGGCTCTTAAGTATTTCTAGTCACGTGCCTAAGTTTTCCCCTCCAGAGCTCTCCCAGAGTCAATCCGGAGCCCGTACGGAGTTGAAGCGGAGTCCGTATGGAGTCCAAATGGAGTCCGTCCGGTCTTCCGGAGTCAATTAGAACCTTTAAAACTATCATAAAAAATCTAGAAATATTACACATGATAGAGCCACTTCCTCTTTACATTTCAAACTATATTTTGTAGTCTGCGCAGCTGTAATTACCCCGTGAAAATTCATCAAAGTTAAGTAATTTCTGAATACGTAAATATTTCTATAAATCTTTAAAATTCATTTAAAAATATAAGAAAAATAGTAAAAATTCTGGAAAAATTTCCCAAGGTTCTTGAGTGACTTGACTTGATACTTATAAACTTTTCAGACTGTAAAAATAAGTTTTCTCCATAAAATAAATTTTTTTCTCGTAGACATTTGCTCTTGACCAATTTCTTCATATTTAAAACTCAAATAAATTAAATAAAACCCTTTTATAAAAAAAATAATAACGCCAATCTTGCACACCGTAATAACTCCATTTACATTCTTTTAGGTGCCATACTAAACTTTAGGCTACCACATCTCCCTCCAATTAAGTATGTCCCCATTCTTATAACTTTGTATAAGTGGTTGAGCAATTCCAAAAGAATTATATTTTCTAATAAAATAATTTGATAAATTTGTTTTAGCTGGTCTTCTTTTAATTCTTTATAATAAAAACATTGTTTCTTCTTCTCTGGCTTGATATAACATAATAAATAATATAAATCTTGTGATTATTCCACTACTGAGAGCAAGGTTTGAATCCCTTCAGACTCCCATTAACCAGTCTTCCTTCTTGTCACAGCATTGAGAGAGTGGATCTTCCTATGAGCCAAATACTCCTGATTCAAACCTCATAGGGCCCCCCACTGAGCCGAATTCTATGATTCCAATCTCGCCATAAGGTCCTCCAAGCTTCACACCAAAAAAAAAAAAATGGCCTAACTATGAGGCACTAAAAAATCATTCCCTAAAATCCAACTACCATCCTAACTTCTGATTCCTTCATCACAATTTTCAAACTTTGCTATACAGCAAACCCATAAAATACTTTTGCCAGGCTTCCAATAATAATTTTAACTTTAGACCATGTTAAAGCGCCACAAATTTCACCTAATTAACCATTATGCTTTCCTTAGCATCATCATCACCTAAAATTTTAACATCCTAAAGCTTATCAGCACCCAATTCCAGAAATAATTGAATAACCAGTTTAGAGTCTTAGTGGACAGTGATAAATTAAAAGATTGAATTGAGTTATCCAAACAAGATTGACATTCCAGTTTAAAGTCTTGGTAGACCAAACATATAATCGATTGCCAGTTTATGGTCTTGGTGGACCAAAGATTGTTTAGGTGCATAAATAACTTGATAAATCCCTAAATAAGGCCTAGGCTTGACCAAAGATTGAATAAATTTGATAATCCAGTTTAATGTCATAGTGGACCAAACATTTGATCGACAAGTAATCCAGTATAAGGCCACAGTGGTCCAATGAATGTTGAATTATCCTGCAGATATTAATTTTCCAGTTTAAAGTCATAGTGGACTAAACAATGAATGAACTACCAGTTTAAAGTCATGGTGGACCAAACATTTGATAGATAAGAAATACAGTTTAAGGTCATGGTGGTTCCAATCAACTTGATAATAGTCCAGTTTAAGGTCTTTGTGGACCTAACATTTGATAACACTCCAGTTTAAGGTCTTAGTGGACCTAACATTTGATTTATAAAATTAAAAATAAAAAAAATCCGTCTCCCAAAAATATCCATAAAATCTTGAACATCCTACAAATTCAGTTTAAAGTCTTGAAGGACTAACAGCTCCAATATAAAATCTTTAATGAGAGTCTTGAAAATTAGCCAGTTAAAAGTCTTGGAGGACTAACAGCTCCAAAATTTGTATAAAACCTTAAGGAAAGTCTTGAACAGTAGCCAGTTTAAAGTCTTGGAGGACTAACAGATCCAAAATACGTATATAAAAAACCTTAAAGAACGTCTTGAACAGTAGCCAGTTTAAAGTCTTGGAGGACTAACAGATCCAAAATATGTATATAAAAAACCTTAAAGAACTTCTTGAACAGTAGCCAGTTTAAAGTCTTGGAGGACTAACAGATATCTTGAAGTAAAATCCCATTGGTATTGAGTTCCCCTAGACCCTGTTTCCTGTCTAAACTATATGAATAAAACTAAAAAGAATGAAGACTGAAAAATATAACTAAGAATTATAATAATAATTCTGATTTAATTAATTTTTTTTTTTTTGTTTTTTTTTTATTTATTTTTATTTTATTATTTTATTATTTATTTATTATTTATTATATTTTATATTATTTTTATTTATTTATTTTATTATTTTTATTTTTAATTTTGTTTTTATTTTAAAATAAAAGATTTTAGAAAAGATAGTTTTGAAATAAAAGTTAAAATTTAATTTTTAAAGAAAGATAAAAAAAGTAATAATTAAAAAAATTTCAAAAAGAAAAATTTTAAAAGATGCCCCCAAGCTATTTTATGAGCCGTACCCTTGACATCATACCCACATCCAAGTGCAACTTGATGTGGTTACACAATTTTGAGAAATTGAAAAGAAAATAAAATAAATGAAAGTTTTTAGAAGATAATTTTTATAATGATGATCACTGGGGGGGCTCCCTCCAATTTATAAAAATGATTAGAGACCACCAGTGAGCATCACCTTTACAATAATTCATAATATATATTAAAGAAAAGAAATCACAATCTAACATAAAAAATAAAAAACAAAATAAAATAAAAAGAAACTTGAATCCGGCGTTGAGATTGGTGTCTCTTGATTCGTTCCAGTTTATAGTCTTAGTGGACTTCCTATAATTAAAAGACAAAGCCAGGATTCAACTAGAAACAGGGAAAATTTTGGAAACGAACATTATGGGGTAATTGTGTATAGAGCAGCCAGCCCATCAATTACCCCCACACTTGCCAATATTAAATTAAGAAGGTTCCCCTGTGAACACTTCTTCCAATAAAAATTTAAAATTTTCCAACCCTATCTTCACCCATATTTTAAGAATTTTAATTTTTTGAAAATTTCAAAGAAGGTTTTCTTGCATTTTGTTAAGTTTCATCACAGTTTGGTCGCCCATATGCAGTGTAATGATAGTAAAGTATTTTGATAAAAAAGAAGATAGTTTATCCTTGTTGCGGAGGTTAATAAAATTTGATAAATGTCATAGTTTATCCTCATTGCGGAGGGATCCATAAAATTTTGTCGATATCATAGTTTATCCTCATTGCGGAGGTAGACTTCGGCACTCCTGGTGCCTCTAGGATAGAACCGTTTCACTTGATCGGCCGCTACCCTCTTCTTCAATACTACTCCATCCAACTCTTCTAGCACATATGAACCTCCAGAAACTTGCTCCTTAACTTTATACGGTCCATTCCACCTATCTGCAAACATTTTTCCCCACTGACTTTCCAAACTCCTATTATACACCAAGACCATATCACCTGGGTTCAAAGGTTTCCTTAATTGATGTGCCAACCGCTCATCCCAATATCTAACTGATTGGTTTCTGATCTTCATCATCCGCGAATATGCCTTTTCTAAATATTCTTCTTTCTTTTCTAGCTGCATCATTCTTGCACACAATAATTCTTCAGTAGTTTTGACCGTGTCCGAGTCAGCTCCAAGATATGATTCAGCTTCTAAATCAACCGGTAAAACTGCTTTCTGTCCAAAAACAAGTTCATAAGGTGAAAATCCAGTTGTCCTTTTGTCAGTTATTCGATCAGCAAATAAAACTAAAGGTAAATAGTGCCTCCACTTTTCGGCACTTGACCCACACATTTTGACTAAAGCATCCTTAATAACTTGATGCCCTCTTTCAACCATGCCTTCAGCTTCAGGATAATATGGGGTTTCTACCCTAACCTTTGTTCCAACTTTCAATACGGCCTCTTTAAACTCTGTCCCGAATTCAGGACCTCCATCTACCGTCACCAACTTCATCACCCCATACCTATATACCCAATTATTCAACAAAAATTCTGCCACATTTTCGGCAGTTAAATTAATAAGAGGCGCTGCCTCTACCCAACCAGATAAATCATCTCTGGCCACAATTAAATATTTATACCATCCCTCTTTTATATGAACGGCATCTAAACTAACTCTCCCAAAGAGCGTATATTCACCGGTCCCGCGTCCAGGTTCTTTTGGCCTTAAATAACTTTGTCTTTGACATTCTTCGCATGACTGAACCCACTGTTTAACAGCCATCTTCATGCCAGGCCATCAAAATTGATCAGAAATTCTTCTAAACGTTTCTCCAACGCCTCTATGCCCGAGATCTTCATGCAGTGATTTCAAAACTAATTCTTGCCCCTTCTGTTCAGTTATAACTACTTGAGGATTTGGATACCTTCTCCTCATTAAACGTCGACCAGATAGGTAAAACGTATATGACTTCCTCTTGATAGCCACCCATTCATTGTCTTCACAATCTTCTGGCCTCTCTAAAGTCAAAAAATATTTGACTAACAAAAAATAAAAACCAGTCTGACCCCAGACTTCATCTTGAAAATCAATTAATATAACATCAATAGGGACTTCTCTATCACCAATATCACCTGCACATGAATGAGCCAATAATTTTTGACCCCTAAATAAATCTTTAATCGAGCTATGTCGACATTTTTCTTCTGAAGCTTTGGATCCTTTGTAAACCGTATTTGAAAATACCTCTTTCTCTTTATCCACCTTTTTATTTAAATTCTCTAATTCTCTAACATATACACCACTCCTTAACTTACTACTATCCCACACTACCAATCCATCTTCCTCTACATACACCACATCTTCTACCTCCTTTCTACCAAATTTATCTACACCTTTTCCAACACCTTTATTAACATAAAAACTATTTTCCAGTTTATCCTCTTGGTGGAGGTCATCATCACCATAATCCAAACACAATAGTCCTGCCAGTTTAACCTCATGGGGAGGTATGGAAAGTCTTCAGCTCCTTTAGTGCTGGCTTTGATAATAGGTATATCTTCATCGAACTCTTCTGAGTCTGAATCTTCTTCAGTGGGTGGTCTCCTTGATAAACCATCTGGCATAGTAAAAGTTTTGCCAGGCTTATGAACTAAATCAAACAAAAAATGTTGAATAAAAGCTACCCATCTCATCATGGGTGCGTTCGGTAAACTTGGGGAATTAATCATCTGGATTAACGATTTCGCATCCACTTGCAACTCAAAATGTTGCCCCCACAAAATATGCTGAAGTTTCTTCAGTATTTTTGCCACACCACATAATTCCAATTTTGGTTGAGAATATCTTGATTCAACCTCAGTAAATACTACAGATTCATACCTAACTTGCCTGATGTAACCAGCTTTATCCATCTGAGACAAAACCGCCCCAGCTGCAACCTGACTTGAATCAACTGCTAAATAAATTCTACCAGCATCTTTTCCATAATCCAACTTGTGCAGGACTAAATCCTTCCCTACAACCTCCTTCAACTTCACAAACACCTTCTCACACTCTTCATCCCACTCCCAGTCTGCATCCTTTCTCGTTAACTGTCTCAATGGAGCTGCCAATGAAGAAAAGTCCTTGATAAACATTCTAACATATACGCAAACGCCTAAAAACCCTCTGACTTCGGTCGTATTCTTGGGTCTTGGCCAGGACTGAATTTTGTTAACTTTCTTCTTGGACATAATCCTACCCTCTCTACATACCACATGGCCTAATATTTCTAAAGCTGGCACACAACATGAAAATTTTGAACCTGAAATAGTTAAACCAGCCTCTTCAATTCAAAACAATATTCTTTCTAAAGTAATTTCAAACTCCCAAATGAATTTGCGTATCCCGGGATTCTCTTCCAACACCTGGTTATCATAGTCGGTTGTTGGTCCCTTAATTCCTCCATCATCTATAAAGATTCCAGCATATTGTGGAATTTTGTCTTGAAGGATCCAAGCCATCTGAGCTTGATAAACTGCAACCAAATTTGTTGCTCCTTGAGGTAATCTTGTTAACTGTAAACGCCCTAGTGGCTTATCAAATGTAGTGAGAGGCCTTGAGTCCGGATGTAACTCTCTCGCATCATATCCACCTATAATATCTCCCAAACCATAACACACTCTCCCTGAAAACGCTTCAACAAACTCCTCAGCACTAGGTGGTATCCCAGCATCCTTTATTGTAACCCTATTTAATTCCCTAAGATCATGAACAACTCTAAGCTTGCCATTCAGTTTCTTGATACAAAATACCGGACTAGAATAACTTGATGTTGATTGCTCATACAGTCCAGTGCGTATCCGTTCTCTGAAAACTTCAATATAGGCTTCTTTTAATGCAGCCGGAATAGGAATCAGTTTCTGCTGCCATGGTTCATGACATACCACAGGAATCTTGTAAGGCTCCCTATAGGAATGCTTCAACACACCCCTCTCTTCTTCTACAAAAGCAATGGCCATCTCTCGCTTGACCATCACATTCAACAACAACTTCTTCTCTTCTCCAGACAACCAACCATCAGGTCCAAAATTAACAACACCCAGTCTCTCAAAAGTGATTCTTGACGTCTCAGAAAATTCAGGCGGATTCTTTACCAAGGGACTTTCATAAGGATCTCTTGATAACCTTGGTCTTCTCAAGGGTGGATTTAATTCGGCAGGTAGCGGTTCATTAATAGGTTGAACTTTATTTGCTACTTTCTTATATTTGGCTGCGTCCACATCTAAATAAACTTGAGGTAAAACATTTACTTTTGTATCGCCTTTAAAAATTTCATCAAATGAATCTTCTTCATCGTCAGAATCGGAATAAGAAAAATTAGAAAAATATTTTATTTCATTTTTAAATTTTACCCTTTTCTCCTTTCCCTCGTCTAATTTATAAACAGATTTTCCAAAACCTTTGCTTCCCTTATCCAACAGTAAATCGCCTGTAAAGAAAGTTGGCAGTTTAACCTCTTGCCGGAGGAGTGGAATTGAATTTTCACAAAAATTATTTTTTTGTGTTTTAATTATACCAAGATTTTTTATTGGATTTTGATGTGATATTTGAAATTTACCCTCTTGCTGGAGGTCAAAAATAGAAGGAGATACTTGCAGTTTAACCTCTTGCTGGAGGTCCGGAAATGAATTTTCACAAAAATTATTTTTTTGTGTTTTATATATACTGAGATTTTTAATCGGGTTTTGATAAGATTTTCACAGTGTACCCTCTTGCTGGAGGTTATAAAACATACCCTTCCAATTTTTATCCAACCTAATTTGGCCCATTTTGCCTTTTTCACCATTTTTAAATTTAATAGAAAAACAGGGTAAATCCAGTAAACATGTAGAAAAGTCCAAACCTATTTGCACTCCAAAGTAATATTAACAGAAAATAATTGAGAATACACTTGAATTATCTCCAAGTGAGCTGACCTATTGCAATCCGGGATCTCATCCTGAGGAGAGATTACAAAATTAGAGTGATCAGCCCCTGCTACCCCAAAAAATGAGGGCATTCATCCCTTTCCAACAAACATAATTCACCAGAAGCCGTCTGTTTTATATGCTGCTTCTTGGTGCAAACACAACACTGGCACAGAGTAGTAATCCCTGGCTGTGTTTCCCAACCTTCATTTCTAGGAGGCGCTAACCACATATGTAACCTCCGCATATCTTCACCATTGATCTCCAAACTAATCCCCATGCCAGCTTGATACCCTATCCTGGCCTCAAAATCCATCAAAAAAGGACCGACAAGAACAGTTTTGACTGCTCCTCTGGCCACATAAAAGTGAACCTTACCAACAGATCCACCAATGCCTAACCTGACATGCTCAGCTGTACCCATCAGCTCTGTTGCATGCCCTCCAATGCCTCTGAGGTTTCCCCCAGTTCCACTTTTAATTGGCAAGCCTATACTCGTCGCTTGCTCCAATGAAATTAAATTAATTTGAGAACCTGAATCGACCAAGGCCTTTACTTCTTTACCATTAAGAGTTACCACCAGGTAACCCAGGGGAGCGGAAAAATGCATATCTACATCTTCCCCAAACTTTTCAGCATTTTCACAAATATATTCCACCTCTCCAGTGGAAACCTGACGCCTCATCAAATGCTTCTTTTGCTTTTCAGCAAGCACTGGACTAATTGTAAATAACTCCCCCAAAGATAAGGGAATCTGCAGTTGATTCACCCTATTCAAAACTTTGTCCATCGCATTAGCTTGACCAGAAACTACTGGCCGCTCATACTGGACCTTTGATTTAACAACCTTGGTCCTAGGTACCTCTTGAGGTCCAACCGAGACATCTTCACCCCCCATAATAACATCTTCACTTTCTATAACCCTAACTCCATCACCAGCTTCTTGCACTAATCCTGATCCATTGCTAGTCCTTCTTAAACCCTCCATTGGGATGGGACCGCTAAAACTTGGTCTGGGTAGAGACGCCAACGGTACGTCCTCCTCAGAATCCAAATCATACTCTGGCATAGGCTCACCATTTAAATCAAACTTGCCATAACTAGGGGGCCCCATATCAGCAATTCCCTTCTGCATTTTATATAATTCGTCCTTAGAGTAAGGTTTCAATTTGTTGGCGGCAGATTGAGCACTAGAATTTTTGTCCTTAGAGTAAGGGTTCACTTTGTTATTGGCCTTGCCAGGATTATCCCTCAATTGGCTCTGAATGCTACTCTTTGCCTTAGTAGCAGCTGCTCTTCTAGCAGCATTAACATTGTATTCACCAGCCATACAGCTACCCTCCACCTGGGCAACCCTCACCAGCTCTAAACCTCCAAAAGAAGTAGAAAATGTGGCTTTACTGACCTCTTTCTCCTTGCCCTTGTCAGCTTTGCCACAATTACCATTACCATTTTTGCCACCCTTGGCATTAACATCTTCACCTGTCACCTCTTCAAATCTGGCTCTTCTTTCAGCCGTTAAACTTCTTCTGACCAAATCAGAAGAAGACTGTCCATCACTGGGCTTGATGAACGAACCATCAGGAAATTTATAAACTTTACCATCAAATAAAACTTGCCCAGCATCCATATCCTTATCAAGAGCAAAATAAACTGTTGCTCTGTGCCCCCTCCTATTACAATAGGAGCACACCCTTGGCTCATCGTAGCCACCTCTATATCCATTACTACCACAATTCCCACCATTTCTCCCATTGCCTGGGAAGCGATTACCATTATTATTGCCATTATAATTTTGACGTTCATAACCTCTGGACTGATAAGAAGTCGACGTCGACAAAGAAGCGATTGGGGCCTTGTTAGCCTTCTGGGTTTCTTGAACAAATATTTTTAATTGTTTCGTTAAATCGGCCAAGTGATCGACCATCTTATTATCCACATTGCCCTCAACTTTAGCAGCAGGTAATCCCATTTGTGCCTTCTTGGCCTCCTGGGCTTTGACCATAATATTGTTGTTTTCCTCCAAAACTTCACTAACCTTGCTAACATATTGAGTGCAGGACTCTTGATATTTGTCCAATGCTAACAACTTGAGATGGGCCTGAATGTTCTCTTTGATAACCTCCAGAGCCGGCAGTTTCTGCTCACCATTAGGCAGTTCCTTCATCAAATCTTTTCTTGAAAGATCCTTCAAGACGTCCATTCGAATATCCCTGCTGCATGCTGTCCAAAACAAATCTTTTGCTTGGTTCTCATGCACTAACTTGTCCACCAGTATGAGATATTCCACCACTTCATCAAACTGAACACAAAGCTTTTTGAAGTCAGCCATAGAAGAAACACCACCTTTTGCTTGCCAGTCTCCAACAATTTTATTGAGGTCCATCATAGTAAACCTAACACCCCATCTATCAACCATAGCTTTAGAAAGCTTAACCCAATCCTTGTCCTTAAATGCCTGCATAGAAATAACCTCTTTTTCCACCTCCCTATCAGCAATAAAAAACCTAACTTGCTTCACCATATCCACATGAGAAGCACCATCAACAGCAGCAGCAGCTTCATACCTGCTAATGAACCATTTAACCTCCTCCCCATCAAACTTTGGGCCATCCCAAGAAACAATTCTAACCGAGGGAGTAAGAGGGTTAGAAGATCCAGAAGCAACAGCAGAAGAAGACATCCCAATAAGTAATGAAATGCGTTAACAATCGATAAAATAACAAGCCTCTTGCAGGCCAATAACAAAAATCCAATTAGAGTTCCAGAAAATAAGCCTCTTGCAGGCTAAGAACGTTCTTGATCCAAGTAAGTCTTTAAAGAAAGCTAGAGAAATCGAACCCCACGTTGGGCGCCAACTATGGTAAGGTAAACTCTTACAGTCGCCTTGCTGTAAGCAGAATCCGGAGGAGATATGTGGATTTAGCTGAAAACCCCGTCCTTCCAATAAAAATAACAAAATGAGAATTCTAAATCACTAAGCTAACCAGTCTACTTGGATCTGATTGATAAAAATAATGAAACTCTAAAATATTTAATGCTTATTGAGATTTAAATAAAATTGGCTGTTGATAAAAGAAATACTGATAACAACAATTAAGGTGTACCAGTGAAAGATCTGAAAAGATTGACTTTTATGTTTTTATAATAATTTGAACTTTTATGAGACAGCAATAATCAAGTCCCAGTGGTGAAGACCTTTCTAAAGATACCCTGTATGAAGTGTGATTTAAATTGTTGAGTAGAATTTCTAAAATGTTATCTATAAAATATAAAGTTATAAGGGTGTTACAAATTATTTAATTTGTTGAGTAATAAAAAATGAGACTGTGGTGGTTAAAGATTAAGCTGTATGTTCTATCCCCCCCCCCCCTCAATTTCGAGTTTGAGAGGCTCTTAAGTATTCCTAGTCACGTGCCTAAGTTTTCCCCTCCAGAGCTCTCCCAGAGTCAATCCGGAGCCCGTACGGAGTCAAAGCAGAGTCCGTACGGAGTCCAAACGGAGTCCGTCCGGTCTTTCGGAGTCAATTAGAATCTTTAAAACTATCATAAAAAATCTAGAAATATTACACATGATAGAGCCACTTCCTCTTTACATTTCAAACTATATTTTGTAGTATGCGCAGCTCTAATTACCCCATGAAAATTCATCAAAGTTAAGTAATTTCTGAATACGTAAATATTTCTATAAATCTTTAAAATTCATTTAAAAATATAAGAAAAATAGTAAAAATTCTGGAAAAATTTCCCAAGGTTCTTGAGTGACTTGACTTGATACTTATAAATTTTTCAGACCTTAAAAATAAGTTTTCTCCGTAAAATAAATTTTTTTCACGTAGACATTCGCTCTTGACCAATTTCTTCATATTTAAAACTCAAATGAATTAAATAAAACCCTTTTATAAAAAAAATAATAACTCCAATCTTGCACGCCGTAATAACTCCATTTACGTACTTAGGTGCCATACTAAACTTTAGGCTACCACAACACCTGGTTAATAATTTGGAAGAAATAAAGTATTTCAAAGCATTATGGTCTGTTAAAATTTGAAAAGGACTATCTAGGCTGAGAAGAAAAGAGCGCCAATTTTTAAGACAATGAATAATAGCTAAAAGCTCTTTGTCATGAATTTCATAATTTAATTCTGCTGCAATGAGTTTGTGTGACTCAAAAGCAACAGGATTAAACAGTTTTGTTTCCGGATTCAATTGAGAAATAACCCCTGCGATAGCATAATCGCTCGCATCTGTCTTGACTATTGTTGAAGCAGTAGGATCAAAGTGTCAAAGAATTGGAGCTGTGGTGAACGCCGTCTTCAATGCTTCAAATGCCTTTCGTGCTGTAGAAGTAAAAACAAAAGGAATATCTTTTCTAAGAAGAGAAGTAAGATTGGAAATAGTTTTAGAGTAATCTTTAATAAATCTTCTATAGAAATTTGCAAAACCCAGAAATCCTTGGAGGGATTTAACGGATTTGGGCTCAGGCCATTCCAGGACCTTTTGAACGTTTTTGTCATCCATGACTAAACCATCAGTGGATAATGTAAAACCCAAAAAATCAATCGATTTAAGATGGAATTCACATTTATTATGCTTGGCGTAGAGTCCATGACCTCGAAGTCGATTTAAAACCTGTCGAACATGTTGAATATGTTCATCCAGTGTCTTCGAGAAAATTAAAATATCATCTAAATAGACGACAACAAATTATTTGACAACATCTTGAAAGATGTCATTGACAAAAGTTTGAAAAGTAGATGGTGCGTTACACAATCCAAAAGGCATAACTAAATATTCAAAACTACCAAATCTAGTGCGCATCGCAGTCAGTGGTTCATGAACTTCCGCAATGCAAATAAGATTGTAAGCGCCTCTAAGATCAATTTTAGAAAAGAAATTAGCACCATTAAAAAGGGTAAGAAGCAATGACATAGGAGGAACAGGATATGCATTCTTCTTAGTGACTGTGTTGAGCTTTCTATAGTCAACACACAACCTAAGACTACCATCCTTCTTTTTTACAAAGAGGACAGGGGAGCCGGTTGGAGATTTACTGGCTTTGATGAAACCTTTGGCTACATTCTCTGCAATGTAGTCTTGAAGAACTTGAGATTTGTCCTTCGACAAAGAATAGACAGGAGCTGCCGGAGGTACTGGACCTATTAACTCTATCTGATGGTCGTAGGGTCGATGAGGTGGTAACTTATCGGCCTTGGGGATTGAAAAAACATCGAGGAAATCATGATACATTTCTGGTAGAGTTGATTTAATGGCTTCAACGTTGTTTGGTCATCCTCATCATCTTTGAGAGAATCTGTTGAGGGAAAACCAGAATTGAGAGAGCATAATTCAATTAATTCAAGACAATTTAAATCCTCTTCGAGTGAAGTCATTGAGCTAGAAGCGTTAGCCAATTGCTCATTTAAAGAAAGATCAGATGCTTGCAAGTCATCTGACAGAGATTTGTCCTCTAGCAGGACGTTGTCAGGTGGGTTGTTTAACTCCCTATTGACCTGCATTGAAGAATCAGAAATATACTTAGAGCGTGGGGTGATCAATCCCTTAGTCCAATCAATTTCGGGATTCCAATGCGTTAAAAAGTCATGGCCAAGAATGGTATCGTCCATCCTTGGGGCGTCCAAGACTGATAATTCCTACTCAAAGGGGGGAAAGTTTGGAAAGTTGAAAACCCATAAAACTTTCTTACTTACCCAATATTTGGGTTCCTCTGATTCAAAGAAATAGATTGGAGTTTGATCGACATCTGTGAATGTTAGTTGAAGCTTCTCGGCAAAAGATAAACTAACAAAAGGAATTGAAGCTCCAGAGTCTACAAGACAACTGAAGGGGATATCCTCCTTAAAAAGAATGAATCTCAAGTGGTTTAAGGCAACTCCAGTCCTTAAGACATGGAGGTTCTGTGCACTGGGAGAGATAAGATAGTTTGCATTGCACACAAGTAAACTATCTACTAGTTTTTTGGCTTCGAACTAGTACCTTCTCTTTCCTTCAATTTTACACAATCTTACAGCTTGTACTCACCCCAACAATACATACATAACCCATTATCTTTTTGCCTCTTCCTCTCAGCTTCTTTAAGTTCCCCTTTAGGATCCAGTAATTTACTGATATTGCCTGGGGTCGAGCTTTTCGGTCAAGGTTTGTCCTTTCCCTTAATAGGTTTGGATTGAGTCAAGGAGGATTGAGTTGTTTGTGGGTGCGAAGAAGGTCCCGATTTGAAATTTAAGCCTTGAGATTTGTTGGCGTATCGACAATGTTGAAGTTGTCCTTGGTAAACACCGTCAAGTCCAAGGGTTCGATCCATTAAATCTGTTAAAGTAGTCATCTTCTGACCGTGAAGATTTAACTGATCCAGAATCCTCAAAGGAAGTTCTTTTTTGAAATGATACTTAAGGGAAGCATCATTCCAACCTACTCAAGTTTGAAGCGCTCTGAAGTTCGAGATATATTTAGAGGCTTTCCCATTATCACTCATGCGAAGGAAATCAAGTTCAATTTCTGCGTTGTCAGTTTCATTAGGGTCACCAAACAACGTGAAGAGTTGGTCTTCGAACTTTTCCAAGTTATTAATAAGTAAGTGGGTTTCGGTTGAAGAGAGCATGAGAAGATAAGGTTCAAACCATCTTGCTGCTTTTCCGGCCAGGAATGAAGAAGCATAAACAACTTTTGATCAGTCGTTATTGAAGGTTCAAGGGTCATTATGGAACAGGAGCTTGCAGGTTTGCAAGAAGAGTTGCAATCTGTCTGAATGTTCTCCATAGAATTTATCAGGAGGTTTCATAGAAGGAGTTTTGAATTTAGATCCATCTGAAGACTTTGAATTTGAAAGGGTCTTCATGAATAGTCTCATGAAATCTTCCAGAGAATTGGATGGTCCAGGTTCTGAAGGTTTACCAGAAGGGTGGTTAGCAAGGGCGGATGGTGCCTCATGCATTGTATCCTCTCCTTCTTCATCATCACTAGAATCATCAAAATCTTGTGGGATGTCTTCTACCGATTGGACTGAATGTTGCCGTTCCCTAAGGTCAAGTGGCTCCAAGGAGTGTGTGCGGGAAACAGGCCTAGTGGCTGTTGGCTTGCCTCTGGCGCAAGCTCTAGTAGTAGCGCCTGTAGGAGGAGTGCGTTGAACAGGTGCCATTTTAAGAATTTAGAGAAAACACCTGAAAAGGGACGCAGTAGTGCAAAGAATGAGAACTACGTAGAATTAAATTATACTGTCACCAGACGACCTATGCACAAGGTCGAGGATGTTCCTGCAAGTGAGATAAAAGGTTCAGATACTTTTTTGAAGCACAGAGGGATAGTTCGAGGAAGTGATTCGAAGATTACTCGAAGGAAGAACTACTGCTTTGAGTTATGTTCGAGAAGGATTGTAATATAATTGAACGGTAATATTAAAATTCTTAAGATCTCACAAAGGGTTGGAAACTCAACAATCAAAGATTTAGGATTTAGATATGATTATTGAAAAAATAAAGACAGATACAATAATAATGATTTTCACTTAGAGTTTTATCACTATTAACTATAAATATGTTTTATAATTTAATTCTAAGGAATTTAGAACCAAAAAACCCAGCCCTTTTTATATCCTTTACTCCTCCTCGCATTGACCTCATACTCATCCACTATTCCGCACACCACAAACCATTTAAAATATATCCGTTACACCTGGACCCTCCTCACTAACATCCGTTAACCCCTTAATCCTTCACTAACCATTCTGTCCATGCTCACTACCCCTTAATAACCCACAGACATTTCATAAACCTTTTAATGTACTATTATATTAACTATTGCGCTGTGCGTCGCTTATTGGGAAAAAGACTAAGACACACTATTGAGAGATTGACTAATTTAGATTTAGAGTTTTAGGCTAGCGCGATTGAATAGCGAGTACACAAAGGAAAGTCGCAGTCACTATGGAGCGTTGCTTTCTGCGCTTCGAGTATGGATTTGAACCCTTTAGTATTGATTTAATGAGCTACTTTTGCCTCGAGTGTCACGTGGCGTGTGACAATTTCTTGAGTTTGAGAATTGGTTGAGTTACCAAAGGAGGTGATTTGACACCTGGGGGAACTAGCATGCATATGTCCTTCTCTAAGGTCCCATGAAGGAAGTACCTTTTTCATCCATGTGTTCCATACAATAGCCATTTTGAATGGGAAGGGCAAGTAGAGCTCGGAATTTTGTGAGTTGGCTGGTGGGAGCAAAGGTCTCAAAATAGTCAACTCCTTCATGTTGGAGGAATCCCTATGCGCATAGGCAGGCTTCAAATTTCAAAATTCTACCAGATTCATTTTCTTTGACCAAGAAGACCCATTTGGTGCCAATGGTTTTGACTTTTGGGGGTTTTTTGATGATCTCCCATATGTCATTATATTTCATGTTTTCTAGCTTCATGTTGATAGAATTGGACCATGTGTCAGATTCCTGGCTTGAAAAAGCTTTAAGAAAAGTGTTTGGGACAGGGACTTCTGAAGCAAGAGGTGACACAGATGTGTGAAGCATTATTTCAGGTGGACATCTGGTACAAGGGTGACTGTTGATATTATTTGGATTGATGTCCAAGGTGAAATAATTTGGTGGTGGCACATCTTCAGGAATGTAGGTGAAGCGTTTGCTAACCAGTATGTGCGTAAATTGAATGAGGTCTAAAAATTCCTTGTCTTCCTCAGGGTCAGACTCAGACATTGGAGATGACTGATTATCATCTGAAGGGCTTGTAAAAGAGAAGGATTCATCAGACAACTCCTTGTTACTGGTAGGGGTGGCTGGTACCGGTTGATTCGGTATGATTTCAGAACACTCCTTAGTTAATGGAAGAAAGGGTAAGAGTTGTTTTGTGACAGTAAATTTTCAGAGTTTTAGGTAAGGAAACTCATTCTCATTGAACACTACATCATGTGAGTAAGTGACATTGTGATTTATAGGGTCAAGGAGACAATAGGAACTCAGGGTTTCATCATAAACAACAAGAATGTTCTGGAGGGCTAATGAGTAAAATTTTCCTTTGCACAATTTCCGAGGGATTAAGGCATATGCACTACACCCAAAGGTTCTGAGATGCATGAGTTTTGGTGGAGTGCCAAATGATTTCTCAAAAGGTGACTTCATCTGCTCAGTTTTGGTTGGGGTTCAGTTATATAGGTATACAGTGGTAGTTACTGCCTCTTCCCAGAGTTTGGGAGAAAGGTTGGCATGAAACAGCAGGGCTTTTGCTTTTGCCTTAGTTGTTTGGTTATCCCTCTCTGAAAAATAGTTTATTTGCAGGGTTTAAGGCGCTGTGGTCTTCCAACATTGGCGGAGCCCTTTGTTGGTCTATTTGGCATTGTTTTGATATGTAT
Organism: Hemileia vastatrix; assembly: GCA_030280995.1. NCBI lineage: Eukaryota > Fungi > Basidiomycota > Pucciniomycetes > Pucciniales > Zaghouaniaceae > Hemileia > Hemileia vastatrix. The sequence goes on along the minus strand of JASXTE010000017.1, from coordinate 24,790,569 downwards.
TAAATAACATTACCTAATAATAGGGTGTTTTTCTGGATTTATTCAGAAAATATTGGGACTACAGGGATGTGGGTATTTCCATTGGATAGCCCTGGTTTTTCTCTATATTTTATGTCTTGTTGACATTTTTCAGATTTTAAGTATTTAAGGGTTTATTTCTCATTTTTCATCTAAAAAGATAGCTGTTTAATATTGTTTTTTGTGTTTCACGGGCTAACCTTAAGTCTTAGGGTTAAGTTCCTTGTACCATTAGAATGAGCTAATGTTTCTCTACATTTTATGTCACAATGTTTTTATAGCCTATTTATGTGTTTTAAAGGTTTTAGTAGTCATAGTAGATTTTTCTAAGTATTTTGGGTATTTTTGGGGGTTTTTGGTGGTTTTCTGGCTTCAGGGTGGTCCCGCCACCTCAGGCGGGCCTCCTGATAACGGGCGGACCACCCACCTTAGTGCTAGAAGGCTGGGAAGCATTTCTAGAGGGGTTTTGTCAGCCTAAATATCCTTAAGACTGAGTATTTCTTATGCTTAAAATAAGATAACCTTAAGTAGATTAAGCTTATATCTTAAAAATAAGGTTAAAATAATAATATATATTATTTTATTATATATATATATAATTATTATTCTATTATATAACTTATAATAGTTTAAATAGCTTATCCATGGCCTAATAATATTTATTAAGGTTTTAATGGAGTCATAATATACTTATCTTAAGTGATATGAAGTAATTATTGACATACATAAGCTTATATGTATACATAAATCTCATATTCAGTGAAATATGCGGTATATTATGTATATTTAGATATATAAGTGGGTTTTAGCCCCTTAATAGCCTATAACTTTTGTTTTTCTGCTTATTTTAGGTCATGTGGACAAAATCAGTGGACTCACAATGCCTACAGAAGCATAGACACCTATATCAGGCGCATACACCCAGTTTGGACAACTAAAATTACTTCCTTGGATGGTTATTCACAGATTTATGGGTTGGAAGGATGTTTCTGGGTTAATGTGGATGCTTGGGGGGTCTTGGACATTTTATTTTTTTCCTTTATATGCTTTTAGTTTCATTAAATCTCTTTTTGATTGTTTATTTTACCTGTTTCTTTATGGTATCCGCTTTTATCTGGGTTTTCTATTTATGGTATGGATCAGTGTTATTATTAATAGTGATGAAGGGTCCTTACTGGAGGTCTGGGTGTTGAACCTGCTTGAAGTAGAAGCCATGGGGAGGTTATGGGCCCTCACGGTGCTGTAATTGCCGCGGAAAGCAATGACATCATCTGGATTGAAGGTCTGTGCACTGCAGTGGATTTGGGTATAAGTAAGGAGGGATTTTGACGGTTATTTATCATCATTCAATTACTACAACTCCAACAAACTCTACTATACAATTATTAACATTTATAAATATATTATAAAGCCATTATAAATTGATATTATCTTTATATAAGCTATAACTATATTTTATTCATCTATTTTCCACCACTAGCATGCATTTAAATCCAAGTATTGTGAGTTTTATTTGAGTATAACTATTTTATTAGTCTTCCCCTAAGGTTTAATCACTAAATCATTTATCAATAAGTAGTAGGACCATAAATAAACACTATTATATCATACTTATATACTAGACTATACTGACAATTGGGGGTCTTTCCTTATATTTTACTTATTATTTAGTATAAGCGTTGGGACGTGATTTTTACCTTAGTACAGCTCAAAATAACCAAATATTTGGGTCTTCTGCATATTAGTGGGTCATCATAACTCAGTGATTGCGGAAAAGAACCCTTAAAATAATTGTTTCAATTTTTTATCATAAAAATTAGGAATTTACAGTGGTAACTGTACCCAATATAAACCCAATTTCACTTGGTATTGGGACACCAATATAAAACCCAATTAAATTGGTATTTGGTTAAAGCTTGGTAAGCTACTTATTCAACCTTATAGAGGTCTAGTTAAACTTATTATTATATTTTTAACAGATTTTGTCAAATTTTTTTATATTTTATTTAAATAAATAAAGATATAAATTCAGGGTAAGCTCCATTGCTTTTTTATTAGTGATATAATTGCTAATATCTTTTGTCTACTAATTCCATAGAGTTTTTTTCCTTTTGTAGACATAAAATATTGTCATTCTTAACAATATGAGTGCTCCCCAGGACAGTGTAAGTGAAAAGCCTGCTTATAATACCAGGTATAAAGCTAACAAAAACTTTCCAGGACATCACATGGAGGGTCAACAATACCCCCAGGCAGAAAGCATGAGTATAGAAGAAAAGGATGCCCTCTTAAAAAAGATAACTATAAAAAAGACGTCTCCTCCTCTTCAGGATCAACTGTCCCACCTGGAAAAACAGGTTCAGAAGTTGGAGGAATCAAAATCACTCATGTTCAAAGAGGTAGAGCAGTTGCAAAACAATTGCAAGGTAGGGTTTCAGCAGATGAATCAGGCATTGGCAGAGTTAAAGGGAGGCCAGCCCAGTCAATCAAATCAGCAACCCCCTATCCAAGGCGGGTCAACTCACTCCCAGGAGAAAATCCTGGTAGACAAATGGAAATGGGACTGGTTTCATCAACAGTGGACAAGCCACAGTTGCAACAGGGATCCACCACCTCATCTGACTTCCTCAGCTCACCCTTACAAAGGAAAAAAGCGCCAAAAATCAGGACTTGAAACCATCCCATGGTAAGTAGATTACCCTCTCAGATTGAACATAATACTGATAATTGCAATATAGGTAATTCTATTGATGTTAAATCTGTGCAAAAAATAGAGGAGGATTTAAGAAATTTAGGTTTTAGAGTAGATACACCTGACTTGTCTTTTGTCCACAATAACAGTACTATTTACAATAATAATACAGTTAACCCTCAGTTGCAACCACCTACTAGTGAGATGAGAAGTTCACAGGAGAGTGAGAGAATTGAAAAGGAAGACATGGAATATTTTAACAATAATACAACTGTCCATAGAATTGTTTCAGCATTGTGGAATAGAATGACTGATTGTGAGGAACAGACAGTTAAGCTCACTAGTGATAAACTTTCATCCTTGACATTAAACATTTCTCAATTAGCAACACGTAACAAAGAATTAGAGAAAGAACATTTGTCTCTAACTCTTAAATATGATTCATTGAGTAATAAATATAATGACCTTTCAAACAAATTCTGTGAGTTAGAAAAATTATATGAAACACATTTATTAAAAACTGAATCAAGAACAAAGTTATCTTTTGCCCAGACTAATCAAAGTGTCTCTGAGTTGCTTCAAAGATTAACTAAAGTTGAGATTAAAACTGCCAATCTACTAATGAAGCAGGATAATCATAAGTATAATCAATATAATAATAATCCTTTCATTGGCAAAAGTGAATCTCATTCCTTCCCTATACCACCACAATTAAAACCATCTGGTGGTAGTGTCAAATATGAAAATGTAAGTCACAAATCCGTGCAGGAGGAAATACAAGACCATTTATCAAAAGTGAATGAGTTGTTGAATTTACCTAAGATTAGTGAGATAAAATCCAATCAGAAAAACTGGCCTAAGATAGATCAGTACCCAACTTATGATGGGGGAGCCAGCTCTGATTGGCAACATTTTATTCAAAGAATTGACAACTTGAAATTCTCATATAAGTTACCAGATGAAGAAATAACATCAAAATTAATTTCTTTATTTAAGGATGTTGCTTTATTATGGTTTGAAGCTGTCTTGAGTGAGGGTAAAGATTACTCTTGGGCTGAATGGAAACAACTTATTGAAAACAATTTGGAGGTTTTAAATTCAGGCTTACTCAGCAGAGACTTTATGAGAAGACTAGGTAGAATCCGTTGAATGGTGACAAACCTATGGTATTTTTAATGAATTTAAACAAAATATTAAAAGCCATTGAGCCTCATATGGATTTTAACTTATGGAAAGATAAGATAATATATAAATTACCTATATCTGTCAGAGACATTGTTGTAGCTAGAACATTAAATGTTACTGAATATTCTGACTTTATTAATGTTTGCAGTGAAATATTATTAAACCATAAGTATGAATCAAGGTATTCCACTTATAAACAAAATGTTGAACCTGTAAAAACTCAGAATTCAAAAACACTTCAGGAGAAGCAGAAAGAACCTACTGCACCTGTAGAAGCTAAAAATTATGAAACAAATACTTGTTATAAGTGTAACAAACCTTGGGTCAAAGGTCAGAAATGTGAGAAAAACAAAAATATTGTTGAAAATCAACGTGAATCTGAAACTGAAACTGAAAAAAGTAAAGAATCAAGTGATTATGACAGCAATATCTCATATAGTGATGAAAATGAAGTCTGTATGTTGGAAGATGATTTGTCCATCTTTGAAAATCCAATATTAAATATGGACTCAAATGAATCTTTAATGAATTTTGAGGATGCTGAAATCATTAAGGATATACAAGCTGATAACTTTAGAATGACACCTAACACGGTTCCAGCTATCATTTCTGGTGAAAATGTTAATATAGTACTGGACACAGGAGCTGCTGGTTCTGTTGTTTCCACTAATAAATTACAGAAAATTGATAGTGAATATAAGTTTAAGCTTGAACCACTTCAAAATAAAAATTGGAGAGGTTTTGGATCAGTGCTACACCTTATTGGTAAATACAAAGCTGCTGTTTTCTTTAAACACCAACATGGTTATGTAAGGGTAACTTTTGACTTTGTAGTAATGGATAATACTAACTGTAGTAACTGTTTTATCATTGGAAATGATATTCTGACTAAATTTGGCATAAAATTAGACCCTGCTAATAAAAATTTTACAATTGGCATGAATGGTAAAAGGAAATTTAAAATAAATTCTTTTAACACAGTCTTACACATTGAGTCAGTAACAAATTCCCCGTGTAAAGGAAGAGAATCCAATGAGATGGAACTTCTGGAAACAGAAATTTCAAAAGCATCATTTGGCACTCAGATAAGTAAATCTGAGAAAGATAATATTTTGGAATTAACTAAAGCTTTTCCAATGGCTTTTGCACATGGTACAAATGAACTTGGCCTTGTAAAAGATCATGAAATGAAGATTAGTTTAACCTGTGATATGGATAATATTCCTGCTAGTCTTAAAAAGAAACCATACCCTGCTTCACCAATGAAGAGGAAAGACATAGATGATAATATTAAGATGTTATTAAAAATGAACATTCTTGAGAAGGTTGAAACTACACCAAAATATTGTGTAATATCACCAGTGCTAATTTCTTATGAACAAGATAAAGCAAGACTGTGCGGTGATTATAGAGCATTAAATACATTTACTGTAGATGATATTTATCCCTTGCCAAGGATTGCCTCTATACATGCTACCCTAAAAAGTGCTAAATATATAAGTTGCCTAGATGGAAATAAAGGGTACCATAAAATTCCTGTTGAAAAGAATTCACAGAACTTTTTGTTGATAACAACACACATGGGAATTTATAAGTATGTCAGAATGCCATTTGGACCAAAAAATGCTCCATCAGTATTTCAGAAGTTAATGGATATAACATTCCATAATGAAATAATTGAGGGATGGTTAATGGTATACATTGATGACATCATACTGTTCTCAAAGACTTATGATGAACACTTAATCCATTTAAGGAAAGTATTTCAAAAAATGGATGAAATAAAAATGACCCTTGCATTGAAAAAATGTAAATTTGGGTTTGAATCTTTAAAAGTGCTTGGTCATATTGTATCTGGCTTACAAATATGTGTAGACCAAAATAAAGTGGCTGCAATAAAGAATATTGGCATTCCTCAAAATGTAAAGGATGTACAATCTTTTCATGGAATGTGTGGTTATTATAGACAATATATAAAAAACTACCAATCAATTGCTGCACCACTGACCACACTGATAAAGAAATCAGAAGCTTTCATTTGGAATAATGAAAGACAACAAGCTTTTGATAAGTTGAAAGAATGTTTAATGACAGCTCCTATCTTGGGTTTACCAGATTTCCAATTACCTTTTGTATTATATACAGATGCAAGTTTTATTGGACTGGGTGCTGCTTTGCATCAAAAACAACTTATTGAAGGAAAAATGTCAGAAGTAGTAATCTGCTATATTTCACGTACTCTGAGAAGTGGTGAATTGAAATATGGTGCTACTCAACTTGAATGTTTGGCAGTAGTATGGGCTCTTGAGAAGCTACATTATTACCTTGAAGACCAAAAATTTGAGTTAATAACTGACTGTAGTGCAGTTAAGTCACTCTTAAACATGAAAACTCCTAATAGACACATGTTTAGATGGCAATTAGCTGTACAAGAATACAGAGGCCGCATGACTATTACACATAGTGCAGGAACCTTGCACTCTAATGTAGATCTGTTATCTAGAGTACCTCTGCCTAATAATGATGATAACCCTGCTTATGTTCCTGAGTCAGAGATTATTAACATTTATGGCATTTATATTGTAGATCTTGAGGATGAGTTTATGCAATCCATTCTTGATAATTATAATTCAGATCCTGACTTGAGTAAATTAACTACAATATTAAATGATCCATCTAATGCTTCAATGAATGTTTTAATAAAAACATTACCAATTAAGTATAAAGAGGCATTATAAAAAGGAAAATTTTCCATTGAGGATGGTTTTATATATTACAGGAAAAAATTAAGTAATGTAATTGTAATTCCCCCTTCAATGAAGGAGTTAATGTTAAGTATATGTCATGATGATATATTAGCAGGTCATTTTGACTACCATAAAACATTAACCAGAGTAAAAAACACAGCTTGGTGGATTAACATGTCTGAGGATGTTCAGAAATATGTTGAAACATGTGATTCTTGTCAAAAATCTAAAAGATTAACAGGAAAAAGAGCTGGTTTATTACAACAAATTGAGCAACCAAAAGCTCCATGGGAAATCATTAACATGGACTTTGTAACAGGTTTTCCAATAGCAGGGCATAAGAGTTATAACTCCTGCTGGGTAATTGTAGATAGATTTACAAAGATGTGTAAATTTATTCCTACCCACAAAGAGGTTTCTGCAAAGGACTTAGCTTTTTGATGGTGGTCACAAATGTTAAATACAGCAGGTCTCCCCAAAGCAATAGTTTCTAACAGAGATCCTAAATTTACTTCTGAGTTCTGGAAGTCACTTATGGATGTTTCAGGGTGTCAATTAAAACTTTCTACAGCACACCATTCACAAACTGATGGGCTAGCAGAAAGAATGATACAAACCTTAGAAGATATGATAAGAAGATACTGTGCTTTTGGTCTTAATTTTAAAGACAATGAAAAATTCACGCATGATTGGGTAACCCTTATCTCAGGTTTAGAATTTGCATATAATAGTACAGTACATTCTGTCAATGGCAAAAAGCCATTTGAGTTATGGTTGGGTTATGTACAAAATACCCCTGCTAAAACTCTTAATAAGTAACCTAGATTGGATATCCATCCAGGTTCTAAATCTTTTCTTCAGATGCAGGATTTATGCAGAAACCATGCTCAAGAATGTATAAATAAGGCTTTTGAGTATGAAAAGAAAAGATGGGATAAAGCCCATAAAGAACAAATGTTCAAAGAGGGTGATGAAGTCCTTATTTCAACACTAAATTTCAATTTAAATGGTAATTTTAAATTGAAGGATCCATTCATTGGACCATTTGTAGTTAAAAAGATGGTTGGTAATAATGCTGTTGAGGTTATTCTATATGCACCATATGATAGAAAACATCCAGTATTTCCTATTTCTCTTATAAAACCATACCATTCTAATGATACTGCTCTATTTCCAAGAAGATCAGGAAGGAATAAACAGCAACCTGAAGAAATAGTTGAAAAGGCAGAAATTGAAAAGATACTTAAAAAGAGACACCTTACTAAAGAAAAGGGAGTTGAGTATCTATTAAGATTTAAAAATAAATCAAGTGAATATGACCAGTGGATTCCAGAAAATGAAATCTCTGATCTTAAAAATCTCTTGAAAAAATTTAAATCTAAATAATACTGTTCATTCAGTATATGTATTATAAAAATTATTTTTTATTTTTTATTATTATTTCACTCTTAGTTTTAATTAAAATGTCTTAACATTTTTTTTATTGATTTTTTTGGGGTGAGGGAGTGTCAGCCTAAATATCCTTAGGACTGAGTATTTCTTATGCTTGAAATAAGATAAACTTAAGTAGATTAAGCTTATATCTTAAAAATAAGGTTAAAATAATAATATATATTATTTTATTATATATATATATAATTATTATTCTATTATATAACTTATAATAGTTTAAATAGCTTATCCATGGCCTAATAATATTTATTAAGGTGTTAATGGAGTCTTAATATACTTATCTTAAGTGATATGAAGTAATTATTGACATACATAAGCTTATATGTATACATAAATATCATATTTAGTGAAATATGCGGTATATTATGTATATTTAGGTATATAAGTGGGTTTTAGTCCCTTAATAGCCTATAACCTTTGTTTTTCTTCTTATTTTAGGTCATGTGGACAAAATCAGTGGACTCACAATGCCTACAGAAGCATATACACCTATATCAGGCGCATACACCCAGTTTGGACAACTAAAATTACTTCCTTGGATGGTTATTCACGGATTTATGGGTTGGAAGGATGTTTCTGGGTTAATGTGGATGCTTGGGGGGCTTGGACATTTTATTTTTTTCCTTTATATGCTTTTAGTTTCATTAAATCTCTTTTTGATTGTTTATTTTACCTGTTTCTTTATGGTAACCGCTTTTATCTGGGTTTTCTATTTATGGTATGGATCAGTGTTATTATTAATAGTGATGGAGGGTCCTTACTGGAGGTCTGGGTGTTTAAACTGCTTGAAGTGGACGCCATGGGGAGATGATAGGCCCTCACAGTGCTGTAATTGCTGGGGATAGCAGTGACATCATCTGGATTGAAGGTCTGTGCACTCCAGTGGATTTGGGTATAAGTAAGGAGGGATTTTGACGGTTATTTATCTTCATTGAATTACTACAACTCCAACAAACACTACTATACAATTATTAACATTTATAAATATATTATAAAGCCATTATAAATTGATATTATCTTTATATAAGCTATAACTATCTTTTATTCATATATTTTCTACCACTAGCACGCATTTAAATCTAAGTATTGTGAGTTTTATTTGAGTATAACTATTTTATTAGTCTTCCCCTGAGGTTTAATCACTAAATCATTTATAAATAAGTAGTAGGACCATAAATAAACACTATTATATCATACTTATATACTAGACTATACTGACAGGTTTTATGCAATTTGGCACTCAAGAATGCCTAATTTGTTGGTGTGCATGGGCTTTTAGATAGTGGTCTGTGTGTACATAGTGAATAAGACAGTTTGGGGCAACTTTAATCATCATACAACCATCCGGAAGGGATATCCTTGTTCTTCACTCAGTTTTCACTGTTTTCTGGCCACAATTGGCTGTGTTTGTTGCAAGGTGAGTTCTTCATTTAACTTAACTTGGCAACTGGTTTCTCTGGTGTAATCTTGCAAGCTATATAAAGCATTATTGCTGTCACTGCTGTGGATTTGCAACCTACATCAAGTATCATTTCTTTCTCTGGTGTGGACATTGTTCTACATTCCAGTTCTTTGGTTTGGTAGTCTGTCTGGAGACTACTTTCTTGGCTGATCAGGCAGTCAAGTGTGTTGGAAAAGAGGCTTTAGCAACAGGAACCAATTTACTGTAGCAGGTAAACCTCACTTTCTTTTTCAAAAGGGACAGGGGTTTTTCTCTCTGGGTTTTTAATCCAACTCCCTTGGTCAAGGCCTATAGCTAGTACTATAGGATTGTCTACATTTCTTTCACCCAATGTGGGGTGAACCTGCTAGTTCTTTGGAATCTATGTTGTTTTTGAATGGCTTCTGGGTCATCTATTCCTGTGGTGACTGTCAGTGGGGGGGGGAAGGTCCTCCTGCTGTGATGGTTAGAGAGTGTGTTAGGATTAAAGCTTGGGATGGTACAAAGTTTAATGGTGAAGATGTGAAGTGGTTTCTGGAGAATTTTGAAACTGCTGCTGGTGTGGATGGTGCTTCATACCTGGACATGGTGAAGCAGATCATTTTCTTCATTGGTGATAGGGCAGTGGAGAAGGAGGTTCTGGCCATGTCTGGCTACAAGAAGAGGGACTGAAAGTTATTGTGTAGAGAGATGGTGGATAGATGGGGTGTCAGGTTCACTATGGTTTATCTGAAAAAGGATTTCAGTGAATGGCAGTCTTATTTTGGTGTTGGTAACTTACTCAGTTACAGGAAGATTCTGCTACAGTTTGATCCTGTGGTAGAATATTTGGTGGAAGTGAAGGAGATGGAACATGAAAATGCTGCCAAGGATGTTTTTTGGTCTGCCTTGGCTAGAGATGTCAGGATGGATGAGCTGAAGGAGCTGTCAAGGAAGGACTTGATTAAGACTCTTTCCAATGGAGATCAGAAGTTGCCTGCTTTGGACAAGGTGAAGGAGGCTGTGGAGGCCCATTTGAAGTTATTGGCTGTGGACACCTATCAAGAGGGGTATGCCAAATATGTCAGCAAAGTCAGTGAGGCTTTGGCTGAAGAGGATAATAGAGTGAAGAAGGAGGAGAAGAATATGGTAAAGGTTCCCAAACAGAAGAGGGACCCAGTGGTAGAGCAGTTGGCTGATCTGACAAAACAGCTACATATTTTTGTTCAGGAGGCTAAGAAGGCCAATAAGGCTCCTTCTCAGTCTAGAGATTTTGATAGGAGGTCTGGTAGGAGTGATCCTTGGGTCTGATCTTATTGCAGAAGGAGGGGGCACAAGTACAATGATTTTTGGGCTCTGAACAGAGATGTGTCAGAAGGAAAGGTGAAGTTTGAAGGCAGGGTGTTCAAGTTCCCTGATGGTTCATTTGTGAAGCACAATGAGGGGCAGGCTCCTGTTGATTTGATCAGGAGAAGGAATGGTCTCAATCAGAGGAGGCCAAGGTTTGAGGAGATTCCTGATCAGGGGAAGTATTCTGCTAAAGCAGATGATGATGTCAAGGGAAAAGGGAAGAAGGTTAATAAGGTCTCTTTTTCTACTTCCTTTAGTGTATTGGAGTTGTATTCTTGTGGTGAACAGTCAAGTGGTGAATGCTTAGCTGGTGTCTATTATGTAGAGGCTGGAAAGGTGGAAAGGGCTAAGAGCAGTTCTCAGGCCCAACCAAAGCCTAAGGCTTCAAAGGTGGATCATAAGCTGAGTGCATCTAGGAGGAAGTACAGCAACGAGGAGCTGTACAAGATTCAGAAGGGGATTGCTGATATGGGCCCCCCCAGTTTTGGTGCATTGGACATGAATGGTGAGCCAATGCCTATGGATGTTGATTCTTACTTGGAGGAGGATGTCCCTTTGGCTTCATTTCTGGTTCTGGTGAGGGATCTGGTTTGATTCCTGTTGATGGTAAATCTGTTGGCGGTTCTGGTCCTCAAGAATCTTCTAGGACCAAGATAGTGAAGCCAAGGGCTCACTTTGAGAGGCCAGTGGTTTCTGGCCAAGTTAATGTTATGGACTCTGTTCTGGAAAGGATGAATCAGGATCATGTTTCCATTTCTTATGGGGAATTGTATGCTATCAGTCCTGGGTTGGCTGATAGACAAAAAAAGTTGTTGACCAGGAGAAGGGTTTCTTCTGGGGAGGTGTAATACATTTTTGATTCTGATGAGAAGTTTGGTGAGGGATTGGAGACTCATTTTTCTGCACCTCTAGGATGTGTCAATGTCACTCTGAATGGCAGGGAGGCTAGAGCATTGGTTGATTCAGGTTCTCAGATTAACATGATTTCTTTGTTTGAGGCTATTCATCTAGGCCTCCCCATCAAGACAGGAATTGGCAGAAATTTAAGAGGGACTAGTGGCCATGTCACTGAGTTGATTGGGACAGCTGAATTTGTGAATCTGGATGTTGGCGGAGCCTCAGGGAAGGTTCATTTTTACATTGCCAAAGGTAATGTAAAAGCTGTTTTGGGTGGACCATTCTTGATGGATTTTCAAGCAAGAATTGGTTATCAGTTTAATATGAGAATCAGTTTGTAGTTGACCGGTGAAGATGAAAGGAGGATTCACATGAGGTTATCATCTCCTGGAGATGATGGTTGGGAGACCAGGCGTGGCTTGTCTTCAATGTGCCAGTGCATAGATTGTTGTAGGAGAAGAAAAGAAGTGGGTGCCGCCTCTGGTTTTATGGATTGTGGCTCATGCTCTAGTGAGAGTCTGTCTTTTTTTAGTGTAATGAGGGCTGATTGCCCAAGTGCTACAACCTCTCCCCAAGATGAGGAAATCCCAGGTTGTAGTAGGTCAGCTCCCTTAGAGATATACCAAGTGTATTTTCAACTTTCTCTTTATAATGTTTCTCTTCTCTGCAAGTATTCTTCATGTTTTTTATCAAGTATCTGTTCTTTCTCAAGATTTTCAATTATTTTTAATTCAAGTTCAAAAAAGAAGATTGGCTATATATCTTTATTGAAAGATATGCGGAAAATCTGTGGGGTGGTGAGATTGGGGTCTAAAAGTAAGTCCTCCCAATTGTGCACCGTTAGGGTTTCTTCTACTCCTTTCAAAAACATTACCTTGGCCACATCTGTGAGCATTGGGGAATCCCCTGGTTATTTTTGTAGGATAGAAGAAGACTGAAGAAAAGAAGAAAAAAATTTAGGATAACTGAAGAAAATCAAGAAAAAAATCTGAAGATAATCAAGAAAGAAGAAAAGAATTATTTTTGTGAAGCTCAACAAGATCAATTTTTGGGCCTCCAGCATGAGGTTAAACTGCATGAAATTTTGAAGAAAGAAGATTGTCAAGATCAATTCTTGGGCCTCCAGCATGAGGTTAAACTGCATAAGCTTTTGAAGAAAGAAGATCATCAAGATCAATTTTTGGGCCACCAGCATGAGGTTAAACTGCACAAAATTTTGAAGAAAGAAGATCAGCAAGATCAATTTTTGGTCCTCCCCCATGAGGCTAAACTGGAATATTTTTCTCTCCTCCCCCATGAGGCTAAACTGGATGATTGTTCTCTCCTCCCCCATGAGGCTAAACTGGAAGAATGTTCTCTCCTCCACCAAGAGGTTAAACTGGCTGGCTCTGATCTTGATTCTGGTGATCAGGATGTTTTTGTTGATGAGGATGGGGCTGTTGTTTGGAATGGCTCAAAATTGGAAAATGGTGTTTTTGTCGGTGAACTGAATTCTCTTAAGATTCAGTGGAAGAAAAAGGATGTACCAAAGTTTAGTGATTGGTGTCCTGGATGGGCTGGTTGTGTTGCTCACGTGTACACTAGAGATTTTATGACAGGGTTGTACCCTTGGATGTTGTTATGTTGGATTTTGAAGATGGGACCTGGGGTCAGACTGGGTTTTATTTTATTATGGTTGAAAATATGTTAACCTTGGAGAGGCGGGATATTTGTGATGATTATACTTGGGTGGCAATCAAAAAGAAGAGTCCTGGATTTTATGTGTCAGGAAGGAGGTTGATGAGGAGGAGACATCCAAATCCTCAGGTAGTGGTGACTCAGAAGAAGGGTCAAGAGTTGGTGTTGAAGTCTTTGCATGAAGACCTTAGTTATAAAGGTTTTGGGGAGACTTATAGAAGAGTAGCAGATAGATTTTGGTGGCCAGATATGAAGTTGACTGTACAGGGCTGGGTTCAGTCTTGTGAAGAATGTCAAAGAAGAAGTCACTTGAAACCTAAAGAGGTTGCCTGTGATACTGGTGAAACAACTGTGTTTGGAAGAGTAAGTCTTGATGATGTCCATATCAAAGAAGGCAGGTATAAATAATTGATTGTTTCCAGGGATGATTTTTCTGGTTGGGTTGAGGCGGTGCCTCTGGTTAATTTAACTTCCAAAAATGTGACAGAATTTTTTAAGAAAAAATGGGTGTCTAGGTGTCGGTTGATGAAGTTGCTGACTGTTGATGGTGGGCCAGAGTTTGGAGCCGAATTTAAAGAAGCTGTGGCAAGTATTGGTTCTAAAGTCAGAGTGGCTACACCTTATTATCCTGAAGCTGAAGGAATGGTTGAAAGAGGCTATCAAGTTATCATGAATGCTTTGGTGAAGATATGTGGGGATAGTGCTGAAAAATGGAGGCATTATTTACCCTTGGTTTTATTTGCTGATAGAGTCACTGTGAAAAGGAAAACTGGCTATTCCTGTTATGAATCAATTTTTGGACAGAAAGCTGTTCTATCGGTGTCTTTGGAGGAAGTCTTTTATCTTGGCATTGATTGGGATGTTGTGTGCTTGACAGATGATTTTCTCTGTGCCAGGATACAAAAGTTGGAATGTAGAAAGGAATGTCAAGAGAAGGCATAATCTAGAATGATGAAGATAAGAAATAAATCAGTCAGATACTGGGACAAGAAGTTGTCTGATAGACTAAGGAATACCTTGAAACCTGGTTGTTTGTTTTTAGTGTATAATAATAGTTTGGAGAGTCAGTGGGGAAAATTTTTTTCTGACAGATGGAATGGACCTTACAGAGTCAGATCTCAGGTGTCTGGAGGTTCTTATGTTTTGGAGGAGTTAGATGGCGCAGTCTTAAAGAATAGAGTGGCTGCTGATCAGGTGAAGAGATTTTAACCTAGAGGCACTAGAGGTGAATAAGATTGACTCTGAAATGAGGATAAACTATGGACCATTCTTTAATTTTGGATTTTGGTGATGCTGTGCATCTTTTTTGTTGGAATTTTTTTTTGTTAGAATTTTATTTTGGAAATTGTGGGGGTAATTGATTGGCTGGCTGCTCTACCAACAGTTACACCTGATTGTCTGTTTCCAACCCCTTCTCTTAATTTGGTTGAATCCTAGTATTGGTTTTTCTTCAAAAGATTAGTCCTCTATGACTTTAAACTGAAAATTCTTTTTGTCTTCAACTGCCAGACTCTTCACTCTTATTGGTTTTGGTTTAATGTGTTGGATTTTTTGTTTTTGTTAGAAGGTACCCAGGGGGGGCTTCTAGATTTTATTTTGGCAAGTGTGGGGGTAACTGATGAGCTGGCTGCTCTGTAGAAAAGTTACCCCAAAATGTCTGTTTCAAGTATCTTGTTTGTCCTAGTTGAATCCTAGTTCTGTTTTTTGTTATTCAAGTTTTAAGTCCACTATGACTTTAAACTGGCTTCTTTGGTTTTGATTGTGGATCACTGCTTGTCTCCCATCATTTTTACTTATTGGAGGGAGCCCACCCAGTGATCATTTCATTGGACTGGACTTTCTATGGAGCCGGACTTTGTCTTATTCTTTTCTTTAATTTTTGTGTCAATGGTTGTGTTCAATGGTAGTTTTAGATTATTTTCTTTTTTTTCTCTCTTTTTTTTCTTTTAATTTTTTTATGGGGTTTATTAGGATATAAAGAGCAAAAAATCAAAAAATTATAGTATATGCAGTCACCACATCAGGGTCACCTGGATGTGGGCAAGCATTGGTTGGGAAAGGCTCATTAATTGACCAGGCAATTCTATTTTCTTTTTAATCTTTATCTCATTTTCTTATTATTTTCTTTGATTTCTATTTATTTCATTTTTCATTTTTTATATTATTTTTTTCTTAATTTATTTTATCTCAATTCATTTAAAAATTATTTAAAGGTGTATCCACATCAAGGTGCACATGGATGTGGGTAAGGTATCAGGGGATCAGCTCATCAATTGGCTGGGGGATACCATTTGTAACTATTATTTATCTTTTCTTATTATTATTATTCATTTCATTTTAATTTTTAAGCTCTCATATTTTTGGTTAATTTTGTTTATTTATTTTCAAGTTTTTTTTAGTATGTTAGTAGTTTAAAATAAAAATAAAAATAAATAAAATAAAATAAAATAAAAATAAACAAATTTTTTTTATATATATCTTTTAATTATTATTGTTCTTTCTAGTTAGTGAATTATTAATTTCTTTTTTTATTTTAATGTCTGGAAGAAGAAGCCTGCGGCGGTATGGTAAGGTAAACTCTTACAGTCGCCTTGCTGTAAGCAGAATCCGGAGGAGATATGTGGATTTAGCTGAAAACCCCGTCCTTCCAATAAAAATAACAAAATGGGTGTTCTAAATCACTAAGCTAACCAATCTACTTAGATCTGTTTGATAAAATAATGAAACTCTAAAATAATTAACGCTTATTGAGATTTAATGAAAGTGGCTGTTGATAAAGAAATACTGATAACAACAATTAAGGTGTACCAGTGAAAGATCTGAAAAGATTGACTTTTATGTTTTTATAATATTTTTAATTTTTTTGAGACAGCAATAATCAAGTCCCAGTGATGAAGACCTTTCTAAAGATACCCTGTATGAAGTGTTATTTAAACTGTTGAATTGTATTTCTAAAATGTTATGTAAAAATAATAATGTTATAAGGGTATTACAAGTTATTTTAATTTGTTGAGTAATAAAAAATGAGACTGTGGTAGTTAATGATTAAGCTGTATGATGTGTCCCCCCTCTCAATTTCGAGTTTGAGAAGCGCTTAAGTATTCCCAGTCACGTGCCTAAGTTTTCCCCTCCAGAGCTCTTCCAGAGTCAATCCGGAGCCCGTACGGAGTCCGTACGGAGCCGGAACGGAGTCCGTACGGAGTCCGTACGGAGTCAAAGCGGAGTCCGTACGGAGTCCGTACGGAGTCGAAACGGAGTCCGTCCGGACTTCCGGACTCAATTTAGAACCTTAAAACCATAATAAAAAATCTAGAAAAATTACACATAATAGAGCTACTTCCCCTTTACATACCAAACTAATTTTCGTAGTCTGCGCAGCTCTAATTACCCCGTGAAAATTCATCAAAGTTAAGTAATTTTTGAAAACGTAAATATTTCTATAAAACTTTAAAATTCATTTAAAAATTTAAGAAAAATAGTAAAAATTCTGGGAAAATTTCCCAAGGTTCTTGAGTGACTCGACTTAATACTTATAAATTTTTTAGACCGTAAAAAATAAGTTTTCTCCGTAAAATAAATTGTATTTGTGTAGGCATTCGCTCGTGACCAATTTCTTCATAATTAAAACTCCAATAAATTAAATAAAACCCTTTTATATAAAAAAAATAATAACGCCAATCTTGCGCGCCGTAATAACTCCATTTACGTACTTAGGTGCCGTACTAAACTTTAGGCTACCACATCCTCCCTCCAATCGAGAATGTCCCCATTCTTATAACTTTGCATAAGTGGTTGAGCACAATATTCATCTTTAACCTTCAACCACCATCTTCTTTAATCAACTAAAAAATTCATCTTCATCAATATGTCTTCCAAAGAACTTGTCGCTCCATGTGAACTCTGCGCTCGATACCAGGTACCTTGTTTAATGTCCAACCCTAATCTTCCTGGCAGAACAGCTTGCGACTTATGCCGTGTGAAAAAAGTCAAATGCAACCGGCCAATAGTTCCTTCTAAAACAAACGTATATTTAGGACCAGCAGCTCTCCCTGATCCCTCAACTTCTAAAAAGCGATCCAAAATTCCTGTCTTCTTAAAACGAATAAGAACAAAAACAGCTTCAAAAGTTCAATCTTCATCAACGGATCCCGGCCTAATTTCGCCTTCACAAGATCCTAATCCTATAACGCCAGTACCCCCAACTAACTTTGCTGAGACTATGTTTCCTGGCTCTAAATGTAAGACCCTATTTATCTTACTAAAAAAAACTTTTAATCAAAATTGACTAAACCTATGACTTAATAACATATTTGAACTTCTAGCTGTCGAAATAACCAACACTGATGATGTTGGTAGAGTGAAGACGGACTATATCAATCATTACCCAAATTTTCATCGCTATCTTTTTCTTGACTTTACTAATGAGTTGAAACGAAAAATGCTGGCCTATTTTCAAGAAACTCCAGCTAATAACCATGAAGACCTCATGAAAAGAAGAATTTTAATGCAAAGCTTTGATAATGATGTTGAACAATTTCAAAGAAATTATCTTTTCTAACAGTATAACTTGATAAAATTTTGTTTTTGCTTGGTCTTCTTAAACTTTCAACATAAATGATGTTTTCTTTCTTCTCTGGCTTGATATAACATAAAATAAAATAAAATAAATCTTGTGATGATTCCACTACTGAGAGCAAGGTTTGAATCCCTTCAGACTCCCATATACCAGTCTTCCTTCTTGTCACAGCATTGAGAGAGTGGATCTTCCTATGAGCCGAATACTCCTGATTCCAACCTCATAGGGCCCCCCACTGAGCCGAATTCTATGATTCCAATCTCGCCATAAGGTCCTCCAAGCTTCACACCAAAAAAAATTGGCCTAACTATGAGGCACTAAAAAAAATCATTCCCTAAAATCCAACTACCATCCTAACTTCTGATTCCTTCATCACAATTTTCAAACTTTGCTATACAGCAAACCCATAAAATACTTTTGCCAGGCTTCCAATAATAATTTTAACTTTAGACCATGTTAAAGCGCCACAAATTTCACCTAATTAACCATTATGCTTTCTTTAGCATCATCACCACCTAAAGTTTTAACCTGCTAAAGCTATCAGCACCCAATTCCAGAAATAATTGAATAACCAGTTTAAAGTCTTAGTGGACAGTGATAAATTAAAAGATTGAATTGAGTTATCCAAACAAGATTGACATTCCAATTTAAAGTCTTGGTAGACCAAACATATAATCGATTGCCAGTTTATGGTCTTGGTGGACCAAAGATCGTTTAGGTGCATAAATAACTTGATATATTCCTAAGTAAGGCCTAGGCTTGACCAAAGATTGAATAAATTTGTTAATCCAGTTTAATGTCATAGTGGACCAAACATTTGATCGACAAGTAATCCAGTATAAGGCCATAGTGGTCCAATGAATGTTGAATTATCCTGCAGATATTAATTTTCCAGTTTAAAGTCATAGTGGACTAAACAATGAATGAACTACCAGTTTAAAGTCATGGTGGACCAAACATTTAATCGATAAGAAATCCAGTTTAAGGTCATGGTGGACCCAACAGCTTGATAACAATCCAGTTTAAGGTCTTGGTGGACCTAACATTTGATAACACTCCAGTTTAAGGTCTTGGTGGACCTAACATTTGATTGATAAAAAAAATAAAAAAATCCGTCTCCGAAAATATCCATAAAATCTTGATTATCCTTGAAATTCAGTTTAAAGTCTTGAAGGACTAACAGCTCCATTATAAAATCTTTAATGAAAGTCTTGAAAATTAGCCAGTTTAAAGTCTTGGAGGACTAACAGCTCCGAAATTCGTATAAAACCCTTAAGGAAAGTCTTGAACAGTAGCCAGTTTAAAGTCTTGGAGGACTAACAGATCCAAAATACGTATAAAAACCTAAAAGAACGTCTTGAACAGTAGCCAGTTTAAAGTCTTGGAGGACTAACAGATGTCTTGAAGTAAAATCCCATTGGTATTGAGTTCTCCTAGACCCTGTTTCCTGTCTATACTAAATGAATAAAACTAAAAAAGAATGAAAACTAAAAAAAATAAAACTAAGAAATATAATAATGATTTTGATTTAATTAATAAATTTTAATTTTAATTTTAATTTTTTTTTTTTTTTTTTTTTTTTTTTTTTATTTTTATTTTTTATTATTATTATTATTATTATTATTTTTTTTTTTTATTTTATTTTTTTTTTATTTTTATTTTTTATTTTTATTTTTTTTTTTTATTTTTTTTATTTTATTTTTTTATTTTATTTTTTTATTTTATTTTTTTTTTAATTTTAATTTTTTTTTTTTATTTAAATTTAAAATAAAAGATTTTAGAAAAGATAGTTTTGAAATAAAAGTTAAAATTTAATTTTAAAGAAAGATAAATGAATGTGAAAAGAAAGATAAAAAAAAGTACTAAAAAAAAAAAATTTTAAAATAAAATTTTAAAAGATGCCCCCCGGCCATTTGATGAGCCGTACCCTCGACATCATACCCACATCCAAGTGCAACTTGATGTGGTTACACAATTTTGAGAAATTGAAAAGAAAAGAAAATAAATGAAAGTTTTTAGAAGATAATTTTTATAATGATGATCACTGGGTGGGCTCCCTCCAATTTATAAAAATGATTAGAGACCACCAGTGAGCATCACCTTTACAATAATTCATAATATATATTAAAGAAAAGAAATCACAATCTAACATAAAAAAAATCAAAAACAAAATAAAATATAAAAAAATCTTGAATCCGGCGTTGAGAGCGGTGTCTCTTGATTCGTTCCAGTTTATAGTCTTAGTGGACTTCCTAAAATTAAAAGACAAAGCCAGGATTCAACTAGAAACAGGGAAAATTTTGGAAACGAACATTATGGGGTAATTGTGTATAGAGCAGCCAGCCCATCAATTACCCCCACACTTGCCAATATTTAATTAAGAAGGTTCCCCTGTGAACACTTCTTCCAATAAATTTTAAAATTTTTCCAACACTATCTTCACCCATATTTTAAGAATTTTAAGTTTTCGAAAATTTCAAAGAAGGTCTTCTTCCATTTCGTTAAGTTTCATCACAGTTTCGTCGCCCATAGGAAGTGAAATAGTAAAGTATTTTTGATAAAAATAAGAAGATAGTTTATCCTCGTTGCGGAGGAATCCGTATAATTTTCATAAATGTCATAGTTTATCCTCATTGCGGAGGTATCCATAAAGTTTCATTGATATCATAGTTTATCCTCATTGCGGAGGAATCCATAAAATTTGATAAATGACATTAAAATTGTAGTTTATCCTCATTTCGGAGTTCGTCCATATAATTTCATAAATGTCATAAAAATTGTAGTTTACCCTCATTTCGGAGTAATCCATATAATTTTCATAAATATCATAGTTTATCCTCATTGCGGAGGAAGACTTCGGCACTCCTGGTGCCTCTAGGATAGAACCGTTTCACTTGATCGGCTGCTACCCTCTTCTTCAATACTACTCCATCCAACTCTTCTAGCACATATGAACCGCCGGAAACTTGCTCCTTGATTTTATACGGTCCATTCCACCTATCTGCAAACATTTTTCCCCACTGACTTTCCAAACTCCTATTATACACCAGGACCATATCACCTGGGTTCAAAGGTTTCCTTAATCGATGTGCCAACCGCTCATCCCAATATCTAACTGATTGATTTCGGATCTTCATCATCCGCGAATATGCCTTTTCTAAATATTCTTCTTTCTTTTCTAGCTGCATCATTCTTGCACACAATAATTCTTCAGTAGTTTTGACCGTGTCCCAGTCAACTCCAAGATATGATTCAGCTTCTAAATCAACCGGTAAAACTGCTTTCTGTCCAAAAACAAGTTCATAAGGTGAAAATCCGGTCGTCCTTTTGGCAGTGATTCGATCAGCAAATAAAACTAAAGGTAAATAGTGCCTCCATTTTTCGGCACTTGTCCCACACATTTTAACTAAAGCATCCTTGATAACTTGATGCCCTCTTTCAACCATGCCTTCAGCTTCAGGATAATATGGGGTTGCTACCCTAACCTTTGATCCAACTTTCAATACGGCCTCTTTAAACTCTGTCCCAAATTCAGGACCTCCATCTACCGTCACCAACTTCATCACCCCATACCTATATACCCAATTATTCAAAAAAAATTCTGCCACATTTTTGGCAGTTAAATTAATAAGAGGCGCTGCCTCTACCCAACCAGATAAATCATCTCTGGCCACAATTAAATATTTATACCGTCCCTCTTTTATATGAACGGCATCTAAACTAACTCTTCCAAAGAGCGTATATTCACCGGTCGCGCGTCCAGGTTCTTTTGGCCTTAAATAACTTCGTCTTTGACATTCTTCGCATGACTGAACCCACTGTTTAACAGCCATCTTCATGCCAGGCCACCAAAATCGATCAGAAATTCTTCTAAACGTTTCTCCAACGCCTCTATGCCCGAGATCTTCATGCAGTGATTTCAAAACTAATTCTTGCCCCTTCTGTTGAGTTATAACTACTTGAGGATTTGGATACCTCCTCCTCATTAAACGTCGACCAGATAGGTAAAACGTATATGACTTCCTCTTGATAGCCACCCATTCATCGTCTTCACAATCTTCTGGCCTCTCTAAAGTCAACAAATATTTGACTAACAAAAAATAAAAACCAGTCTGACCCCAGACTTCATCTTGAAAATCGATTAATATAACATCAATAGGGACTTCTCTATCACCAATATCACCTGCACATGAATGAGCCAATAATCGTTGACCCCTAAATAAATTTTTAATCGAGCTATGTCGACGTTTTTCTTCTGAACCTTTGGATCCTTCGAAAACCGTATTCAAAAATACCTCTTTCTCTTTATCCACCTTTTTATTTAAATTCTCTAATTCTCCAACATATACACCATTCCTTAATTTACTACTATCCCACACTACCAATCCATTTTCCTCTACATACACCACATCTTCTTCTACCTCCTCTCTGCCGAATTTATCTACACCTTTTGCAACACCTTTATTAACATAAAAACTATTTTCCAGTTTATCCTCTTGGTGGAGGTCATCATCATCATAATCTAAACACAATAGTCCTGCCAGTTTAACCTCATGGGGGAGGTATGGAAAGTCTTCAGCTCCTTTAGTGCTGGCTTTGATAATAGGTATATCTTCATCGAACTCCTCTGAGTCTGAATCTTCTTCAGTGGGTGGTCTCCTTGATAAACCATCTGGCATAGTAAATGTCTTGCCAGGCTTATGAACTAAATCAAATGAAAAATGTTGAATAAAAGCTACCCATCTCGTCATGGGTGCGTTCGGTAAACTTGGGGAATTAATCATCTGGATTAACGATTTCGCATCCACTTGCAACTCAAAATGTTGCCCCCACAAAATATGCTGAAGTTTCTTCAGTATTTTTGCCACACCACATAATTCCAATTTTGGTTGAGAATATCTTGATTCAACCTCAGTAAATACTACAGATTCATACCTAACTGGCCTGATGTAACCAGCTTTATCCATCTGAGACAAAACCGCCCCAGCTGCAACCTGACTTGAATCAACTGCTAAATAAATTCTACCAGCATCTTTTCCATAATCTAACTTGTGCAGGACTAAATCCTTCCCCACAACCTCCTTCAACTTCACAAACGCCTTCTCACACTCTTCATCCCACTCCCAGTCTGCATCCTTTCTCGTTAACCGTCTCAATGGAGCTGCCAATGAAGAAAAGTCCTTGATAAACATTCTAACATATACGCAAACACCTAAAAACCCTCTAACTTCGGTCGTATTCTTGGGTCTTGGCCAGGACTGAATTTTGTTAACTTTCTTCTTGGACATAATCCTACCCTCTCTACATACCACATGGCCTAATATTTCTAAGGCTGGCACACAACATGAAAATTTTGAACCTGAAATAGTTAAACCAGCCTCTTCAATTCGAAACAAGATTCTTTCTAAAGTAATTGCAAACTCCCAAATGAATTTGCGTATCCCGGGATTCTCTTCCAACACCTGGTTATCATAGTCGGTTGTTGGTCCCTTAATTCCTCCATCATCTATAAAGATTCCAGCATATTGTGGAATTTCGTCTTGAAGGATCCAAGCCATCTGAGCTTGATAAACTGCAACTGAATTTGTTGCTCCTTGAGGTAATCTTGTTAACTGTAAACGTCCAAGTGGTGTATCGAATGTAGTGAGAGGTCTTGAGTCCGGATGTAACTCTCTCTCATCATATCCACCCATAATATCTCCCAATCCATAACACACTCTCCCTGCAAATGCTTCAACAAACTCCTCAGCACTAGGTGGTATCCCAGCATCCTTTATTGTAACCCTATTTAATTCCCTAAGATCATGAACAACTCTAAGCTTGCCATTCGGTTTCTTGATACAAAATACCGGACTAGAATAACTTGATGTTGATTGCTCATACAGTCCAGTGCGTATCCGTTCTCTGACAACTTCGATATAAGCTTCTTTCAATGCAGCTGGAATAGGAATCGGTTTCTGCTGCCACGGTTCATGACATACCACAGGAATCTTGTAAGGCTCCCCATAGGAATGCTTCAACACACCCCTCTCCTCTTCTTCAAAAGCAATGGCCTTCTCTCGCTTGACCATCACATCCAACAACAACTTCTTCTCTTCTCCAGACAACCAACCATCAGGTCCAAAATTAACAACACCCAGTCTCTCAAAAGTGATTCTTGACGTCTCAGAAAATTCAGGCGGATTCTTTACCAAGGGACTTTCATAAGGATCTCTTGATAACCTTGGTCTTCTCAAAGGTGGATTTAATTCAGCAGGTAGCGGTTCATTAATAGGTCGAACTTTATTTGCTACTTTCTTATATTTGGCTGCATCCACATCTAAATTAACTTGAGGTAAAACATCGCCATTAAAACTTTCATCAAATGAATCTTCTTCATCGTCAGAATCGGAATAAGAAAAATTAGAAAAATATTTTATTTCATTTTTAAATTTTACCCTTTTCTCCTTTCCCTCGTCTAATTTATAAACAGATTTTCCAACACCTTTGCTTCCCTTATCCAACAGTAAATCACCCGTAAAGAAAGTTGGCAGTTTAACCTCTTGCTGGAGGACCGGAAATGAATTTTCACAAAAATTATTTTTTTGAGTTTTAATTATACTGAGATTTTTTATCGGATTTTGATGTGATTTTTGCAGTTTACCCTCTTGCTGGAGGTCCGTAATAGAAGGAGATAATTGCAGTTTAACCTCTTGCTGGAGGTCCCGATTAACATTTTCACATAAATTATTTTTTTGTGTTTTACTTATACTAAGATTTTTAATCGTATTTTGATAAGATTTTCGCAGTTTATCCTCTTGCTGGAGGTCCAAAATAGAAGGAGATAATTGCAGTTTAACCTCTTGCTGGAGGCCATAAAACATACCCTTCCAATTTTTATCCAACCTAATTTGGCCCATTTTGCCTTTTTCACCGTTTTTAAATTTAATAGAAAAACAGGGTAAATCCAATAAACATAGAGAAAAGTCCATAACATATTTGCACTCCAAAGTAATATTAACAGAAAATAATTGAGAGTCCACTTGAATTATCTCCAAGTGAGCTGACCTATTGCAATCCGGGATCTCATCCTGAGGAGAGATTACAACATTAGAGCGATCAGCCCCTGCTACCCCAAAAAATGAGGGCATCCATCCCTTTCCAACAAACATAATTCACCAGAAGCCGTCCGTTTTATATGCCGCTTCTTGGTGCAAACACAACACTGGCACAGAGTAGTAATCCCTGGCCGTGTTTCCCAACCTTCATCTCCAGGAGGCGCTAACCGCATATGTAACCTCCGCATATCTTCACCAGTGATCTCCAAACTAATCCCCATGCCAGCTTGATACCCTATCCTGGCCTCAAAATCCATCAAAAAAGGACCACCAAGAACAGTTTTGACTGCTCCTCTGGCCACATAAAAGTGAACCTTACCAACAGATCCACCAATGCCTAACCTGACATGCTCAGCTGTACCCATTAGCTCTGTTGCATGCCCTCCAATACCTCTGAGGTTTCCCCCAGTTCCACTTTTAATTGGCAAGCCTATACTTGTCGCTTGCTCCAATAAAATTAAATTAATTTGAGACCCTGAATCGACCAAGGCCTTTACTTCTTTACCATTTAGAGTTACCACCAGGTAACCCAGGGGAGCGGAAAAATGTGTATCTACATCTTCCCCAAACTTTTCAGCATTTTCACAAATATATTCCACCTCTCCAGTGGAAACCCGACGCCTCGTCAAATGCTTCTTTTGCTTTTCAGCAAGCGCCGGACTAATCGTAAATAACTCCCCCAAAGATAAGGGAATCTGCAGTTGATTCACCCTATTCAAAACTGCGTCCATTGCATTAGCTTGACCAGAAACTACTGGCCGCTCATACTGGACCTTTGATTTAACAACCTTGGCCCTGGGTACCTCTTGAGGTCCAACCGAGCCATCTTCACCCCCCATTATAACATCTTCACTTTCTATAACCCTAACTCCGTCACCAGCTTCTTGCACTAATCCTGATCCATCGCTAGTCCTTCTTACACCCTCCATTGGGATGGGACCGCTAAAACTTGGTCTGGGTAGAGACGCCAACGGTACGTCCTCCTCAGAATCCGAATCATCCTCTGGCATAGGCTCACCATTTAAATCAAACTTGCCATAACTAGGGGGCCCCATATCAGCAATCCCCTTCTGCATTTTATATAATTCGTCCTTAGAGTAAGGGTTCAATTTGTTGGCGGCAGTTTGAGCACTAGAATTCTTGTCCTTAGAGTAAGGGTTCACTTTGTTATTTGCCTTGCCAGGATTAGCCCTCAATTGGCTCTGAATGCTACTTTTCGCCTTAGTAGCAGCTGCTCTTCTAGCAGCATTAACATCGTATTCGCCAGCCATACAGCTACCCTCCACCTGGGCAACCGTCGCCAGCTCTAAACCACCAAAAGAAGTAGAAAATGTGGCTTTACTGACCTCTTTCTCCTTGCCCTTGTCAGCTTTACCACCATTATCATTACCATTTTTGCCACTCTTGGCATTAACATCTTCATCCGTCACCTCTTCAAATCTGGCTCTTCTTTCAGCCGTTAAACTTCTTCTGACCAAATCAGAAGGAGACTGTCCATCACTGGGCTTGATGAACGAACCATCAGGAAATTTATAAACTTTACCATCAAATAAAACTCGCCCAGCATCCATATCCTTATCAAGAGCAAAACAAACTGTTGCTCTATGACCCCTCCTATTACAATAGGAGCACACCTTTGGCTCATCATAGCCACCTCTATAATTACTACCACCATTCCCACCATTTCTCCCATTGCCTGGGAAGCGGTTACCGTTGTTATTGCCATTATAATTTCGACGTTCATACCCTCTAGACTGATAAGAAGTCGATGTCGACAAGGAAGCAATTGGGGCCTTACTGGCCTTTTGAGTCTCTTGGACAAATATCTTTAGCTGTTTCGTTAAATCGGCCAAGTGATCGACCATCTTGTTGTCTACATTGCCCTCAACTTTTGCAGCAGGAACACCCATTTGTGCCTTCTTGGCCTCCTGGGCTTTGACCATAATATCGTTGTTCTCGGCCAAAACTTCGCTAACCTTACTGACATATTGAGTGCAAGACTCTTGATACTTGTCCAACGCTAATAACTTTAGATGGGCTTGGATGTTCTCTTTAATAACCTCCAGAGCCGGTAACTTCTGCTCACCGTTTGGCAGTTCCTTCATTAAATTCTTTCTTGAGAGATCCTTCAAGACGTCCATTCGAATATCCCTACTGCATGCTGACCAAAACAAATCTTTTGCTTGATTTTCATGCACTAATTCATCCACCAAAATAAGATATTCTACCACTTCATCAAACTGAACACAAAGTTTTTTGAAGTCCACCATTGAAGAAACACCACCTTTAGCTTGCCAGTCACCTACAATTTTGTTGAGGTCCATCATAGTAAACCTAACACCCCATCTATCAACCATAGCTTTAGAAAGCTTAACCCAATCCTTGTCCTTGAATGCCTGCATAGCAATAACCTCTTTTTCCACCTCCCTATCGGCAATAAAAAATCTAACTTGCTTCACCATATCCACATGGGAAGCACCATCAACAGCAGCAGCAGCTTCATACCTGCTAATGAACCATTTAACCTCCTCCCCATCAAACTTTGGGCCATCCCAAGAAACAATTCTAACTGAGGGAGTAAGAGGGTTAGAAGATCCAGAAGCAACAGCAGAAGAAGACATCCCAATAAGTAATGAAAAGCGTTAACAATTGATAAAATAACAAGCCTCTTGCAGGCCAATAACAAAAATCCAATTAGAGTTCCAGAAAATAAGCCTCTTGCAGGCTGAGAACGTTCTTGATCCAAGTAAGTCTTTAAAGAAAGCTAGAGAAATCGAACCCCACGTTGGGCGCCAACTATGGTAAGGTAAACTCTTACAGTCGCCTTGCTGTAAGCAGAATCCGGAGGAGATATGTGGATTTAGCTGAAAACCCCGTCCTTCCAATAAAAATAACAAAATGGGTGTTCTAAATCACTAAGCTAACCAATCTACTTAGATCTGTTTGATAAAATAATGAAACTCTAAAATAATTAACGCTTATTGAGATTTAATGAAAGTGGCTGTTGATAAAGAAATACTGATAACAACAATTAAGGTGTACCAGTGAAAGATCTGAAAAGATTGACTTTTATGTTTTTATAATATTTTTAATTTTTTTGAGACAGCAATAATCAAGTCCCAGTGATGAAGACCTTTCTAAAGATACCCTGTATGAAGTGTTATTTAAACTGTTGAATTGTATTTCTAAAATGTTATGTAAAAATAATAATGTTATAAGGGTATTACAAGTTATTTTAATTTGTTGAGTAATAAAAAATGAGACTGTGGTAGTTAATGATTAAGCTGTATGATGTGTCCCCCCTCTCAATTTCGAGTTTGAGAAGCGCTTAAGTATTCCCAGTCACGTGCCTAAGTTTTCCCCTCCAGAGCTCTTCCAGAGTCAATCCGGAGCCCGTACGGAGTCCGTACGGAGCCGGAACGGAGTCCGTACGGAGTCCGTACGGAGTCAAAGCGGAGTCCGTACGGAGTCCGTACGGAGTCGAAACGGAGTCCGTCCGGACTTCCGGACTCAATTTAGAACCTTAAAACCATAATAAAAAATCTAGAAAAATTACACATAATAGAGCTACTTCCCCTTTACATACCAAACTAATTTTCGTAGTCTGCGCAGCTCTAATTACCCCGTGAAAATTCATCAAAGTTAAGTAATTTTTGAAAACGTAAATATTTCTATAAAACTTTAAAATTCATTTAAAAATTTAAGAAAAATAGTAAAAATTCTGGGAAAATTTCCCAAGGTTCTTGAGTGACTCGACTTAATACTTATAAATTTTTTAGACCGTAAAAAATAAGTTTTCTCCGTAAAATAAATTGTATTTGTGTAGGCATTCGCTCGTGACCAATTTCTTCATAATTAAAACTCCAATAAATTAAATAAAACCCTTTTATATAAAAAAAATAATAACGCCAATCTTGCGCGCCGTAATAACTCCATTTACGTACTTAGGTGCCGTACTAAACTTTAGGCTACCACAGCGGTTGGTCTGGATTATGGTGGCATTTTTGCTTTTTGTTAGGATTGGTGGAAGAGCTGTGTTCCTTGTGATGTAGGCGGCTGGAAAGCGTATATGGGTTGTAATGGTCAGGGACCGGAGTAGAAGGTAAATTTTGGGAAGAAGTGGAAGAAGTGGGGATAGAGTGTTGGAAAGTGTGCTTGATTATTCTAGAAATCTTCCAGTGGTCATCAAGGTGCTGTTTTCTCAAATTCTTTTCAAACTCACTCAATGGACCATGGAGAGCAAAGTCTTTAAGCATTTTTGAAAAAATCATGCTTAGGTGTTGTTTCATGTTGGCGTAATCCAGTGTTAAGGTAGTTTCCAGAGGTTGGACAATCCCAATTGTAGTCTGAGGAGGCAGGGTTCCAACTATACATAAGAATTGGATCAGTAATTGTTCTCTTTTAAATTAATTGGATTTATTAATTTAGTACTTACAGATTGGGAGATCTTCAAATATTTATGCGGCCGGAATCTGGACTGTTGAAGAATGTTGAATGGATGTTGAAGGAGGATCAACCTAATAGAGGTATGGATTCTCATGATCATTCTCTAAATGGTGTTGGGAAGATTGACTAGAAGGAGGACATTCCTGTGACATGGTTGGAGCAGCAGGGCTGCTGTTGTTGTTGTGGATATTACTATTGCTTGTCCCAGTTCGGTTGGATACTGGTGGTAGAGTACCACGCTTGTTGAAAGAAGGACCAGATGAAGGTGACCTGGAAGCTGTTTGTGATTTTCTAGATGAAGATCTAGAAGAAAGGGAACTATCAGAGGAATAATTGGCGGCCAGAGGAGAGGTGTAGTTAGTTCTTCTTGGTGGAACAGGATATTTTTGTTTGGGAGCATTTTTGCATGCTCTGGTGTTTTCAGGAGGTCCTCTGGCAGGCCTTCTAGAGATGTTGGAATTTTTGGCCTTGTCTGAGGAAGAATTTTTGTGTTTATGCATTGCTCTGGAAGCACTAGGAGGTGGTTTTGTAGAGTTGTTGGTGTTTAATGGTAGATTTTGGCTGTTATCTGGCTGAATTTAGGAGTTTTGAGCCTGATTTTTGCTTTCTGAAAAGGTGGGCAGGCCACCTGACATTGGGAGGGCTGTCTGGAGGCGGTCTAGCAGCTTTGGAGCTGATTTTGAAGCTGTTTTGGATAACTTTGCTGAGTTAAAAGCAGATTATTGAGAAGAGAAAGCAGGTCTTTTAGGGAGTGTTTTGGGAATAGAATGGTGTGATCTTCTGGAAAGAGCGAAAGATAAAGAAGAGGAAGCAGGTAAAAGTTCTGGTGACCTGGTAGGAGATCTGGAAATATATTTATGAGAAGGTGAAGGCGGAGGTATTGGATAGTTAAGATCTCTGTTACATCTTTTTTTTTTTAGAGTTGCAAGAATGACAGGCTCTGTTATAGAATTTGGCCAGAGGAGTAGGAAGAGTGAAGGTACAAGGCCTGCAGATGTGGATGCACTGTTTACAAGCATAGTCCTTTGGGGAAGTGAATCAGGGAAGGTCCGATGGGTCACAATCCGGGGTTCCAGCCCTGATCTGTGAAGGAACAATAATGAAGAGAAAAGAGATGAATGAAAATTTTATTAGTGATGTGTAGATGATGAAGAAAGAGTGGAAGTTCAACAGGTTGGCTGCGGAGCATTGTGCATGGAGGTGGCTCCGACCTTATATGTGAATTGTGTTTTAGTCCGTCAAGACTTTAAACTGAACACTGGTAGTCCTCCAAGACTTAAAACTGGCTGGTTTTTTTTAAAGATTGCTTCAAGATTTTTATTTTTTGTTACTACTGTGGATCTGTAGTCCGTCAAGACTTTAAACTGAACATTGGGTTATTCTGTCAAGATTTTAAACTGAACACTGCGGAAAGTCTGTCAAGAATTTAAACTGAACACTGTGGTCAGTCCATCAAGACTTTAAACTGAAAGATGGTATAGTCCCCCAAGACTATAAACTGAGGATGGTTTAATGGTTGAGTCCTTCAGGACTAAAAACTGATAATGGGAGTGGGTGTGATTCTGGAAGAGGGCATCCAAGGGGGAGTCTCTGAATTTAGTTAAGGCAAGTGTGGGGGTAACTGATGAGCAGGCTGCTCTGTAGAACAGTTACCCCAGAATGTTAGTTTTTTTCTTTGCTCTTTAATGTTTTGATCTCTGGTTCTGTCTTTTTGATTCAGGTTTGGAGTCCCCCAAGACTATAAAATGAGGGCTTTGAGTCCCCAAAAAGTATAAAATGAGGGCTGTTAGTCCCCTAAGACTTAAAACTGAGGATTAGCCCCCCAAAACGTTAAACTGAGGAAAAAATTTATTTTTTATTTCTAAATCAAGATTTTCAGGCAAGAAACAATTACAGAAAAGAATTAAGAGGTGTAAAAAAATGTTCAGCTTTGGCTTTGAATTGGTTAATGAGGTTCTTCCTTTTTTCAAGGTCCTTTGGATTCCTGGCAGGAGTGAATTGGAAGTAATTTAGAATGAGATGCTTTTTTTGAGAAGAATGTTGTTGGAATTGGTCTTTGATGGTGGGCAATAGATTAGGTGGGGGTGCTTCAATGGTTCCCACATTGTCATCATCACTGTCAGGATGGAAATGAACTGGAAATTTGTCAGATTGTATTTCAGTATGAAGAAGTATTGGGCTTACCATCAGAAGGACCAGGGATGGTAGGGTAGAGCTTGTGGATGTAGCAGGGTTGGCACTCTTTTTTGAAGGGTGTAATTTTTTGACCAGTCTGGGGATCAGGACAGATGGTCTGGATCTTTTGGTGCTGGTAGAAGGTGGATAAGGCTGTGGGGGAAGAGAACAATGGACCAGGTCTGAAGCAAGTCTTCTCCTAGAGTGACAGGCATCACAGAAGGTTCTGTAGGGATGAGCCAGTAGTGTGATGGTACAGATGAGATTGATTTCAATGCAGTATTGGAAAGGACTCATGACAGTAGCAGATTTTGAAAGAAAGCTGAGCATGGTGAGTGTGATGTAGGAGAATGTGGAAATTCTCTATTGGACGGAGGATGTGGTATTCCAAAATTGGTGGAGCCCTTTGTCGGTCTATTTGGCATTGTTTTGATATGTCTTAAATGTCATTGTTTAAAAATTGGGTGTTTTTCTGGATTTATTCAGCAAATATTGGGATTTCAGGGATGTGGTACAACCATTGGATAGCCCTGGTTTTTCTCTATATTTTATGTCTTGTTGACATTTTTCAGATTTTAAGTATTTAAGGGTTTATTTCTCATTTTTCATATAAAAAGATAGCTGTTAATTTTTTTTGTGTTTTGCAGGCTAACCTTAAGTCTTAGGGTTAAGTTCTTAGCACCATTGAAATGAGCTAATTTTTTTCTACATTTTATGCCTCAATGGTGTCATAGCCTAATTATGTGTTTTAAAGGTTTTAGTAGTCGTAATATATTTTTCTAAGTATTTTGGGTATTTTTGGTGGTTTTCTGGCTTAAGGGTAGTCCTGCTGCCTCAGGCAGGCCTCCCAACATTGGGCAGACCGCCTGCTTGGTGCTAGAAGGCTGGGAAGCATTTCTAGAGGGGTTTTATGCAATTCCCCACTCAAGAACGCCAAATTTGTTGGTGTGCATGGGCTTTTAGATAGTGGTCTGTGTGTACATAGTGAATAAGACAGTTATGGGAAACTTTAATTATCATACAGCCATACAGAGGTGATATCCTTGTTCCTCACTCAGTTTTCACTGTTTTCTGGCCACAATTGGCTGTGTTTGTTGCAAGGTGAGTTCTTCATTTAACTTAACTTGGAATTTTGTTTCTCTGGTGTAGTCTTGCAAGCTATATCAAGTCTTATTGCAGTCTCTTGTGTGGATTTGCAACCTACATCAAGTATCATTGCTTTCTATGGTGTGGACATTGGTCTAAATTCCAGTTCTTTGGTTTGGTAGTCTGTCTGGAGACTACTTTCTTGGCTGATCAGGCAGTCAAGTGTGTTGGAAAAGAGGCTTTGGCAACAGGAACCAATTTACTGTATCAGGTAAAACTCACTTTATTTTCCTAAAGGGACAGGGGCTTTTCTCTCTGGGTTTTTACTCCAACTTCCTTGGTCAAGGCCTATAGCTTGTACTATAGGATTTTCTACAGCGCAGTAAAATTCATTTGGATTCCCTCACTGAGAAGATAATTATTAAATTCTTAATTGCAATATTCCCCTTCTACATCTTTGACTAAGTGACATTTTTTTATTTAAGGCTAATTAAATAGATTTTTTGAAAAGGAGAAAAGTTGAGAAAGTATCACTTTTATTTTACAGGATGTAGATAAAACAATATGATGTGAAATAATCAGTAAATTGGAAATACTAAAGACTTATGCCAATAGATGGAAGAAAAAATTTTCCGCTCAGGTCAGAGTGGATATATTCAAGTGGCCTTGATGCCTTAGGGAGAGACATGGGAAAAGGTAAGGAATGGTGTTTTGCCTCCATGCAGCTTTCACAAACGTTATCTACAGAGTTAGGCATTTGGATTTACTGGTAGGTTCTGAGGTGGTCCATGACAGCCTTGCCGGGGTGACCTAATCTATTGTGCCAAATGACAGAGGGGTTTGAGACTGAAAGAAAAGAAAAATCAGCAGAGGGAGACTTACAAGTGAAAAAATCTTTGAGAACAAGTAAATTATCCTCAAATTCTCCTCTCAGACTGAAGTCAGACTTAGTAAAGGGTAAGAATTCATTTCCAGAGATAATAATCTCCATGCTTTTGAGTCTTTTTTGCAGTGCACCCAGGCTAATGAGGTTTAATTTAAAGTATGGAACAAAAAGAGAGTTTTACAGGGGGTTTGTTGATTGTTTGTCCCCAGAATCACCATTCCAAATCCCTCAGAGGGAGCATTGCTTTCATCACCAAAGGCTACAGTTGATTTTGCAGGAGTGAAAGAACAGAAGTGTTTGATGGAGTTGAACATATTTTGTGTGGAGCCATGGTCAACTACAAAGACTTGTTGGGGACACTGGCAAAAATGGACAAAAATTTTGACATGATTGGTTGAACAGGAGATAGGTAAAGGGTATTAGGAGGTACCTCCACTGCTATGTTTGCCTTGGTGACTTCAGGTTTTTTTCTCTTCAAATGGGGATGAAGATCAAAACACTCAGACCCCTGATGTTTTGTCTTGGGATTTTGTTTTCCTCTGGAACAGATTTCCTAGTCTCTTTTCTTGGAGGTTGGTTTCCATGATAATCTATCAATGATTTGACTGTAATAGATTCTTTTTGGGCTTGGGCGTTGTGTAGCAGAGTATCTCAAAGGGAGGAAAATTCATTGGGCAGACAGTATAAGAAGGAGGATGCAAGTAAGTGTTCTTTTATTTCAATTTTAACTGAAACAAGTTCAGCTTCAATGTTCTTAATCAACTCAATGTATTAGTTTATGTCACCCAGTGTGGTCTTCCAACATTGGCAGAGGCCTTTTTTGGTCTATTTGGCAATGTTTTGATATGTCTTAAATGACATTGTTTAATAATTAGGTTTTTTCTGGATTTATTCTGCAAATATTGGGACAATGGAGATGTGAGAACTACCATTGGATAGCCCCGGTCTTTCTCTATATGTTATGTCTTGATGACATTTTTCATATTTTAAGTATTAAGGGGTTATTTCCTCATTTTTTATTAAAAAAGATAGCTGTTTAATTTTGTTTTTTGTGTTTTACGGTGTGGCATTCCAAATCTTAGTATGGCTTTAAAAGTCTATTTAGAATATTTTTTGGGAATAGGATGGTGATCAGAGAAGCCTGATTAATTTAAAAATATTTTATTAATAAACAAAAAATGAAGTTGAAAAAGTCAAGATATGAATGTTTGGTCAGATATACTAATTTCACAGGTCATATGATTTTTTATGGCCAAAAAAATTAAACTTAATGAAACTCAAAAAGCTTGAGAACCTTTGGGAATTTTTCCTGAATTTTTATTATTTTTATTATATTTTTAATTAATTTTTTTAAATATTTATTAAATTATTAACGTTTTTCAAAAATTACTTAACTTTGATGATTTTTCATAGGGTGAATAGAGCTGCGCAGACTACAAAAAAATTTTAGAAATGTTCAGGAGAAGTAGCTCTATCATGTGTAATTTTTCTAGATTTTTTATTATAGATTTGAGGTTCTAAATTGAGTCTGGAGGTCTGTACAAGCTCTGTACAAGCTCTGTACAAACTCCGTACAAACCCCGGATGAGCTCCGGATGATCTCTGGCCGCGCTCCAGAGGGAAAAAGGGCACGTGACTGGTTAATATGCATATAAGGCTGTAGAATCGAAATTATTTAAGGGGGATGATAGAGAGATAGAAATTATAACAACCATTATTCATATTTTTCTTTTGTCAACAAAATTATTAATTGTTTATAATACCCTTATAAAATAACAATTTTACATAACACTTAAAATATTTTACTCAACAACTCTTAAAAATCAACGTATAGGGTATAATTAGAAAGGTCTTAGCTCCAGGGACTCATTTATAGTATCAGTTCTCAAAAATTATTAAAATCTAAAAACATTAAAATTACTTTCTTTTAAAAATATTGTATCTGGTGTAACTTTATTGTTGCATTTAAGTTGTTTTTGCACAGAAGAGCTGCTCAATCATCCTAACAAGCATTAATTAGACAGGTTTTCATTCTTTATTATTATCAAGTAGACTTTTAAGCTTATTGATCTAAAGAACTTATAAATTCACTTAGAAGGACAGGGTTTTCTCTGATTATCCAACTCCTTCGGATTCTGCTTACAGCAAGGCAACTGTAAGAGTCTACCTACATATTTGGTGCCCAACATGGGGTTCAATTTCTCTAGCTTTTAAAAGAACTTACTTGATACTTGGACTTTTAGCCTTCAAGAGGCTTTCTTTCTGAAACTCTTATCAATTTATTCATCTTAGCCTGCAAGAGGCTCACTTATTGGAATGCTTTATCTTTAATCTAATCTATTAGGATGTCTTCTGCTGCTGCATCTGGTGTGTCTCTTCCTATGACACCATCATTTAGGATTGTTTCTTGGGATGGGCCCAAGTTTAATGGGGAAGAAGTTAAATGGTTTTTGAGCAGATATGAGGCTTCTGATTTGGTGGATGGAGCTACTAACCTGGATATGGTAAAGCAGATCAGGTTTTTTATTGTTGACAGAGAGGTGGAAAAGGAGGTCATTTCTATGGAGGGTTATAAAAGGTTTGATTGGATAAGATTGTCAAAAGAGATGGTTGATAGATGGGGTGTCAGGTATACTAAGGTTGGATCTCAATAAGATTGTCAGTGATTGGAAAGCTAAAGGTGGTGTTTCTAATATGGTGGACTTCAAAAAGTTATGTGGACAGTTTGATGAAGTGGTGGAATATCTGATTTTGGTGGGGGAATTGGGCCATGAAAATCAGGCCAAGGATTTATTCTGGTCGTCTTTTAGTAGGGATATTAGGATGGATGTTTTAAAAAAACTGTCTAGGAAAAATTTGATGAAGGATCTGCCTAATGGTGAACAGAAACTGCCGGCTTTGGAGATCATCAAGGAGAATATTCAAGGCTACTTAAAACTCATGGCACTGGACAAATATCAAGAATCTTGTACTCAATATGTTAGCAATGTTAGTGAAGTATTGGCTGAAAATAACAATATTATGATTCAAGCTCAAGAAGCCAAGAAGGCTCAGATGGGACAGCCTGTTGCTAAAGTTGAGGGAAATGTAGAAAACAAGATGGTCAATCACTTGGCCAATATTAATAAACAATTAAAGATATTTGTTCAAGAGAGTCAAAAAGCCAATAGAGCACCTGTGGCTTTGACTTAAACTTCTTCTTCTTACCAATCTAGAGGTTATGAGAGGAGGAATTATGGATTTAATGGCGATGGTAATCGGTTTTCTGGAAATGGTAATGGTGATAGGAATGGCAATGGTAATGGTCGGAATGGTTTTAGAGGTGGATATGGCGAGTCCAGGGTGTTCTCTTATTGTAATAGGAGGGGACACAAGGCTGGACAATGTTATTTTTTGGATAGGGACTTGGATGCTGGTAGAGTAAAATTTGATGGAAAGGTTTATAAATTCCCTAATGGATCTTTCATCAAGGCCAATGAAGGTCAAGCTCCCTCCGATTTGGTTAGGAGGAATATGTATTTGGGGAAAAGGATCAGGTTTGAAGAGTTACCTGTTTATGATGAAGAAAAGGTTAAATGTGGTAAAGTTGATGATGGTAAAGATGCGGAAAAGGTAGATAAAGGAAAAGCTAAATAGGTCAATAAGGCCAAATTCTCAACTTTATTTGGTGGTTTGGAGTTATCCTCTGTAGTTAGGGCAGAGGAAAGTTGTATGGCAGGTGAATACGATGTCAATGCTGCTAAAGCTAAGAGTAGCATACAGAGCCAATTAAGGGCTAAACCAGGCAAGGCAGAAATTAAAAAGTTGGAAAAGAAACCTTACTCTAAGGATGAAATTTATAATATGAAGAAGGGGATGGCTGATATGGGGCCTCCTAGTTTTGGAAAGTTGGATTTAAATGGTGAGCCTATGCCTGTGGATGAAAATTTTGGATTCTGAGGAGGATGTACCTTTGGCATCTCTCCCCAGACCAAGTTTTAGTGGTCCTACTCCTATGGAAGGGGTAAGTAGGACCAGTGATGGATCTGGATTAGTGAAAGTAGCTGGTGATGGAGCTAGGGTTATTAGTAATGAAGATGGAAATGTGGGTCCCCAAGAGGTGCCCAGGGCCAAGGTAATGAAATCTAGGGCTCAATATGAGAGGGCCATTGTTGCTAGACAAGAGAATGCAATGGGAAAGGTTTTAGGAAGATTGAATCAACTTCTAATTCCTTTATCCTTAGGCAAATTATTTACAATTAGTTCAGCCCTTGCAGAAAAGCAGAAGAAGAATCTGACAAGGAGAAGAGTTTCCATAGGAGAGGTGGAATATATATGTGAAAATGAGGAGAGTTTTGGTGAGGAGGTGGAAACTCATTTTTCTGAACCTTTAGGTTATTTGATGGTTACTCTCAATGGTAGAGAGGTTAAGGACCTGGTAGATTCTGGGTCTCAAATTAATCTTATTTCTTTTGAGAAGGCTGCCAGTATTTGTCTGCCTATTAAATCTGGCACTGGTGGTAATCTCAGAGGTATTGGAGGACAGGCAACAGAGCTGATGGGTACAGCTGAGAATGTTAAATTAGGTATTGGTGGATCTATTGGTAAGGTTCACTTTTACGTGGCCAGAGGGGCAGTTAAAACTGTTCTTGGTGTTCCTTTTTTGATGGATTTTGAAGCCCATATTGGCTATCAGTCTGGAATGGGTATTAGTTTGGAGATTACAGGGGACGATATGAGAAGGCTTCATATGCGGTTGGCACCCCCAGAAGTTGAAGGATGGGAAACTAGGCCTGGGGTGACCACTATGTGTCAATGTTGTGTATGCAACAAGAAGCAGCGTATTAAATGGATGGCTTCTGGTGAATTATGTTTAGAGGGGAATTTTGGATACCCTCATTTTTTGGGGTAGCAGGGGCTGATCACTCTAATGTTGCAATCTCTCCCCAGGATGAGATCCCGGATTGTAATAGGTCAGCTCACTTGGAGATAATTCAAGTGGATTCTCAATTATTTTCTGTTAATAATACATTAAATTGTTATTATGTTTTCAAATTTTTGGTTTGTCTCACCTCTCTGTCAATTTTTTCTATCACATTCAAGAAATGATCAAGAGGGAAGATGGGAAATATTATGTTGAATAAAAAATGGAATGGTTTATTTTCTGACCTCCAGCAAGAGGGTAAACTGCAATTATTTCATCAAAATTCTATAAAAAATCTTAGTATAATTAAAACACAAAAAAATAATTTTTGTGATAATTCAATTCTGGTCCTCCAGCAAGAGGATAAACTGCCAACTTTTTTACGGGTGATTTTATGATGGATAAGGGAATTAAAGGTGTTGGAAAAATTATTGATAAATTAGAAAAAGGAAAAGAGAGAAAGGTTAAATTTAATAAAAATATAAAATATTATTCTACTTATTTTGATTCTGATTCTGACAATGAATAAAACTCTATCAATAAAAATTTTAATGGTGATACAAAAATAAATATTTCATCTCAAGTTTATGTAGACGTGGAAGCAGCAAAATATAAGAAGGTAGCAAATAAAATCCAACCAATTTATGAGCCACTAACTGCTGAATTAAATCCACCTTTGAGAAGACCAAGGCTGTCAAGAGATCCTTATGAATGTCTCTTGGTGAATAATCCACCTGAATTTTCTGAAACGTCAAGAATCACTTTTGATAGATTAGGTGTTGTTAATTTTGGACCTGATGGTTGTTTGTCTGGAGAAGAGAAGAAGTTGTTGTTGGATGTGATGGTCAAGCAGGAGAAGGCCATTTATTTTGTAGAAGAGGAGAGGGGTGTGTTGAAGCATTTCTATGGGGAGCCTTACAAGATTCCTGTAGTATGTCATGAACCGTGGCGGCAAAAACCAATCCCAATTCCAGCTGCATTAAAAGAAGCTTATATCAAAGTTGTCAGAGAACGGATTTGCACTGGACTGTATGAGCAATCATCATCAAGTTATTCTAGTCCGGTAGTTTGTATCAAGAAAACGAATGGCAAACTTAGAGTAGTTCATGATCTCAGGGAATTAAATAGGGTTACAATAAAGGATGCTGGTATACAACCTAGTGCTGAGGAGTTTGTGGAAGCGTTTTCTGGGAGAGTGTGTTATGGTTTAGGAGATATTATGGGGGGATATGATGAGAGATAGTTGCATCCAGACTCTAGGCCTCTCACTACTTTTGATACACCGCTAGGAAGATTACCTCAAGGAGCAAAAAACTCAGATGGCTTGGATTCTTCAAGATGAAATTCCTCAATATGCTGGAATCTTTATTGACAATGGAGGAATTTAAGCACCTTCAACAGATTATGATAATGAATTGTTTGAGGAGAACCCAGGGATATGAAGATTCATCTGGGAGTATGCAATGACTTTAGAGAGGATCTTGTTTAGAATTGAAGAATCTGGTTTAACTATTTTGGGTTCAAAATTTTCATGTTGTGTGCCAGCTTTAGAGATTTTAGGTCATGTGGTATGTAGAGAGGGTAGGATTATTTCAAAGAAGAAAGTGAATAAAATTCAGTCCTGGCCAAGACCCAAGAATACGACCAAAGTTAGGGGGTTTTTAGGTGTATGTTTTTATGTTTGAATGTTTATCAAGGACTTTTCTTCATTTGCAGCTCCGTTGAGAAGTTTGAAAAAGAAAGGATGCAGACTGGGAGTGGGATGAAGAATGTGAGAAGGTGTTTGTGAAGCTCAAGAAGGTTGTTGGAAAAGATATAGTCCTGCACAAGTTAGATTATGGAAAAGATGCCAGTAGAATTTATTTAGCAGTTGACTCAAGTCAGGTTTCTGCTGGGGCAGTTTTTTCTCAGATGGATAAAGCTGGTTACATTAGGCCAGTTAGGTATGAATCTGTGGTATTAACCAAAGTCTAATCAAGATATTCTCAGCTGAAATTGGAACTGTGTGGAGTGGCAAAAATTTTAAAGAAACTTCAAAATGTTTTGTGGGGCCAAAACTTGAATTGCAAGTGGATGCAAAATCTTTAATTCAAATGATTAATTCCCCAAGCTTACCAAATGCACCTATGACTAGATGGGTAGCATTTATTCAACATTTTTCTTTTGACTTAGTTCATAAGCCTGGCAAAAATTTTACTATGCCAGATGTTTTGTCAAGGAGACCACCCACTGAAGATGATTCAGACTCAGAAGAGTTAGATGAAGATATACCTATAGTTAAAGCCAGCACCAAAGGAGCTGAAGACTTTCCAAACCTCCCCCATGAGGTTAAACTGGCAGGACTATTGTGTTTAGATGATTATGGTGATGACCTCCACCAAGAGGATAAACTGGAAAATTATTTTTATGTTGATAAAATTGATGAAATTGGTGTGAATACATTCGGTAAAAAAGAGGTAGAAGAAGATGAAAGTGTATATGTGGACGAGAATGATGTGGTAGTATGGGATGGTAATAGATTGGTTAATGGTGTATATGTTGGAAGTTTGGAAAAATCGGTAAAGTGGAGGTTGGACAATGATGATGAAGAAGGAGATACTAAAAAGTGTGGTAAAGAGGTTGATAAAAATTTGGTTCAAAAGAGATTTGAAGTTTCAAAATTTAAAGATGAAAAATTTTATTCATTTATCAATCAAAATCAATCAAAGAAGCTTATGGCTCATGCAAGTGCAGGTGATATAGGTGATAGGGAAGTGCCCTTGGATGTTATTTTATTGGATTTTAAAGATGAGGTCTGGGGAAAGACTGGGTTTTATTATGTTTTGGTAAAATATTTGTTGACTCTTGAAAGGCCAGAGGAATGTGATGATGATGACTGGATGGCTATCAAAAGAAAGACCCCAGCATTTTATATATCTGGATGGAGATTGATAAAAAGAAGGTATCCAAATCCTCACGTATTAGTTTCTCAAAAGAAAGGGAAAGAGTTGGTTATGAAAGCACTACATGAAGATCTTGGTCATAGGGGAATGGGCAAGACATATAGACAAATTACTGATAGATTTTGGTGGCCTGGTATGAAGATGGCTGTTAAGAAATGGGTTCAGTCAAGTGAAGAATGTAAAAGAAGGAGTTATCTAAGGCCAAAAGAACCTGGACATGCAACTGGTGAAAACACTCTTTTTGGTAGGGTTAGTTTGGATACTGTTCATATAAAAGAGGGGAGATATAAATATTTAATTGTAGCCAGAGATGATTTATCTGGTTGGGTAGAGGCAGCGCCTCTTATTAGTTTAAATGCCAAAAATGTGGCAGATTTCTTTTTGAAGGATTGGGTGTATAGATATGGGGTTATGAAATTGGTAACAGTTGATGGAGGACCAGAATTTGGGGCAGAATTTAGGGAATCTATATCAAAGGTTGGATCAAAGGTTAGGATAGAAACCCCTTATTATACTGAAGCTGAAGGAATGGTTGAAAGAGGACATCAAGTTATAAAGGATGGATTAGTTAAAATGAGTGGAACAAGTGCTGAAAAATGGAGGCACTATTTACCCTTAGTATTATTTGCTGACAGATTCACTGCCAAAAGGACAACTGGATATTCACCCTATGAACTAGTTTTTGGACAAAAAGCAGTTTTACCAGTTGATTTAGAGGCTGAATCATATCTTGGAGTAGATTGTGATACTTTTAATACTACTGAAGAATTGTTATGTGCAAGAATGATGCAGCTGGATAAGAAAGAAGAAATCTTAGAAAAGGCATATTCTAGAATGATTAAAATCAAAAATCAGTCAGTAAGGTATTGGGATGAAAGATTAGCACACAGGCTCAGAAAACCTTTTAAAACTGGAGATATGGTTTTGGTGTATAATAGGAGTTTGGAAAGCCAGTGGGGAAAGATGTTTGCAGATAGGTGGAATGGACCTTATAAAGTCAGAGAACAGGTGTCTGGCAGTTCATATGTTTTGGAAGAACTGGATGGAGTATTTTTAAAAAAGAGGGTAGCCGCCAATCAAGTCAAAGGGTTCTATCCTAGGGGCACCAGGAGTGCTGAAAGTTAACTCAGAAATGAGGGTAAACTATTTCTAAAATTGTTTGAAGGTGAAACTCCAAAATGAGTGTAAACTATTTCTACAATTGTATGAAGGTGAAACTCCAAAATGAGGGTTAACTAATTCAACAATTGTTTTAAAAGAACTCTGAAATGAGGGACTCTGAAACAAGGATAAACTACATAATTGATTAAATAAAATTTTGTCAAAGTTTAACTCTGGAATGAGGATAAACTACTTTCTTATTAAAAATATTACTGTCATTTTACTATGGTATGGGAGACAAAACCGTTAACAAAATCTTACAACATTAATGAAGACAATCATTTGAAGATTCTTAAAACTCTTAAAGGAAATAAAAATTATGGAGAATATATATTTTGGAATGATAAATTTTTTATTGGTAGAAGTGTTCACAGGGGAACCTTCTGAATTAAATATTGGCAAGTTTGGGGGTAATTGATGGTCTTGCTGCTCTATACACAATTACCCCACAATGTTTGTTACCAATTTTTCCCTATTTCTAGTTGAATCCTGGCTTTTTTTTGATCTATAGGAACTCTGCTAAGACTATAAACTGGAATGTACGAAGAGACAATGCTCCCACTGCTGGATTAAAGATTATTTTTTATTTTTGTTTTTGTTATTTCTTTTATTTTAGATTTTTATATAATGAAATATGTTTTTCTTTCATTTTAATTTCTATAATACTATAAAATATTGTTAAGGGTGATGCTCACTGGTGGTCTCCAATCATTTTTACAAATTGGAGGGAGCCCACCCAGTTATCATTATCATAAAATTTTATTTTCCTAAACTTTCATTTATTAATTTTGTATTTTCAATTTCTCAAAATTGTGTAACCACATCAAGTTGCACTTGGATGTGGGTATGATGTCGAGAGTATGGCTCATCAATTTGCCAGGGGGCATCTTTTAAATTTTATTTTACATTACATAAATTTATATATTTCAAATTTGTTTATCATTCTTTTTTAAAAAAGAAAATTAATTAAATTATAAAAAAATTTTTATTTCATAAAAATCTTTTATAACCTTTTTTTATTTTCATCATTTAAAAAAAAATAAAAAATAATAATAATAATAATAATAAGTTAAAATTAAAATTAGAGTAGTTTTTAGTGTATATTTCTTTTTTATGTTTAATTTTATATTCCATTCAGGACGGCTAGTTAACCGGAATAAATCAAATTTAAGAAGAATTATTTTTGGGGGAAGCTCTATCTGAAGAATTTGGAGCTGAATTGTTCATTATCTGGGTAGCTG
Source organism: Hemileia vastatrix (assembly GCA_030280995.1). NCBI lineage: Eukaryota > Fungi > Basidiomycota > Pucciniomycetes > Pucciniales > Zaghouaniaceae > Hemileia > Hemileia vastatrix. Next base: position 24,746,618 of record JASXTE010000017.1, on the reverse strand, counting down.
AATCAATTTGTTGGTATTGGGAAATTCAAAGCCAGTTGGTTATTTTTAATTGATCCCTCAAAATTTGCTCTCCGAACCATACCTCAGTTTGATCAGAAGGAGGATAATGGTGAAAATAAGTTAAAATATTATTGAAATTAGGTGAAAGGTGATGTCCAACTAGATGAATAGGGACCTGGGGATAATTAGGACCAGGTAAAGGAAGCTCATACTCTGATGAATGAATGGGTGAAGCATTGAACACTGGAATTATGGAGCAAGAGTCAACTTTATAATTATGATCTAATCAAGATAAAAGGGATACTAACTGCTATCAACACTGTTGAGATCAATTCTAAAAGGCTTTCTGGGAATAGGAATTGGTGTTTTTAGAGATGTCAAAGGTTTGATAATTTTTGAAGGAGGATTGGTATTAGATATGGGTCTTTTAGAGGGTTTTTTGGAGATAGGAGAAGAAGAAAGGCTGTTGGTTCTAGATCTTTTGAGCTGGTTAATTATTACAGGGCTAGGAGAATGGATGGAAGATGAAGAGGAAAGATCCAAGGATGGTTTATTTGAAGGAGTTTTTCTCATTGCTCTTGGAGCGATTGGAGTCCTGGGAGGATTAGAAGCAAGCCTAGACTGAAGAGAAGGAGCAGCTGGACCCAGTGTTTTTTGGTCAGGAGAGAAGTTTAGATAGGCAGAGGGGGTAAATAGTGTTGGATTGTTGGAAGTAGAAGGAATAGGAGGAGGAGTTGATGGTTTTGGAATGGGATTACAGAAGGAGGCAAAAGAGGTAGCAGGAATTGGCAGGGAACCATATTTCAAGCTGCACCATTTTCTTTTCTTAATGAAGCAGGCAGAACAAGCTCTGTTATAGGTGTGTTTCTTAGGGTTGAAGGTATAAACACATTCTTGATGGGTGAAACAGCAGTAATTTTAAGCTTGATCAGGAGAAGCAACATAGCTGGATGGAGTCATCTTGATAGGATTAAAAAAAATTGGATGGAAACACTGGATAATGGCCTGAAAATTGGGAGAAAAGGAACTAATGGAAAGATATGGACTTTGGATAGAAAAGGATGTTGAAATCAATCAAAAGTTTGGTCCACCATGACCCTAAACTAGAGAATAACTCATTCTTTGTCCTCTATGACATTAAACTGGCAATTCAATTGTTATTTGGACAATTTGAAAGAGATTTACAAGATGGGTCCCCCCATTACCTTAAACTGGAATATTCTATGCAACTCTATGCACTCATTTTAATTTATAACTGTCCACCAAGACATCTAAACTGGTAATGCAATTTTTTTATGAAGGCTATTCAATTAAAAATCATCAAAATATTTAATTTATCACCAGTACTTAAAATTTTGAAAAAGGACGTATGAATGATTTGGAAAATGTAGTGGTTAATATTGTGGAGGTGATGAATGATAAATTATGGATGAAGAATGATAATTATGGTGCTAAACATGGTGAAAATATGGTGATTATTATTATTTAAAAGATGAGTTATTAAAAGGTGGTCTATTTGAATGTCGTGATGATGAAATTTTTGAAGGAGGACATGGTAGTTGGAAAAGTAGTGTGCCTTGAATTGGCTAAATGGTATGAAGCTTTGAGGACCTTATGGCCAGAATTGGATCAAGTATTCGGCTTGATCAAAGAGAATGTAATCAGGAGTATTTGGCTCATTTGATGAGAATGGAATCAAGTATTCAGCTCAGTAGGTGTGGAGCCTACTCTCTTAATTCATATGAGTATAGACTGGTATAGGGGAGTCTGAAGGGATTCAAACGTTGCTCTCAGTAGTTGGAAACATCACGAGGCAAATAGATTTTTTTCAAAATGAAAATTTATGAATAAATCAATTCAAAACAACTTAATATGAAGAAAAGTTCAGGAATCATGTTTACTAAAGCACTAAACTCAAATATTAAAACAAATAATTTTGCTGAAATTTTTCTACATCATCATCAAAACTCTACATCAACAATCTTCTCTTCATTAAATCTTCATGATTATTGGTGGGAGTTTCTTGGAAGTAGGATAAAATATTTCTCTTTATATTGTCAGTAAAGTCAAGAAAAAGATATCTATGAAATTTAGGATAATGATTTATATAGTCCATTTGGACTTAACCTACATCATCAGAGTTGGTGATGTTTATAGCTAAAAGATGGAAAAGGCATTGTTGGGATTAGCATGAAATAGATAAATAATTATTTAAAGGTTTACTTTGGGACCCAGGAAATAAAGTCTGGGAAAAGAAAAAGGAGAAACTGGAAGTGTGGGTGAAGGATCTTGAGAAGGAGGGATTAGAGATGAAGTTGGAGATGGTGGTTTAGTTTTAGCCTTGCTCCTTTTCCAGAATATAGGTACCTTTGCTAATCTTTTTTTAGATAATTTAGAAGCTGGAGCAGTAGATGGGCCAGCAATAGGATTGAAAGATGGTTTAGAAGTTGGCCAGATGCACTTAACCTTTTTGGAGCAACAGAGATCACAAGCGGTTCTTCCAGGAAGATTTGGAAAGGACATCAAGGAAGGGACTTCATATTTCTTTCAGAGGTTGCATGGTACGTCAAGATCTTTCATACTGATGATGGTACTTATAAAAGTAGAAATATATTTATGTAGTAGGAGTGGGATGTTGAAGAAAAGATGAAGAGATGAATATGGAGAAGATAAAAGTAGGATTATATATTGATTGAAAATGCAAAATTCAAAGAATGAGGACATTCTTCATTGGAGGGAGGATGTGGCATTCCAAATCTTAGTAAGGCTCTAAAAGTCTATTTAGAATATTTGTTGGGAATAGGACGGTTATTGGAGAAGCCCGATTAATTTAAAATATTTTATTAATAAACAAAAAATGAAGTTGAAAAAGTAAAAATATGAATGTTTGGTCAGATTTATTAATTTCACTGGTCATATATTTTTTTACGGCTGCAAAATTAAATTTAATGAAAGTCAAAAAGCTCAAGAACCTTTGGGAATTTTCCCTGAATTTTTACTATTTTTCCTATATTTTTAATTGATTTTTTAAAAGATTTATTAAATTATTTATGTTTTTCAAAAACTACTTAACTTTGATGATTTTTACTTAGGGTGAATAGAGCTTCTCAGACTACAAAAAATAGTTAGGAATGTTAAGGAGAAGTAGCTCTATTATGTGTAATTTTTTTAGAATCTTTATTATAGATTTGAGGTTCTAAATTGAGTCTGGAGGTCTGTACAAGCTCTGTACAAGCTCTGTACGAACTCTGTACAAACCCCGGACAAGCTCTGGATGATCTCTGGCCGCACTCCAGAGGGAAAAAGGGCACGTGACTGGTTAATATGCATATAAGGCTGTAGACTCAAAATTATTTAAGGGGGATGCTAGAGAGATAGAAATTATAACAACCATTATTCATATTTTTCTTTTGTCAACAAAATTATTAATTATTTATAATACCCTTATAAAATAACAATTTTACATAACACTTTAAATATTTTACTCAACAACTCTTAAGAATTAACGTATAGGGTATCATTAGAAAGGTTTTGTGTTACTCATAGGTAAAATGCATTTAAGTGAGAGATTCAGGGTGATGCACACTCTCAACAGGGTGGATGCTCTTACACTACACCCAAAGTGAAATATACCCAATAGGTATATTCTTGGTTGCATTGTGTATATTTTTGATTGTTTTTTCATACCTTTTTTATTGGTGTGGAAAAAAAATTTCACTAGAAAAAAAAACTGAATTTTTTTCACCTAGAAACAAAACAATGCATTTTTTTCAACTACAAGCAAAAATGACAAAATTTAATATAAAAAAACCAACAAAAGTAAAATTCATCCTTTAAAAATCTTAAGTCAAACCCAAACCACAATAACTATAACCTTTGGCTTACAATTTGGCATCTTCATCTTCCTCTCAGTAACACTAAACAACAGGTAAGATATCCCTGATGGGGATATTGATGTATGTGTTAGAGATATTGTATGGAGTGACAAAAAGAAATGAAAAAAAGTGTTGGCCGGTCGTCTAGAAGAAGGAGAAGTAGAAGAAGAGTAAAGAGAGGAAGAAGGAGAAGAGGAAAAAATATGGGAGTAATAAGAGAGAAAAATAAAATAAAATAAATATAAAAGTATAATTTAAAATTAAAGTGCAACAACAATGATTGGGAGTATAGACATGGCTCAAGACAATGGTTTAATAGGAATTTATAATCAGGTAAGTATTTTTTATTCTGCTTAAATATCAACTACTACTACTAACAGACTTAAAGCAACCTTAGTTTATATAATTATTATTTTTAAAGGACTTATAACATCAAAAAAACAATAATATATAGGCAAGGAGACCTCTGAAGCGCTATAAAAATGTCTATACAAAATATTAATAATGTGAAACAAGAAGACAAAAGTGTTTGATTAAAACATAGAAATTAAGAGAAAAAAATGAAGCAATAAACTAAACCCGTGAGTAAGTAACCAATTTTCCCACCATAAGTTCCCAAAACAACTAATTAAAATAATCAGTAACTAAGTAAGTCTGAAACATAAGAACTGTGAGTAAAATAATCCAAAATAGGTATTACAGTGAGATGTAAAGGGTTTAATAAAAACAAATAAAATTATTTTCACACAAACATTTATGTAGTCAATTTTATCCAGTATAAAGCAAAGTTAATTAATTGTTTTAACTATGTAATTAATTCAATTATTAGTGTAAATGAAACAAATAACTAATTTAATGATATTTCAAATTAAAGTGAAAATTTGAATATCTTCTTATTAAATAAGTGTTTTAATTTATTTAAAAATTTTACTGACACAACTAAGGGTCAAAAAAGCGCCCAATATTATTGTTTAATAAGATATGTAAGGCTTTATTTAATAGTTAAATTTAAATAATTAATTTAATTACATTATAAGTTAATTTTATACTTATAATTATAATATATGATTATAATTAATTAATTATTAATTTATGTTTATTAAATACATAAAAATGCGCCATAATTTATAGAAAATAAAATATATCATGCTTAATTTAAATGTATAAATAATTTATATAATAATAAAATAATATAATACTTATTAAACTTATATTTAATAAGATACTTGTATAATTTTAATATGCAATAAAATATTAATTTCTATACATAAAATGCATATTTTTACGCCCTCTTTCTGGTCCAATAAATTAACATAACATTCAATGGGTTCCTGATACAGCCTGGCTGACAAAAAGTGTAAGAAAAATTAAGTTTCATAAAAAAACAAGTATAAGAAAAATATTTTAAAACCATAAATTTTTTGCTTTACTACTTATTTGTCTTATAAAATAATTTCTTTTTCTTTCTTTTCTTTCAATATTTTTTTCTTTTCCTTTCATTCTTCATTTTTCATTTTCATTTTCGTATTCTTATCCTTTTTCTTTTCTTATTTATTTCCTTTTCCTTTTTCTTTTTCTTTTTCTTTTTCTTTTTCTTTTTCTTTTTCTTTTTCTTTTTCTTTTTCTTTTTCTTTATCTTTTCCTTTTTAATTTTTTTCTTTTTCTGTTTCTTTTTCTTATTCTTATTCTTATTCTTATTCTTTTTCTTTTTTTTTCTTTCTATTCATCTCATTTTCCTTTTTTTCATTTTCTCTTTTTTTCAATTTTTTTCTCTTATTAATTCTTTTTTGTCATTTTTAATATTTAATACTTTTTTCTTTTATTTATTGTTTTTTTACTTTTACTTTTTTTAATTTCTTTCATTTCTTTTTTTTCCTTCTGTTAAAATATTTTTATTTATTTACATTTTTAATATTTTTTTTTCTTTTTTAGTTTTTCTTCTTTTTCTTCTTTTTTTTTCTTTTTTTTTCTTTTTTTTTCTTTTTTTTTGTCTTTTTTTTTCTTTTTTTCTTTTTTTATTTTTATTTTTTTTTATTTTTTTATTCTTTTTTTTGTCTTTTTTTTCTTTTTATTCTTTTTTTCCTTTTTTTTCTTTTTTTTTTCTTTTTTCTTTTTTTTCTTTTCTTTTCATTTCTTTTTTTCTTTTTTTTCTTTTTTTTCTTTTATTTTCTTTTTTTTCTTTTTTTTTCTTTTTTTTTATTTTTTTTATTTTTTTATTTTTTTTTTTTTTTTTTCATTTTTTTGATTTTTTTTCATTTTTTTCATTTTTTTTCATTTTTATCATTTTTTCTTGTTTTTCATTTTTTTCATTTTCTTCATTTTCTTCATTTTTTTATATTTTTTATATTTTATATTTTTTTATTTTATTCTTTTATTCTGTTATTCTGTTATTCTTTTTCTTTTTTTTATTTTTTTATTTTGTTTTTTTTTATTTTTTACTTTTTATTCTTTATTCTTTTTCTTTTTATATTTTACTTTATTTTATTTATATTCTTTCAATTGTTTAATTTTTAATTTTTTTTACCCTTTTTTCTTTCTGATTTTCTATTGTTTTATTCTTGAAAAAAAAATTCACATTGTCAGGCTGAGGTCAAGTACAAAGACGTGAACCAGCTTGAATGGTCACTTGTCGAGAAGATTGTAATGGTCCTATATGAATACTGTAGTACAAATCCAATAAGAAAGCTATAACTCAATATAAGGGTCTCAGTAATTCTAATCTCACTAATTATATGTGGCTTACAATCTTTATAGTTGGTAGAAAAATAGATTTAATAAATTCAGATACTATTCAAAGACTTTATAAGTACTATTGATATCTATTGTAATTATATTGGTTATATGTTTGAATTGTAATGATAAAGAATGTAGAAAACAAGACCCAAAACCTCCTCCTTTTATACACCTTGAGTTCCCCAATGAATCCCTTGATTTACCAGTCCAATACACAGTTAATAACGCCTCCATACAACTAAGAGACATGTCCATCAACATCCCTAGTGACCCATAACATAATTAGAAAAGTAACTACCGCCAAAATCCTGGAATAATAGGGAAAATCCATCAAAATTAAAGAATAAGTAAAAAAGAGAGTATATGCGTATTATACATCAATATAAAAGACCAAAGAGGGAAAATTAAGGTTAATAAGAGCTTGATAATAAGGGGGATTCAATGTAGAAATGATGGGGCTAATCCTGACATTATACTACGTGAAATTCCCATTCAAAAATAACCAAAATTGACTGAGAAACCACCTAGAAACCCAAAAAAGGGCGTGAGATGTGGGGTAACTACATTCAGTCCTTGGCAGGTGATAGCACAGGTAAATCCTTGACTAATTTTAGGTGAATTTAAGTGTGGTAGTGAAATAAGACACAAAGAGTGAGGTTATTAATGAAATTAGTGCATATAAAGAGGGTCAATGCATTATTAATTAAGCTAGGACACTAAATAAGCACCTGTTGTCTATTTTAGTGTGGTTCCCCACAGTGGGCGTAGAATGTGGGGTAATTATAGTGTTAAAAATTTAACTTTGCTAAAAATGAAACTATTCACATGGGAAAAATGCAGGCAGTATGTAGCCACTACACAGAAGCCATTTCTGGCATAAAAAACACCAAATTTGAAAAGTGTTATTTTTATGCATTTAAGTGGCCAAATCAATAGTCCTAAATGAGACAAATTGAAATTTCAAAGCACATTTTTAATACTCTTAAATTTATTGCGCATATAATCAAGTTTTAAGTGAAATAATGCACATTTCTTGTTTTTTGCATAAAACAATGAAAATAACAGCTTTAAGTATACTTAAAAATTATGTAACCTTATAATTAAGGTTCTTAATGTTACCTTAACATATTCCAACTTAATATTAAGTACATAAGACTTATAAAAGGTGGATATTTGCGTGTATATAAGGTGTTATAATGGCATTTTTTTGTGTATTATCATGATTTTACTTATGTATACTGTTTGTGTACTCTCATTTATTGTTCCCATGTATAGTTCATGTGTTTAACATAACTTAAAAGTACTTTTTACTCAGTCCTGGGGATATACAGGCTGACACTTGCCCACCCAAAAAAAAACAATGAAAAAATGATAAGTTATACATTTTCTTTATTCATTTGTAATTTTTTAGGTATTCAGATTAATTCTGTAGCATTAAAGATTTTTCTTTAAAGAAATAAAACATAATAAAATATAATGAGTACTGGTATTTTAACCCCTCAGCTGGTTGAACAGAAATTTATTTCTGTTTAACTTTATTAAGAAGAGAGGATAAATTTGAAATTTCTTTTTCAGGTATCCATTTATCAAATTCATTTGATTTCCCCTTCAATCTTAATAAATACTCAGTTCCTTTTTCCTTAGTAAGTATTCTTTTCTTGAGTATTTTTTCAATCTCTGCTTTTTCCACAATTTCTTCAGGTTGCTTTTTAGGCCTTCCCCTTCTTTTAGGAAATAAGTCAGGATCATTTGTATGGTAAGGTTTCAATAATGAGATAGGGAAAACTGGATGTTTCCTATCATATGGGGCATATTATATGACTTCCACTGCATTATTACCAACCATTTTTCTTACTAAAAAAGGTCCTTTAAAGGGATCCTTCAATTTAACATTACCTTGTAAGCTAAAATGTAGTGTTGAAATTAGGACTTCATCCCCTTTTTTGAATTCAAATTCTTTATGAGATTTATTCCACCTTTTCTTTTCATATTCAAATGCTTTTTGAATGCATTCTTCTGCATGTTTTCTACACATTTGTTGCATATGAATAAAGGATTTAGTACCAGGGTGTATATCCAACCTTGGTAATTTATTTAAATGATTTACTGGGGTATTTGGTACGTATCCCAGACAGAGTTCAAATGGTTTCTTCTCTGTTACAGAATGAGATGTGCTGTTATAAGCAAATTCAAGTCCAGGACTTAATGTTACCCAGTCATGTGTGAATTTCTCATTTTTTTTGTATTCTAATCCAAAGGCACAATATATTCTGATCATGTCTTCAAGAGTTTGTATCATTCTTTCAGATAAGCCATCAGTTTGTGGATGGTGTGCTGCAGACAATTTCAATTTACAACCTGATACTTCCATCAAAGATTTCCAGAACTCTGAAGTAAATTTAGGGTCTCTGTCAGAGATTATGGCTTTGGGGAACCCAGAATTATTCATCATTTGAGTCCACCATAGTAATGCCAAGTCTTTTTCAGATACCTCTTTATGGGTAGGAATAAATTTACACATTTTTGTTTATCTATCCACAATTACCCAGCAAAAATTGAAACTTTCTTTTCCTGCTAATGGCAAGCCAGTGACAAAATCCATGTTTATAATTTTCCATGGAGCTTTTGGCTGCTCTATTTGTTGAAACAACCCAGCTCTCTTGCCAGTTAATCTTTTAGATTTCTGATAAGAATCACATGTTTCAATGTATTTTTGTACATCTTCTTTCATGTTTATCCACCAGGCTGTATTTTTAACTCTGGTTAATGTTTTGTTAAAATCAAAATGACCAGCTAAGACTTCATCATGACAAGTACTAAACATTAACTCTTTCATAGAAGGTGGTATTACTATTATATTACTTAGCTTTTTACTTTAATATATATATCCATCTTCAATTGATATTTTACCTTTTTCCAACGCATTTCTATACTTTGGAGGTAAGGTTTTAATTAGTGCACTCATGGAGGCATTAGTTGGATCATTTAGAATGGTAGATAGTTTAGTCAAATCTTTATCAGATAAATAATTTTCCAATATAGTTTGCATAAACTCCTCCTCTAAACCCACTATATAAATCCCAAATATATGTATAACTTCATTTTCAGGTACATAAGCTGGGTTGTCAGTATCATTTGGCAAAGGACTTATAGATAATAAATCCACTATAGAATGCAATGTTCCTGCTCTATGAGTGATTTTCATTCTTCCTCTGTACTCTTGTACAGCTAGTTGACATCTAAAAATGTGCCTATTAGGTGTTTTCATGTTTATCAATGATTTTACTGCACTGCAATCTGTTATTAGTTCAAACTTCTGGTCTTCCAGATAGTAATGAAGTCTCTCCAAGGCCCACACCATGGCTAAACATTCCAGTTGTGTAGCACCATACCGTAATTCTGTCTTTCTCAAGGTTCTTGATATATAACAGATAACTATTTCAGATAATTTTCCATTTATTACCTGTTTTTGCTGTAAAGTAGCACCTAACCCTGTGAAGCTTGCATCAGTGTACAAGATAAAAGGTAGGGTAAAATCTGGCAGTACCAATATTGGAGCTGACATTAAACATTCCTTTAATTTATTAAAGGTGTGTTGTCTTTCATTATTCCAAATGAAAGCCTCATTTTTTCTGATTAGTGTTGTTAAAGGAGCTGCAATGGATTGGTAGTTTTCAATATACTGTCTATAATATCCACACATACCCAAAAAACTTTGAACATCTTTTACATTCTTAGGTATACCAATGTTTTTAATTGCTGCCACCTTACTCTGGTCAACACAAATTTGTAATCCAGATACAACATGTCCAAGTACTTTCAAGGATTGAAATCCAAACTTACATTTCTTTAATAAAATTTTCAAATTAATTTCATCCATCTTTTGAAAGACTCTCTTCAGGTGATTTAAATGTTCATCATATGTTTTTGAAAACACTATGATGTCATCAATATAAACCAAAAGCCATCCTTCAAACATTTCTTGATGAAATACACTATCCATCAATTTTTGGAAGACTGAAGGCGCATTCTTTGGGCAAAATGGCATTGTCACATACTTATATATTCCCATATGTGTGGTAATTAATAAGTAATTTTGAGAACTCTTTTCCACTGGAATCTGGTGGTAACCTTTGTTTCCATCCAGACAGGAAATATATTTTGCTCCTTGTAAGGTAGCATGGATAGAAGCTATACTTGGTAGAGGGTAAATATCATCTACAGTGTATTTATTCAGAGCTCTATAATCACAGCATAATCTTGCCTTATCTTTTTCATAAGAGATTAATACTGGTGAAGTAACACAATACTTAGGTTTTGTGTCTACTTTTTCAACAATACCCATTTCCAACAAAATTTTTATATTGTCTTCAATATCTTTCCTTTTTTCAGGAGATTCAGGGTAAGGTTTCTTTTTCAGGCTTCCAGGAATATTATCCAAGTCACAACTTAAAGAGATTTTCATCTCATGGTTTTTGACCAATCATAGTTCATTTGAACCATGGGCAAATGCCATAGGATAAGATTTGATCAAAATCAAAATATTGTCTTCTTCAATTTTTGAGAGTTGAGGACTGAAAGAGGCCTTTTGGATTTCATTGTCCAATTCTACCACTTCAGTGGTGGCTCTTCCACCTTGCAGTTGTTCTTCTCTAGGAAAAATGGCATATACTGAATTTTCAGAGCATATCTTGAATTTTTTCTTACCATTTACATCTATAGTGAAGCAACTGTTTGCAGGATCTAGTTTGATGTCAAATTTTGTTAATAAGTCATTTCCAATAATAAATCAATCACTGCAGCTATTATTATCCATTACAACAAATTCATACACTGCTCTTACATATGCATTACTATACTTAAAGAATACAGCAGTTTTTTATTTGCCAATTTGATTTAAAACTGAACCAAAACCCCTACAGTTCTTTGTCTGTATAGGCTCTAGTTTTTCCTTATACTTACTGTCAAGTTTCATTAATGTATTAATAGAGCCTAAACTACCTGCAGCCCCAGTGTCAAGAATGGCATTCATTTCTTTTCCACGTATGATAACAGGTGCTCTGATAAGTGTTATTTTGTAAGTATCATGAGATACATATTTAATTATTTCAGCTTCTTCAATGGAAGTTAAAGATATATATGTATGAGGTATAGCATCATTCAGGAACATAATATCCTGTTATAATACAAATATCTCATGTTCATCATCACTGTAAGAAATATTACTTTTACAATCCTCACTGAATTCCATGTTCTCATCTTCATGATTACTTGGTTCAGAATTTTGTGAGGTTTCAATAACATTAATTCTTTTCTTACATGTGTGACCCTTAACCCAAGGTTCATTACATTTATAACAAGTGTTATTTTTTTGTCTTTTAGGGACAAGGGGAGCTGAAGTTTTTTTCTTCTCCACTGGTAACTTACTTGTAGTAGGTTTTACTATGTCAACACTTTGTTTGTAATTATTATACTTGGTTTCATATTTGTGGTTTAATAATATTTCATTGCATATATTAATGAACCCAGAGGTATCTCTGATGGTTTCAGTTCTAGCTAAAATAATGTCTCTAACTGATATAGGCAACTTGTATATTATTTTCTCTTTACACTCATCATAATCAATTTTTGGAACCATAGCTTTTATGATTTTTATTAAATTCATTAAAAAGACCATGGGTTATCTCCAGCATTTGGATTATATCTGGCTGTTTCATACAATCTTTGTTGAGTGATTCTGAATTTTGGGCCACCAAATTGCCTTTCAATTAGTGCCTTCCATTCATTCCAGGAGTAGTTAATTCCCTCACTCAATACAGATTCAAACCATAATAAGTCCACATCTGTAAATAAAGATATTAATTTTGATGTAATTTCTTCATCAGGTAATTTGTTGATCTAACTTAGGCCAGTTTGTTTGGCTAGTTTTTGTTTCCCTAACCTGAGGAATATTGAGTAATTCACTTACTTTAGAAAGATGATCATTTATTTCATATTTTACTGATTTTATATTCTCAGAGCCCATGACACTATGTTCATGTTCAATCATTGGTTTATTATCATAGTATTTCATAAAAACTGGTACTCTTTCCACATAAGAGGTATTATCTTTTATTTTATCAGTATTTTTCAAAATTTTAGCTACTTCAATTTCTACTCTTTGTAAACTATCTTTTATTACAGGTACATGAGTTAAGGTATCATTCACATTTAAAAAAGACAATTTTACACGTCCCTCTATGGTAGTCATAATATTCTGAGAATGTTCCAATTTATTTTCTAAACTTTTAATCTTAGAGTTTAATCTTTTGTTTTCATTGATTAATTAATTATATGAATTCTAAATAATTTTTAACCTATTGGCTGTTGTTCTCAATGATTGTGTGAGGTTTAAAAATACACTTTCTGTATTATTTTTTGACTCTTTAGAGAATTCTTCCAATTTTTCAACTCTTAATAATAATTTACTAATTGTTTTTAATTCCATTGGACTTTATTTTAGAAAATATTCAATTTTTTCTGTGTCCAATTCAGAAGACTCATCATCAGGTTCAAGATTTAATTCATTTGGTTCCATTTTTATATTAATAGCATTTTCCTGGTGGTCAATAAAACTATGTACATTGTCCTCATTTAAAGACAAGTTTAACATGTTTTTTTTCAAATGAATAATTTTTTAAATCCTTATCAATTATATCCATTAAATCTCTATCAATTTCATTACCTATAAGTAATTCATTGTTAGGATTATATAATTGATCCTGAGAAGATGGATGACTTACCAAGGTCTTATTCCATTTCCCCTGCCTCTCCTTGGCTTTCCCCTGTAAGAGTGACTGCTGGAGCCCTGCGGTTGAGGAGGGTTGTTGTAATTTTGGGCGTACCAATCCCATTTCCATTTTCTGACTGTAATTTTTTGGTCCTCCTCTTGGACTGGAGGTGTTGCTATGGAATTGTTTGGTGCCACTGTTGGTGGTTGGCCTTTATTTCTACTAGAGCTTGATTGACTTCTAGGAAACCCTGAGCTGCTCTTTTCTCCAGATTGTTATTCTGGTCCACTATATTGTTTATTCTTATTGTCAAGTTGTTCAGTAGAGTGGAGAGGGAGAGAATTTGTTCTTGTAAGGTATTTTTTGTTTTCTTTATTGATACCTGTTTTAATAGTTTTTCCCTTTCCTCCAGAGACATCTGTGGAGTGATGGTGTTTGTGGGGGAATCCTGGCCCTCCATTTGAATGTCCTGTACCAGGTCTCTCAGCTCTAGGTCTTAAGCTATAAGGTTTTGCCTTATTACTCACAATATCATTGTTTTCACACATTTTCACGTGGAATTTAATCAAAGAATTGAAATTTGAGATTTTAAAACTTCGAAAAGGAGTTTTATCAGTATTTATCAATACTACTGAAGACAATTTTATTGCTTACTTGTAGGTATGTGTCACGAGCCACATGACACTCAAGGAAAAAGCAGATCCTTAAATCAATAATACAGAGGTCTAAATCCATACTCAAAGCGCAGAAAACGATTCTACATAGCAACTGCAACTTTTCTTTGTGTACTCACTATTCAACCGTGCTAATCTAAACTTTAAATCTAAATTAGTCAATCTCTCAATAGTGTGTTTAGTCTTTTCTTTGATAAGCGATGCACAGCACAATAGTTAGTTCAATATTCCACTAAAAGGTTTATCAAGTATCTGTGGGTTATTAACAGGGGTAATGAGCATGGACGGGATGGTTAGTGGAGGATTTAAGGGTTAACGGATGTTAGTGAGGAGGGTCCAGGTGTAACGGGTGTATTTTCGGAGGTCTGGGGTGTGAGGAATGATGGATGGGTATGAGGTCAATGCGAGGAGGGGTTGGATTTTGGTTCAATATTTCTTTAGAATTAAATTATAAAACGTATATATAGTTAATAGTGGTAAAGCTTAAGGTTAAATCATTATTATTGTACATTTATTTATTTTTCTCAGTAATTATTTCTAAAACTTAAATCTTTGATTATTGAGTTTCCAACCCTTTGTGAGATCTTAAGAATATTAATATTACCTTTAAATTATATTAGAATTCTTATTGAACATATCTCAAAGCAGTAGCTCTTCCTTCAAGTCATCTTCGAATCACTTCCTTGAACATTTCTCCTGTGCTTCAAAGAAGTTTCTAAACTCCTCCCTCAATCTCACTCCCAGGAACACCCTCGACCTTGTGTGTAGGTCATTTGGTTAAAGTATAATATAATTCTCCGTAGTTCTCATTCTTTGCCCTACTACGTCCTTTTTCAGGTGTCTCTAAATTTTTTAAAATGGCACCTGTTCAATGCACTCCTCCTACAGGTGCTACTACTAGGGCTTGCGCCAGAGGCAGGCCAACAGCCACACGGCCTGTTTCCTGCACTCACTCCCTGGAACCTCTCGAACTTAGGGAACGGGGACACTCAGTCCAATCTGTAGAAGACATCCCCCAGGATTTTGATGATTCTAGCAAGGAAGAAGAAGGAGAGGATATGATGCATGAGGAACCATCTTCCCCTGCTACTCACCCTTCTGGTCAACCTTCGGAACCTGGACCATCTAATTCTCTGGAAGACTTCATGAGACTTTCATGAAAACCCTTTCAAATCCAATGTCTTTGGAGGGATCGAAATTCAAAACTCCTTCCATGAAATCTCCTGATAAATTTGATAGAGAACATCCAGACAGATTGCACCCCTTCTTGAAAAAATGCAAGCTCCTGTTCCATAACGACCCTCAAACCTTCAATAGCAACTGATTGAAGGTTGTTTACGCTTCTTCATTCCTAGCCAGAAAAGCAGCAAGGTGGTTCAAATCTTATCTTCTCATGCTCTCTTCAACAGGAACCCACTTACTCATTAATAACTGGGAAAATTTTGAATACCAACTTTTTATGTTGTTCGGTGACCCTAATGAAACTGACAACTTTGAAATTGAACTTGATTTCCTCCACATGAGTGATAATGGTAAAGCCTCTGAATATATCTCAAACTTGAGTAGGTTGGAATGATGCTTCCCTCAAGTATCATTTCAAAAAGGGACTTCCTTCAAGGATTCTGGATCAATTAGATCTTCATGGTCAGAAGATGACTACTTTAATGGATTTAATGGATTGCACCCTTGAACTCAACGGCGTTTACCAAGGACAACTACAACATTGACAATATGCCAACAAATCTCAAGGCCTAAATTTTAAATTGGCACCTTCTTCACACCCACGGACAACTCAATCCAAACCCAATAAGGGAAAGGACAAACCTCGACAAAAAGCTTGACCCCAGGAAATATCAGTAAGGTACTGGATCCAAAAGGGGAACTTAAAGAAGCTGAGAGGAAGAGACAAGCAGATAATTGGTTATGTATGTATTGTGGGGGTAAGCACAAGCTAGAAGATTTTGTAAAGTTGAAGGAAAGAGAAGGTACTAGTTCAAGGTCAAAAAACTAGTATATAGTTTACTTGTGTACAATGCAAACTATCTTATCTCTCCCAGTGCACAGAAACTCCATGTCTTAAGGACTGGAGTTGCCTTAAACCGCTTGAGATTCATTCTTTTTAAGGAGGATACCCCCTTCAGTTGTCTTATAGACTCTGGAGCTTCAAGTTCTTTTTTCAGTTTATCTTCTGCTGAGAAGTTAAAGCTGACATTCACAGATATCAATCGAGCTCCAATTTATTTGGTTGAATAAGAGGAACCCAAATATTGGGTAAGTAAGAAAGTTTTATGGGTTTTCAACTTTCCAAATTTTCCCCCCTTCAAGTGGGAATTATCAGACTTGAACGCCCCAAGAATGGACAATACCATTCTTGGCCATGAATTTTTAATGCATTGGAATCCTGAAATTGATTGGTCATGCGGATTGATCACCCCAAGCACTAAGTATATTTCTGATTCTTCAATGCAGGTCAATAGGGAGTTAAACAACCCACCTGACAATGTCCTGCTAGAGGACAAATCTCTGCTGGATGACTTGAAAGCATCTGATCTATCTCTAAATGAGCAATTGGCTAACCCTTCTACTCAATCACTTCACTTGAAGAGGATTTAAATTTCCTTGAATTAGTTAAATTATGCTCTCTCAATTCTGGTCTTTCCTTGACAGATTCTCTCGAAGATGATGTTGACAACCAAATCAATGTTGAAGCCATTAAATCAACTCTACTGGAAATCTATCACAATTTCCACAATGTTTTCTCAATCCACAAGGCCAATAAGTTACCACCTCATTGAACCTAAAACCATCAAATAGAGTTAATAGGTCCAGTACCTCCGGCAGGTCCTGTCAATTCTTTGTCAAAGGAAAAATCTCAAGTTCTTCAAGACTACATTGCAGAGAATGTAGCCAAAGGTTTCATCAGAGCCAGTAAATCTCCAACCGGCTCCCCTGTTCTTTTTTTAAAGAAAAAGGATGGTAGCCTTAGGTTGTGTGTTGGCTATAGAAAGCTCAACACAGTCACAAAGAAGAATGCATATCCCGTTCCTCCTATGTCATTGCTTCTTACCCTTTTTAATGGTGCTAATTTCTTTTCTAAAATTGATCTTAGAGGCGCTTATAATCTTATTTTCATTGCAGAAGGTCATGAACTACTGACTGCAATGCACACTAGATTTGGTAGTTTTGAATATTTAGTCATGCCTTTTGGATTATGTAACACACCATCTACTTTTCAAACTTTTGTTAATGACATCTTTCAAGATGTTGACGTCTACTTAGATGAGATTTTAATTTTCTCAAAGACACTAGATGAACATATTCATCATGTTCGACAGGTTCTAAATTGCCTTTGAGATCACGGTCTCTGTGCCAAGCACAATAAATGTGAATTCCATCTCAAATCTATTGTTTTTTTGGGGTTTACATTGTCCACTGATGGTTTAGTCATGGACAACAAAAAGGTCCAAAAATTCCTGGAATGTCCTGAACCCAAAACTGTTAAATCCCTCCAAGGATTTTTAGGTTTTGCCAATTTCTATAGAAGATTTATTAAAGATTACTCTAAAACTATTTCCAATCTTACTTCTCTTCTTAGAAAATATATTCCTTTTGTTTTTACTTCTACAGCACAAAAGGAATTCAAAGCATTGAAGACTGCGTTCACCACAGCTCCAATTCTTCCTCATTTTGATCCTTCTGCTTTGACAATAGTTGAGACAGATGCTAGCAATTATCCTATTGCAGGGGTCATTTCTCAATTCAATCCTGAAACAAAATTGTTTCATCCTGTTGATTTTGAGTCATGCAAACTCATTGCGGCAGAATTAAATTATAAAATTCATGACAAAGAGATTTTAGCTATTATTCATTGTCTTAAAAAATGGCGCTCTTTTCTTCTCAGCCTAGATAGTACTTTTCAAATCCTGAATGACCATAATGCTTTGAAATACTTTATGTCTTACAAGGTTTTAACCAGGCGTCAAGCCAGGTGGGCTGAATTTCTGTCTGAATTTCCTTTTTCTATTTCCTATCGCCCAGGTAAGAACTGTATTGTCCCAGATATCTTGTCACGTTGGGACAACGTTTACCCACAGCAGGGGGGACACATTTGCTGACAATAACCCAGAAAATGTGAAATCAATCTTCAACGAATAAATGTTAATGACTCATCAACTTAATTCAATGACAATTCAATCTTTTCAAAATCCACTATCCAACATCCTCGAAGCTCAGTTGAAGGACAATTATTGTTTAGGGTTAAAAGACAAGATACTCTCAAAGCAAGGGGCCAAAAGATTTAGTATTGAATCAGGTCTATTATTTTTTGAAGGTAGAGTAGTCATACCCAACAACAATGAAATAAAATTATGGATTTTCAACAGTCGACATGATTCTCTATTAGCTGGTCATTTTGGGGTTGATAAAACCTACCAGTTAATAGCGAGGGATTTCTTCTTGCCAGGAATGACCGGAGAAATCAAGGCCTATATAAGATCTTGTTACGAATGTAATAGGAATAAGGCTCCCTGTCACCGGAAGCATGGGTTTCTTCAACCACTTCCTATTTCCTCTAAACCTTGGGAATCTTTATCGATGGATTTTATTTCTCAACTTTCTCTTTCTAATACTTTTGATGCTATATTAGTAATAGTAGATAAATTTTCAAAAATGTCTTTTTTCATTAAAACCACTACTACTGCTACAGCAGAAGATTTGTCAAAATTGTTTCTAGAATATGTATTTTCCAAACATGGCTTACCTAATGATATTATTTCAGATAGAGGTTCATTGTTTGTATCCACATTCTGGACTCAACTGTGTCAACAACTCAATATCATGAGGAATCTCTCCACGGCCTATCACCCTGAAACCGATGGGGAAACGGAAAGGGTGAACCAAATCCTCAAACAATACCTTCAAGTGTATGTCAGTTACCAACAAGACGATTGGACCACATGGTTACCATTGGCTGAATTTTCTTATAATAACTTGACTCATTCTTCGACACAACAATCTCCCTTTGAAAATGTTTATGGAAGACATCCTCAATTCAACTCAATCCATGTAGGAACTAGTCATCCTGCGGAACATTATCTTCAAACCATATCATGACTCCAAGAAGAACTTAAATCAAACTTGGAATTAGCAATTTGAAGGTACAAGGAACAGTCCAACAAACTTTGACAATCTGCTCCTTCCTTTAAACCAGGCAACAAAGTATGGCTCGACGCATAAAACATTCAAACGGCTTGAACATCAAATAAACTGGCCGAAAAACGCTTGGGACCATTCGAAATTGACTCCAAAGTCTCTAAAACTGTATTTCAACTCAAGCTACCTCCTAAATGGCAGGCTATTCATCCTGTTTTTCACGTATCTCTCCTGGAACTGGCTCGAGAAACATACCCAGGCAGGAACTGGTCAAAGTAGAAGACCATCTAGAGTGGGAAGTAAGCCGTATCCTTGATTCAAGAATGCGCAAGTGGAAACTTCAATATCTCATGGAATGAAAAGGCTTCCTTGATGACTCAGACAAAACATCCTGGGAACCAGCCATCAATGTTTCTAACACCCCTGAACTAATAAAATCTTTTCATCTTAAATATCCTTTAAAACCAAAACCTTAGAACTCTCTTTTATTTCTCTCTTCTCTTCTCTTTTTTCTTTTCTTTCTCTTTTCTTTCTTTTCTTAAAATTCTAAAACTTCTTTACTTCTAAAAAATCCTTACTTTGTTTTCTCTTTTCCTCTTTCTTCTTTTCAAAAGCTTTTTCAACCTTCTTTAAAAATAAATAAATAAACTAAATAAATAAAATAAAATAAACTAAAATTAAATTAAATTAAATTAAAAAGTTAAATTAAAAATAAAATAAAATAAAATAATAAAAATAAAGTCTTAAAATTCATCTAAAAAAAATCTTAAAAAAAATTAATAATTCGTTTAATTTTTTTTCCTTTCTTTTTCTCCTTTCAAATTTTTTTCTTTTTTTTCAAAAATACATTTTTTTCTTTTCCCTTAATTCTTTTTCTTTGAACTATTAAAATTTTTCACAAACTCAATATGACAATCTTTCTCAAACTTCACTTCAACCTTTAAATCTCCCTTTAATAATTCTTTGAACAAATTACTTCTTTCTTTCAAATTCTTTTTTCAAAACTTTTTTTCTCTTTCTTTTCAAATAACCAAAATTCCTCAAAACTTCAATAAATAAACTTTCACAAATAACAAATTTTTCTCTCATTAAATTTTCATTTCAAACGAAATTGTTTCAATCAACTATTTTTTTTTCTTCTTACTTAAATTTTTTCTTTCTTTTCAAAACTTAAAACTAAAATTTTCTCAGTTAAATATTTTTTCTTTTCTTCTTTCATTTGAATTTTCTTCTTTCAAAATTTTAAAACAAAAAAAACTTCATTTAAATATTTTTTTCTTTCTTTTTTTTTTCTTTTCAAAGTCTTATAAAATATATATCAAAATTTCAATTAAAACAACAAAATAAAATAAATAAATAAATACACAAATTGCTTTCTACTTTTTTCCTTCCCTCTTTCTTTCTTTTTTCTCTTTCCATTTCAAATTTTCTCCTGTATTTTCCCCCAAACCAATTTCTTCATTTTTTCCAATACCACCCTTATTTCCTTCCTTCATTTTTTAAATACCTCCTCCTCTCAAACCAGTACCACTTCTCCAATCTCCAGTAATTCTTCTGCCACATTGAAAGAGGCGGCATCAACAATATTGTTGATCTCATCACAAAATTTTTCAATGAATCAAGCTTGTCGACCCTGCCGAGGTTTTTTCAACCATACCTGGTCAAGAGTTTCCTCGTTATCCTCCCTCAAATCAAACACTGGTTGACTTGCCTCAACTGGCAACTATGGCTCAGCTTCCACAATTGGAGCTTCTGCAATGACATCTGAATTCTAAAAAACATACAGTCATCAGTAACAAAATTTTGAAACAAGAAAAGGCAGACTAACTTCAAAAACCGGGTCAGCCTCTAAAAATAGCCTCGGGGTGACCTCTACTGTCACTTCCTTCTCCTCTTCATCATCTTCGATGATCATCCGCCGCTTCTTTGGAGTCCAGTTTGAGATGGGAACTTTATCCTCATCCTCTTTGACCAGTTCATCCACCTCCTCTTCCACCCCTCGTTTTTTACCTGTGACCTGGGTTACCCAAGTCAGAGAAAGTAGTATGTGTCTCATGCTCAACGGAGCTTGCATTTTATACTGGGGCATCTGTCACACACCACGTGACACTTGAGGCAAAAGCAGCTCATTAAATAAATAATACAGAGGTCTAAATCCATACTCAAAGCGCAGAAAACAATTCTACATAGCAACTGCAACTTTCCTTTGTGTACTCACTATTCAACCGCGCTAATCTAAACTTTAAATCTAAATTAGTCAATCTCTCAATAGTGTGTTTAGTCTTTTCTTTGATAAGCTATGCACAGCGCAATAGTTAATGCAATATTCCACTAAAAGGTTTATTAAGTATCTGTGGGTTATTAACAGGGGTAGTGAGTATGGACAGGATGGTTAGTGGAGGATTAAAGGGTTAACAGATGTTAGTGAGGAGGGTCCAGGTGTAATGGGTGTATTTTTGGAGGTCTGTGGTGTGTGGAATGATGGATGGGTATGAGGTCAATGCGAGGAGGGGTTGGATTTTGGTTCAATATTTCTTCATAATTAAATTATAAAACATATATATAGTTAATAGTGGTAAAGCTTCAGGTTAAATAATTATTATTGTACATTTCCTTATTTTTCTCAGTAATCATTTCTAAAACTTAAATCTTTAATTTTTGAGTTTCCAACCCTTTGTGAGATCTTATAAATATTAATATTACCTTTAAATTATATTAGAATTCTTATCAAACATATCTTGAAGCAGTAGCTCTTCCTTTGAGTCATCTTCAAATCACTTCCTCGAACATTTCCTCTGTGCTTTGAAGAAGTTTCTAAACTCCTCCCTTCATCTCACTTCCAGGAACACCCTGGACCTTGTGCGTAGGTTGTCCGGTGACAGTATGAATGAATTTAGAAGTGCCAAAAGTCAAATATGCTTTTATGTGGTCACTTGATTTAACTGGTCTACAATATGTAGCCGTGTTTTTATATTTAAAAAAGAAAATTTGTCAGTAAGATTCTTTCTAAATATTAAATGAATTTTAAAAACCAATAAAAAGGGATTAAGAGTCCTGTTAAAAGAAAACAATTAATCAGTTTAATTGGTTATCATCTGCAAAGATCACAAATTTAATTGTTCTATTGACAGACTCACTAATAACAATTATATGTTAAATTAGTGGTAAAATTGTTGATTCAATATCAAAATTTTATTATATAACAGGGCTTCTTTTCCTGAAATCACTATATTAGTGACCCCAACCTGTTTTAATTATCCAAATATTTATATTGGGATTTTATTTACTTGTAGCCTCTTTTTTTAATTTTTTACTTACTGGAAGATAACCAAAAGAATTCTTGAGGAAAGGCCCCCAATTGTCAGGCTGAGGTCAAGTACAAACACCTAAACTAGCTTGAATGGTCAGTTGTCTGGAAGATTTTAATGGTCCTATATGAATACTGTAGTACAAATCCAATAAGAAAGCTATAACTCAATATAAGAGTCTCAGTAATTCTAATTTTACTAATTATATGTGGCTTACAATCTTTATAGTTGGTAGAAAAATAGATTTAATAAATTCAGATACTATTCAAAGACTTTATAAGTACTATTGATATGTATTGTAATTGTATTGGTTACACTACGCAATATAGGGGGTGGACTTGCTAGCAAGTCCTCAACCTGAACTCAGATGGAACTCAGACTGAACTCATACTGAACTCATGCTGAACTCTACTTGGACACCCACCTAAAACTGTTCTGCTGAGTGGTGTTCATTCCTGATTGTATGGTTCCTTTATCAATAGCTCAATGTGTGCTCAATCTGTGGTGAGTTTGGGTCCAAGGATGCGGACTCGCTAGCAAGTCCGCCCCCCATATTGCGTGGTGTTATATGTTTGAATTGTAATGATAAAGAATGTAGAAAACAAGACCCAAAACCTCCTCCTTTTATACACCTTGAGTTCCTCAATGAATCCCTTGATTTACCAGTCCAATACAAAGTTAATAACGCCTCCATCCAACTAATAGACATGTCCATCAACATCCCTAGTGACCCATAACATAATTAGAAAATTAACTACTGCCAAAATTCTGGAATAATAGGGAAAATCCATCAAAATTAAAGAATAAGTAAAAAAGAGAGTATATGTGTCAGCCAGGCTACTAGACTTACCCAGTGAAATAATTAATTATTTACTGGATGAAGCCGCACCTTATCATTTTAATTATTTAATTATAAATTAGTTACATTAAAATTACTTATAATAAATTAACTAATTACAGAATTATAAAATTAAATGAATAATTAAAATTAAATATAAAATTGTCCCTTATATTTTTTCTCTAACACCGTGCTCATTTGACAGGTTGGAAGAAATAAATTTCTATATTAAAAAATAGATTTTAAATTAAAATAAGATTTTAATATTCAAATAATATTAAGTATATACAAAAATTCAAATTTCTTATTTAGAATTGACTTCTACAGTAAATATTAAATAAATTGATGTATTTCTGACATACTCTGTAAATACATATTTTTGACGCCTTCTTTTTAGAACAACTTTATTATTTGAAAATACTCCTTCTGGAATATTCTTTTTCTCTCTCTCTCATACTACTGTTTTCAGAATTTGATTGCCATGCTTTGTCCATCCTTTGCCTATATAAGGCCTCTCTTTTGGTTGTTTTTTATTCATTCTTTTTTACCAACTTACTTATTATTACAACTACAATATAATACTTATCTCTTATATCTTATATCTTTAGTATTTACAAGAACATAATTCTAATCTATAAATTATATTGATATTTTAAATTTACCTCTTATCATTGAGTAAAGTCATCTTTGATTGAGAAATACGTACCAAATTGTTGAGAATCCATTTTAACCCTTAAAATCCTTGTAAAACTTCATACCAAATCTTCTAGAAAAAAGCGTACCTTGACAATTGGGAACCTTTCCGAAATTTTGACGGCGCAACGTTAATTGAGGCGTAATCGAAGAGACCATTGGTGTACAAGTACCTGTAAAGGACGAGAGAGGCAAGAAAACAACAAACGTCATACGACACGTGACAAAAGTTTTTTCTGCGAACGGGAATCGAACCGCGCTCCAAAACTTAGGTTCATATACTGACTAAATGTTGTATATATCGTGGTAATTATTGATATTACTATTTGTGGGTTACTCTTCACTCTTCATTTGCTACGTATTTCCTTTTACTCAGCACTCTGTAAGTGGAATTAATTTGCTCATATTACAGGGGGAGGTGTCTGGTAATTTGGAATTTATTTTTATTATTATATTTTTTTTTATTTTTCCTGGTTGACCATAATAGAGCAATAAGTGTTCTTAGTCCCAGAAGTAATAAAATAATTATATTTTAATATTAATTATTATAATTTTTCAGTTGACATTTGTCCTGATTAATTTAAATTTTAATTTTTCCAGTTGACAGATTGTCCTGACAATAATATTTTTTTTATTAATATATAATTAATATTTAATTACTTCAGTTGACTTTGAGTTCTGGTAATTCAATAAATATTTTAATTAATAAAACTCACATTTAATTATTTCAGTTGACATTAAGTCCTGGTAATTAAGTGATCAAGCTTAATAAAATTTTAAAATAAAAATTTATATTTAATTAATTCAGTTGACATTAAGTCCTGGGAGTTAAGTTATCAGTTTAATAAAATTTTGTTAAATTAATAAAAATTCATATTTAATTACTTCAGTTGAAATGAAGTCCTGGTAATAAATTAGTTGATTTAAATCCTGAAAATAATTAATTAAAATTATTAATAAAAATTTTAATTTATTTCTACAGTTGACTATATTATAATCCTGGTTTTAAATTATTTTTTGAATTAATAAATTAATTTTATTTAGTTGATTTTTATCCTAAAAAGATTTTTTTTATTATTTTTATTTTATTTCTGTTAAATAAAAATTAAAAATAAAGACTAATTAATCTTATTGTCTCTTTTCTTCATTTCAGTAGAATCTTAAAATGACTGACCAAAGTGGTTTTACTGCACGTGAAGAAGAACTAGACTTGATTGATTATGATGAGCCTACTTCTGTAAGTTCTCCTTTAACAAGAAGAATTTCTTAAACTAATAAATCCTTGCCCCAAACAGGATGTAGAGATGGAAGAAGTAGAAATCCTAGTGAACACAACTCAGGATAAGAAGCCTATGTTAAACCCACCAGAAGAGCTTCCAAAAGGCTTCAGGATAAAAAAATGCCATTGTCTTAGCAGGTAAAGAATTTGTCTACTCACATAAAGGAGTTAAGGACAGAAAGCTTGAGACTAAAGGTAAGGGTAGATGCCTTGGAAGAAAAGGTGAGAAGAACAGATACTTTTCTCCAAGAGAAGAAGAAACCTCTTCCTCCCAGGGATCAACAACAATTGGCTCCCCAGTCCCAAGAGAAGGTGGAAGTGTCCAAGTGGCAGTGGGACTGGCTAAACACTCAGTGGGACTACCTGGCTCAAAACCAGCATCAGTTACCTCAGGCAGGTCCATCAAGGCCCAACCAGGTCAACCCCACTCCTCCCCACCCTTATCAAGGAGGCAAAAGAAGAAGGAAGCCCAATATGGTGATACCCAGCAAACCCTGTTACGTCCCTCTATTGATTCTCAAGTGCCTTTTCTTGTGGCTGACTCTGTTCCTTCAGGTAAATCTGGAAGAGAGGATGAAACCTTGAGACCTATAGAGGCTGGGAGTAGTAGACAAATCACTCATGTATCTAATCCTTTACTTTTAATTGCTACCTCAATGATTAATCCTGATATGGCTGTGATTGATGAAACTCTTGACCCTGAGTTCTATGAGAGTCTGGAAAGTTACTCAGTTTAATTATTGAGAAACACTCCAGATGTAGCAAGAATTAATGATGAGCACTTGAGAGATATTATTGCCAAGAAAAATCATATAATGAACAATATGCAATTGACTCAGAGATATAATAGTTTGTTAAATGATCAGGGTTATCAAGCATTAAGAAGTGAATCACAGAGAGTCTCTGATGAATTGTCTCATTACAAAGCAACCCATGAAAAGAAAGTTGCTTTATGGCAAAATATAAAAAATAATTTGTCTAAACTAAAAGATACTGTATCTGCCTGTTGCCAAGAGGTAGAGATAGATAAGATAAATCTGAAAAGATTGAATGACCATTTGTCATCTTTTCAAAATAAAAATCAGTTATCTTTTGCAACTATCAATGAGAGTTTATCTAGTCTTCCAAGAATGAAAACAATACTAACAACCATTGAAGAAAAATTGAACTCATTGTTAAATGACCAAAAATATTCTGACATTTCTGTGAAGGAACATATAGTGCAGGATGCTCAAATAGTACCTGTGGCTAGTTCATCTAAAATAAAAATTGATCCAGAAATACCTGTTGATAACACTGAGTTTCCATCAAAAACTGATGATGCACCAGCATCTGCAACAGAAGGATTAAACAATGAGATTTCAGCACAATTAGAGAAATTACAGCTGCTTCTTACTCAGAAGCAAGCTTGTACTAAGGAGACTCCTTCAAATCAAAAGAATTGGCCAAAACTTGACCAGTACCCAACATTTGATGGTGATTCTTCCTCTCATTGGCAACAATTTATTTGCAGAATTGATAACTTAAAAAATTCTTACAAGCTCCCAGATGAGGAAATTGTGTCCAATTTAATTTCTTTGTTCACTAATGTTGCCCTGATGTGGTATGAATCTGTTCTCCTGGATGGGAATGACTACTCATGGGAGGATTGGAAGAAATTAATTAAAGCACAATTTGGTGGCTCCAAGTTCAGAATGGCTCAACAAAGGCAGTATGAGGAAACTAGATATAGCTCTTCTACTGATAAACCTATTGAGTTTTTAATGAAACTTGTAAAAATCTTAAGGGCAATGGACCCAAATATGGAGTTTGAGTTATGGAAGGACAGGATCCTCTATAAATTACCAATGTCTCTGAGAGACTTGATAGTGGCTAGGACTGAGTTCTCCAAAGAACCCTCTTCTTTCATTAATACTTGCAATGAGATACTTCTAAACAATAAGTATGATGCCAGAAGATTCATTCCTAGGACCCCTTTGGAGAAACCCTCCACTTACCAACAGAAACCTCTGGAAAAGGTTGGTAAACCTTCTGCCCCTGTTGCACCAAAGAAGTATGCAACAAACACTTGCTTCAAGTTCAACAAGCCTTGGCAGAAAGGCAATGTTTGTGACAAGAAGATAAATCTTGTAGAAAAAACAGAGGAGCATGCTGATGAAACAGTGGCACTGGATGATACATCAAGTGATTGTGCCAGCAATATTTCATATGAATCTCAACAAGAAATCTTGATGCTGGAAGAGGATATCCATTATTTAAATACTATTCACCACGGGAAATCTGGGGGTGAACTGCTAGCAGTTCCCTCTTTTTGAAACTATTAGGAATTTGTCAGGAAACTGTTGGGAAACCATCCTGAAACTGTCAGAAAGATGTTTTTAAATCTGATGAAAAAACATTGAAAAAATAAACTGTCACAGATTGAATCCAGAACAATCCCTCCTTGAGCAGAGCTTAAGAACCACATTGAACATCAGTTAATCTCAGGTTTGGCAAAAGGTTGAACAACATCACTTAGCATACCTTAATATTCAAATATTAAACTTGAATATATGTTGCATGTTTGATATAGATGCATATGCATTTGAATTTGCATGGTGGATACTTATTGCATGCTAAAAATTGATGTGAATTGCCTATCCAAAGTGTATGCATAATGACTATGAAGAATAAATATGCATAAAAAATATGCATAGTGATTATGCATAAAAATATTCATATTGAATATGCATAAAAATATGCATATTGAATATGCATTAAAAATATGCATATTGAATATGCAAAAAAAAGGTGCATA
Source organism: Hemileia vastatrix (assembly GCA_030280995.1). Lineage (NCBI taxonomy): Eukaryota > Fungi > Basidiomycota > Pucciniomycetes > Pucciniales > Zaghouaniaceae > Hemileia > Hemileia vastatrix. The sequence continues at coordinate 24,718,500 of JASXTE010000017.1, read as the reverse complement.
TACGTATATGAATAAAATATATTAATATGAATATAAATCTGTATAATGAATATGCATATGAATATGCATAAATATGCATAATGATTGAAAAATGCAAAAAAATGATGCTTAATGAGTATATTTTATGCATAAATAGAAATATGCAATATGAATTCATATTGCATACAGATAACACTGGCAAACCATTTTGACCAAAACTCATACTAAATTTTCATTCTGGGCTAAAGGTGTGAGGGAAGGAAGAAAAACAGTCCAACGTTAGAAAAATGCTACATGCACTCATTTTGTAGCAGAGCAAATGAGAAGTGCTGAATTATGGTTGGCGCCCATAATTTAGTATGATATCATAATTTTATTTAATTGTTTTCAATATTGAAAAGACTTTAGGTTGGTTGGTATGGATCTAGCTGTGCCAGGGTCTAATCTAATTATTTTAACAATTTCTTAATAATTAACGGGTTTTAATACAAAAACAGGTTGTATTTTTTGTGGGATATTGGATATGATAAGGTCTTTTGTAAAAAAAACTTATATTGTTTAAAAATATTCCTGAATCAGATGTGGGATAATCACTTCAAAAAATTGTAGTACTGCGGGCAATAAAATATATGCACAAGCAGTAAAGAAAGGACCAAGTGAACCCTTTTTGTGCAGTGGGAATCATTAGAGTGGAATTGTGGATGAAAAATATAATTCATTATTACCATTTTATTTAATCAAAAAATTTATAATATTAAAAAGAACTATTGATTAATTGGTATTTGACCTTTGTGCCTCACTCATATTTATCATTTGATTGATTTTTGTCACCATTATGTTATTAATATTATAAGTATAGCAAAAACTTGTGTGCCCAACCCATACCGGGTGATGTTAAACCTTTTATAATATTATTAAATAAAGTTAAAAAAATATGAAAATGATTTGTTTTACAAAAAATAAATTGATATCCAAAAGCAATATGAGGGATAAAAAGCTAAAATTAAAGGGATCAAATATGAAATAAAAAATTAAAGTGAAATTCCTCCCATCAAGAGCAAGTAGACATGATGGGGTGAACGCCAACCAGTGGCACTAAACTTGGACTATAATTGCTTTTTTGTAAAAATAAAAAAAAATCCACTGGAGCTTTACCAAAACTTCAGGATGACAATTTTGCCATATCAAACAACTTCTAGTGCAATTATTGAAGAAAAATTCATTTTCATTGCAATAGAGAGAATTGGTCACATCAGACTGCATGTGACCAAAAGTGTCCAGAACAAGTACAGCCGAACTTGTGCTGGACACTTTTATGATGGAGGTTAGCTAGGGTGGAATTTTTCTTCAGTTCATCTGGTATTTCTTATAAACATGTCTACTGGTATTTAATCTTTGTGCCTCACTCATATTTATCATTTGATTGATTTTTTGTCACCATTATGTTTTAATATTATAAGTATAGCAAAAACTCGTGTGCCAAATGCATACCGGGTGATGTTACACCTTTTATAATATTATTAAATAAAGGTAAAAAAATATGAAAATGATTTGTTTTCCAAAAAAAAAAAAATTTATATACAAAAGCAATATGAGGAATAAAAAGGTAAAATTAAAGGAATCAAATATGAAATAAAAAATTAAAATAAATATACTGCCATCAAGAGCAAGTAGACATGTTGGGGAAAATGTCCACCAGTGAGGCTAAACTTGGACTATAATTGCTTTTTTGAAAAACTAAAAAGTGCCAATCTGAGGTTTAAAAAAACTTCAGCATAACCATTTAGCCATATCAAACAACTTCTAGTTCAATGATTGAGAGAGAATTGATCACACCAGACTGCATGTGACAAAAAGTGTCCAGCACAAGTTCGGCCAAACTTGTGCTGGACACAATTATGATGGAGAGTAGCTAGGGTAGAATTTTTCTTCAGTTAATCTGGTATTTCTTATAAACATGTCCATTGGTACTTGATCTTTGTGCCTCACTAATATATATCATTTGATTGATTTATTGTCACCATTATATTATTAATATTATAAGTATAGCAAAAACTTGTGTGCCAAATGCATACCGGGTGATGTTACACCTATTATAATATTATTAAATAAAGGTAAAAAAATATGAAAATGATATGTTTTACAAAAAATAAATTGATATACAAAAGCAATATGAGGGATAAAAAGGTAAAATTAATCTCAAAGAGATCAGTTATGAAAAACAAAATACTAGTAAAATTCTTGCTCTCAAGAGCCAGTAGAAGTGTTGAAAAAAATGGGAGCCATCAGGGCTAAATTGTAATAAGTGACCTTTTTTTTAAAGATAAAAAATTATAAACCTGAGGTTGGGAAGAACAACAGGTGGATGATTCAGCTAAACAAAACTTCTTGTAGTGAAGTTTAATAAAAAAATGTTATTTGTTGCCATATAGAGAATTGATCCCATCTGACTGCACGTGACTAAAAGTGTCCAGCACAAGTTCGGCCGAACTTGTGCTGGACACTTTTATGATGGAGAGTAGCTTGGGTGGAAATTTTCTTCAGTTGCTTCATCTTGTATTTCTCATAAACTTGTCTACTGGTATTTGATCAGTCTGTATCTTTCATATTTATCATCCGATTAATATTTTATCACCATTATATTATTAATGTTATTAGTATAGCAAAAACTTGTGTGCCAAATGCATACCATGTGAAGTTATACCTTCAATAATTTTTTAAAATAGATGTAAATAAATATGGAAAGGAATAGTTTTACAAAAATTAAATTGAAATTTGAAAGTAAAAAGAGGAATAAAAGAGTAAAATAAAAGTCAAAGAGTTAAAATATGAAAAAAATACTGGTAAAATTCCTGCTATCAAGAGCCAGTAGAGGTGTTAAGGCAAATGGGAGCCATCAGGGCTTAATTGTAATAAGTGACCTTTTCTTTAAAGATAAAAAATTATACACCTGATATTGGGCAGAACAGCGGGTGGATGATTCAGCTAAACCAAACTACTTCTAGTGAAATTTGATAAAAACATTTTTTTGTTGCCATACAGAGAATTGATCCCATCTGACTGCACATGACCAAAAGTGTCCAGCACAAGTTCGGCCAAACTTGTGCTGGACACTTCTATGATGGAGAGCATCTGGGGTAGAATTTTTCTTCAGTTCATCTGGTATTTCTTACAAACATGTCTACTGGTATTTTATCTTTGTGCCTCACTCATAGATATTGTTTGATTAATTTTTTGTCTTAATTATATTATTAATTATATAAGTATAGCAAAAAGTTGTGTGCCAAACGCATACTGAGTGATGTTACACATTTTATAATATTATTAAAAAAATGTATAAAAATATTAAAATAATTTATTTTAAAATTTATCAATTGATATCCAAGAGCAATATGAGGAATAAAAAATTAATTTAAAGCGATCAAATATGAAAAAAGAAATCCAAGTATTATTGCTAATATCAAAGCCCAGTAGAGATGTTGAAGCAAATGAGAGCCGTCAGGGATAAATTGTACTTAATAGATTGTTTTTTAAAGATAAATAATTGTGTACCTGTGGTTTGGATGAAATCTAGGGGGATAATTCAGCTATATCAAACTACATCTAGTGAAGTTTCTTATCAAATAATTTTTTTCATTTCCTAAGAGAGAATTGATCCCATCTGACTGCACCTGACCAAAAGTGTCCAGCACAAGTTCGGCCGAACTTGTGCTGGACACTTTTATGATGGAGAGTAGCTAGGGTGCAGGTCTTCTTCAGTGCAACTGTTATTTTTTTAAAACATGTCAAATGGTATTTGATCTTTCTGTGTTATTCATATTTTATTATCTGATTAATTTTTTGTCATTAGAATTTTATTAATTTTATTAGAACAGAAAAAACTTGTGCGCCAAATGCATGCCATGTTATATTACACCTTTTATAATATTATTAAAAAATGTTAAAAAAATATGAAAATGATTTCTTTTCCAAAATTATAAATTAATATCCAAATGTAACATGAGTGATAAAAAAGTAAAGTAAAAGAGATCAAATATGAAAAAGAAAAGTTCAAGAAAAATTCCTGCCTTCAAGAGCCAGTAGAGGTGTTGAAACAAAGGGGTGCCATCAGGGCTAAATTTGATAAAATTTAATTTTTTTTAAAGATAAAATTTTTTCACCTGTGGTTTGGAAAAACTCAAGGTGGATAATTCAGCCATACCAAACTACTTCTAATGTAATTATTTAGCATTTTTTTTAATTTAATTTCCACAGAGAGAATTGATCCTATCTGACTGCACCTGAACAAAAGTGTCCAGCACAAGTTCGGCCAAACTTGTGCTGGACACTTTTATGATGGAGAGTAGCTAGGGTGGAAGTGTTTCTCAGTACATCAGTTTTTTGTTTTTCACATTTCTATTGGGTTTTTAACTTTTTTTATTCATTCATATTTATCTTATAATTAATTTTTTGTCACCATATATATTATTAATGTTTCTAGTATAGCAAAAACCTGCATGCCAAATGCAAAATTGGTGATGTTACAACTTTAATAATATTATTATATAAAGTTAAAAAAATATGAATATGTTTAGTTTTTAAAAAAATAAATTGATATTTAAAATTAAAAAGAGTAATAAAAAAGTAAAATGAAAATAAATGGGATCAAATACGAAATAAAAAATACAAGTAAAATTTTTACTATCAAGAGCCAGAAGTGCTGTTGGGACAGTTGGGGACCCCTAGGTCAAGACTTGGTCTAAACTTACTTTTATGTATAGCTAACAAATTTTGAACTGAGGTTTGGACAGACATCCAGGGGACAATTTTACAATATTAAACATTCTTTACTTCAATAATTGAGTGAAATATCATTTTTTATTGCCATAGAGAGAATTTATCTCATATGACTTCATGCAACCAAAAGTGTCCAGCACAAGTTTGGCCGAACTTGTGCTGGACACTTTTATAATTGAGAGTAGGCATACAGCAAATCTTCTTAAACTCAAAAGGGATTTCTTATAAACATTTCCAGTAGAATTTGATCTTTCTGTGTCATTTAAATTTACCATTTGATTAATTTTTTGTCATCATTATATTGTTAACGTTATCACTATAGTAATAACTTGTGTGAAAAATGCATACCAGGTGGTGTTCCACCTTTAATCATATATTACTAAATAAAGGTATAAGAGTATGAAAATTATTTATTTTAAAAATTAAAAATTGATATCCAAAGCAATATGAGCAATAAAAAAGTAAAATAAAAGGGATAAAATAAGAAAAAAAATCTAAGGAAAATTCCCACTATCAATAACAAGTAGAGGTGTTAGATCAAATGTGCACCACCAGGGCTAAACTTGCACTTTATTTTCTTTTTTTTTAAACCAAAGAAAGTGTCCTGATGAGTTTTGAAAATTCATCAGGAGGACATTTTGGCAATATCAAACTACTTATTGTGCAATGATTGAGCAAAATGTCATTTTCATTTCCATAGAGTAAATTTATCCCATCTGACTGCATGCAACCAAAAGTGTCCAGCACAAGTTTGGCCGAACTTATGCTGGAAACTTTTATGATGGTGAGCATCTAGGGTGCAGGTCTTCTTCAGTTCATCAGGTATTCCTTATAAACAAATCCACTTGTATATGATCTTTCTGTGTCATTCATATTTATCATTTGATTCATTGTTTTTCACCATTATAATATTAATGTTATTAGTATTGAAAAAATTTGTAATCCAAATGCATACTGGGAGATGCTACATCTTTCATAATCTTATTAAATAAAAGTAAAAAAATTATGAAAATTATTAGTTTTACAATAAATAAATTGATATTTGAAAGCAAAAACAGGAATAAAAAAGTAAAATAAAAGTGATTAAATATGAAATTAAACATTCAAATAAAATTTCTGCCATCAAAGATAATTTGAGTTTTCAGACCAAATTTGCACCACCAGTTCTAGATTTGGAATATTTTTTCTTTTTTTTAAAATTAATAAAAGTGTCCACCTGATGTTTTCCAAAAAATCAGGAGGATAGTATAGCAGTATAAAGCTACTTCTTGTGAAATGATTGAGCAAAAATTCATTTTAACTTCCATTGAGTAAATTTATCCCATCTGACTGCATGCAACCAAAAGTGTCCAGCACAAGTTTGGCCGAACTTATGCTGGACTTTTTTATGATGGTGAGTATCTAGGGTGCAGGTCTTCTTCAGTTCATCAGGTATTCCTTATAAACAAATCCACTTGTATATGATCTTTCTGTGTCATTCATATTTATTATTTGATTATTTTTTAGTCACCATTATATTATTAATGTTTTTAGTATAGCGAAAAAATGTGTAATGAATGTACACTGGATGATTTTACAACTTTAATAATATAATATAATAAATATAAAAAAATGTGAAAGTTATCAGTTTTACCAAAATAAAATTGATATTTAAAAGCTAAAGGATAAATAAAAGGGTAAGATTAAAATTAAAGAGATCAAACATGAAATAAAGATATTAAGTATAATTTCTGCTATCATGAGCCAGTAGAGGCTTCAGAAAAAATGGGCACCCTCATAGATTAACATGGATCAAATTTACTTTTTACCAAAGGAAAAAATTGTCTACCTTGGGTTTGGACAAACTTCCAGGGGACAATTTGTCTATGTAAAACTACTTTCAGTGCAATGATGGAGTGATGATTCAGTCTCATTTCCATAAAAAGAATTGATTGCGTCTGACGGCATGCAACCAAAAGTGTCCATCACAAGTTTGGCCAGACTTGTGCTGGACACTTTTATCATGAAGAGTATCCAGGGTGCAAGTCATTTTTAATCATCTGAAATTTCTTATTAACATTTCCACTGTTATTAAATCTTTGTGCCTCACTCATATTTATCAATTGATTAATTTTTTGTCACCATTATATTATTAATATTATCAGTATAGCAAAAAATTGTGTGCCAAATGAATACTGGGTGATGTTACACCTTTTATAATATTATTAAATAAAGGTAAAAAAATATGAAAATGATTTATTTTACAAAAAATAAACTTCTATCCAAAAGCAATATGAGAGGAATAAAGTAAAATAAAAGAAATCAAAGATGAAAATTAAAATCCAAGTTAAATTCCTGCCATAAACAGAAAAAAGAGATGTTGAATTATATTAGAACAATCAGGGCTAAACTTGCACTAAATTTTCATTTTTGTAAAAATAAAAAAAAATCCACTTGAGCTTTACCAAAACTTCAGCATGAAAATTTTGCCATATCAAACTACTTCTAGTGTAATTTTATATCAAAAACTTATCTTCATTTCCATAGAGAGAATTGCTCCCATCTGACTGCACCTGACCATAAGTGTGCAGCACAAGTTTGGCCAAACTTGTGCTGGACACTTTTTTAATGTAGAGTAGCTAGTGTAGAATTTTTCTTCAGTTCATCTAGTATTTCTTATAAACATGTCTACTGGTATTTTATATTTGTTCCTCACTCATTAATATCATTTGATTAATTTTTGGTCGCCATTATATTATTAATTTTATAAGTATAGAAAAAACTCATGTGCCAAATTCATACCAGGTGATGTTATGCCATTTATAATATTATTAAATAAATGTATAAAAATATGAAAATAGTTTATTTTAAAAATTATTAATTGATATCCAAAAGCAATATTAGGAATAAAAAATTAAGTTAAAGGGATCAAATATGAAAAAAGAAATCCAAGTAATATTCCTACTATCAAAGGCCAGTAGAGGTGTTGAAGCGAATGAGAGCCATAAGGGATAAATTGTACTAATTTGACTTTTTTTCAAAGATAAAAAATTGTGCACCTGTGGTTTGGATGAAATCTAGGTAGAAAATTTGGCTATGTAAAACTACTTCTAGTGAAGTTTTTTATCCAAAAAAAATTTTTCATTGCAATAGCGAGAATTGATCTTATATGACTGCAACTGACCAAAAGTGTCCAGCACAAGTTCGGCCGAACTTGTGCTGGACAATTTTTTGATGGTGAGTATCTAGGGTGCAGCTCTTCTTCAGTGCAACTGGTATTTTTTTTAAAACATATCCACTGGTATTTAATCTTTATGTTTTATTAATATTTTATCATTTGATCAATTTTTTGTTACCAGTATATTATTATTTTTATTAGTATAGCAAAAAAAAATGGGCCAAATGTTTACAGGGTGATGTTAAACCTTTAATAATTCTATTAAATACAGGTAAAAAATTATGAAAATGATTTTTTTTACATAAAATTAATTGATATCTAAAAGAAAAAAAGGGATAAAAAGAAATAGGTTGAATAATAGGGATTTTATATGAAATTCAAAATTCAAGCTTAATGCCTACTTTCAAGGCTCAGAAGAGGTGTTGGATAAAATGGGCATCATCAGGAATAAAATTTTACTTAATTTGATTTTTTGAAAAACTAAATGAAGTTTTCAACTGATTTTTTTCCAATATTTAGTTGGACACTTTATCTATATCAAATTACTTCTAGTACCATGATTGACCAAATTAAATCCTCATTTCCATATGCAGAATTGATCCCATATGGCTGGACCAGGCCAAAGGTGTCAACCACAAGTTTGAGAATTCTTCTGGTGGACACTTTTATGATGGACAGTAGTAGGGTGCAAGTCTTCTTTAGTTAATCTAGTATTCCTCATAAACATTTCCAACTTATTTTTGGCCAAAAATCAGGTGGAAAGTTTTTCCATATAAAATTACTTCTAATGCCATGATTGACTAAAAATTGATTCTCATTGCCATATAGAGAGTTGATCCCATATGACTGGATCTGGCAAAAGTATCACCACAATTTTTGATAAACTTAAGTTTGAAAATTTTATGATGGAAAGTAATTGCAAGTCTTCTTCATTTCATCAAGTAATCCTCATAAAAATTTCCACCTGTATTTTGGCCAAACTTTAGGTGGACACTTTGGCCATATTAAATTAATTCTAGTTCCATGTTGATAAAAAACTGATACTTATTGCCATATATAGATATTAAACCCATCAGACTGTGCCTTTCCAAAAGTCTCTACCTGAATTATGGCTAAACCTCAGTTGGACACTTTTATGATGCAGAGTAGCTAGGGCAAAAGTATTCTTCAGTTAATTTGGTATTCATAATAAATTTATCCTCCTGAAGTTTATCCTAACTTGAGGTGGACAATTTCGGAAAGCACCAGTTAGTCACTATCCATCAAAAAAGTGTTCACCAAAATTTTGGCTAAACTTGTGGTGGACCCCTTTGATCAGCCACAGTCAGATGAGATCAACTCTTTAGATGGGAATGAGGATGATTTTTTTGTCAATCATGGAAATAGAAGTAGTGTGATGTGGCCAAATTACCCCCCTGAAGGTCAGACAAACCTCAGAAGGACACTTTTTAGCAGGTAGTAGCTGAGAAAAATCCATTTATCAGAAGGAAAATCTTTTATTGGATAGATGCCAAGGTTTCATACTTGTGTATTATGGTCAGTATTAATTTTGAAAGAGTCTGCCAAGCAATTTCATTGACCATCATGACTCATTTTGTTTTAAATGTTTCAAACTGCATGATACAGTATTAAGGTGTCACATAGTATAATTAAGTTCTATTACGTGCCCTCCTATGATGCCTAAATTTATAATTTAATATCTTACATAATAATTTTTTTTATATAAATTCATCAATATTTTTTTTATTATCAAATTTAATAGAGCAAATATCCTGAATTATTATATATGCATAAGCTTAGGTTAGATCAATTTGTGCTCAATTTGTTCTCATCAGAGGACCAAAATCAAGTTCTGGAGGATCAACTTGTGCATAATTTGGAATCAGTTGATATTCTGTCTATAATCAATCTGAGAATAAATGTAAATCTAACTCTAATTTACTTATGTTTATAAAGTATTCATAAACCTGGCATATTTAAGGGACACTCTAAATTTCAAGAGAGGGGATTGCTAGCAATTCACCCCTAGATTTCCCGTGGTGATTGACATTGATAATAATGATTTATCTACAGTTGAAGATGCTGAGATCATAAAGAACATTGAGGATAGCTCAATTATTATTGCCCCTCTTAAGGCACCAGTCTTGATCAATGGAACCATCATTGAAGTTGTTCTGGATCCTGGAGCTGGAGGAAGTGTAGTATCTGAAAGAGCACTTGCTTCAGTAGATCAAGACTATAAATCTAAACTGATGCCTATCATTTCTGAAAATTGGAGAGGGTATGGTTCTGTTTTGCCCCCCATTGGTAAATACAAAGCCACAGTGTTTTTTAAATATAACCATGGTTTTGTAAGAGCTATTTGTGATTTTGTTGTCATGAAAAATGATAACTTGAGCAATTGGATTATTGTAGGGAATGATATTTTAACCAAGTATGGCATAAAATTGGATCCTTCAAACCAATGTTTCACAATGGGGATGAATGGGAAGAGAAAATTTAAGATTTCCTCCCCTAAAAAATTATTAAAACCAGAATTGAACACATGTAATTCTGTTGTTCAATATAAAGGAAGATCTACAAAATAAATGCATTCCCTTATGTCTGAAATTGACAATGCTTCTTTTGGAGAACAACTTTCTGGTGAGGATAAAGATTCTATCATTAACTTGATAAAATCTTTTCCTATGGCCTTTGCTCATGGGTCACATGAACTGGGATAAGTTAAAGAGGAAATGAAACTTTCAATGTCTTGCCCATTAACTGATATACCACCTAGTTTAAAGAAGAAGCCTTATCCTGCTTCTCCCACAAAGAGAAAAAATATTGAAGACAATATCTCTACCCTTTTAAAAATGAATATTATTGAAAAGGTAGTTGAAACACCTAAATATTGTGTTATCTCACCTGTCCTAATTTCTTATGAGAAAGATAAAGCCAGGTTATGTGGTGATTGTAGAGCACTAAACACTTATACTGTTGATGATATCTACCCTTTACCTAGAATCAGCTCTATACATGCTACTTTACAGGGTGTTAAATATATCAGCTGTTTTGATGGTAATAAAGGATATCACCAGGTACCTGTTGAGAAAAATCCTCAGAACTTTCTGATGATTGCCACTCATATGGGTATTTATAAGTATATTAGGATGCCATTTGGCCCTAAAAATGCCCCTTCAGTTTTTCAAAAAGTAATGGATAACACATTCCATCAAGAGATAATTGAAGGATGGCTGATGTTTTATATTGATGATATCATTATATTCTCAAAAACATTTGAGGACCATCTTAAACACCTGTGTAAAGTATTCCAGAAAATGGATGAAATAAATATGACACTTGCTTTGAAGAAATGTAAATTTGGTTTCCATTCTTTAAAAGTTCTTGGTCATGTTGTTTCAGGCTTACAGATATGTGTTGACCAGAACAAAGTGGCAGCCATACAACAGGTGAAGGCTCCTACAACAGTGAGAGAGCTCCAAAGTTTTTTGGGAATATTTGGATACTATAGACAGTATATTAAAAATTACCAACTCATAGCTTTACCCCTTACCCAATTAACTAGAAAGGATGTTGCTTTTGTCTGGAATAGTGAAAGACAAAGAGCCTTTGACACTATGAAACACTGTTTGATGTCAGTACCAATTCTTGCTTTACCTGACTTTAATCAACCATTTGTTTTGTACACTGATGCCAGTTTCATTGGTCTTGGTGCTGCCCTCCATCAAAAACAAGTGATAAATGATAAAGTTTCAGAAGTAGTAATTTGTTATATTTCAAGAACCTTGAGAAATAGTGAATTGAAATATGGTGCTACTCATTAGATTGTTTAGCTGTAGTATGGGCTCTAGAAAAGCTTCATTATTACCTAGATGACCAGAAATTTGAACTTGTCACTGACTGAAGTGCAGTTAAATCCCTTTTAAACTTGAAAACACCTAACAGACATATGTTCAGATGGCAGCTGGCTGTTCAAGAGTACAGAGGGAGAATGACAATTATTCATAGGGCTGGTATTGTTCACTCAAATGTGGATATGTTATCTATGTTACCTTTGCCAAATAATGACTCTAATCCTGCGTATGATCCTGAGGACAAAATTATTCATATACATGGGATATATGTGGTTGATATGGAGGAAGAGCTATTAAATCTTATTCTGGAATCATATGATAAGGACACTGACTTGAAAAGTTATGCACCATATTAAATGATTCAAAGAATGCTTCAATACAAGCATTAATTAAAACCCTTCCACCAAAGTACCAAAAAGCTTTGGAAAAAGGTAAATTTTCAATTGATGAAGGATATCTATATTATAGAAGAAAGTTGAGTAATGTTATTGTTATTCCTCCTTCTATTAAAGAAATCATCTTGAAAATTTGTCATGATGACATATTAGCTGGACATTTTGATCTTGACAAAACAATGATCAGAATTAAGAACACTTCTTGGTGGGCTATTATGTCTGAGGACACAAAATTATATGTTGAGTCTTGTGATTCTTGCCAAAAATCAAAAAGATTAACTGGTAAAAGAGCAGGATTAATGCAACATATTGAACCTCCTGATGCTCCGTGGCAAATAATAAACATGGATTTTGTAACAGGATTACCTATTGCTGGTAAAGACAGTTATAACTCTTTTTGGGTTATTGTGGACAGATTCACAAAAATGTGTAAATTTATCCCTACCCACAAGGATGTTTCCACTAAAGAATTAGCTTTCTTATGGTGGTCTCATATGTTTAATACTGCTGGTTTTCCTAAAGCCATAATCTCTGACAGAGACCCTAAATTTACTTCTGAATTTTGGATGTCTCTGATGGATGTTTGTGGTTGTGATCTGAAACTTTCTACTGCCCATCACCCTCAGACTGATGGTTTAGCTGAAAGAATGATTCAGACTTTAGAGGACATGATAAGAAGATATTGTGCCTTTGGCCTTGAGTATAAAGATAATGACAGATTCACTCATGATTGGGTTACCTTACTTCCTGGGTTAGAATTTGCTTATAATAGAACTGTTCATTCTGTTACTCAAAGAAATCCTTTTGAGCTCTGGCTTGGATATGTTCCTAATACTCCTGCCCAAATTCTCAATAACAAAATACCTAAATTGGATATACATCCTGGTGTAAAATCTTTTCTTCAAATGCAACAACTTTGCAGAAATCATGCTCAAAAATGTATTGAAAAATCATTTGAATATGAGAAGAAGAGATGGGACAAATCCCATAAAGAATACACTTTTAAAAAGGGTGATGAAGTATTGATTTCTACAGTCCACTTCAACTTACAAGGTAATAACAAATTGAAAGATCCATTTGTTGGTCCATTTGTTGTCAGAAGAATGATTGGAGATAATGCAGTTGAAGTTATTCTGTATTCTCCATATGACAGAAAACATCCTGTTTTTCCAATATCTCTTTTGAAACCTTACACATCCAATAGTGATTTATTTCCAAAAAGGAGGGGTAGACCAAAGAAAACCCCAAATGAAATCACTGAAACAGCAGAAATTGAAAAAATTCTAAACAACAGAATAGTCACTGCTGAAAAAGGTACAGAATACTTATTGAGATTCAAGAATAAATCATCTGAATATGATTCTTGGAGACCTGGGAAGGAGATATCTAATCTTCCTACTCTACTTAAAAAGTATAAAAAGAAAAAATCATAGCATTTTTTTTATTGTTTTTTTTAGAGTGAGGGAGTGTCAGCCAGGCTACTAGACTTACCCAGTGAAATAATTAATTATTTACTGGATGAAGCCGCACCTTATCATTTTAATTATTTAATTATAAATTAGTTACATTAAAATTACTTATAATAAATTAACTAATTACAGAATGATAAAATTAAATGAATAATTAAAATTAAATATAAAATTGTCCCTTATATTTTTTCTCTAACACCGTGCTCATTTGACAGGTTGGAAGAAATAAAGATCTATATTAAAAAATAGATTTTAAATTAAAATAAGATTTTAATATTCAAATAATATTAAATATATACAAAAATTCAAATTTCTTATTTAGAATTGACTTCTACAGTAAATATTAAATAAATTGATGTATTTCTGACATACTCTGTAAATACATCTTTTTGACGCCTTCTTTTTAGAACAACTTTATTATTTGAAAATACTCCTTCTGGAATATTCTTTTTCTCTCTCTCTCATACTACTGTTTTCAGAATTTGATTGCCGTGCTTTGTCCCTCCTTTGCCTATATAAGGCTTCTCTTTTGGTTGTTTTTTATTCATTCTTTTTTACCAACTTACTTATTATTACAACTACAATATAATACTTATCTCTTATATCTTATATCTTTAGTATTTACAAGAACATAATTCTAATCTATAAATTATATTGATATTTTAAATTTACCTCTTATCATTGAGTAAAGTCATCTTTGATTGAGAAATACGTACCAAATTGTTGAGAATCCATTTTAACCCTTAAAATCCTCGTAAAACTTCATACCAAATCTTCTAGACCAAAAGCATACCTTGACAATATGTGTATTATACATCAATATAAAAGACTAAAGAGGGAAAATTAAGGTTAATAAGAGCTTTATAATAAGGGGGATTCACTGTAGAAATGATGGGGCTAATCCTGACATTATACTACGTGAAATTCCCATTCAAAAATAACCAAAATTGACTGAGAAACCACCTAGAAAACCAAAAAAGGGCGTGAGATGTGGGGTAACTACATGCAGTCCTTGGCGGGCGCTAGCATGGGTAAATCCTTGACTAATTTTAGGCGAATTTAAGCGTGGTAGTGAAATAAGACGCCAAGAGTGAGGTTATTAATGAAATTAGTGCATATAAAGAGGGTCAATGCATTATTAATTAAGCTAGGACACTAAATAAGCGCCTGTTGCCTATTTTAGTGTGTTTCCCCACAGTGGGCGTAGAATGTGGGTTAATTATAGTGTGAAAAAGCTAACTTTGCTAAAAATGAAGCAATTCACATGGGAAAAATGCAGGCAGTATGTGGCCAGTACACAGAAGCCATTTCTGGCATAAAAAACACCAAATTTGAAAAGTGTTATTTTTATGCATTTATGTAGCCAAATCAATAGTCCTAAATGAGAAAAATTGAACTGTCAAAGCCTATTTTTAATATTCTTAAATTTATAGCGCATATAATCAACTTTTAAGTGAAATAAAGCGCATTTCTTGTTTTTTGCATAAAACAATGAAAATAACAGCTTTAAGTATACTTAAAAATTATGTAGCCTTATAATTAAGGTTCTTAAGGTTACCTTAACATATTCCAACTTAATATCAAGTACATAAGACTTATAAAAGGTGGATATATGTGTGTATATAAGGTGTTATAATGGCATTTTTTTGTGTATTATCATAATTTTACTTATGTATACTGTTTGTCAGCCTAAATATCCTTAGTACTGAATATTTCTTATGCTTAAAATAAGATAACCTTAAGTAGATTAAGCTTATATCTTAAAAATAAGGTTAAAATAATAATATATATTATTTTATTATATATATATATAATTATTATTCTATTATATAATTTATAATAGTTTAAATAGCTTATCCATGGCCTAATAATACTTATTAAGGTGGTAATGGAGTCATAATATACTTATCTTAAGTGATATGAAGTAATTATTGACATACATAAGCTTATATGTATACATAAATCTCATATTCAGTGAAATATGCAGTATATTATGTATATTTAGGTATATAAGTGGGTTTTAGCCCCTTAATAGCCTATAACCTTTGTTTTTCTGATTATTTTAGGTCATATGGACGAAATCAGTGGACTCACAACGCCTAAAGAAGCATAGACACCTATATCAGGCGCATACACCCAGTTTGGACAACTAAAATTACTTCCTTGGATGGTTATTCACGGATTTATGGGTTGGAAGGATGTTTCTGGGTTAATATGGATGCTTGGGGATGTTATTGGGGGCTTGGACATTTTATTTGTTTCCTTTATATGCTTTTAGTTTCATTAAATCTCTTTTTGATTATTTATTTTACCTGTTTCTTTATGGTATCCGCTTTTATCTGGGTTTTCTATTTATGGTATGGATCTGTGTTATTATTAATAGTGATGGAGGGTCCTTACTTGAGGTCTGGGTGTTGAAACTGCTTGAATTGGACGCCATGGGGAGGTGATGGGCCCTCACAGTGCTGTAATTGCCGGGGATAGCAGTGACATCATCTGGATTGAAGGTCTGTGCACTCCAGTGGATTTGGGTATAAGTAAGGAGGGATTTTGACGGTTTATTATAATCATTCAATTACTACAATTCAAAAAACCACTACAATACAATTATTAGCATTCAGAAATATATTATAAAGCCCTTATAAATTGATATTATCTTTATATAAGTTATAACTATATTTTATTCTTCTATTTTCCACCACTAGCACGCATTTAAATCCAAGTATTGTGAGTTTTATTTGAGTATAACTATTCTAATAGTCTTCCCCTGAGGTTTAATCACTAAATCATTTATCAATAAGTAGTAGGACCATAAAATAACACTATTATATCATACTTATATACTAGACTATACTGACAATTGGGGGTCTTTCCTTATATTTTACTTATTATTTAGTATAAGCCTTGGGACGTGATTTTTACCTTAGTACAGCTCAAAATTAACCAAATATTTGGGTCTGCTGCACATTAGTGGGTCATAATAACTCATTGATTGAGGAAAAGAACCCTTAAAATAATTGTACTAATTTTTTATCATAAAAATTAGATATTTACAGTAGTAACTGTACCCAATATAAACCCAATTTCACTTGGTATTTGGACACCAATATAACACCCAATTAAATTGGTATTTGGCTAAATCTTGGTAAGATAATTATTCACCCTTATAGAGGTCTAGTTAAACTTATAATTATATTTTTAACAGATTTTTTCGAATTTTTCTTACATTTTTTTTAAATAAATAAAGATATAAATTCATGGTAAGCTCCATTGCTTTTTTTAGTAGTATAATTGCTAATATTATTTGTCTACTAATTCCATACAGTTTTTTCCTTTTGTAGACGTAAAATATTTTCATTCTGAACAATATGAGTGCTCCCCAGGATAGTGTAAGTGAAAAGCCTGCTTATAATACCAGGTCTAAAGCTAATAAAAACTTTCCAGGACATCACCATGGAGGGACAACAGTACCCCCAGCCAGAAAGCATGAGTATAGATGAAAAGGACGCCCTCTTAAAAAAGATAACTATAAAAAAGACGTCTCCTCCTCTTCAGGATCAACTCTCCCACCTGGCCAAACAGGTTCTGAAGTTGGAGGAATCAAAATCTCTCATGTTCAAAGAAGTAGAGCAGTTGCAAAACAATTGCAAGGTAGGGTTTCAGCAGATGAATCAGGCAATGGCAGAATTAAAGGGAGGCCAGCCCAGTCAATCAAATCAGCAACCCCCTACCCAAGGAGGGTCCACTCACTCCCAGGAGAAAATCCTGGTAGACAAATGGAAATGGGACTGGTTTCATCAACAGTGGACAAGCCACAGTTGCAACAGGGATCCACCCCCTCATCTGACTTCCTCAGCTCACCCTTACAAGGGAAAAAAGCGCCAAAAATCAGGACTGGCAACCATCCCTTGGTAAGTAACTTACCCTCTCAGATTGGACATAATACTGATAATTACAATATAGGTAATTCTATTGATGTTAAATCTGTACAAAAAATAGAGGAGGATTTAAGAAATTTAGGTTTTAGAGTAGATACACCTGACTTGTCTTTTGTCCACAATAAAAGTACTATTTACAATGATAATACAGTTAATCCTCAGTTGCAACCACCTACTAGTGAGAGGAGAAGTTCACAGGAGAGTGAGAGAATTGAAAAGGAGGACATGGAATATTTTAACAATAATCCAACTGTCCATAGAATTGTTTCAGCATTGTGGAATAGAATGACTGATTGTGAGGAACAAACAGTTAAGCTCACTAGTGATACAATTTCATCCTTGACATTAAACATTTCTCAATTAGCAACACGCAACAAAGAATTAGAGAAAGAACATTTATCTCTAACTCTTAAATATGATTCATTGAGTAGTAAATATAATGACCTTTCAAACAAATTTTGTGAGTTAGAAAAATTATATGAAACACATTTATTAAAAACTGAATCAAGAACAAAGTTATCTTTTGCCCAGACAAATCAAAGTGTCTCTGAGTTGCTACAAAGATTAACTAAAGTTGAGATTGAAACTGCCAATCTACTAATGAACCAGGATAATCATAAGTATAATCAATATAATAATAATCCTTTCATTGGCAAAGGTGAATCTCATTCCTTCCCTGTACCACCACAATTAAAACCATCTGGTGGTAGTGTCAAATCTGAAAACATAAGTCACAAATCCGTGCAGGAAGAAATACAAGACCATTTATCAAAAGTGAATGAGTTGTTGAATTTACCAAAGATTAGTGAGATAAAATCCAATCATAAAAACTGGCCTAAGATAGATCAGTACCCAACTTATGATGGGGAAGCCAGCTCTGATTGGCAACATTTTATTCAAAGAATTGACAACTTGAAATTCTCATATAAGTTACTAGATGAAGAGATAACATCAAAATTAATTTCTTTATTTAAGGATGTTGCTTTATTATGGTTTGAAGCTGTCTTAAGTGAGGGTAGAGACTACTCTTGGGCTGAATGGAAACAACTTATTGAAAAACAATTTGGAGGTTCTAAATTCAGGCTTACTCAGCAGAGACTTTATGAGAAGACTAGGTATAATCCGTTGAATGGTGACAAACCTATGGTATTTTTAATGAATTTAAACAAAATATTAAAAGCCATTGAGCCTCATATGGATTTTAACTTATGGAAAGATAAGATAATATACAAATTACCTATATCTGTCAGAGACACTGTTGTAGCTAGAACATTAAATGTTACTGAATATTCTGACTTTATTAATATTTGCAATGAAATATTATTAAACCATAAGTATGAATCAAGGTATTCCACTTATAAGCAAAATGTTGAACCTGTAAAAACTCAGAATTCAAAAACACTTCAGGAGAAGCAGAAAAAACCTACTGCACCTGTAGTACCTAAAAAGTATGAAACAAATACTTGTTATAAGTGTAACAAACCTTGGTTCAAAGGTCACAAATGTGAGAAAAACATAAATATTGTTGAAAATCAACGTGAATCTGAAACTGAAACTTAAAAGAGTAAAGAATCAAGTGATTATGACAGAAATATCTCATATAGTGATGAAAATGAAGTCTGTATGTTGGAAGATGATTTGTCCATCTTTGAAAATCCAATATTAAATATGGACTCAAATGAATCTTTAATGAATTTTGAGGATGCTGAAATTATTAAGGATATACAAGCTGATAACTTTAGAATGACACCTATCATGGTTCCAGCTATCATTTCTGGTGAAAGTGTTAATATAGTATTGGAAACAGGAGCTGCTGGTTCAGTTGTTTCCACTAATACATTACAGAAAATTGATAGTGAATATAAGTTTAAGCTTGAACCACTTCAGAATAAAAATTGGAGAGGTTTTAGATCAGTACTACACCCCATTGGTTAATACAAAGCTGCTGTTTTTTTTAAACACCAACATGGTTATGTAAGGGTCACTTGTGACTTTGTAGTAATGGATAATACAAATTTTAGTAACTTTTTTATCATTGGAAATGATATTCTGACTAAATTTGGTGTAACATTAGACCCTGCTAATAACAATTTTACAATTGGCATGAATGGTAAGAGGAAATTTAAAATAAATTCTTTTAACACAGTCTTACACATTGAGTCAGTAACAAATTCCCCGTGTAAAGGAAGAGAATCCAATGAGATGGAACTTCTAGAAACAGAAATTTCAAAAGCATCATTTGGCACTCAGATAAGTGAAACTGAGAAAGATAATATTTTGGAATTAATTAAAGCTTTTCCAATGGCTTTTGCACATGGTACAAATGAACTTGGCCTTGTAAAAGATCATGAAATGAAGATTAGTTTAACCTGTGATATGGATAATATTCCTGCTAGTCTTAAAAAGAAACCATACCCTGCTTCACCAATGAAGAGCAAAGACATAGAGGATAATATTAAGATGTTATTAAAAATGAACATTCTTGAGAAGGTTGAAACTACACCAAAATATTGTGTAATATCACCAGTGCTAATTTCTTATGAACAAGATAAATCAAGACTGTGCGGTGATTATAGAGCATTAAATACATTTACAGTAGATGATATTTATCCCTTGCCAAGGATTGCCTCTATACATGCTACCCTAAAAAGTGCTAAATATATAAGTTGCCTAGATGGAAATAAAGGTTACCATCAAATTCCTGTTGAAAAGAATTCACAGAACTTTTTGTTGATAACAACACACATGGGAATTTATAAGTATGTCAGAATGCCATTTGGACCAAAAAATGCTCCATCAGTATTTCAGAAGTTAATGGATATAACATTCCATAATGAAATGATTGAGGGATGGTTAATGGTATAAATTGATGACATCATAGTGTTCTCTAAATCTTTTGATGAACACTTAATCCATTTAAGGAAAGTATTTCAGAAAATGGATGAAATAAAAATGACCCTTGCATTGAAAAAATGTAAATTTGGGTTTGAATCTTTAAAAGTGCTTGGTCATATTGTATCTGGCTTAAAAATATGTGTAGACCAAAATAAAGTGGCTGCAATAAAGAATATTGGCATTCCTCAAAATGTGAAGGATGTACAATCTTTTCTTGGAATGTGTGGTTATTATAGACAATATATTAAAAACTACCAATCAATTGCTGCACCACTGACCACACTGATAAAGAAATCAGAAGCTTTCAGTTGGAATAATGAAAGACAACAAGCTTTTGATAAGTTAAAAGAATGTTTAATGACAGCTCCTATCTTGGGTTTACCATATTTTCAATTACCTTTTGTATTATATACAGATGCAAGTTTTATTGGACTGGGTGCTGCTTTACATCAAAAACAACTTATTGAAGGTAAAATGTCAGAAGTAGTAATCTGCTATATTTCACGTACTCTGAGAAGTGGTGAATTGAAATACGGTGCTACTCAACTTGAATGTTTGGCAGTAGTATGGGCTCTTGAAAAGCTACATTATTACCTTGAAGACCAAAAATTTGAGTTAATAACTGACTGTAGTGCAGTTAAGTCACTCTTAAACATGAAAACTCCTAATAGACACATGTTTAGATGGCAATTAGCTGTACAAGAATACAGAGGCCGGATGACTATTACACATAGAGCAGAAACCTTGCACTCTAATGTAGATCTGTTATCTAGAGTACCTCTGCCTAATAATGATGATAATCCTGCTTATGTTCCTGAGTCAGAGATTATTAACATTTATGGCATTTATATTGTAGATCTTGAGGATGAATTTATGCAATCAATTCTTGATAATTATAATTCAGATCCTGACTTAAGTAAATTAACTACAATATTAAATGATCCATCTAATGCTTCAATGAATGTTTTAATAAAAACATTACCAATTAAGTATAAAGAGGCATTAGAAAAAGGAAAATTTTCCATTGAGGATGGTTTTATATATTACAGGAAAAAATTAAGTAATGTAATTGTAATTCCCCCTTCAATGAAGGAGTTAATGTTAAGTATATGTCATGATGATATATTAGCAGGTCATTTTGACTACCATAAAACATTAACCAGAGTAAAAAACACATCTTGGTGGATTAACATGTCTGAGGATGTTCAGAAATATGTTGAAACATGTGATTCTTGTCAAAAATCTATAAGATTAACAGGAAAAAGAGCTGGTTTATTACAACAAATTGAGAAACCAAAAGCTCCATGGGAAATCATTAACATGGACTTTGTAACAGGTTTGCCAATAGCAGGGCATAAGAGTTATAACTCCTGCTGGGTAATTGTAGATAGATTTACAAAGATGTGTAAATTTATTCCTACCCACAAAGAGGTTTCTGCAAAGGACTTGGCTTTTTTATGGTGGACACAAATGTTAAATACAGCAGGTTTCCCCAAAGCAATAGTTTCTGACAGAGATCCTAAATTTACTTCTGAGTTCTGGACGTCACTTATGGATGTTTCAGGGTGTCAATTAAAACTTTCTACAGCACACCATCCACAAACTGATGGGCTAGCAGAAAGAATGATACAAACCTTAGAAGATATGATAAGAAGATACTGTGCTTTTGGTCTTCATTTTAAAGACAATGAAAAATTCACGCATGATTGGGTAACCCTTATCCCAGGTTTAGAATTTGCATATAATAGTACAGTACATTCTGTCACTGGCAAAAAGCCATTTGAGTTATGGTTGGGTTATGTACCTAATACCCTGCTAAAACTCTTAATAAGTTACCTAGATTGGATATTCATCCAGGTACTAAATCTTTTCTTCAGATGCAGGAATTATGCAGAAAACATGCTCAAGAATGTATAAATAAGGCTTTTGAGTATGAAAAGAAAAGATGGTATAAAGCCCATAAAGAACAAATGTTCAAAGAGGGTGATGAAGTCCTTATTTCAATGCTAAATTTCAATTTAAATGGTAATGTTAAATTGGAGGATCCATTCATTGGACCATTTGTAGTTAAAAAGATGGTTGGTAATAATGCTGTTGAGGTTATTCTATATGCACCTTATTATATAAAACATCCAGTATTTCCTATTTCTCTTATAAAACCATACCATTCTAATGATACTGCTCTATTTCCAAGAAGATCAGGAAGGCATAAACAGCAACCTGAAGAAATAGTGGAAAAGGCAGAAATTGAAAAGATACTTAAAAAGAGACACCTTACTAAAGAAAAGGGAGTTGAGTATCTATTAAGATTTAAAAATAAATCAAGTGAATATGAACAGTGGATTCCAGAAAATGAAATCTCTGATCTTAAAAATCTCTTAAAAAAATTTAAATCTAAATAATACTGTTCATTCAGTATATGTGTTATAAAAATTATTTTTTTTATTTTATTATTTCACTCCTTAGTTTTAATTAAAATGTCTTAACATTTTTTTTATTGTTTTTTTTGGGGTGAGGGAGTGTCAGCCTAAATATCCTTAGGACTGAGTATTTCTTATGCTTAAAATAAGATAACCTTAAGTAGATTAAGCTTATATCTTAAAAATAAGGTTAAAATAATAATATATATTATTTTATTATATATATATATAATTATTATTCTATTATATAATTTATAATAGTTTAAATAGCTTATCCATGGCCTAATAATACTTATTAAGGTGGTAATGGAGTCATAATATACTTATCTTAAGTGATATGAAGTAATTATTGACATACATAAGCTTATATGTATACATAAATCTCATATTCAGTGAAATATGCAGTATATTATGTATATTTAGGTATATAAGTGGGTTTTAGCCCCTTAATAGCCTATAACCTTTGTTTTTCTGCTTATTTTAGGTCATATGGACGAAATCAGTGGACTCACAACGCCTACAGAAGCATAGACACCTATATCAGGCGCATACACCCAGTTTGGACAACTAAAATTACTTCCTTGGATGGTTATTCACGGATTTATGGGTTGGAAGGATGTCTCTGGGTTAATATGGATGCTTGGGGATGTTATTGGGGGCTTGGAAATTTTATTTTTTTCCTTTATATGCTTTTAGTTTCATTAAATCTCTTTTTGATTATTTATTTTACCTGTTTCTTTATGGTATCCGCTTTTATCTGGGTTTTCTATTTATGGTATGGATCTGTGTTATTATTAATAGTGATGGAGGGTCCTTACTGGAGGTCTGGGTGTTGAAACTGCTTGAAGTGGACGCCATGGGGAGGTGATGGGCCCTCACAGTTATAAGAACAGCATCAGATATTTTCTCTGAGAGGAACCGGAGAAAATACTACGCACTCTTACAGGTTTATATACAAGCTTGCTAAGTAACATAACCTTATGTACATAACACCCCCCGCTTAGCAAGATTGAAAGAAACCAATAACCGAAACAAAAAAAAACAAAAATAAGAAAAAGAAAAAGAAAATTATGATTCTAGAAAGAAAGAAAGAAAAGAAAAAAAAATAATAATTAATAGACACATAGAGATTTCCTCTTTTCCAGCCACACATTACAGCCCAATGGCTTTGTCAACAAATCAGCTACCTGAGAATTTGTAGATACCCATTTAACCTCAATCTTCTTCTCCCTCAACTTTTCATTAACAAAGTAGAAAGCCCTCTCAATGTGACGACATCTCTTGTTGCCTGGGTTATCAGTAGCAGCCACTATTGCGCTCCTATTGTCACATAGTAACACACTTGTATCTAATCTTTCAAAAAAATCTAACAATAAATTCCTTAGCCACATCAACTGTTTCGTAGCATTGGCCATGGCGATGTACTCGGAGCTTATTGAGGAAAGTGTCACCATGGATTGACGCTTAGATTGCCAAAGAATCGGGCATCCATTCATGAAAATGACATGTCCATTTGTGGACCTAGCGCAGACACCACCCCATGTAGCATCGGAGTAAGCTTCAGTTGTGATCACACCCTGTGAAGGAAATAAGTTTAGCTTCATATGTTTAGTGAACTGTAAGTATTGTACAAGGTGCGCTATCGCCTTCCATTCCTCATCACCAGGTGCTGAAGCATATCTTGCCAAAAAATTTACTGGAAATGCCAAATCAGGACGTGAGCCGGCTACTAAATAACTGAGTGCCCCCACAATCGATAGAAATTTTCTTGAATCGCGAGCGCCCTCAGGTTTCAGCGTGTTGATATTCATCGAAGATGGCAAAGGTGAACGAGATATTAAACCGCCAGGGTTGAAATCCCTTAAAATACGGTTCACTAGGGCTGGTTGTGATAAAGAAAAGCCTTGAACTGAACATTCCACTTTTAAACCAACCACTGACTCTAAACCCTCAGTCCACCTGATCTTCATTTTACCACCAAGATCAGTTTCCAGCTTTTTTAAAGTTGCGTCATTACTGCAAGTCACAACTCCATCATCAACGTGCACCCACACAATTCCCGTGCTTGAGTTGTTTCTGAAGACATAGAAACTGGTGTCGTGTTTGCTGCTGATGTAGCCAATTCCTTCCAGAATTTTGGCTAAATGTTGCCACCAACAACGGGCCGCCTGTTTTGTCCCATAGAGTGCCTTCTTTAGTTTACACACTTGGTTAGGATTCCCATTAGTGAAACCCTCTGGTTGTCTTACATAGATGGTTTCAGATAAATCGCTGTGAAGGTAAGCAGCAGTTATATCAAAAGATTTTACTACCCACTTGTTTTTGGCTGCTAGAGTAAGTAGGACACGTAGAGACACAAAAGTAGCTGTTGGTGCAAAAGTATCGGTGAAGTCGGTGCCTTCTACTTGTTTGAATCCTTGGGCAACATATCTTGCTTTATATTTAGATATGGATCCATCCGGAGTTCGTTTAATGGCAAACACCCAACGAGCCCCAAGAACATTTGCACCTGAGGGAAGATCCACAACATCCCAAACCTGCATATTAGAGAGATTAGAAAGCTCATCTTCGCATGCTTTTTTCCACTTGGCGGCATCAGGTAACTGGCATGCTTGAGAAAATGTTCGAGGTACTTGTTCACTTAAAATTGCAGCATTGCTTTCGATATGGTCCACCAACTTATCCTGAGCATCCAACGTTTCCTCAGCAGTGAAATTACCCAGGACCAAACTGTTTAAAACATAAGATAGAGAAACTTTTTGTGGAAGAATAGAACGATGATCTCTGGCATCAGGAACATCACCACAGAATGTGGCCATAGCTGAGGCCACGAATTTCCCAGTTTCAGGATGTAGGAAAATCCATCCATTACCACCATTAGCAAAACCAACGACTCTGCACCGTAGACTTCTATGATCTAATTTATTCCTCTTTTCTTGGGGAATGTGAATGTAAGCCCATTTGCCAAAAACCCTGAAATTTCCAACTGAAGGTTTCTTACCGAAGATGACTTCATATGGTGTCTTGTCAATTGTTTTTACATTCGGGATTCTATTATGAACATAAGAACTCCACAGGTACGCGAATGCCCACATATTGACATCAAAACCACTACCCACCAAAATGGTTCGTGCCATGTCCCCAATGGTGCGATTAAAACGTTCAGCTGACCCATTTTGGCCATGGTGATACGGCATAGAGTGTTCATGAAAAATACCATGTTCAGACAGAAAATTACTAAACTTTTTGTTATAATATTCATTGCCATTGTCAGTTCTAAGGATTTTGATCTTTTTATTTGTAAAGTTTTCTAAGCGATTTTTGAAATCTATAAATGATGACAGTACTTCTGTTTTGGATTTAACAACATGTACTTCACCGTAGGATGAAAAAGCCTCACAAAAAAGTACAGCAAACACCTCGCCACCAGACGCAACATCCGGGAGTGGTCCGACCACATCTGATACCACGAGTTCCATGAGGTTGAAATCTCGGTTTAACACAATTGCCGTTTGCCGTTTAGTTCCCTTTGCAACTGCGCACACATCACAGAAGAAACTCCTGGAAGGCAGAGTATTTGGTATGTCATCACAACATCCATACTTTAGAATTTGTTTGACAACGCGAATACTTGCATGTCCGAATCTTCAATGCCAGTACAATAGAGAATTAGTAGGAGCAGACGGATATGGGATTTTAGAAAGAGATGGAAGAGGAACAAAAGGTGCAACAGAAACATGAGAATAAGGGGAAGAAACTAATATGTCTACATTGCTGATATCATCTTTTTTAATGTTTTTTGTATTTACAGATGTTTTAGTTTTTATTTTAAGAACCCATTTCCTTTTTTCTTTAATCAGAGTAGAAACAAATAGTGGAACAGAAGAATTAGAAAAGACAAGATTATTATTAGAGTCAAAATGCATCTTGACGCCCCTGTTGACAAGCTCAAACGGTGAAATCAACGTATGCTTGACTTTGTTGCAGAAGAAAACGTTGTTTAGAATCACTTCTTCCCCATTTACACGGCAAACCAACATGTCGCCATACCCGGTAATGTAAGCAGGAGTTGATTCAGTTGCTACATTTACTTTTATTGGGGAAATAGATTTAAAATTAAATAAAGCCCTCACATTTCCGGTAACATGGTGAGTCGCACCAGAATCCATAATTGCCTCATTGACGTCTAAGATTTGGTCGGCTAACCACTCGTCATTGATGGTGATGCCATCCAAAGTTGTGAGCAAAGCCTCTACTGAAGTCGGATCAACCTCAGTAAAACGTGCAGAAGACGACGAAGCTTTAGGGGTAGAAGCCGAAGTCTTAGATTGTCGACAAAAACATTCCAAAATGGGGTGGGCCATCTTTAATTTAGCTTTGCGCAAAGTCCATACTTCAATGTTAAAAGCCGGACAGTCTGGATTATAGGGACAGGAAGATAGGAAATGTTCTGTGGAGGAGCACATAAAACATCTGTTCTCCTTAGGTCTTGCATACGGGGGGCGGTATGAATCTGTCTTCCTGGGCCGAAATGCTAATGTGTCTACTTCGGTATTGAGAGCTGTGCTGCAAGGTACAACTGAAGAGGTTGAAATGATCACAATAGAAGAAGCTGCGGTCTTCAAAGTTTTCATCATGGTGTTGGCACTTGGTTGTTCAGCAACATTTTGTGTTTCAAAATGCCGGTTGACCGCATGATATATCTCGTCTGCATTCCTAGGCAAGAGAGTATGAGCATATACAGAAAGCATTGAGTCTTCTGTAAAAGAAAAGACTGATCGTTTGATACGGTCAATCACGTTCTTCACTTGTTCAAGATGTGAAGGCATATTGGAGAAAGTCCCATTTTGGATGTCCATTAGCTCTCGAAATAGGGATGAGCCGATGGTTTGAGTTGACGCTTCAAACTGATCGCACAAAGCCACAAATACTTCTCTGCATGAAGCATCTTCCTCAATAATCGTCAAGAGCTTGCCGGGTAATGTGTTAAAAATAATCGTCCAGCAAACCTGGTCCTCAAATTTACAAGTCACTGTTGAAAGATCCGGTTCACCTGTGGCATAAGTTGATGTGCCCACCCATTGGCGCATTGAAACTAGTACAACTTTTCTCCATTTGCTCCAGTTTTTTCCTTCTTCATCTAATTTGGGCAGTTTTGATGCTGCACTAATGACTCGACCCATGTAAACATGACTGAGTTCACCACAGTAATTAGCAAGCTGAGCATTGGTGTCGGAAGAAGACATATCTTCTTGAGAATCAGGATCGTGTGGAGAAACGGGAATATCTGGGGTTAAAGCACGTGGTGTTTGAGAGTGGTCTGAGGGAGAATGTTGTGATGGCTCTGGAGTGGATGGTTCGAAAGGAGTGTGTGAGCTGGAAGGAAAAGAAGGTCGAGGTGGAGTAGACGAGGAACGATGAGTAGGAGTGAAAGTTTTAGCGTCACGCCTAGTAGTGGGACGTTCTCTTAGAACGCGCGGTCTTGACTGAAAAGGATCAGGAGTATCGGAATGAGAAGGATTGGATGGCATCCATTATTGGTGGAAATGGAGGAGTCGTTTGGAAAAGGAAGATGGTAACGCTTTCAAAGCGGGGTTCAGAGAATAAGGCTTGGAATGGGAATTACGATGCTTTCGTGTGGGACTAACACAGTACGGCAAAGGATGGTCCTATAGAACGGGAAGGCCCATAACCTATAAGAACAGCGTCAGATATTTTCTCCGAGAGGAACCAGAATTTATTACTTACCTATAAGAACAGCGTCAGATATTTTCTCCGAGAGGAACCGGAGAAAATACTATGCGCTCTTACAGGTTTATATACAAGCTTGCTAAGTAACATAACCTTATGTACATAACAATAGTGCTGTAATTGCCGGGGATAGCAGTGACATCATCTGGATTGAAGGTCTGTGCACTCCAGTGGATTTGGGTATAAGTAAGGAGGGATTTTGACGGTTTATTATCATCATTCAATTACTACAATTCAAACAACCACTACAATACAATTATTAGCATTCAGAAATATATTATAAAGCCCTTATAAATTGATATTATCATTATATAAGTTATAACTATATTTTATTCTTCTATTTTCCACCACTAGCACGCATTTAAATCCAAGTATTGTGAGTTTTATTTGAGTATAACTATTCTAATAGTCTTCCCCTGAGGTTTAATCACTAAATCATTTATCAATAAGTAGTAGGACCATAAAATAACACTATTATATCATACTTATATACTAGACTATACTGACACTGTTTGTGTACTCTCATTTATTGTTCCCATGTATCGTTCATGTGTTTAACATAACTTATAAGTACTTTTTACTCAGTCCTGGGGATATACAGGCTGACACACATGATGTTGCAAAATATTATTCTTTTACTTTTTTTCTCACTTACTTTTGTCAAATTTTTTCTGACCTTATGTCACTCTCAACATGTGCATAATGGATATCTTACTTGGTTCATAGTGTTCTGAATCATTTTTGTCAGGGTGATGAAAAATTTCTTAACTTTTTTTCCCACACTATTAAAAAAAGAAAATTTATTTTAAAAAATATACCCAACCCAACCTAGGATATAACCATTGTGTATATTTCACTTAAGGTGTAGTGTTAGTATTACACACAGACTCTCATCATGCTGTATGTAATATATATATACAAGTTTTAGGGTTACCACAGCACAGTTGAGTATAACATAACACGTTTAAAGCCTCACTTTCCTTTTATTTGACTTTTTTCTTCAATTTTTTCAAGGCTTTCTCCAAATTTTTAAATTTATTTCATGTTATTTATTCTTTTCAATATCTTGATTTCTAATCTTTACTTTTCAACTCACAAGAAAATCATCATAATTCATGCTATGTCTCCTCAATCTCTTCATCCCATCGAAACGAAACAACAAACCAACCCTAGGAACCAAGGGAATCAAAAGAACCAGTTTAAGTAATTTTCCAAAAGGAAGCACAAGTAACGGAACGCTTCAAAATAATCTTAATAAACAATCGGAATGAAACAATAATGAACGACCCGAAAAAAAAGAAAAAAAAATCTTCAAGGCCTCCCATGCCCCTCTAACCATGAGACCAAGATCCTGCTCCTGGACGTGCTCCTGACCTAAATCCAGATCCTTGACTTTGACGTTAATCTTAGGACTCCATACCCCTCTTGTGTTTATCACCTTCTCCATCTCTTTGCCCCCATGCCGTACTCCTGAAGTTAGTTGTTATACCTATTTATTTTTCGGTGGGATAATGATGAGGTGGAATGTGGCAGAATGAAGTGGGCCAAGGTGGGGGGGGGGGGGGGGGGGGGGGTTCTTGGGATGAGTGGGACCAGATGGGATGAGGTGGAGTGAGGTGAGATGGGGTAAGATTTGAATCGAAATGAGAGAGAGTGTGGGTTAGTGAATGAGTGAGCGGTGACAGATTAATCTGCCGTTTATAATACGCTAATCAATCAGTCAACCGATTAGTCATTTTTCGGAGATGTGAAGAATTACAGCTAAACCATCAACGCTTACAACCCCCCCCCCCAAAAAAAAAAAAAAAAAATTAAAAAAAATTAAAAAAAAACAATGAAAAAAAATGTCAGGTAAACAAGCTTTTTCTTTTGCCTTGTGTGCAACCCTTTTTACTTATATATACAATTACAGCTAAGGCCGAAAGGGTTGCTTTATTTTCGTCTAGAAAATAAAAGAGTTTCTTTGCATAAATTTTTTTTATTGTAAAGTAGTCGCAAATAAAATGATTTCATATGCTACGCTGTTGTTGAAGTAATTAAATACAGCTGTTTAGAAAAACCTTGCTCTTTTTCCTCCCCTCATCCCTTGCTAAAAGCGACCTAAATTCATGTTTTTGACAGGGGACGGAAGACAAAAACACAGCAAGTATTCACTACGATACATTTTTGTTTCGCCATGGACACTACGCACCAAGTAAGATATCCCTGATGGGGATATCCAGCGCGAGTTGGGGATATTTTAGGGCGGGGGACATAAGGTCAGAGAAATAAATGTAAGAAAAGTAGGTGCAAGAAAAATAAGTGCGAGAAAAGTAAGTGTAAGAAAATCATTTGCAACCATGAGAAATTTTTTTTGAATAAATTGAAAAAAAATAAAATAAAATAAAAAATGAAGTAAAAATCAATTTTTTGAGAAAAAAAAATTAAAAAGAAAAAATTCCCATGGCTGCAAGATATCACTACACACCAAGTGAGATATCCCGGATGGGGATATTCAGCACGAGTTGGGGATATTGTAGGAAGGAGCATAAGGATAGAAAAATATGTGTCAGAAAAATATGTGTAAGGAAAATATGTGCAAAAAAAATATGTGAGAAAAATAAGAGTAAGAAAAGTATCTTGCAACCACAGGAAAATTTTTTAATTTTTTTTTCTCCAAAAAAAATGATTTTTTATTTCATTTTTTATTTTTATCTGTTTTTTTTTGAAAAAAAAATTCTCATGGTCGCAAATGATTTTTTTTACACTTACTTTTCTCGCACTTATTTTTTTTCACCTACTTTTCTTACATTTATTTTTCTGACCTTATGTCTCTCCCTAAAGTATCACTAACTCGCGCTGGATATCCCCATGAGGGATATCTTACTTGGTGTGTAGTGTATTTCACTTACACTTATTTTCCTCACATATTTTATTTGCACATATTTTCCTGACCCATATTTATCTCGCACATATTTTTCTATCCTTATGTCCCTCCCTAAAATATCCCTAACTCGCACCGGATATCCCCATCAGGGATATCCTACTTGGTGTGTAGTGAAAATATCCCCAACTCGCGCTGGATATCACCATCAGGGATATCTCACTTGGTGCGTAGTGTTTCGAGAAAAACAAATTAAAAAACAAAATTTCCCATGGTTGCAGATATTTTTCTTGCACTTATTTTTCTCACATATTTTTCTCCCACATATTTTTCTATTCTTATGTCCCTCCCTACAATAACCCCAACTCGCGCTGAATATCCCCATCAGGGATATCTTACTTGGTGCATAGTGGGAGCGCAACAATTGTTACATAACCGTTGCGTAATCGTTGCGCCACTGCTGCGCCCCAAGACGGAACAAACATTTATTGCAGTGATTTTCGAAGTACAGCTATATTAAGAATGGCTGGTGCAACTTGCACCAAAAAAGTGCCAGTTTGTCACAGCAATTTCGGCGTGACAATGCCATTCTCCTGCCTCCTTCCACTACAGCACAAGTTTGTTTCGCCATGGGACGCAACAATTACGCAAAAGTTGTGCAACAGTTACGAAACAATTGTTTTTTACACTTAAGACCTACCTTAAGACCTTTAAGTGCTAAAAATAATTGTTACTTAACTGTTGCGTAATCGTTGCGCCATTGTTGCGCCCCAAGACGACACGAACATTTATTGCAGTGTTCCTTACAAATACTAATAGATTTCTTAACAACCTCCCGCTCTCTCAGTAGCTTCCTCATCAACCCTTACTTTTATTTGCCCTCGTCCCCTCTTACTATGCTTAAACCTACTTAATTGTACCTAGCCCTTACGTGTCCTTCTTCCTTCATGCCCCTAGTAGGGTGAGATTGTATGAAAATAAATAAATAAATACCATTCTCCTGCCAACATTGCTGTGACAAACTGGCACTTTTTTTGCAAGTTGCATCAACCATTCTTAATACAGCTGTAGCTGTTCATGCTTGAACGATATGCAAATAATTACTATTTTTAGAAAGTTAGGTTGTCGCTGGATCACTGCTTAAAAAAACCCACACACAAAAAAAAACACAAAAACACAAAAATAAATTGTAAATAAAAAAATGCATGCATATGAAGATTTTTTTTCGACTTTATTGCCTTGAAGAATATACGCAATTCACGCATGAATATACCCAAAGAACTAGCTTCCGCCATTGGGGATCCGCTCTGTTTTTCGCCCAGATCCGAAATTATTAGTGGCGGGAGATTCTTATCCACTAGCTCTTGGGCTGGTGAATAAGAGAATCGAAATAACCCATTTGTTTTGTTCTAATAAAGCCGTATTAAGATCTCTTGGTGCACTTCAAAAACGTTTTGCCTCTTGGTCACAGCACTTTTAGTGCATTTTACCTGTCAAACATACTCGCCTGCCGCCAAGAGAGTTGGCTGAGCATCTCCTCCCATGGGTTGCATCAGCCTCTGTGCTGACCCATTCTCTCCAGCTTTTAGCTCAAATCCACCACAAAAATTCCATCAATTCACCTGTCCAGGCCCTCCCATCCAGCTACTGGCCCCAATCCACTATGAGACTCCATACCATTCATCTGGATGATTGCTTTCTTTTTCTAGTTCCTGGCTGATATTCTTAATTCAGGTTTCTTGTATTCTTTTTTTACATCATAAACTGACACTTCATTTTTCTTATTTTGCACCTCATTTTTCCAGTTATGGTGTATGTAAAATATGATCCAGAACTCAAGTTCAAGGCTGTTATGGCTGCTTAAGATGGAGAAAACCTTAAGACAATTAATGTAATGAATTGATCTAAAATACTCCAAAACACTTTAGCACGTTGGGTCAATCTATCCAAAGAAACTAAGGCTGTTGTTATGGACCCTTCCCAGTACCTTAGAAGTGGACAGCCATCCAAACTAGATGAAGATCAACATGAATTCTTACAAGATATTTTTGAAGTGGATCCAACAAAATATCAAATTGAATTACAACATGGTTTGGAAGTATCTCAACCAACAATTCATCTTGAACCCATTACTGCCCACACATGAGAAAAAAAACCACCAAGAAAGAGGACCCAAGGCAAGAGTTTGATTAACAAATACATTTTATGTCCGATATTGGTCAATTTGACCCAAAATGTCTTGTATTCATGGATAAGTGTGCGTTTTTATTCAAAAATTCTTTCTGCTCATTCATCCTCTCTTTGGGCATAGATGAGTCAGGCATATCTTTCAATTAGATTCAACAGGATAAAGGCTGGGCTGAAGTAAGAAAACACACTAAGAAAATTGCTCATCACAGAACCTCTCGGCGATTCTCAATTATCCCTGCAATTTATTTATCAGGTTTGGTTGCAACAATTATCCAACCAGAAAGTGTGGTACACTTTGATATTGAGTAATATTTTTAAAAAATTATGGTCAATACTTTTTTAATAATATTTTTATTACCTAAACTTATTCCTTTTATTACTGTAAAGGCTCCAATGATAAACCCATATACAGAACCCTCTAGTGTGCTCATAATGGATAATGCAGACATACACCATGGGGGGCCTGTAGCTGAGATTATAGAAAACAAAGGTTGTTGGTTGTTGCACCTTCAAGCATATTCACCTGATCTTAAAACAATAGAATAGTGCTTTGTCATGTTAAAAAGCAACTTGAAGTCCCAAAAAGTATTAAAGGGGAATTCAGAAGATGAAGATATAATTAATATATGGGTTAAAATTTTTTTTACTTCAGAATTTATATGTGCAGCTTAAAAAGCCAGTGGATATGAACAGTATTTTTGTGTTTTGAAATTTGGTTGAGGTGATTTTCTTTGAGAAAGCAAAAATAAACTTGTAACTGCTACAAGTTTGGCAGAAATTTTAAATTTGGTTTAATGCAGAAATGTTTTACACTCCCAACACAATTATTAGATTTACACATCAAATGTTTTTGATTTAGAAGAAAAGTTTGCGTCCTGAAGGAAAATTTATAACTTAGCTAAATTTCTAATTTTTCATTTTTTGGCATGTATTTATTGTATTTCAGCATATATTTGATTTAAATTTATAGTTAAAGGCTTGATATTTCAGTCACAGTCATAATATTAATTAAAAAATTCAAAAAAAACATGTGATAATTTGGTAAGATGGTTAAATTCATTTAAATATGTTAAGATGTTTCTACCCACCTTTTCTGATTCTGAAGAGCTGTCTCAGATGTGTACCATAAGTTTTTGATGTGCGCACACATGTGCAAGCAAGAGCATCAGGTATTCTAGCCTCAATTAATTCAAGAGCTGTATAGTCTTGAAAGTAGGACTAATGTTTCAAGCCCAGAGTTTCAAGTCCATCTTGAAGTTTTGGACTTTTATCATCAAATTTTTCCTTTTTAAAAAACTGTAGCATTGATGATTCTTCATCAGCATCATCAGCATTGGAAGAAATAATTCATTCAGCTTCAATTTCTGGGGCCTGAAGAGGAGAAGAACCTTCAGTCAGATTTGATTTGTGCAATAATTTGTTACAGGTTTTAAAAAATATTTTTTTAATCTTTTTAAAAGCAATCAGTGGTGCTATGAGAGGAATAAGGTATGTTAATTTATTTGTATTTTCCTTCTGCAGACCCTCAATTATATTGGCTTTCATATATTAAAAAGATAAAGACTAATACATACCATTGCCACATCCCACATTTCAGCCATTTAAAATGTTAAATAAAAAAGTCTTTCCAATTCACAGGGTTAATGCAGCAATGTGCAAGTCTTCCACTTTTAATGTCTGATATTTTAGGGCATTTCTGAAAAAGTAACTTTACCTTCTCATAGTAGAAAGCATCTCATTTCATACTAGTGGTAGGTGAATTGTTATCAGAATATTCAGATGTATTTTCCCTGTTCCCAGCTGCATTTTCCTCAAGATCCCTATATGCTTGTTCCTGCTGCCCAAAAACCTATGTCAAATGAAATATCAAACAAAAAAAACCTGACTCACCTCAAATGAATTTTTTAATCATTTTGAAAGAATTGAAGTAGGACTTGACAATAAATACTTGCCATAACTGCTGAAGTGAGAAACCTCCTCAAGACATCTAGAAATTTCAACCTGCTTCTATTTTGGGAAAAAATTTCACTTGTACAGGAAATGATTCCAATACAGAAAATGATCCCATGACTGAAACCATTTATCAATTTGTGAAACTAACAAACCATTTTATTCATGGTAAATTATCTGAAATGCATGATTAAGGAAAGCATCTAAATTTTTGTTTGTGACCTTCCACCCAGATTTTCACTTCTTGGGTTCAAAGCATGTTATTGAGTTTTTTGGGAATCTTTCTGAAGCAGAAGTATTTTTCTTTCAAGAAGGAACTTCTTTCATCTTCATGAAAACTTTAAACTCTAAATTTATTGATACTAAAGTTAGTAAATCTCCAGTAGTTTTAGTTTGAGGTACAATAGAATATTTCTGCTCAGAATATTGGCTTCCATGATTGAATTCCTCATAGTTTAGAAACTCATAACTTGGAGGTAGGGTGCAAGAGATACCAAAAAAAATTAGAAAAATTCATGATTTCTATAAAAAATGATGTAAGTGTCTGTTTATGGTATAAAAAATAATAAAATAAACCTTAATTAAAAATCCAGCCAGGAACTAGAAAAAGAAAATGATCATCCAGATGAATGGTATGCAGTCTCATAGTGGATTGGGGGCAGTAGCTGGATGGAAGGGCCTAGCCAGTTGAATGGGTAGGATTTTGTGGTGTACTTGAGCTGAAAGGTGGGGAGAATGGGTCAGCACTGGGGCTGATGCAACATATGGAAGGAGATGCTCAGACAACTCTCTTGGTGACAAGAAATTATAATTTTTGACAGGTAAATTGCATTTAAAGTGTTTCAATCAAGAGAGAATTTTTTTTGAAGTGTACCAAGAGATCTTAATACAGATTTACCCCCTTTTTAAGTCATAATGGCAGATCCCACACAAAAGATAAATATCTGATTAAACTCAAAAATTGATGTGTCCCACATAAAATAAACCATTTATTTTCAGAAAAGTTGACAGAAAAAAATTGAGTTATTTCATTTTTATTCACCATTACAGCTAATGCACAAATGCTTTCTGTTTTTTTGTTGCATAAAACAAAAATTTCCAAAATATAACTGAGTTTAGCCAATGAAAATCCTCTTACTTACAGCCTCAATCCATGAGTCTCACCTCTTATAAAAACTAACATTCCTTGCCTACTCCTCTCCTTTCCTCTTCATTATTTTGGTTATTTCTATTTCATATCCCTTCCCTCATCTTTCATATCTTTCTTTCCTTTTTATAATTCTCACTCTTTTTCTTTATCATCTTTTTCTTTGTATTTCTTCAATATTACACAGCACTGTAAATCATCATTAAATCTACTTTCTCTGGCTTCTTCAAGCTATATTGTATTTTCATGTTAGCTTTATTTTTCTATTATTTTCTTAACTAACAATTTTCTATAAGGGTAAGAAAAGAAGCAAGATCCAAATATTTTAGATGATTCATTCCCAACTGGTCTATACAATTTCCTGACCACCATGAATTTCAAGAAGACAAGATTTATCAAGATTCAGTCATAGGGTCTCAGCCTTCCCAAGATAATACCAAATTTATCTATAAACCCCAGCGCACCACTATCAAAATTATTATTGAGTTCACTCTCTATCTCCC
Organism: Hemileia vastatrix; assembly: GCA_030280995.1. NCBI lineage: Eukaryota > Fungi > Basidiomycota > Pucciniomycetes > Pucciniales > Zaghouaniaceae > Hemileia > Hemileia vastatrix. The sequence continues at coordinate 24,681,210 of JASXTE010000017.1, read as the reverse complement.
CAATAAAGAAGGAACCTCATCAAAAAATTGAAAGTGAAACTTTGGTATAAAGGTACCATCTGATTCTGAACAACTCTACTTTTACAATCTGTTAGTAGCCATAACTTTTTATTTTTCAAACAAGAATTAATATAGCTGTTAAACAAGAATGAAGTTTAAAAACTGAGTGACTTTGTTGAATAAATGGATGATAAAGGCACCATGAGTTGGTATGTAATTATCCCCCATAGTCATGCATTTTTGGCCAGCTACAAGAGGTGCCTGGAGTCTCAAGAAATTTGCAGCAAATTCATTGATGTGGCCAAATCTACTCATGAATCACAAAAAATCATATGCAAATTATTCCAAAAAGACCCTAATATGGATTCTCAGGTATGTTAAAATTGTATTAGGGTGTTTCAGTTCTGGAAAATCTGCACCTATTTACACTATGCAATATAGGGGGTGGACTTGCTAGCAAGTCCTCAACCTGAACTCAGGTGGAACTCAGACTGAACTCAGACTGAGCCCATACTGAACTCTACTTGAACACCCACCTAAAACTGTTCTATTGAGTGGTGTTCATCCTTTATTGTATGGCTCCTTTGTCAATAGCTCAATGTGTGTTCAATCTGTGGTGAGTTTGGGTCCAAGGTTGCGGACTTGCTAGCAAGTCTGCCCCCCATATTGTGTGGTGTTAAGTGCAAATTTTCAAAACACACTAGCCCCAATCCTGTGGATTTCAAAACAAAATTAGTCACTTATTTCACTAAAATAGTGCTTTTTCAACCAAAAGTTCTGACTTCACCATAACATTCCACTTCACTTATTTTTCAGCATCATCCCATTTCATACACAGCACTCTTCAGCATAACAATTCATAACGCAAAATATTGTACATCATTTAAATTTTTATAACATATAAGAGTCATGCCTTCCTCAATCTCAAATTGTGATAAGGTACATCAAGAAATGAATTTCATAGCTCTTAATCTCCTCTTGGACTCTGATTGAAATTCTGATTTTGATCTTGAAGAAGATTTTCTTTTTTTATCAAAAATGGCTAGGAAATGTTACCTTCTTCCAAGAAAGCCTCAAGTATACCATCAAAACACTTCTTGACCTATCTGTACCCAGTTTTAGACAGTTTTTCAGGACTTCTCTGTAATTTTACCTTAGAATGGTTATTTTTATTTGCATATTGACTTTGATTTTGAATTTTCTGTTATAGTCTCTTTTTTTCAAGTTTTATTTTTTCTTTCATCATCTCAAAATGAAATTGCATACTTACGGCAATTGCATAATTTTTTAGTCATTCTTTTTCTTCTTTCATCACTTATATCTGTTTCCTCCTCTCCTCTTTCATCCCTCAAATAATTTGAAGTCATTTGTTTTCTCAGCTCATCACTACAGGTAAGTCATTTTTTCATTTTTACTTATATGTTTGCTAAAATTTTTTTTATTGTTTTTTGTATCTAAATTTTTTTAGTAAGTGTTTATTTTTTGATTTAAAATGTAAAATTAACCTTTTTTGTTCTCTCTGTCTTTTCTTTCTTTTTTTTAGCTTCATTGTCCTACTCTTCATCTCTCCTTGGCTTGGTCATTATTCCCTCTTCCCTCTTTCTCCTATCTCCCTTTTTTTGTTTACATGACATTGAAAACATACATTGCACACTCTTTAATAATTTAACTTGCTCCATATTCAATTTCCCCCCAATTCCAACTTCACTCTTTCTCACTCTATTTTTCCTACCTTTCAATTAAGGTAAGTTTCATCTCCATTTTTTTATGTCTATATAATATATCATTCTCTTTATGAAAGTTTCATACTTAAATATATTTAGGAATCATATCTAAATAACTGTGGACTTATATAACTCCTCATTTTGTCATTTTTAATATCAGTTTTCAAGTTTTTGAAACATTTGAAAATCAGACTTTGAATTAGGATTAGGTTTATTCAAATCTAATATACTATTAACTAAAAAATCTTCTGAAGGCTATCTTTTATTTCACACAAATGGATTTGAATTTGGATCAGTGGTTTTTGAGATATTGAATTTTAAAGTTGAGCCTTTTTCCCCCAATTTGACATTTTTTTGTTTATTTTTTATATAATAAATTAGTGTTAGGTTTATTTTAATCACATGTCCTTTAACTGAAAATTCTCCTAAATCCTTTCATTAATTCTACACAAACAGGTTTGAATTAGGTTCAGTGGTTGCTGAGATTTTTGACCTTTGAAGTTGAGCCTTTCTTTCTGAATTTAACTTATCTTATTTCACATTTTTATATTGCATAATTAGAGAATAAGGATTTCAAAACTCTTATCTGATGATTATCTAGGCTTTTATATCCCTCTTTTTGGAATTTTCATCATCAATTTTCAAGTTTTGGTGAAATTTTGAAAAGCTGAGTCAGAATTCCATTAGCATTTATTTGAATTAACTATCCTTTTAGCTGAAGATACTTCTGAAGCCTATCTTTCATGTACAGGAAACCAATTTAAATTTGGATCAGTGATTGCTGAGATATTGAACTCTAAAGTTGAGCACTTTTTTTAAAATTTTACTTTAATTTATTTCATAATGCATATCATAAAGTTTACATCATGCATTTATACTTCCTAATTCTTATGATTATCTAGGCTTTTATTTCTGTCTTTTTAGAATTTCCATCATAAGTTTTCAAGTTTCTGTAAAATTTTGAAAATCAGAGTCAGTATTAGGGCTAGTTTTCTCCAAATCTACTGTGATGTTAGATGAAGATACTTCTGAAGCCTATCCTTCATTACCAGAGAACTGATTAGAATTCGGTTCAGTGGTTTCTGTGATATTGACCTTTAAAGTTGAGCCTTTTTTTCCAAAATTCATGTTTATGTATTTAATAATGCATTTATCCTTCCAGATTCCTCAAACAACCTATCTCTTTACTTATTATTCTACCCATAAATCAAGGTGTTTTTTTTTCTTTTTCTTACCATTTTCATATGTCTAAACCTTCACTTATTTTTGCTTCTCTTATCAGATCAGTCAAAAATTAGTCCAACTGAATCAAAAAGGTAATAAAAGAAGGTAAAACTAATAAATTTACAAACCTATAGGTAGATAAAAAAAGTTTGGTGATTTTTAAAGTCATTGAATATTTTTTATTCTTTCATAAATTTTAAATAAATTAATCTGATATTTCAATTTACTAAACTAAAGTAATGAGCCAAAAACCTTGTGTTGTATAAAAGTAATCATGATAATATTAAATTTCTTCATGGAGTTCATCTCCCCTACACCTGTGGAAAGTCCCAAACTTAGTTTCTAGACTTGGTCCGCATTTTGGCTTGAGGAATTTTTATTACTTTAAATCTAGTGAATTTGACTTATCTTATTTATTTATTTATGGAATTATTCAAAATTTTGGTGATTTTCACCCCTTAATTAAATAAAATGCAGAGGAGGGTATTGCCAAATTTTTAAAACTGACATGGAAAATTGATGACTTAGAAAAATTTGGTGATATCCACCCCTTGATTAAATAAAATTCAGGGGAGAGTATTGCCAAATATTTCAAAAAGATATAGAATTTTGTTGACTTAGCTTTATTTAGAAATGCAAATTGGTGGTGAGGTGATAAAATTATGTTGGTGATGAGGTTTTTTGCACAGGTGTCAGTATTATTTTACCATTTGAAATTCCAAAAGTGCAACATTGTAGAGTCCAGTAAGGAAAAATGGTGTTATCAGAATATCATGATATAACTATTTTTGATAAGATTAAAAGTAACTATTAAATCTGGAACCAAAAAGAATATCCATTTCCTCATAGAGAAGATACATGACATTGAGATTTTTGGAAACAGTAGTAATTTCATTCTACAAATCATAATCATCAATACCAAATCCAATGCAAGTGGAAGCAAAAGGAGCCTTTTTATATTTTGATTTATATATTTTGAACCTCTCCTTAATTTACTTGAAATTAATTTGATTTTCTCTTTTGTTCTCTTTTTTACTTCATTCTCCATCAACAAAAAACAATTGACCTTTGATGAAGATGGACTTCTGATTTGGGGAGGTTGAAAATATAAAAAAAAATGGAAAAAAACATGCCTGGTTGAAATTTGAAAATAAAGTGTTTCAAATCTCAGTGAGGGGTGTGTTCTGAGGATTGATGAGAGGATTGAGGTCTGAGTGTCACATGTGACAGGGATAGGGTGGGCAGGGAAGCAATGATGTGGCCAACATATGGTTGTGAAAAAAAATTGGAAAAAAATGCTGATTTGAGGTCATAATTGACACCCATTTTTTAAAATAGTGACTTTTTTTCAAAATTTATGTGCTGATTTGGTTTAAAATACACACCTAAGTTAAGTGAAGATTTTCCAGAGCTGACACCCCGTATTATATATGCTTCCTGACTCTTTACTGAATAGAACATCTTATAAAAAATGTTTACAGGAAGTTTAAGAAGACACATGCAAATAATGCTTATGAACATTCTGACATAGAATCAGATAATGGGGGACAGAATGAAGCTAATAATAATAATAATAATAATAATATGCATCTAATTCTTGCAGCACATCCCCTCAAGAATATTGGATGAATTGTCAGTAAGTCAAAGGTTATGTAAATCCAGAGAATCCAAAAGAATTTTTCAAGACCTCAATAGAAAAAGCTGTTCTTTGGGCAAAAGCTATTGTAAGTCTGAATTTTTTTTGGTATTTTTTTCATTAAAATTTTTATTCATATAAGTCTCTTCTTTAGCAATAAAATCTGAAAGAGATCAGAATTATGAATCATCTGAAATCACCTTTATTTGATTTCATAGTCAAGAAAGTGTTACTTACTTCTTATCAACAAACTATCACAACTCAAATTTCCAATCAGAAAATTCCTTGGCCCAATTAAATGCCCTGGTAATACCTGCCTTACATGTATCCCTTCAACCCTTTCAATTTTTGGTGGAAACCATTTGCTTAAAGGCCTGGTGCTTCCTCAGCCTCATTTGAAGAAAGAGTTCAAGCATTGGTTCCAACTCATACCGATGCCTCTTTCAGCTATGAAGTTCATGAAGAAGTAACTATTGAAGACTTCTTCAAATTTTCCAAAGTAAATATTAATGATTGAAAAATTATTTATGGTTTGGAAAAGCTTTAAATGACACATTAGACACACTTCATTTATTTCCCACCATAGCATTTGATGAGTTCTGGAATTCCAGAAGGCACAGTTTATGTTTAAATTTGTGCATGTGAAAATTTTGGAAAATACCTTAATCAAAATAATAGTATTTGATTACTAAAGTATAAATTTATCAATTATAATTTAAATACATTTTACTCTAGTTTCATATCAGAAATAAAAAAGGTGCAATTCACTACACAATAAAGGGGGTGGACTTGTAGCAAGTCCTCAACATGAACTCAGATGGAACTCAGACTGAACTCATACTGAACCCATACTGAACTCTACTTGAACACCCACCTAAAACTTTTCTGCTGAGTGGTGTTCATCCCTGATTGTATTGTTCCTTTATCAATAGCTTAATGTGTGTTCAATCTGTGGTGAGTTTGGGTCCAAGGTTGCAGACTCGCTAGCAAGTCCACCCCCCATATTGTGTGGTGATTGTAGTAATAATTTCACAATAATTATTTGAGTTCTGAGAGAGAGACTTTCTTAAAAGAAAGTCTCTTTAAAAATAAAGTTTTTGAAAAGGTGATTCTCACATTTTTTCTAAGTTTTTTCCAATACCATAATCACTTTTTTTAAGTTTATACAAAGATTATTATCACATTTTTTCAACTATACTGAGTCAAAAAAAAAGGAAATACCTTTTTGATAATTGCTTCATTTTTTCTAAGATTTTCTAAGTCACATATTAGTCATTGCTGTACTTTTGGTAACTCAAAAATATAAATTATTTATTAGGGGGTATCAATGTTCAGGGATCTGCAATTAGGGATCAGGAATTTTTTTTTCCCAAATCTGACATCATTAATTGTGGAAGATTTTTATCCATTAGCCCTGGGGCTAGTGGATAAGGAATGCACAATAATACATTATCCTGCTTCTTATACCCCAATTTTCATTCCTAATTACTGATCCCAAACTCATCACATCCATGAGCAATTCACATTGTTTCAAATCACAAATCCTAACCTTATGTCTTTCTGGAGCATAACACACCTACATTTCTTTTCTTAAGCCCTAAAATAAATTTTTTTATCTCCACACCTCACTCAAAGATTGGTCCAAGTCACCCTCACCACTCATTAATTTGTCTAAGTCACTCACAACACTCAAACATTTGTCTGAGTCACCCTCACCATTTGTAAATTTGTCCAAGTCACTCATAACACTCAAACATTTGTCCAAGTCACTTGCACCACTCGTAAATGTGTCCAAGTCACTTGCAACACTCAAAAATCTGTGTGATTCACTCTCACCACTTGGGAATGTGTCTAAGTCACTTGCAACACTCAAAAATTTGTGTGATTCACTCTCACCACTTGGAAATTAGTCTAAGTTTATTGAAACACTTAAAAATTTGCATAAGTCAATTTTAGCACTTGAAAAATTGGCTAAGCCCATATTTTTTAAATTTTTCTTAGAGGACATTTCTACTGAGAAAACCAAGGAGATGAAAGGCCAATGAGAGATAGGTGTATGAGCTCCAGAAGAAATGAAAGCAAAAAAAATGTTTTTGAGAGTTGGGGGTGAGCATAGATGAGCAAACAGACTTGACAAGGTAAGGAATAATAGATTTCCAAGTTGTGGTCATGAAAAATTGAGTAGAAAAATGTCAGATAAGAGGTGAACATTGACACTTAAAGTGTCTAATAAACCAATTATTAGCAAAAATAATTGCAGAAGATAATTGGGGTATAAGGATTTTTATCTGCAATAAATTTAATTGCTGATCCCTGAACATTGATGCCCCTATTTTGTGTATCATTTAGATTATAAAATTATGAAAGGAATAGATCCATATTATTATAGTAGATTAAATGAGATAAATATTGATTCAGTTATAGTAAACACAACCACCAAAAACATTTTGATGAACATATGTGTAAAGACAATGAAGATAAAGCTTTCAATTAAAGGTCCATCTTTTTCTCCACCTTTTAATGATGCATATCCTCTAAGATTAGATTTAGGTAAGGTAAACCACTTTTAAATAGGGTTGAGGTCTGGTGAATATGGTGGAAAGTACACCAGCATGAAACCTGACTTATCTAAAATTTCATGAATGTGACCATTATAATGAATAGTTGTGTTATTTCTAACTAAAATGCTTTAAAGTACAGGGAAATAGCTCATTGTTAGAAGCTAAAGAATATGAGATGAAAGTAAGTAATGGAATTACAAAGGAAAAAAAACACAAATAACAAAACTTGCTCAATGTAGAACTGAAAATAAAAATGACTAATTGTCCCTTACTGCACAATGAAAGTAATCAATTGACAAAGACTTATTTCAAGAAAAAAATTGAAGAAATGTGTGGCTTGAGATTTACTGACTTGTTTGGTTTGTTTGCCAAATTAGGCCTAACATTTATTGCATGAAACACCATCCAGAGAGATTCCACATTCATCTGAAAAAAATAGAAAATGAGTGTAAATAATATTAGATGAAAGGAGATAAATAACTTACAACAAAATACTAGCCACTCAGGATTAAAGTTAGCAATAAATGAAATTTAGTTCAAGAGTTTCTCATTATCTTGGTTTGGATGAACCTTAAAAGTGTTATTTTTTGAAAAGTGAAGGTGTTTGTGGAGTTCATTTAATATATTTTAATGGGATATTTCAATGCCGTAATTATTCAATAGCTCAATTCTGAGATCACTAATATAAAAGTTAGGGCTACTGCTAAGAAGCTTTTGTAGTAGCTACCACTGTTCATCATCTAATAAATTGGGCTGTCCATTTTGTAGAAATGTTTCAGGATTGTTCACCACAGTTTGAGTTAATTTTTAAAGTTTTGTCCATTTTTGGAGGGAGTCAGAACTAACCAAGGAGCTGTGTTTCAAATTGATTTCTTCTAGAGAACCACCAGCTAAAGCAGATTTTACCACCTTGAATTTGAATGATGAATCATACTGTCTGAAAACCATTTCAAAATGGCATATACATTGGACAGATATTGAAGCATTAATTTTTGAATAAGTGAAACAATATGAAAAAACAGATTACATGATTATAGAATGTAGCTTGAATAATCCAGGTTAAGTAGATGGAATAATGGTTTACAGTGCTGCGGAATAATGAAGAAATACAAAAAAAATGATAATAAAGAAAAAGAGTGAGAATGAGAAAAAGGAAAGTAAGAAATGAGAGGTGAGAAAAGGGAGATGAAAGGGAAAGAAGCAATATAATAAAGAAGAAAATAGGTGAGAAAGTGAGGAATAGGAGGTTTTGGAAGAAGCAAGCATTGTGGATTGAAGCCATAAGCAACAGGATTTTTATTGGCTAAACTTGGTTGTAGTGGGGAATTTTTTTTTTCTGAAACAAAAAACAAGCACTTTGATACCCCCTATTGGGTAAATCTTACTTGGTGCATAGTGAGTGTATGAGATTGATAGGTATCCCAACTCCAAATTCTCCCCATTTCCTCCCAGTTTGTATAAAACAAATATTAGGGGGTGTCAATGTTGACCGATCCGCAATTAAATTAATTGCAGATAAAAATCCTTATACCCCAATTATCTTCTGCAATTATTTTTGCTAATAATTGGGTTATTAGACACTTTATGTGTCAATTTTCACCTCTTATCCGAAATTTTTCTACTCAATTTTTCATAAGCACATCATGGACAACTTTCTGTCATAGCCACATGTTGCACAACTTTCTTTCATAACCACATCTTGGACTACTCTCTGGATATGCCTCATGGATGTGATGAGTTTGGGATCAGGAATTAGGAATGGAAATTGGGGTATAAGAGGCGGCATAATGCATTATCGTGGATTCCTTATCCACTAGCCCCGGGGCTAATGGATAAGAATCTTCCCCAATTAATAATGTCTGATCCTGGGAAAAAAAATTCCTGATTCCTAATTGCGGATCCCTGAACATTGATACCCCCTATTTATGCAAGGCAAATATTTAATTTTTTGGACCAAAATAACGTAAGCATTTTGAGTTTAGATGCATCTTATAGCCCATTTGGTTGTTCTTCTTCCTCTTTCTTTTACTTTCAAAAGTTTTTGTTTTAGCTATAAATACAAAGCAAAGTGAATCATTCAAGTATAGCCATATTGGAAATGGACGGTCCAGCTTTCAAAACATTCTCTGCAATTTCACAGCCAATTTAGGTAACTTATGCCATTCGAAAGCATAACTAGCCATAATTATCTGTGAAGTTGGGGAGAGAATTTTAAAAGCTGCACTATTCTAATATAACTGTTAAGGATGAACAAAAGAGTGATCAAAATGTTGAGTTAACATAAGCTGAATGGACTTATTGATCCTCAGGATCCTCATATCTTGTTCTGTAGGTGTGTTTTTATTAATTTATGATTTTGGACATGGCTCTGGGAATTGTGGATGTTTTCAACACTGGGTGACGTTGGTGTAGTAGGTGGTGTGGAGAGATTCACTTCACCTTTAGACTTTATGAGGAAGAGAAAATTATTGAGTGACGAAGAGAATGGCGTATTGAATAAATAATACCAAAATTTAACAAAATGATAAATCAAACCAAAAACTTAAGATAGCTTGGAGTTTTTTGGGAGAAAAAAAACACAAAGCAAAAAAAAAAATTGCTCAATCAAAAATGATTTTGGTTGGGTTTTCATCCCAAATTTATGGAGAGCTTTCCTGAAAAGAATTTTAAAACAAGGAAGAGGTTTAAATTTTTTAGTGAACTACTCCAAGATATTTAATGTAATTTATGGATGGATTGATAACTTATTTTGCCGTCATTCATGATCTGGTACTTGTCTTGTGTCTATTTCACCAGAAAAAAAAAGATGGCACCTGCTAACAGGTTCCCATCCCTGATTGAACTATGGTAGTTCAATTGGGGGGAGACACTTTCTAGTAGGTGCCAACATTTTTTTCTTGGTGATTATCATTACTATTACTATTATATCTTATATCTTATTCCTCTGTCGGGGTCTTAAGTCAATATTTTGAAATCTTTTTAAAAGTAAATGTAGGGGTATAAAAAAGAATCAACGAATTATGATTAGATAAATAATAAAATTGACTAGCCAAAAATAACAAGAGGACAGCGTTTCTTTCTCTTATAGAATAATATTTTTGTTTTTACTCTCTTTCTATTCCTGCCACGAGTCTCTGCATAAAACATTTTTAAGAAAAACAAATAAATAAATAAGAAGAACTTAAAATTTTATCTCCTGTGGGGTATAAAGAATTTTTTTAAACTAGTAGCTTGCATAAATGTTAGATTTCAAATGAGTGCGATGAACATGTGGGGATGAGAGTTACTGTCTGGGAGGGAAGTGAAGGATGGGGTACAACGGCAAAAGTTTTGGTAATAGATAGGACTCAATTAATTGGGGAACTTCCTTAGGGAAGTTTTTGAGGGTTTGGAGAAACTTTCACATATCTTCCCTTTTGCGTGGACTTAGCTGGGGAAGAATAGTGTATTTTCAAAGGGGTGCACAATGCGACTTTAAAAAAATCGGTTTTTTTGATGGTATACGCCAGTGATAATTGTGAGGAAAGGAGCAAGTAAAAGGGGAACGGTCTGTGAAATTCAAACTCTTGTCTAATTGTCGTTTGGACTCTGAATCATCCAGACGGTGGTTACCATTGGACAAACTGGCCTCCATAGCGTGGAGATGGCATGATATGATGCAGCATTTCGAAAATAAATTGGACAAGCAATTATGCGGGTATGTAGATTAATCATTCAACCAGCCAATCAAAGGAGTAAAAATAATTTGATAAGATGGTCAATCGATAGATCCCAAAGTAAGCGAAGAATGTGTCGCTTTGTGGGAGTGCTGTCGGTGGTGTCGGTCTCGTGTCTGTTTTGATGGCTGGACAACCAGAGATTACCCTTTCACATCAAGACATTAAAATACCAAGACATGAAAATAAGGTCAATTACATTAACAAATGCAAAAAACATACCTGCCCCCATTTCTACTTTGTATGTACGCTTTCTCCTCAAAAACCTGGCCCCCTACCGCTGAGGGATCTGATGTGTCACCGCACTATTAAAAAATCTGAGGTATCATTTTTCATCAACACCATGAGATTTCTTAATTGACATCCTACTCCACTGCCCCCTCAATGCTGTTTTATTTGTTTTCCTTCAAGATAGTCCCAATACTTACACATAAGCTCATTTTTTTCCTCATTCCCCGAGTTAAGCTAAATGGTATGATAATCAATGAAAAAAGTATTTTATTTTTATTTTTCTGAGATTGATGATTTACTTTTTTGCTCCTGAACTCAAAATCTTGAATCCTTCCTCTCCCCCAAGAAAAATGCAATGAATTAGTGACAAATATAACAATAAGAGAAAGAAGTAAAAAGTGAAACACTATTTATTTAATCTAATATTCACGTTTTGCCACATTAATTTTGGTAAACTCACTCGGTGAGTGACTCCTATCTTTTACATGCAATCAAATCGGGGTTTATACCATCCATATTCTATGTTGCACATAGCATACTGCACCTCATACTTCGGAAGTTGGAGGTTGTACTTCGCACATACAATTGTTGTGGTTATGATATATATAGGGAGATAATATTGGATGTCTACACTCCCAGACTTATCTACAAAACGATTTTCTTTTTGAATTATTTGCATTAAAATTGACTAGTAATTAATCCTTATCATAAAACCCAGACTTAATCTACCTATCTATCGATTTATCTCCATCTCTCTCTCTCTTTACACAGCTACACACGCCCACCAAAACATACATTTTCGATTATCATTATTGTATATTGGACTGTGTAAATCATATAGTAAAATGATTCCTAAATTTTTTAATTTATTTTTATTTGGAATCGTAATCATTGGCGCGGTAACAAGGACTAGTTTCTCGGCCCCAAGTTCGTATAGGATATTATTGTTCTTTATCTGATATTGGTTATTTATTAGCTTAGGCTATTAAAAATATTTTTATTAACATTATTCATCTCTTAATTCTTTTTTCTAGTAATAGCTCATTTGGATCCATACGACGACACAAATGATGTGCATGCAGTATTTTCTCCCCAACTTGACAACAACAACCATATGGCTTCCCCTCGTCGCAGGTCAATTAAGCAACAAGCTGAAAACACTTTAGAAATCCGGGCTCTTGCTAAAGCTGAATATTCTTTCCCTCATGGATGGAGAAGTAAATTCGAGTCTTAGGTAGCTAGAGTTTGCTTGTCAGTAGGCTATGGATTGTATATCTTGAGAGAATTAAGTTGTTTGTTTGAATTGGTATTTATGATGTATGTTTTTAATCTTTCTATTCTTTATCCTCTATTCTCTCTTTTCCGCTTTGATATCTGATCATGTTTTATTCCATTGATTCACTTTTACATTTGTGCCTTTTTTCAGCTCTAGTCCTTGGGTTTGAGTAAAAAAGAGAAATTAATATTGGAATTGGAAAAACGAATGATTTGTTGAATTAACGCTATAGCCATCGAATCACTCGCTCATTATACTAATATTCATTTTTTTTCTTCCATACTCGCTTTTTTCGCTTGAAGAGAACGGGCTTTATTCTTTATTTCGGGAAGCATAAATATGTAACCATCACTTCATATGGATTATATTCATTTATCTCCATTTTTTTTATCGTTTTAGTTCCCCCTATAGTCATACTACACTAAAAATCATGACTAAGATTTTTACCCTTATTGTCCTACCTTTGACTAATATTATAGTACATCAAAATGAAAATTACCGCAGCACGTATACAGGCAACATTATTTTACCATCATTTTGATTATAAATAAAACTTATTTGGTTTTTATTTGAATTGACAAAAATTAAATAGACATGATAATATTTGAAAAGGTTAAATTGCAAGATACTGTGAAATTTGAGTCTATGAGTTTCAAGGGGTGCTTTTGGTCTAGAAGATTTTATGGTAGTCCAACAGTGATGAAAGGTGAGGAAAACTCAAGATTTCAAAAGAGGTACATAATTTTTTATCTTTATAAGTTAATACTTAATGAAAAAGGTAGAGAATTATCATTATTATTACTTTGAAAAGCTCAGAAATACGCAGATTGTGAGCCTATGTATCACCAGGACTGAGTAATTCTTATGTTTAAAATAAGATAACCTTAATTACATTAAGCTTATAAGTTGAAATTAAGGTTATAAAACTTATATATATGGTTGTAATACTTATATATATAAGTATTACACTATTATATGACTTATAGTAGTTTAAATAGCTTATCCATAGCATTATAATACTTCTTAAGGTGTTAATGGACTCACAATATACTTATCTTAAGTGAAATTAAGTAATTATAGACATGCATAAGCTTTTATGTATACATAAACCTCATATTCAGTGAAATATGTAGTTATATTATGTATATTTAGGCCTATAAATGTGTTTTAACCTCTAAATAGCCTGTTACCCTTATTTTTCTGCTAATTTTAGGTCATATGGATGTATTCAGTGGACTCAAAATGCCTACACATGCATATACACATTTTCAGTTGCATATATCCAGTTTGGACAACTTAATCTGCTTCCTTTGATAGATTTTCATGGATTTATGAGTTGGGATATCATTACTGGGTTAATATGGATGCTTGTGTATGTTATTAGGGGCTTGGACACTTAATTTGGCTCCTTTATATGCTTTGTGTTTCATTATATACTCTTTGCATGAGTTACTTTACCTGTTTCTTTATGGTATCTGCTTTTATCTGTTTATTCTATTTATGGTATGGGTCTGTGGTATCATTAATTGTGATGGAGGGTCCTTACTGGAGGTCTGGCACCACACAATATGGGGGGCGGACTTGCTAGCAAGTCCGCAACCTTGGACCCAAACTCACCATAGATTGAACACACATTGAGCTATTGATAAAGGAACCATACAATCAGGGATGAGCACCACTCAGCAGAACAGTTTTAGGTGGGTGTTCAAGTAGAGTTCAGTATGGGTTCAGTCTGAGTTCAGTCTGAGTTCCATCTGAGTTCCATCTGAGTTCAGGTTGAGGACTTGCTAGCAAGTCCACCCCCTATATTGCGTAGTGTGGGTGTTGAAAATTCTTGAAGTGGACGCCATGGGGAGGTTATTGGCCTAAAACAGTGCTGTAATTGCTGGGGATAGTAGTGACATCATCTGGATTGAAGGTCTGTGCACTCCAGTGGATTTTGGTATAAGTAAGGGAGGATTTGACAGGTAATTGGACATCACTTACCTACTACACACTAAACAAACACTATTACACAATTATTATCATATATTAATATATTATAAAGCATTTATAAATTAATATTATCTTTATATAAGCTATAACTATATTTTATTTATCTATTTTCCACCACTAGCAGGCATAAAAATCCAAGTATTTTGAGTTTATATTGAGAATAACTATTTTGTTAGTCTTCCCCTGAGGTTTAATCACTAAATCATTTATTAATAAGTAGTAGGACCATTAATATTTACTATTAAATCATACTTAGATACTAGAATACACTGACACAGATATAAATAATAAGGTAGTAACAGCAGTAATAGATGTGATTAGTGTGTATATAATAAAGTTGTAAAGTCAGAATAGAATGAATGAAAAAAGCCAGATTAAGAAGCCATATATAGGCAAAAAGGAGAGAAACTACAGAATCAAAACTCTATATACATGAGTATCAAGGAAAGAAAAATTCCACAATTAGAAATTTCAAATACTTAAAGTTGTTTTATTAAGAATGTACCCATTTACAGTTTTTATCTGTAAATGTCCATTTTATTTGATTTATTTTAAATTTCTGTAAATGTCAAAGTAAAAAAAAATATTTGATTTATTATTTATTATTTTTAGTTTACTTTTCAGCTTTAATGAGGATGCTGTCACAGAATAAAAAATATGAGGAAACACTAGAATTATATCTTTATTTATTTTTCCCTATTAAATAGTTAAAATTGTGTAAGTAATTTATAAAGTAAGTGTAACTCATTATGTCAGTGTGTCCTAGTATTTAAGTATGATTAAATAGTAAATATTAATGGTCCTACTACTTATTGATAAATCATATAGTGATTAAACCTCAGGGGAAGACTAATAAAATAGTTATTCTCAATATAAACTTAAAATACTTGGATTTTTATGCGTGCTAGTGGTGGAAAATAGATCAATAAAATATAGTTATAGCTTATATAAAGATAATATTAATTTATAAATGCTTTATAATATATTAATATATGATAATAATTGTGTAATAGTGTTTGTTTAGTGTGTAGTAGGTAAGTGATGTCCAATTACCTGTCAAATCCTCCCTTACTTATACCAAAATCCACTGGAGTGCACAGACTTTCAATCCAGATGATGTCACTACCATCCCTAAAAATTACAGAACTGTGAGGTCCCATCACCTCCCCATGGCGTCCACTTCAAGAATTTTCAACACCCAGACCTCCAGTAAGGACCCTCCATCACAATTAATGATACCACAGACCCATACCATAAATAGAATAAACAGATAAAAGCAGATACCATAAAGAAACAGGTAAAGTAACTCATGCAAAGAGTATATAATGAAACACAAAGCATATAAAGGGGCCAAATTAAGTTTCCAAGCCCCTAATACCATACACAAGCATCCATAATAACCCAGTAATGATATCCCAACTCATAAATCCATGAAAATCTATCAAAGGAAGCAGATTAAGTTGTCCAAACTGGATATATGCAACTGAAAATGTGTATATGCATGTGTAGGAATTTTGAGTCGACTTAATATGTTCATATGACCTAAAATAAGCAGAAAAATAAAGTTTACAGGCTATTAATAGGTTAAAACCCACTTATAGTCCTAACTATACATAATATAACTACATATTTCACTGAATATGAGGTTTATGTATACATAAAAGCTTGTGTATGTCTATAATTACTTAATATCACTTAAGGTAAGTATATTATGACTCAATTAACACCTTAATAAGTACTATTAGGCTATGGATAATCTATTTAAACTACTTTAGATCATATAATAGTGTAATAATTATATATATATGTATTATAACCATATATATAACTATATTAACTTTATTTCTAAGTTATAAGCTTAATATAATTAAGGTTATTTTATTTTAAACATAAGAATTACTCAGTCCTGGGGATACCTAGGCTGACACTCCCTCACCCAAAAAAAACAATAAAAAAAGGTTAAGAGATTTTAATTAATATGTAAGGAGTGAATAGAAAAATAATTTTAAAATTTCTATGATACATATACTGAATTTTAACAGTATTATTTGGATTTAAAATTTTTCAAGAGATTTTTAAGATCAGAGATTTCATTTTTTGGAATCCACTGGTCATATTCACTTGATTTATTTTTAAACCTTAATAGATACTTAACTCCCTTTTATTTTGTAAGGTGTCTCTTTTTAAGTATCTTTTCAATTTCTGCCTTTTCAACTATTTCTTCAGGTTGCTGTTTATGCCTTCCTTATCTTCTTGGAAATAGAGAAGTATCATTACAATGGTATTTTTTTATAAGAGAAATAAGAAATACTGGATGTTTTCTATCATATGGTGCATATAGAATAACTTCAACAGCATTTTTACCAGCCATCTTTTTTACTACAAATGGTCCAATGAATGGATCCTTCGGTTTAACATTACCATTTAAATTAAAATTTAGTGTAGAAATAAGGACTTCATCACCCTCTTTGAACATTTGTTCTTTATGGCCTTTATCCCATCTTTTCTTTTCATACTCAAATGCCTTATTTATACATTCCTGACCATGCTTTCCGCATAATTCTTGCATCTGAAGAAATGATTTTGTACCTGGATGGATATTCAATCTATGTAATTTATAAAGAGTTTTAGCAGGGGTATTAGGTACATAACCCAAACATAACTAAAATGGCTTTTTTCCAGTGACAGAATGTACTGTACTATTGTATGCAAATTCTAAACCTGGGATAGGGGTTACCCAATCATGCGTTAATTTGTCATTGTCTTTAAAGTCAAGACCAAAAGCACAATATCATCTTATAATATTTTCTAAAGTCTGTATCATTCTTTCTGCTAGCCCATCAGTTTGTGGATGGTGTGCTGTAGAAAGTTTTAATTGACACCCTGAAACATCCATAAGTCTTGTCCAGAACTCAGATGTAAATTTTGGATCTCTGTCTGAAACTATTGCTTTGGGGAAACCTGCTATATTTAAAATTTGTGTCCATCATAAAAAATCTAAGTCCTTTTCAGAAACCTCCTTGTGGGTAGGAATAAATTTATACATATTTGTAAATCTATCTACAATTACCGAGCAGGAATTATAACTCTTATTCCCTGCTATTGGAAAACCTGTTACAAAGTCCATGTTAACTATTTCCCATGGAGCTTTTGGTTACTCAAGTTGTTTTAATAAACCAGCTCTTTTGCCTGTTAATCTTTTAGTTTTTTGACAAGAATCATATGTCTCAACATATTTTTGAACATCATCAGACATTTTAATCCACCAAGCTGTATTTTTTACTCTGGTAAATGTTTTATGGAAGTCAAAATGACCTGCTAATATATTATCATGACATATGCTTAACATTTACTCCTTCATTAAAGGGGGAATTACAATTACCTTGCTTAATTTCTTCCTGTAATATATAAAACCATCCTCAATGGATAATTTTCCTTTTTCTAATGCTTCTTTATACTTATGTGGTAATTTTTTTATTTAAACACTCATTGAAGCATTAGATGGATCATTTAATATTGTAGTAAGTTTACTCAAGTCAGGATCTGAAGCATAATTATCAAGAATTGATTGCATAAATTCATCATCAAGATCTACAATATAAATTCCATAAATGTTAATAATCTCTGTATCAGGAACATAAGCAGGATTATCATCATTATTGGGTAGAGGTACTCTAGATAACAGATCTACATTAGAGTGTAAGGTTCCTGCTCTATGTGTAATAGTCATCCGTCCTCTGTATTATTGTACAGCTAATTGCCATCTAAAAATATATCTATTAGGAGTTTTCATGTTTAAGAGTGACTTAACTGCACTAAATTCAGTTTTTAACTCAAATTTTTGGTCTTCAAGGTAATAATGTAGCTTCTCAAGAGCCCATACTACTGCCAAATATACAAGTTGAGTAGCACCATATTCCAATTCACTACTTCTTAGAGTACGTGAAATATAGCAAATTACTACTCCTGAAATTTTTCCTTCAATAAGTTTTTTCTGATTCAAAGCAGCACCCAAACCAATAAAACTTGCATCTTCATATAATACAAAAGGTAATTGGAAATCTGGTAATCTCAAGATAGGAGCTGTCATCAAACATTCTTTTAACTTATCAAAATCCTGTTGTCTTTCATTATTCCAAATGAAAGCTTCTTATTTATTTATCAGTGTGGTCAACAGTGCAGCAATTAATTGGTAGTTTTTTAAATATTGTCTATAATAACCACACATACCAAGAAAAGAATTTACATCCTTTACATTTTGAGAAATTCCAATACTCTTGATTGAAGCCACCTTATTTTGGTCTACACATATTTTTAAGCCAGATAAAATATGACCAAGCACTTTTAAAGACTCAAACCCAAATTTACATTTTTTAAATGCAAGGGACATTTTTATTTCATCCATTTTCTGAAATACCTTCTTTAAATGGATTAAGTGTTCATTATATGTCTTAGAGAACACTATAATGTCATCAATGTATACCATTAACCATCCCTCAATCACTTCATTTTGGAATGTTATATCCATTAACTTCTGAAATACTGATGGAGCATTTTTTGGTCCAAATGGCATCCTGACATATTTATATATTCCCATATGTGTTGTTATCAACAAAAAGTTCTGTGAATTCTTTTCAACAGGAATTTGATGGTACCCTTTATTTCCATCCAGGAAACTTATATATTTAGCACCTTGAAGGGTAGCATGTATAGAGACAATCCTTGGCAAGGGATAAATATCATCTACTGTATATGTATTTAATTCTCTATAATAACTGCACAGTCTTGCTTTATCTTGTTCATAAGAAAATAGCACTGGTGATATTACACAATATTTTGGTGTAGCTTCAACCTTCTCAAGAATTTTCATTTTTAATAACATCTTAATATTATCCTCTATGTCTTTCCTGCTCATTGGTGAAGCAGGGTTTGGTTTTTTTTAAGACTAGCAGGAATATTATCCATATCACAGGTTAAACTAATTTTAATCTCATGATTTTTTACAAGGCCAAGTTCATTGGTCCTATGTGCAAAAGCCATTGGAAATGCTTTAATTAAGTTCAAAAGATTTGTTTTCTCAGCTTCACTTATCTGAGTGCCAAATGATTCTTCTGAAATTTCTTTTTCCAGAAGTTCTGTTTCATTAGATTCTCTTCCTTTGCAAGGAATATTTATCACTGACTCAATGTGTAAGACCATGTTAAAAGCATTTATTTTAAAATTCCTTTTACCATTCATGACAATTGTAAAATTATTATTAGCAGGGTCTAATTTCACACCAAAACTTGTCAGAATGTTATTTCCAATGATAAAACAGCTACTACAATTGTTATTATTCCTTACTACAAAGTCACAAGCTACTCTAACATACCATTTTGATTTTTGAAAAAAACTACAGCTTTGTATCTACCAATGGGGTGTAGTACTGATCCAAAACCTCTCCAATTTTTTCTTTGAAGGGGTTCAAGCTTTGACTTAAAATCACTATCAATTTTCTGTAATGTATTTGTATAAAAAACAGAACCAGCAGCTCCTGTGTCCAATACTATAATTAAATTTTCTCCAGAAATGATAGCTGGAACCATGGTAGGTGTCATTTTTAAGTTATCAGTTTGTATATCCTTAATAATTTCAGCATCCTCAAAATTCATTAAATATTCATTTGAGTCCATATTTAATATTTGAGTTTCAAAGATGGACAAATCATCTTCCAACATACAGACTTCATTTTAATCACTATATGAGATATTACTGTCATAATAACTTGAATCTTTACTTTTTTCTGTGTCATTTTCAGATTCATGCTGATTTTCAACAAAATTTATATTCTTCTCAAATTTGTGACCTTTAACCCACGGGTTATTACACTTATAAAAAGTATTAGTTTCATAATTTTTAGGTACTATAGGTACAGTAGTTTTTTTCTGCTTCTCTTGAAGTATTTTTGAATTCTGATTTTCCACAGGCTCAATATTTTGTTTATAAGTGGTTTACTTTGCTTCATACTTATGGTTTAATTATATTTCATTACCAATATTATTAAATTCAGATTATTCATAAACCATTATTTTTCTAGCTACAAAAATTTATCTGACAGATATAGGTAATTTATATATTATTTTATCTTTCCATAAGTTAAAATCCATTTTTGGCTCAATAGCTTTCAATGTTTTATTTAAATTCATTAAAAATACAATAGGCTTGACACCATTCAATGGATAACACCAAGTTTTCTCATATAATATTTGCTGAGTTAGTCTGAATTTAGAACCTCAAAATTGTTTTTCAACCAGGTGCTTCCATTCAGCCCAAGAGTATTCTTTACCCTCACTTAACACAGCTTTAAACCATAATAAAGCAACATACTTAAATAAAGAGATCAATTTCGATGTTATTTACTCATCTGGTAACTTATATGAGAATTTTAAGTTATTGATTCTTTGAATAGAATGTTACCAATCAGAGCTGGCTTCCCCATAATAAGTTGGGTACTGATAAATCTTTGGCCAGTTCTTATGATTGGATTTTGTTTCACTAATCTTAGGTAAATTAAATAACTCATTTACTCTGGATAAATGGTTTGTATTTCCTCTTGCACAGATTTGTGACTTAAATTTGTTTTCTCAGACTTGGAACTACCACCAGATGGTTTTCTTGTGGTGGTATGGGAAATGATTGAGATTCATTTTTCCAATGAAAGGATTATTATTATACTGTTTATACTTATGATTATCCTGATTCATTAGTAGATTATCAGTTTCAATCTCAACTTTAGATAATCTTTGTAACAAATCAGAGAAACTCTTATTTGTTTGTGCAAAAGATAACTTATTTCTTGATTCAGATTTTAATAAATGTGCTTCATACAGTTTTTCTAACTCACAGAATTTGTTTGAAAGCTCAATATGTTTATTACTTAAAGAATCATATTTAAGAGTTAGAGCCAAGTGTTCATTCTCTTAATCTTTATTTCTTGTTTCCAATTGAGAAATATTTAATGTCAGGGATGAAATTGTATAACTTGTGAGATTAATTGTCTGTTCCTCTCACTCAGTCATTCTATTCCATAATGCTAAAACAATTTTAGGGACAGTTATGTTATTATTAAAATACTCCATGTCTTCCTTCTCAATGATTCACAGTTTTGTGAACTTCTCATCTCACTAATAAGTGGGGACAGATGAGGGTTAACTGTATTATTATTATAAATAGTACTGTTTCTATTAACAAAGGACAAATCAGGTGTATCTACATCAAAACCTAAGTTTCTTAAGTCTCCTCAATTTTCTGTACAGATTTTACATCAATAACATTACCTATATTGTAATCATCAGTATTGTGTTCAATCTGAGAGGGTAATTTACTTAACACGGGATAGGATTAAGCCCTGAAATTTGGAGCTTATGCTTTCCTTTGTAGGGGTGAGCTAAGGCAGTCTGATGAGGGGGTGGATCCCTGTTGCAATTGTGGCTGGACCATTGCTGATTGAACCAATCCCACTTCCATTTTTCTACCAAGATTTTTTCCTGGCAATGATGTGAGCCTCTTTGGGTAGGGGGTTGTTGGATTGGCTGCCCTACCTTTAACTCCACCAAATTTTGATTCATTTTCTGAATTCCCATCTTGCAGTTGTTTTGCAGCTGCTCTACCTCATTTAGAATGGTAGATCTTGAATCCTCTAGTTTCAGAGCCTGTTTGGCCAGATGGGACAGTTGATCCTGAAGAGAAGGTGAAGTCTTTTTTATTTTTATCTTTTTTTAGAAGGGTGTCCTTTTCCTCTATGCTCATTAATTTTGGCTGTGGGGAGGATTGGCCCTCCATAGTGATGTCCTGGAACAATGTTTTTAGCTATAGACCTGGTGTTATAAGCATGTTTGTCACTTAAATTGTCTTGTAGAGCACTCATTATGTCTTTAAATAACAATTCTTCACATCTACAAAAGGGAAAACCTGTATGGTAATTAGTAGACAAAAGTTATTAGCAATACAATTACTAATGAAAGAACTGGAGCTCTGTAAGAACAAATGATTGTTGAATTTTATTCTATTTTTCTATTTTTTCCATTTATAGCTGTAGATGTTCCTTCACAAGTGTAGAAGTATACATGTGTCATTATATGGCATTCTTGCATTTCATATTCAATCATATCTATTCATATTGAGCAAGACATTGACTTACATAGTGGGCTCTCTTTGTTCTTTTGGCCTGTCTTTTTATCTCACTCAATATTATTTATTTATTCTTATTATTTAGGTCAGGTTTAACTGATTATCTACTTTACAATAATTTATTAATGTTTACTTAATCTGTATTCATTGTATTTAGGTAACAGCAGCAAAGACCATTCATAAGGTCAGATCAGTTTATTAACAACTGCTTCTATTTTATCTTTATAAGGTTGGACTTTATATTTAGCTATAACCTAGATCCTTTTATTTTGCTCAATATTATTTATTTATTCTTATTATTTAGGTAACAGCGGCAAAGAACATTTGTAAGGGCAGATCAGTTTATTGACGACTGCTTCTATTTTATCCTTATAAGGTAACAGCAGCAAAGAAAATTCATAAGGGTAGATCAGTTTATTAACGACTGATTATATTTTATCTTTATAAGGTTTCTTTAGGTTATGAGCCCAGTTTCCAAGTAAATGTCATCAGAAAATCCATTTACTTTCTCATAACCAGCTTCATCAAACCTTCCAGATACTTCTTCATCCAGTTTTGTAACTTCCCAACCTAATTCCCCATTCAAAATGGATTCCAACAATGAAACCTCAGTTGAAACCTTACAAAAAATTCCTGTACTAAGTGTCAACAATTTTCATGAATGGAGAATTAGGATGAGAGCCCTTCTCACTTACCAAGATCTTAAAAATTTGGTTTTTAGTCTTGAATCACCACCACCATCTGATGCCCTTCAAAATGTCAAGTTAGAATTTCAAAAACAGGCTGATAATGCCACAAATATTCTTATCTGTAGACTTGATGCAGCCAATATTTCTGCCTTTGTCACCAATGATGACATGGAAAAACCCTGGCAAATATGGACAAAGCTGACCAACCATTAGGCCACTGCTGATGTTTGAATTGTGCATCAATTTTTTCTTGTTATCATGATGTAAAATGTTCAGAAGAAAATTTGATGGGTTTTGTCAACAATTTAAGAACTCTTATTAACAAATTGGGTTCAGTAGGAGTCTCAGTCAAAGGTGAAAATGAAGCTCACCAACTTTTGAAGAAATTACCAGAGTGTTATGCCACCCACAAAGCACTCATCTTACATTCTTGTGAAGTAAAACAAACACATCTCTCCGTCACTAACCTTCTTTCACATTTGGCGTGCTTATCATCTGAAATAGAATCAGGAAACTCATCCAATTCTCACTCTGCTTTGCTGAACAAATCTAAACCCAATCAGAAGCCAAAATGGAAATATTGCCATGACGGAAAACATAATCCAAAAGCAAAACACTCAAAAGATGATTGCTTACAATTACACCTGGAGAAGCAAAAAAATCAAAATTTCTCTAGTTCTTCAAAAAGTGATGATGAAGCTCATGCAAATATCAGCTGTTGGCCTGCTAAAATTATTCAGGCCAATATTTCTGTCCACTCGTCAAAACTTCTCATCTTTGACAGTGGTGCTATGGTTCATATTATTAAGCAATGCTCACATTTTAAAACTTATTGCCATTTTCGTCAACCAATTAAGCTTGGGAATGGAGCGATAATTCATAGTGTTGGAAAAGGTTTAGTAAACTTAGTAACGCTGAGAGAAGTTATTACTCTCACCAAATGTTTGCACGTCCCCAATATAAGTCAAAATTTGACAGGAATTGGTCCGTTCATTGCTCATGGATGCTGCCAACAAGTTAATGCTCATTGTCATATGACTATCAGCAAATCCAATGAAATTATCTTAGACAGAGATTGGGATGAATCAGAAGTTCTTATAGCTCTAAATGCAAATTTTGGTCAGCACTATTTTACATCATTTAAATCTTTTCTTGCATCAAACTCATGAAATTTGTGGTATTACAGGCTAGGCCATTCAAACACACAATATTTAGACAAACTTCAATCTAAAATTGGTTTTAAATTTTCCGGTGTGGTAGCCTAAAGTTTAGTACGGCACCTAAGTATGTAAATGGAGTTATTACAGCATGCAAGATTGGCGTTATTATTTTTTTTTTTATATATAAAAGGGTTTATTTAATTTATTTGAGTTTTAAATATGAAGAAATTGGTCACGAGCGAATGCCTACACGAAAACAATTTATTTTACGGAGAAAACTTATTTTTACGGTCTGGAAAATTTATAAGTATTAAGTCGAGTCACTCAAGAACCTTGGGAAATTTTCCCAGAATTTTTACTATTTTTCTTATATTTTTAAATGAATTTTAAAGTTTTATAGGAATATTTACGTTTTCAAAAATTACTTAACTTTGATGAATTTTCACGGCGTAATTAGAGCTGCGCAGACAACGAAAATTAGTTTGGTATGTAAAGGGGAAGTAGCTCTATTATGTGTAATTTTTCTAGATTTTTTATTATGGTTTTAAGGTTCTAAATTGAGTCCGGAAGTCCGGACGGACTCCGCTTTGACTCCGTACGGACTCCGTTCCGGCTCCGTACGGACTCCGTACGGGCTCCGGATTGACTCTGGAAGAGCTCTGGAGGGGAAAACTTAGGCACGTGACTAGGAATACTTAAGCGACTCTCAAACTCGAAATTGAGAGGAGGGACACATCATACAGCTTAATCTTTAACCACTACGGTCTCATTTTTTATTACTCAACAAATTAAAATAACTTGTAATACCCTTATAACATTATTATTTTTTGACATAACATTTTAGAAATACTACTCAACAATTAAAATAACACTTCATATAGGGTATCTTTAGAAAGGTCTTCATCGCTGGGACTTGATTATTGCTGTCTCATAAAAATTAAAATTATTATAAAAACATAAAAGTCAATCTTTACAGATCTTTCACTGGTACACCTTAATTGTTGTTATCAGTATTTCTTTATCAACAGCCACTTTCTTTAAATCTCAATAAGCGTTAATTATTTTTAGAGTTTCATTATTTTTATCAATCAGATTCAAGTAGATTGGTTAGCTTAGTGATT
Organism: Hemileia vastatrix; assembly: GCA_030280995.1. Lineage (NCBI taxonomy): Eukaryota > Fungi > Basidiomycota > Pucciniomycetes > Pucciniales > Zaghouaniaceae > Hemileia > Hemileia vastatrix. The sequence continues at coordinate 24,655,708 of JASXTE010000017.1, read as the reverse complement.
TAGAACACCCATTTTGTTATTTTTATTGGAAGGACGGGGTTTTCAGCTAAATCCACATATCTCCTCCGGATTCTGCTTACAGCAAGGCGACTGTAAGAGTTTACCTTACCATAGTTGGCGCCCAACGTGGGGTTTCGAATTCTCTAGCTTTCTTTAAAGACTTACTTGGATCAAGAACGTTATTAGCCTGCAAGGGGCTTATTTTCTGGAACTCTAATTGGATTTTTGTTATTGGCCTGCAAGAGGCTTGTTATTTTAACGGTTGTTAACGCTTCTCATTACTTATTGGGATGTCTTCTCCTGCTGTTGCTTCTGGATCTTCTAACCCTCTTACTCCCTCAGTTAGAATTGTTTCTTGGGATGGCCCAAAGTTTGATGGGGAGGAGGTTAAATGGTTCATTAGCAGGTATGAAGCTGCTTCTGCTGTTGATGGTGCTTCCCATGTGGATATGGTGAAGCAAGTTAGATTTTTTATTGCCGATAGGGAGGTGGAAAAAGAGGTTATTGCTATGCAGGCATTCAAAGACAAGGATTGGGTTAAGCTTTCTAAAGCTATGGTTGATAGATGGGGTGTTAGGTTTACTATGATGGACCTTAATAAAATTGTTGGAGACTGGCAAGCAAAAGGTGGAGTTTCTTCTATGGCTGACTTCAAAAAGCTCTGTGTTCAGTTTGATGAAGTGGTGGAATATCTCATACTGGTGGATGAGTTAGTGCATGAGAACCAAGCAAAAGATTTGTTTTGGTCAGCATGCAGCAGGGATATTCGTATGGACGTCTTGAAGGATCTTTCAAGAAAAGATTTGATGAAGGAACTGCCTAATGGTGAGCAGAAACTGCCGGCTCTGGAGGTTATCAAAGAGAACATTCAGGCCCATCTCAAGTTATTGGCGTTGGACAAATATCAAGAGTCATGCACTCAATATGTTAGCAAGGTTAGCGAAGTTTTGGCCGAAAATAACGATATTATGGTCAAAGCCCAGGAGGCCAAGAAGGCACAAATGGGATTACCGGCTGCTAAAGTTGAGGGCAATGTAGACAATAAGATGGTCGATCACCTGGCCGATTTAACTAAACAATTAAAAATATTTGTTCAACAAACTCAGAAGGCCAACAAGGCCCCAATCGCTTCTTCGTCGACGTCGACTTCTCTTCAGTCCAGAGGTTATGAACGACGAAATTATAATGGCAATAACAACGGTAACCGCTTCCCAGGCAATGGGAGAAATGGTGGGAATGGTGGTAGTAATGGATATAGAGGTGGCTACGATGAGCCAAAGGTGTGCTCCTATTGTAATAGGAGAGGGCACAGAGCAACAGTTTGTTTTGCTCTTGATAAGGATATGGATGCTGGGCGAGTTTTATTTGATGGTAAAGTTTATAAATTTCCTGATGGTTCGTTCATCAAGCCCAGTGATGGACAGTCTCCTTCTGATTTGGTCAGAAGAAGTTTAACGGCTGAAAGGAGAGCCAGATTTGAAGAGGTGACGGATGAAGATGTTAATGCCAAGGGTTGCAAAAATGGTAATGGTAATGGTGGTAAAGCTGACAAGGGCAAAGAGAAAGAGGTCAGTAAAGCCACATTTTCTACTTCTTTTGGTGGTTTAGAGCTGGCGACGGTTGCCCAGGTGGAGGGTAGCTGTATGGCTGGCGAATACGATGTTAATGCTGCTAGAAGAGCAGCTGCTACTAAGGCGAAAAGTAGCATTCAGAGCCAATTGAGGGCTAATCCTGGCAAGGCCAATAACAAAGTGAACCCTTACTCTAAGGACAAGATTTCTAGTGCTCAAACTGCCGCCAACAAATTGAACCCTTACTCTAAGGACAAATTATATAAAATGCAGAAGGGGATTGCTGATATGGGGCCCCCTAGTTATGGCAAGTTTGATTTAAATGGTGAGCCTATGCCAGAGGATGATTCGGATTCTGAGGAGGACGTACCGTTGGCGTCTCTACCCAGACCAAGTTTTAGCGGTCCCATCCCAATGGAGGGAGTAAGAAGGACTAGCGATGGATCAGGATTAGTGCAAGAAGCTGGTGACGGAGTTAGGGTTATAGAAAGTGAAGATGTTATAATGGGGGGTGAAGATGGCTCGGTTGGACCTCAAGAGGTACCCAGGGCCAAGGTTGTTAAATCAAAGGTCCAGTATGAGCGGCCAGTAGTTTCTGGTCAAGCTAATGCGATGGACGCAGTTTTGAATAGGGTGAATCAACTTCAGATTCCCTTATCTTTGGGGGAGTTATTTACGATTAGTCCGGCGCTTGCTGAAAAGCAAAAGAAGCATTTGACGAGGCGTCGGGTTTCCACTGCAGAGGTGGAATATATTTGTGAAAATGCTGAAAAGTTTGGGGAAGATGTAGATACACATTTTTCGGCTCCCCTGGGTTACCTGGTGGTAACTCTTAATGGTAAAGAAGTAAAGGCCTTGGTCGATTCAGGGTCTCAAATTAATTTAATTTCATTGGAGCAAGCGACAAGTATAGGCTTGCCAATTAAAAGTGGAACTGGGGGAAACCTCAGAGGTATTGGAGGGCATGCAACAGAGCTGATGGGTACTGCTGAGCATGTCAGGTTAGGCATTGGTGGATCTGTTGGTAAGGTTCACTTTTATGTGGCCAGAGGAGCAGTCAAAACTGTTCTTGGTGGTCCTTTTTTGATGGATTTTGAGGCCAGGATAGGGTATCAAGCTGGCATGGGGATTAGTTTGGAGATCACTGGTGAAGATATGCGGAGGTTACATATGCGGTTAGCGCCTCCTGGAGATGAAGGTTTGGAAACACGGCCAGGGATTACTACTCTGTGCCAGTGTTGTGTTTGCACCAAGAAGCGGCATATAAAACGGACGGCTTCTGGTGAATTATGTTTGTTGGAAAGGGATGGAAGCCCTCATTTTTTGGGGTAGCAGGGGGCTGATCACTCTAATGTTGTAATCTCTCCTCAGGATGAGATCCCGGATTGCAATAGGTCAGCTCACTTGGAGATAATTCAAGTGGATTCTCAATTATTTTCTGTTAATATTACTTTGGAGTGCAAATACGTTATGGACTTTTCTATATGTTTATTGGATTTACCCTGTTTTTCTATAAAATTTAAAAATGGTGAAAAAGGCAAAATGGGCCAAATTAGGTTGGATAAAAATTGGAAGGGTATGTTTATGGACCTCCAGCAAGAGGGTAAACTGCAAAAATTACATCAAAACTCGATTAAAAATCTCAGTATAAGTAAAACACAAAAAAATAAATTTTGTGAAAATTCAATTCCGGACCTCCAGCAAGAGGTTAAACTGCAATTATCTCCTTCTATTACGGACCTCCAGCAAGAGGGTAAACTGCAAAAATCTTATCAAAATCAAATAAAAAATCTCGGTATAATTAAAACACAAAAAAATAATTTTTGTGAAAATTCAATTCCGGTCCTCCAGCAAGAGGTTAAACTGCCAACTTTCTTTACGGGTGATTTACTGTTGGATAAGGGAAGCAAAGGTGTTGGAAAATCTGTTTATAAATTAGACGAGGGAAAGGAGAAAAGGGTAAAATTTAAAAATGAAATAAAATATTTTTCTAATTTTTCTTATTCCGATTCTGACGATGAAGAAGATTCATTTGATGAAAGTTTTTATGGCGAAACAAAAGAAAATGTTTTACCTCAAGTTAATTTAGATGTGGACGCAGCCAAATATAAGAAAGTAGCAAATAAAGTTCGACCTATTAATGAACCGCTACCTGCTGAATTAAATCCACCTTTGAGAAGACCAAGGTTATCAAGAGATCCTTATGAAAGTCCCTTGGTAAAGAATCCGCCTGAATTTTCTGAGACGTCAAGAATCACTTTTGAGAGACTGGGTGTTGTTAATTTTGGACCTGATGGTTGGTTGTCTGGAGAAGAGAAGAAGTTGTTGTTGGATGTGATGGTCAAGCGAGAGAAGGCCATTGCTTTTGTAGAAGAGGAGAGGGGTGTGTTGAAGCATTCCTATGGGGAGCCTTACAAGATTCCTGTGGTATGTCATGAACCGTGGCAGCAGAAACCGATTCCTATTCCGGCTGCATTGAAAGAAGCTTATATTGAAGTTGTCAGAGAACGGATACGCACTGGACTGTATGAGCAATCAACGTCAAGTTATTCTAGTCCTGTATTTTGTATCAAGAAACCGAATGGCAAGCTTAGAGTTGTTCATGATCTTAGGGAATTAAATAGGGTTACAATAAAGGATGCTGGGATACCGCCTAGTGCTGAGGAGTTTGTCGAAGCGTTTGCAGGGAGAGTGTGTTATGGTTTGGGAGATATTATGGGTGGATATGATGAGAGAGAGTTACATCCGGACTCAAGACCTCTCACTACATTCGATACACCACTAGGACGTTTACAGTTAACAAGATTACCTCAAGGAGCAACAAATTCGGTTGCAGTTTATCAAGCTCAGATGGCTTGGATCCTTCAAGATGAAATTCCACAATATGCTGGAATCTTTATAGATGATGGAGGAATTAAGGGACCAACAACCGACTATGATAACCAGGTGTTGGAAGAGAATCCCGGGATACGCAAATTCATTTGGGAGTTTGCAATTACTTTAGAAAGAATCTTGTTTCGAATTGAAGAGGCTGGTTTAACTATTTCAGGTTCAAAATTTTCCTGTTGTGTGCCAGCCTTAGAAATATTAGGCCATGTGGTATGTAGAGAGGGTAGGATTATGTCCAAGAAGAAGATTAACAAAATTCAGTCCTGGCCAAGACCCAAGAATACGACCGAAGTTAGAGGGTTTTTAGGCGTTTGCGTATATGTTAGAATGTTTATTAAGGACTTTTCTTCATTGGCAGCTCCATTGAGACGGTTAACGAGAAAGGATGCAGACTGGGAGTGGGATGAAGAGTGTGAGAAGGTGTTTGTGAAGTTGAAGGAGGTTGTAGGGAAGGATTTAGTCCTGCACAAGTTGGATTATGGAAAAGATGCTGGCAGAATTTATTTAGCAGTTGATTCAAGTCAGGTTGCAGCTGGGGCGGTTCTGTCTCAGATGGATAAAGCTGGTTACATCAGGCCAGTTAGGTATGAATCTGTAGTATTTACTGAGGTCGAATCAAGATATTCTCAACCAAAATTGGAATTATGTGGTGTGGCGAAAATACTGAAGAAACTTCAGCATATTTTGTGGGGGCAACATTTTGAGTTGCAAGTGGATGCAAAATCGTTAATCCAGATGATTAATTCCCCAAGTTTACCGAACGCACCCATGACGAGATGGGTAGCTTTTATTCAACATTTTTCATTTGATTTAGTTCATAAGCCTGGCAAGACTTTTACTATGCCAGATGGTTTGTCAAGGAGACCACCCACTGAAGAAGATTCAGACTCAGAAGAGTTCGATGAAGATATACCTATTATCAAAGCCAGCACTAAAGGAGCTGAAGACTTTCCATACCTCCCCCATGAGGTTAAACTGGCAGGACTATTGTGTTTAGATTATGATGATGATGACCTCCACCAAGAGGATAAACTGGAAAATAGTTTTTATGTTAATAAAGGTGTTGGAAAAGGTGTAGATAAATTCGGCAGAGAGGAGGTAGAAGAAGATGTGGTGTATGTAGAGGAAGATGGATTGGTAGTGTGGGATAGTAGTAAATTAAGGAATGGTGTATATGTTGGAGAATTAGAGAATTTAAATAAAAAGGTGGATAAAGAGAAAGAGGTATTTTCAAATACGGTTTTCGAAGGATCCAAAGGTTCAGAAGAAAAACGTCGACATAGCTCGATTAAAAATTTATTTAGGGGTCAACGATTATTGGCTCATTCATGTGCAGGTGATATTGGTGATAGAGAAGTCCCTATTGATGTTATATTAATCGATTTTCAAGATGAAGTCTGGGGTCAGACTGGTTTTTATTTTTTGTTAGTCAAATATTTGTTGACTTTAGAGAGGCCAGAAGATTGTGAAGACAATGAATGGGTGGCTATCAAGAGGAAGTCATCTACGTTTTACCTATCTGGTCGACATTTAATGAGGAGAAGGTATCCAAATCCTCAAGTAGTTTTAACTCAACAGAAGGGGCAAGAATTAGTTTTGAAATCACTGCATGAAGATCTCGGGCATAGAGGCGTTGGAGAAACATTTAGAAGAATTTCTGATCGATTTTGGTGGCCTGGCATGAAGATGGCTGTTAAACAGTGGGTTCAGTCATGCGAAGAATGTCAAAGACGAAGTTATTTAAGGCCAAAAGAACCTGGACGCGCGACCGGTGAATATACGCTCTTTGGAAGAGTTAGTTTAGATGCCGTTCATATAAAAGAGGGACGGTATAAATATTTAATTGTGGCCAGAGATGATTTATCTGGTTGGGTAGAGGCAGCGCCTCTTATTAATTTAACTGCCAAAAATGTGGCAGAATTTTTTTTGAATAATTGGGTATATAGGTATGGGGTGATGAAGTTGGTGACGGTAGATGGAGGTCCTGAATTTGGGACAGAGTTTAAAGAGGCCGTATTGAAAGTTGGATCAAAGGTTAGGGTAGCAACCCCATATTATCCTGAAGCTGAAGGCATGGTTGAAAGAGGGCATCAAGTTATTAAGGATGCTTTAGTTAAAATGTGTGGGACAAGTGCTGAAAAGTGGAGGCACTATTTACCTTTAGTTTTATTTGCTGATCGAATCACTGCCAAAAGGACGACCGGATTTTCACCTTATGAACTTGTTTTTGGACAGAAAGCCGTTTTACCGGTTGATTTAGAAGCTGAATCATATCTTGGAGTTGACTGGGACACGGTCAAAACTACTGAAGAATTATTGTGTGCAAGAATGATGCAGCTAGAAAAGAAAGAAGAATATTTAGAAAAGGCATATTCGCGGATGATGAAGATCCGAAATCAATCAGTTAGATATTGGGATGAGCGGTTGGCACATCGATTAAGGAAACCTTTGAACCCAGGTGATATGGTCCTGGTGTATAATAGGAGTTTGGAAAGTCAGTGGGGAAAAATGTTTGCAGATAGGTGGAATGGACCGTATAAAATCAAGGAGCAAGTTTCCGGCGGTTCATATGTGCTAGAAGAGTTGGATGGAGTAGTATTGAAGAAGAGGGTAGCGGCCGATTAAGTGAAACGGTTCTATCCTAGAGGCACCAGGAGTGCCGAAGTCTTCCTCCGCAATGAGGATAAACTATGATATCAATAAAACTTTATGGATTCCTCCGCAATGAGGATAAACTACGATATTTATGAAAATTATATGGATTCCTCCGCAATGAGGATAAACTATGATGTTTATAAAAATTTTATGAAGACCTCCGCAATGAGGATAAACTACGAAATTTCTTAAATTTTATCAACTTCGAAATGAGGATAAACTACAATTTTAATGACTTTTATTAAATTTATGGATTCCTCCGCAATGAGGATAAACTATGATATCTACAAAATTTTATGGATTCCTCCGCAATGAGGATAAACTATGAAATTTCTTAAATTTTATTCCTCCGCAATGAGGATAAACTATGATATCAATGAAACTTTATGGATTCCTCCGCAATGAAGATAAACTATGATATCTACGAAATTTTATGGATTCCTCCGCAATGAGGATAAACTATGATGTTTATAAAAATCTTATGACGACCTCCGCAACGAGGATAAACTATCTTCTTTTTTTTTATCAAATAATTTACTATCGTTACACTGCATATGGGCAACGAAACTGTGATGAAACTTAACGAAATGCAAGAAAACCTTCATTGAAAATTTTCAAAATTAAAAATTCTTAAAATATGGGTGAAGATAGTGTTGGAAAAATTTTAAAATTTATTGGAAGAAGTGTTCACAGGGGAACCTTCTTAATTTAATATTGGCAAGTGTGGGGGTAATTGATGGGCTGGCTGCTCTATACACAATTACCCCATAATGTTCGTTTCCAAAATTTTCCCTGTTTCTAGTTGAATCCTGGCTTTGTCTTTTAATTTTAGGAAGTCCACTAAGACTATAAACTGGAACGAATCAAGAGACACCGCTCTCAACGCCGGATTCAAGATTTTTTTTTTTATATTTTATTTTGTTTTTGATTTTTTATGTTAGATTGTGATTTCTTTTCTTTAATATATATTATGAATTAATGAAAAAGTGATGCTCACTGGTGGTCTCTAATCATTTTTATAAATTGGAGGGAGCCCACCCAGTGATCATCATTATAAAAATTATCTTCTAAAAACTTTCATTTATTTTCTTTTCTTTTCAATTTCTTAAAATTGTGTAACCACATCAAGTTGCACTTGGATGTGGGTATGATGTCGAGGGTACGGCTCATCAAATGGCCGGGGGGCATCTTTTAAAATTTTATTTTAAAAAAAAAAAAAAAAAATTTTTATTACTTTTTTTATTTTTCTTTTCACATTCGTTTATCTTTCTTTAAAAATTAAATTTTAACTTTTATTTCAAAACTATCTTTTCTAAAATCTTTTATTTTAAATTTAAAAAAAAAAAAAAAAATTAAAAAATTAAAATTAAAATAAAAAATAAAATAAAAATTAAAAAAAAAAAAAAAAAAAAAGTCTAAAAAATAATTAAAAAAAAAAAAAAAATAATAAAAAATAAAAAATAAAAAAAAAAGATAATAATAAAATGTATTTTAGTTTTAGGTAGTTTAGATGTTTATATTTTATTTTTCAAACATTATTCAAGAAAGCTACATACCAGGAAGAGCACCATCAAGGGTTGTTATCTTTTGAAGAATCGAAATTAGAAAATTTAGAAGGACCTTGATCGATTTCCTGGGATTCGAATCTTATTTCACGGTCACGATAGTGTTGAAGCCAGTTGGCTATTTTGAAAAGGTCTCTTAACAGTTGCTCTCTCATCCAAGATTCTGATCTATCAGAGGGCGGGTATCGTTGGAAATAAGCGATAAGGTTATTAAAATTGGCAAAAAGCTTTTCAGACACTAGGTGAATTGGAACTCTAGGAAAGCTTGGATTAGGTTCTGGTAGTTCATAAGCAGAATATGAAATTGGAGAACCGGTGGACGCTTATCAAATTAAAATATCAGCAAATTAAAACCTGAAGATTAAGAAAATAAAAAAGAGACAACTAACCTGTGTCAACACTATCATGATCATAGATAAATGGCTTACTTGGTAATGGAGTGGGATTTTTTATGTTTAGAAAAGGATTTTTTATTTTTGATAGATGAGGAGGACTGGTGTTGGATTTGGTGTTTGAAGTAGATGTTCTGGGCCTTTTGGATGATACAAGAGAAGATGAAGACTGCTGGCTATTATAGGACCTTTTGTGCTTCAAGATGTTGGAAGAAGGAGAAGAATTGTTAGAAGGTTGAAGCATGGCCCTGGGAGCAGCAATAGTTCTTGGGGGAGTAGCAGCAAGTCTAGATTGGAGAGAAGGACCCAGAGGATTAGGTGATGGAGAAAGATTTAAATAGGCTGATGGAGAAAAAGGTATGGGATCTTTAGAGGTTGATGGAATAGGGGGTGGAGTAGAAGGTGAAGAAGAAGGAGGAGGATTGCAGAAGGCGGCGAAGCTAGTAGCAGTGATGGGGAAAGAACCACAGTTCAAGCCAGAACATTTTCTTTTCTTCTCATAGCAGGATAAACAGGCCCTGTTATAAGTGTGCTTTTGCCAGTTAAAAGAGAAGATACATTCCCTATGGGTGAAGGCACAATATTTGCAAGATTGATCAGCTGAAGCAATGAAGTCAGAAGGTTTCATCTTGTTAGGAGATATTTTTTTGAAGAAGAAAACTTGAAACTAGGATGAAGAAAGCTGGTGGCAAAATCTGGGTTCAAGGATAGAGAAGTTGTTAGGTCCACCAAGACCTTAAACTGGACTATTATCAGCTGTTGGGTCCACCATGACCTTAAACTGGATTTCTTATCGATTAAATGTTTGGTCCACCATGACTTTAAACTGGTAGTTCATTCATTGTTTAGTCCACTATGACTTTAAACTGGAAAATTAATATCTGCAGGATAATTCAACATTCATTGGACCACTATGGCCTTATACTGGATTTCTTGTCGATCAAATGTTTGGTCCACTATGACATTAAACTGGATTATCAAATTTATTCAATCTTTGGTCAAGCCTAGGCCTTACTTAGGAATTTATCAAGTTATTTATGCACTTAAACGATCTTTGGTCCACCAAGACCATAAACTGGCAATCGATTATATGTTTGGTCCACTAAGACTTTAAACTGGAATGTCAATCTTGTTTGGATAACTCAATTCAATCTTTTAATCTATCACTGTCCACTAAGACTTTAAACTGGTTATTCAATTATTTCTGGAATTGGGTGCTGATAAGCTTTAGGAGGTTAAAATTTTAGGTGGTAATGATGCCAAGGAAAGCATAATGGTTAATTAGGTGAAATTTGTGGCGCTTTAACATGGTCTAAAGTTGAAATTATTATTGGAAGCCTGGCAAAAGTATTTTATGGGTTTGCTGTATAGCAAAGTTTGAAAATTGTGATGAAGGAATCAGAAGTTAGGATGGTAGTTGGATTTTAGGGAATGATTTTTTTTAGTGCCTCATAGTTAGGCCATTTTTTTTTTTTTTTTTTTTGGTGTGAAGCTTGGAGGACCTTATGGCGAGATTGGAATCATAGAATTCGGCTCAGTGGGGGGCCCTATGAGGTTGGAATCAGGAGTATTCGGCTCATAGGAAGATCCACTCTCTCAATGCTGTGACAAGAAGGAAGACTGGTATATGGGAGTCTGAAGGGATTCAAACCTTGCTCTCAGTAGTGGAATCATCACAAGATTTATTTTATTTTATTTTATGTTATATCAAGCCAGAGAAGAAAGAAAACATCATTTATGTTGAAAGTTTAAGAAGACCAAGCAAAAACAAAATTTTATCAAGTTATACTGTTAGAAAAGATAATTTCTTTGAAATTGTTCAACATCATTATCAAAGCTTTGCATTAAAATTCTTCTTTTCATGAGGTCTTCATGGTTATTAGCTGGAGTTTCTTGAAAATAGGCCAGCATTTTTCGTTTCAACTCATTAGTAAAGTCAAGAAAAAGATAGCGATGAAAATTTGGGTAATGATTGATATAGTCCGTCTTCACTCTACCAACATCATCAGTGTTGGTTATTTCGACAGCTAGAAGTTCAAATATGTTATTAAGTCATAGGTTTAGTCAATTTTGATTAAAAGTTTTTTTTTTTTTTTAGTAAGATAAATAGGGTCTTACATTTAGAGCCAGGAAACATAGTCTCAGCAAAGTTAGTTGGGGGTACTGGCGTTATAGGATTAGGATCTTGTGAAGGCAAAATTAGGCCGGGATCCGTTGATGAAGATTGAACTTTTGAAGCTGTTTTTGTTCTTATTCGTTTTAAGAAGACAGGAATTTTGGATCGCTTTTTAGAAGTTGAGGGATCAGGGAGAGCTGCTGGTCCTAAATATACGTTTGTTTTAGAAGGAACTATTGGCCGGTTGCATTTGACTTTTTTCACACGGCATAAGTCGCAAGCTGTTCTGCCAGGAAGGTTAGGGTTGGACATTAAACAAGGTACCTGGTATCGAGCGCAGAGTTCACATGGAGCGACAAGTTCTTTGGAAGACATATTGATGAAGATGAATTTTATAGTTGATTAAAGAAGATGGTGGTTGAAGGTTAAAGATGAATAATGTGTTCGACCACTTATGCAAAGTTTTAAGAATGGGGACATTCTTGATTGGAGGGAGGATGTGGTAGCCTAAAGTTTAGTACGGCACCTAAGTATGTAAATGGAGTTATTACAGCATGCAAGATTGGCGTTATTATTTTTTTTTTATAGATAAAAAGGTTTATTTAATTTATTTGAGTTTTAAATATGAAGAAATTGGTCACGAGCGAATGCCTACACGAAAACAATTTATTTTACGGAGAAAACTTATTTTTACGGTCTGGAAAATTTATAAGTATTAAGTCGAGTCACTCAAGAACCTTGGGAAATTTTCCCAGAATTTTTACTATTTTTCTTATATTTTTAAATGAATTTTAAAGTTTTATAGGAATATTTACGTTTTCAAAAATTACTTAACTTTGATGAATTTTCACGGCGTAATTAGAGCTGCGCAGACAACGAAAATTAGTTTGGTATGTAAAGGGGAAGTAGCTCTATTATGTGTAATTTTTCTAGATTTTTTATTATGGTTTTAAGGTTCTAAATTGAGTCCGGAAGTCCGGACGGACTCCGCTTTGACTCCGTACGGACTCCGTTCCGGCTCCGTACGGACTCCGTTCCGGCTCCGTACGGACTCCGTACGGGCTCCGGATTGACTCTGGAAGAGCTCTGGAGGGGAAAACTTAGGCACGTGACTAGGAATACTTAAGCGACTCTCAAACTCGAAATTGAGAGGAGGGACACATCATACAGCTTAATCTTTAACCACTACGGTCTCATTTTTTATTACTCAACAAATTAAAATAACTTGTAATACCCTTATAACATTATTATTTTTTGACATAACATTTTAGAAATACTACTCAACAATTAAAATAACACTTCATATAGGGTATCTTTAGAAAGGTCTTCATCGCTGGGACTTGATTATTGCTGTCTCATAAAAATTAAAATTATTATAAAAACATAAAAGTCAATCTTTACAGATCTTTCACTGGTACACCTTAATTGTTGTTATCAGTATTTCTTTATCAACAGCCACTTTCTTTAAATCTCAATAAGCGTTAATTATTTTTAGAGTTTCATTATTTTTATCAATCAGATTCAAGTAGATTGGTTAGCTTAGTGATTTAGAACACCCATTTTGTTATTTTTATTGGAAGGACGGGGTTTTCAGCTAAATCCACATATCTCCTCCGGATTCTGCTTACAGCAAGGCGACTGTAAGAGTTTACCTTACCATACCGGTTTTCTCAATCTTTTTGAACCTTGTGTAAATGTGAAGCATAGTCATAGTCCATTCTCTGGTGTTGTACCTAGAGGCAATCGATTTTTAGAATATTTACATTGCAACCTTAGTGGGAAAATTAGTCCACGCTCCCTTGGAGGAGCCTCATATTATTTCAAAATCATTGACTCCTATACTTTATACTGATTTGTTTTCCTTTTAAATTAAAAATCTGATACTTTCAATGTTTTCATGCAATTAAAAACTCAAATCAAAAAAATTTCTAATTTTAAGGTTGCGAATTTTGTATGTGATGGAGGGAGAGAATTTGTTAATAAAAGCTTCAAAGATTTGAGTGCTAAAGATGGTCTTAAAATGATTCTTACCTCACGTTACATACCACAACAGAATCCAATTGCAGAGCATCGTAATAGGACAACAACCAAAATTTCCAAGGCAATTCTTTTTCATGCTTAATTGCCAATAGAATTTTGCGGAAAGGTAGTAAACACAGCTGTTTACATCAAAAATAGATTACCTTCAGCTTAAATCAATTTTAAAACTCCACACAACATGAGATTTGGTCAAGACCCAAAAATTAGTCATATAAAAGTTTTTGGTTGCAGTGCATTTACCTTAATTGATAAATTTAAAAGAGGTGGAAAGTTTCAACCAAATTCAATCAAGTGGTGCTTTCTTGGTTATGCTAAAGACATGATGTCATATTAACTTGTTCAACTGGATAATTGCTCAACTATGTATTCACACAATAGGGGGTATCAAAATTAGAAATCTTCCATTTCAAAATACCTCTTTTTTTCACCAAATCAACCATGATTATTTTTTTAAATATTCCATATTATTCCCCCAAAGAACCTTTTTGCTGAGAATTAATGTCTATTTTCTGGCTTTATTTTTGTGTTGTGAAACACCTTTTAAATATTTACAAATTTCTAACTTGGATACCCCCTAATGTGCTTTTTGATAAATCAACCTTTCCAATTCAAGACTTGTCAGACGATTATCAATTATCAAATCTTTTCATTGAAGATGTCAACATTACAGATTTCAATATTATTAATTCACAAGAACCAGAATCATCTCCTTTGGAGGATGATATAGATCCTGTTTCTTATGTTCCTCCAAAATTCAACAAATTTTGGGACTATCAACTGACTCCCAATATTGCCTCAAAATATATCAGTTCTTCCATAGATACAGGTAAAATTCTTGAAATGCATCGTAATAGAGTTACATGTAAATTAAATTCTGCAATTGAAACCAAAATTATTTGACATCAACAAGTTTAATTAAAAATAATTCAATACACAATGACATACCTGAAGTTTATCCATCAGATCCTCTCACTTATTTTGAAGCAATCAATATAAGAGATGGTGATTCTTGGATTGATGCAATTAATCACGAATTAAATATGATAAAAAATCAAAATGTATACAAAATTGTTGAATGGCCTCCAAATACTCCTACAATAGGTTCAGTATGGGTTTTCAAGATAAACAGAGATGCCAATGGCAATATTCAAAAATATAAGGCTTGTCTTTGTGCAAGGGGTTGCTTGCAAAAAGCTGCCATAAATTATTTTGAAAATTTTGCACCAAAAGAATGACTCACAACACTATGAGTTTTTTTCAGCATTTCTACCCATGAAGATTGGGACTTTATTCAGATGGATGTCAAAGGAGCATTTCTTTATGGCAAACTAGAGGAAGAAGTTTTCATGAATATTTCATTGGGCATGAAAAAGCTGTCTAACTTCAAGAAGCCAGTTTTATTACTAAAGTGTTCTTTATATGGACTTAAACAAGCCTCAAGGTGTTGGTATAATGAGTCAATTAATTTATTTACTTCACTCAATTTTTATCCATCAGAAGTAGATCCATGCCTCTTTATTCTTGAAAGTTTGACACATCCCTGCTATGTTCATATTCATGTGGATGATTTGTCAGTTTTTGGCAAAAACATCTCCTGGTTCAAAGAATCTATTCATTCAAAATTTGACATGGAAGATTTAGGCAATGCAAAATTTATCTTGATCATGAGAGTGATAAGGGATAGATCAGTGGGCACTTTATTCTTGTGTCAAGATCAACAAATCAGAGAATTACTTGAATCTTATAATATATTGGATTTCAAATCATCAAACACGCCTATGCAGATGAATACACATTTGTATCCAGCCACAGAAGATGAGATTAAAGATTTTTCTGGACTCAATAAAAACTATTGAAGAGTGGTAGGGAGACTTAATTACATTACACAGGCAACTCAACCTGATATTGCATTCATAAACAGCCAATTGGCTCAGCACTTAAGCTCTCCTGGTATTAAGCATTGGTTAGCTTTCAAACGAGTGCTATGATATCTTAAAGGAAAAATAGATTTATCCCTTTCTTTTCATTCTAATTCTTCTTTCATCAATGAGGGTCATTATAGTTATTCACTATCAACAGGTTATACTAATGCCGATTGGGCTGGTTGCCAAGTTGCAAGGCGCTCAACCACAGGTTATGTCTTCATTATCAATTGTACTGCAATTAGTTGGCCCTGCAAGAAACAACCAACAGTTTCTCTCAGTACCGCACAAGGAAAATCAAAAGCCACAGTTGATGCAGCTCAAGAATCTATATGGATGCAGACCTTGTTCAGTGATCTAGGTTTTGACTGCAACTCTTCATCTAAACTTTTCTCTGATAATCAAGGCTGTATTTCATTATGTAAGAATCCTATGTTTCATGCTAGGACTAAACATATGGAAATACAGTTATACTGGATTAGAGAAAAATTATCAAATGGAAAAATTGATCTTCAATATACTCCCACAACTGATATGATTGCAGACATTTTCACTAAAGCACTCAGGAAGGAAAAATTCAAAATTTTTGTTGAGAAAATTGGCTTAACAGATATGATTGATAGCAAGGAGGGGTGTAAGAAAGAATTATTTTTGAATTTTATTCTATTTTTCTAGTTTTCCCATTTATAGCTGTAGATGTTACCTCACACATGTAGAAGTATACATGTGTCATTATATGGCATTCTTGCATTTCCTATTCAATAATATCTATTCATATTGAGCGAGACATTGACCTATATAGTGGGCTCTCTTTGTTCTTTTTGCACTTCTTTTTATCTCACTCAATATAATTTATTTGTTATTATTATTTAGGTCAGGTTTAACTGATTATCTATTTTACAATAATTTATTAATGTTTACTTAATCTTTAATCATTGTATTTAGGTTACAGCAGCAAAGACCATTCATAAGGGCAGATAAGTTTATTAAAGACTGCTTCTATTTTATCTTTATAAGGGTGGACTTTGTATTTAGCTATTACCTAGGTCTTTTTATCTTGCTCAATATTATTTATGTATTCTTATTATTTAATTAAAAGTGGCAAAGACCATTCATAAGCGCAGATCAGTTTATTAAAAACTGCTTCTATTTTATCTTTATAAGGTAAAAGCGGCAAAGAACATTCATAAGGGCAGACCAGTGTATTAAAGACTGCTTATATTTTATATTTATAAGGTTTCTTTAAGCTCACCCTGAATTTATATCTTTATTTATTTAAATAAAATATAAGAAAATTTGAAAAAATATGTTAAAAATAATATAATAAGTTTAAGTAGACCTTTATAAGGGTGAATAATTATCTTACCAAGATTTAACCAAATACCAATTTAATTGGATGTTATATTGGTGTCCAAATACCAAGTGAAATCGGGCTTATATTGGGTACAGTAACTACTGTTAATACCTAATTTTTATTATTAAAAATTAGTACAATTATTATAAGGGCACTTTTCCCCAATAACTGAGTTATGATGACCCACTAATGTGCTGAAAAACCAAATATTTTGTTTTTTTATATATACTAGATTAAACTCACGTCATAAGGCTTATACTAAATAATAAGTAATAATTAAGGAAAGACCCCCAATTGTCAGTGTGTGCTAGTATCTGAGTATGATTTAATAGTAAATATTAATGGTGCTACTACTTATTGATAAATGATTTAGTGATTAAACCTCAGGGGAAGACTAATAAAATATTTATTGTCAATATAAACTCACAATACTTGGATCTTTATGAGTGCTAGTGGTGGAAAATAGATCAATAAAATATAGTTATAGCTTATATAAAGAAAATATTAATTTATAAATGCCTTATAATATATTAATTTATGATAATAATTGTGTAATAGTGTTTTTTTAATGTGTAGTAAGTAAGTGATGTCCAATAACCTGTCAAATCCTCCCTTACTTATACCAAAATCCACTGGAGTGCACAGACCTTCAATCCAGATGATGTCACTACTATCCCAAGCAATTACAGCACTCTGATAGCCCATCACCTCCCCATGGCGTCCACTTCAAGAATTTTCAACACCCAGACCTCCAGTAAGGACCCTCCTTCACAATTAATAATACCACAGACCCATACCATAAATAGAATAAACAGATAAAAGCAGATACCATAAAGAAACAGGTAAAATAACTCATGCAAAGAGTATATAATGAAAAACAAAGCATATAAAGGAGCCAAATTAAGTGTCCAAGCCCCTAATAGCATACACAAGCATCCATATTAACCCAGTAATGATATCCCAACCCATAAATCCATGAAAATCTATCAAAAGAAGCAGATTAAGTTGTCCAAACTGGATATATGCAACTGAAAAAGGTGTATATGCTTGTTTAGGTTTTGTTAGTGCACTGAATAGGTCCATATGACCTAAAATAAGTATAAATATAAAGGTTATAGGCTATTAAGAGGTTAAACCCACTTATAGTCCTAACTATACATAATATAGCTACTTATTTCACTGAATATGAGGTTTAAGTATACATATAAGCTTATTTATGTCTATAATTACTTAATATCACTTAAGATAAGTATATTATGACTCTATTAACACCTTAATAATTATTATTAGGCTATGGATAATCTATTTAAACTACTTTAGATCATATAATAGTGTAATAATTATATATATATATGTATTTAAACCATATATATAAGTATTTTAACTTTATTTTTAAGTTATAAGCTTAATTTAATTAAGTTTATCTTATTTTAAACATAAGAATTACTCATTCCTGGGGATACCTAGGCTGACACATTAAATGAGAGGTAAAGGTGTATCTCTACTCTACTAAATAATTAATTATTTACTGTGTAAATTTAGTAGCCTGGCTGACAGTGAGGCACAGGAAAAAAGACTTAGGCAAATAGAAGGATGTTGAAAATGTGGTTGAGGATTGAATGGTGTAATGGCAGTTTAAATACAAAAAATTAGGAATAGATATCAGCTTAGGAAGTTGAGAATTGAGTAAAGAATTTTAATTTTTTTTTAGGGGGTATCAATGTTCAGGGATCTGAAATTAGGGATCATGAATTTTTTTTGCCAGTGTGGTCATCCAAAATTGGCTGAGGCCTTTTTTGTGTAGTTTGGTACAGTTTGGCAATGTTTTAAATGGAATTAGTTTCTGTTTATGGTGTTTTTCTGGATTCACAGGCTGAATATTGGAGCTACGGTGATGAAGCTATCATCATTGGATAGCCCTGTTTTTTCTCTATGTTATATGTCTTTATGAATTTCTAGAATATTTTAAGTTTTATGGTGTTTTCTGTTGTTTTCTGGGTTTTTAGCTGTTTTAAATGGTTTTTTGGCTTCAGGGGGCATGCCCGACTTGGTTGTAGCATGCTGGGGAGCACTTCTAGAGGGTTTTTTATGAAAATTGGCTTGAAGAAGCACCAAACTAGTTGCTTTAGAATAGATTTTTAAATGGGGGTTTGTGTGTACATACTGAATAAGACAATTTGGGGAAGCTCAATTTATCATATGACCATCTGGTAATTAGATAAATGTTTCTTACTTTGATTTCACTTTTTTTTGGCCACAATTAGCTAGGTTTAGTGCAAGTTTAGTTCTTCATTTAACTCCACTTTAGGAACTGGTTTCTCTGGTGTAGCTTTGAAACCTGCATCAAGTATTATTGCTGTTTTCTGTGCAATAAGTGCACAGTGTTTTGGTTTTCTGGTGTAGATATTTCTGCATTTCAGGTTTTCTTTGGTTTGTAGTCATCTGAGTTACTTTCTTGGCTTGTTAAAAAGTCAAGAAGTTTTTAGAAGGGATATATTAACAGTTTTCAATTTGCTGTAGCAAATAAATCTCACCTATTATTTCTCAAAGGGACTGGGGTTTTTCTCTCTACTTTTTCTCCAACTCCCTTGGTCTAGGCCTACTTCTAGTACTATAGGATTGTCTACACCATGATCAAACTTTATTGATTGTGGAATATTCTTATCCACTAGCCCCAGGGCTGGGGATAGGTTTTGCACAATAATGCATTATCACAACTCTCACCACAGGAAATTTGGGGGTGAATTGCTAGCAGTTCTCACTCTTTGAACTCCATGGTGACCCTAATTTATGCCATGTATCAGACCTTCCATAAATGTCACATTGAGAATAAATTGGAGTCACATTTAGTCTGAAATTTGTCCTTGATTAAGGCCCAGTGTGCCCTACATTCAGCACAAGTTGATCCAACAAAACTGTGATTTGATCCTTAGTTTAGCAACAATTGAGCACACATTGATCTAACATACACATTATGCATGTGTACTCAAAATACGTTATTGATGCATATTGAAAATTCATACATATTCATTACCAATTATGCATGCATACTCAATATTCAATTTTCATTATGCATAACACATAATGCATAATGCATATTAAATATTGAATATTTAATAATTCATGTTGCATATTGCATAAATCATGATTCATAATGAATAATGGATATTTTATATTGCATAATGCATAATTCATAATGCAATATGCAATATTCATAATGCATAATGCATAATTCAATATGTTTATTGCTTATTGCTTATTGCATAATGCATAATGCATAATTCAATATGTTTATTGCTTATTGCTTATTGCATAATGCAAAATGCATAATTCACATTGCATATTGCAAATAGCATAATGCATTGTGCATATTGCATATTGCATATTTCATATAGCATGTTGCATAATTCAAATGGTATATTGCATAGTGCTTATAGCATATTGCATGTGAATGAATAATGCATATGCAACATGAAATATTCATGCATACAGAATGTGAAAATTAACCTTCTAGCCAGAAAAGTGAAAAATAAGTCATGTGACCTATAATTTTGAAAAGGGAAAAGAGGAATGATTATTTAAGCTTTTTTTACAATAGCCTTAGTTTTCATTATATTGTTACAAAATATGCCTTGAAAAATTATATTGAAAAAACCCATATCCTTGGTGAGAAATTCTTCATCAAGTTTAAAAAGCAAATTTTAACTGTTAGCCGTATCTATATAGCTTCAAATATGGAAGACTCTATGTAAAAAATTAATATCATCAGTAGTATACTTATTTATTGTCCATCTCATTTTTATTCTCTGCATAAAGCTTTTGAGGAAAAAAATATATAAGGGATATGTATATTTTATCATGTATATGTGCCCCAAATTCAATGTGCCAAATTGTGTTGAATAATCATTTGTTGTATTTGATTTCTGTATTTTGGGTTGTATGCAAAATGAGATTGCCAACTGGGATGCAAAAAAGTTGGCATGCAATATGAAAATGAATATTGCATAATTAACAATGGCATTCTAAACTTGCAATATCACTGATAGTTTTTCATACTTGGCTAGTAGTGTGGGGGAACTGGGATGCAAAAAAGTTGGCATGCAATATGAAATGAATATTGCATATGAAAACAGTGGCAAGCAAAATTTGCAATTCCACTCATGGATTTTCATTCTTGACTAGTAGTAAGGGGGTTGGTAGCAGTGGTCAAGCAACCATTGAAAAAATTTGTTCACTCATTTTTGAATGGAGGGTATCCTTAGTGTAGAGCTATGGAAGGTGGCCATAATTTATTATTATTCCTTAATTTTATTGAATAATTTTGAATATTGAAAATGACTTTTGGTTAGTTAGTATTTTATCTAGCTGTTCCAGAGCCTTTCTCAATATTCATGTTACTCTTTAAAATTATTGAATATTTTCCATTATGAGGATTCGATTCCGGTGCAAGTTAATGTTGGCTCTATATTATGACCATTGAAAAACAGAATTACCTGATTAAAATTAATTACAGTCAGGAAAAAATGTAGTGATGGCATCTGTTCACTTTCATTATAAGTGAAGGTTGGTTTAATTGTCATATTGACTTTATGACTGAAAATTGTGGTTCACAAATGTTCAATTCACTTACCCTTTGAAAAATTTTAAGAGTTGATAATAGGCATGGATAGTTCTCTAAAGTGAATGTTGGCTTGTGGGATCTTGTTATCACTGAAAATACTTGACATATTTTATAATCATGTAATGATCAGTTAACCAATGGTGTGAACATCAGTAAAAATATGTGTTGTGAATTAACATCATATTTACATTAGGGGGTATCAAAGTTAGAAATATTCCATTTCAAAATACCTCTTTTTTCCGCAAAATCAACCATGATTATTTTTTAAGGTATGCCATCTTGTGCCCCCAAAACATCTTTTTAATGAGAATTAATGTCATGCTTGTGGATTTCTTTTTGTGCTGTGAAATACCTTTTAAATAATTACAAATTTCTAACTTTGAGACCCCCTATTTGATGGATGGATAATTGATCAACTCAGTAGCTCATGACATCTAGTAAAATAATGCTGGTATTATCAAGTCTTGTGGGTCAGAGATAGCATTTTTGGGTGATTTGTGTAATAAATTATATTTACAAAGTCTGTGCATTCAATGTAATGCCCTATAATTGATATATTTATATGTGATCCATCAGCAAAAGGTATAAAAAATGCAGATTTAAGGTTAACTCTGGCAACCATTTTTGATGGAACGCAACAACTAATATAAAATAGGGCTAGACATCTGGTGCAAATTTTTTCCCCTAGGCATTTATCTTTATCAAACTAGTTATTGCTAGGAATATTATGAGTCAAATCATTTCTCACCACATCAAATATTGTGTGCACTGGTTAACAATATACTTGATTAATGCTTTAATTCTAGAATATTGGCTTCCAGAAAGTACTTGACTGATGGTCAGATGCCCATTTGTGCCAGTGGGTGACATAAAGCATAAACAAGGAAGTAACAGGTCAAATTTATACATTAATAAGTTTTTGAACCTTAGAAAAGCATGGTTATTAAATTTTTTCCCACCTATATTCGTGCTAAAGAATGTATTGATTAATAAATCAATCTGTTACTTAGGAAAAATTATTTAAAATGCAAATGTGAAGAATGTTGAAGCATTATTATTTTACAACTCCTATGATTCTCCTATATCATTTCATTAAATGGCCTAAGTGAAGAAAATTCAGATATCACAGTTTCCACATATCTATGGGATAGTTTTTATCTTTTCATAATAACAATATAATGAACTTGTTTTTACCAGTTTATTATCTATGATTGTGGTATTGTTGAATCTTGTGTGCCAAATGCATCTGGAAGAATGCTATACTTTAATCATAATAAAAAAAGGATATTTGGCAGTTCAATACATTGATTAAATGTAAAGAAAATATTATTCTTGCTTTTCATATATTAAATGGCTTAATTCTATGTTTTTAAAAATAATTGTGTGTTGCAATATAATTTCAAATGTATTAGGAATTTTGAGGTAGTCTTATTTTTTGTTCCAAATAAATTGGCCAGAATCTTTTACCTTGAATAAGGATAATTTAATAAAAGCATTTTTTAGATATAGGATCAATATCTTAAATACAATTAAAAAACAATGGTATCTGGCTTTAAATAAAACCAAGTGTCCTTCTGAGCATTGTCAGATGCTTAAAAAGATACTTTTATAAAGCATATCAGTAAGGGTATAAGTCTGTGAAAGTTGGGTAGTTGTAATTATTAAAGTGTCATTCTCAGAAATGGACCATAACTCAGGTGGACACTTTAGGGTGTGTGAAATAGGATGGAAAGGGTTTTGCTAATTTCAATAGTATTTGATTGCTGGCTAATGATAAAAGTGAAGGTGTTACAGACTTGGTCAAAAGTGTCCTTCTGAACAACAGTCCAATTCTCAGAAGGACACTTTTATAATTAATATCATCTAGGTATTATATGTATACATATATATCTTTTATGCATTATAAAAGTGTCCTTCTGAGTGTTGGACCATCATTCAGAAGGACAATTTTGACCAAGTCTGTAACACCTTCATCTTAATGTTTATTAAATGCTCCAGTACCAAGACAATTAAAAGAGCTCACTTCATTTAAAGTACTTAAATTGATCACCTAAACAATGTTTCATCACAGATAAAGACAGTTTTATAAACTTTAAAGATAAAATGGTTATATATAATACCCATATGATTCACATTATAAAAGTGTTCTTCTGAGCATCGGACTGTCATTCAGAAGGAAACTTTTGACCAAGTTAGTAACACCTTCACTTTAATGGTTAGCCAACAATCAAAAACAATGGACAATAGCAAAACCCTTGTCATCTACTTACACATCACTTAAAGTGTCCTCCTGAAAAATGGTCCAAAGCTGAGAAGGACACTTTTAAATTACAGATACTCTATGTATTACATATATATCAGTGTATCTCTTATACATTATAATAAATTTATGTGCACACAATTAAATGTTGTGTTGACTGGTTAGGAAGACACTTGTTTAAAATTTTAATTCTTGATTTTTAACTTCCAGAAAGTACTTGACTGATGGTAAGAAACATGTTTGTGCCAGTGGGTGGCATAAAGCATAAAAAAGGCTGTAACAGGCTCAATTATTACATTAATTGGTTTTAAAGCCTTTTAAAAGCAAGGGTATTACTTTTTTATCCCACCTATATTTATGATAGAGTATGTATTGATTTATCCATTAATGTTCTACTTTAGAAAAATTATTTAAAATAAAAATGTGATGAATGTTGAAGCATTACTATTTTACAACCCCTATGATTTTCCTATGTCATTTCATTAAATGGCCTAAGTGAAGAAAATTAAGATTTCAAAGTTTCCACACATGTATGGGATAATTTTTATCTTTTCATAATAATAACATAATGAACATTTTTTTACCAGTTTATTATTTATGATTGCAGGATTGTTAAATCTGGTGTGCCAAATGCATCTGGCAGAATTTTATGCTTTGATCATAATAATAAAACAATATTTGGTAGTTCAATATATTAATTAAATGTTAAGAAAATATTATACTTGCTTTTCATACATTAAATGTCTTAATGCTATGATTTTAATAATAGGGGGTATCAATGTTAAGGGATCCGCAATTAGGGATCAGGAAATTTTTTTCCAAGGATCAGAGATTATTATTTTCAGAAGATTCATATCTACCAGCCCTGGGGCCAGTGGATAAGGAATCCACAATAATGCAATATCCTGCCTCTTATACCCCAATTTCCATTCCTAATTCCTGATCCCAAACTTATCACATCCATGAGGCATATCCAGAGAGTAGCCCAAGATGTGGTTATGGTAGAAAGATGTGCAACATGTGGTTATGAAAGAAAGTTGTCCAAGATATGGTTATGAAAAATTGAGTAGAAAAATGTAGGATAAGAGGTGAACATGGACACTTCAAGTGTCTAATAAGCCAATTATTAGCAAAAATAATTGTGGAAGATAATTGGGGTATAATGATTTTTATCTACAATTAATTTAATTTTAGATCCCTGAACATTGATACCCTCTAATAATAGTGTGTTGCAATATAATTTTAAATGTATTATTAATTTTAAGGTAGTATTATTTTTTTTTTCAAAGAAATTAGACATATTTTTTAACCATGAATAATAATAATTCAATAAAATGCATTTTTAAAATATGAGATTAATTTTTTAAATAAAATTAAAAAAACAGTTGTATCTGGATTTACACAGCACCAAGCGTCTCTCTAAGCATTGGCTGATGCTGAGGAAGACTCTTTTATAAAGCATATTGGTGAGAGTATAAGCCTATAGAACATGTGTAGCTCAATTTATTAAAGTGTCCTTCTCAACAATAAAACATTTCTCAAAAGGATACTATAGGTTCTGTGAAATAGGATGGCAAGGGATTTTCTAATGTCATTGGTACTTGATTGTTGGCTAGCCATATAAGTGAAGGTGTTACAGACTTTGTCAAAAGTGTCCTTCCAAAGAACTGTCCAAAGCTCAGAAGCACACTTTTATGATGCATATCATCTAGATTTTATATGTATACATATTTTTTTATGCATTATAAAAGGGTCCTTCTGAGAATTGGACCTTCATTCAGAAGGACATTTTTGACCAAGTCTGTAGCACCTTCAATTTAATGTTTAACCAATGTTCCAGTACCAAGGCTATTAAAAGAGCTCATACCGTTTACAGTACATAAAGTTCTCACCTGAACAATTTTCCATCACTGAAAAAGACAAATTTACCAATTTTGGAGATAAAATGGTTATATATAATACCTTTATGATATGACTTATGAAAGTGTCCTTCTGAGCATCAGACTGTCATTCAGAAGGACACTTTTGACCAAGTCTGTAACACCTTCACTTTAATGGTTAGATAAAAATGAAATACTATGGACATTAGCAAACCCCTTTCCATCTACTTATACCTTTTCTAAAGTGTCCTTCTGAACACCAGTACGTTTCTGAGAAGGACACTCAAAAAATATATAATCTAGGTATTATTTTATACCTGTGTATATTTTGTACATTATAAAAAATTATTTTCAACCACATCAAATATTTTGTGGACAGGTTGACAAGATACTTGGTTAGCCCTTTAATTCTATATTATTAGTTTCTAGAAATTTTTTCACTGATGGTCAGAAACACGTTGTGGTGATCCAAAAATGGGTAGGCCTTTGAAGTGTATATCTATAGGTATTTGTAATGTAGGTTATAGTTGGGGTTATGGTGTTTTTATTGGTGTTTTCTTGTTTCTACATGTAGTTACTGTGTTTTGTTGTTTTAGAGGGGGATTTTGGGTGTTTTTGGGCATTTAAGGGCCTAAAAGCAGCCGTCCCTACGTTGGGCAGCCCCCCTGCTTCTGAGCAGTTGTCCCTATGTTGGGCGGCCCACCCACTTTAAGCGGCTGTCCCCATGTCAGGTGGCCCACCCGCCTGTGTGCATGGAAGCCTTTAGAAGCATTTTTTATGCATGTAGAAAGGTCTAGAGCTTTATTTTTGGCAGGGATTAGGCTAGGGTGGTGTGTGAACCAGAAGTATGATGCGTGTGTCGGAAGATTTTTAGGGAATCATCATATCTCTTTTACTCAGCACCTCTCTGTTCCTCACGGTCTCATTGGTTTGTGTTTTGTTGGAATGTATTACTGTCCATTTCAACTATTTCTGGTAGTCTATCTGGGACTATTATCTTCACTTTTAAAGAGGTCAAGAGTGTTTAATTAGAGGGTCTAGCAAACAGATCTCCAATTTGCTGAAACAGGTAAATCTCACTTGTTTTTCTAAAGGGACAGGGGTTATTCTTTCTGGTTTTTCTCCAACTCCCTTTGTCAAGGCCTATAGCTAGTACTATAGGATTGTCTACATTTCTGGTTCTCAAAGTGGGGTTGAATATGTTGGCCTTTTGGAACCTCTGTTGATCTAGGTTTCTCTCTTTGGTGGATCTCCTTTGGTGGATTTTTAATTTGGTGCTATATCTCTTTGTGGTAAGTCTAGGGGTCTTCTATTCTGTTGGATTTGGTCTCTTCTAGGTCTTAAAGCTATTGGGGGGGACTTTGGCTATCTTTGGTGCGGATTGGAAGCTGTAACTTGGATTTGCTAGGATGGTTAGGACTCAGTCTTGGGATGGTTCAAGGTTTTTAGGAGAGGATGCAAAAGGGATTTTGGCTAAGTTTGAGGATGCTTCTGAGATTGATGGGGCCTCACTTTTGGACATGGTTAGGCAAGTAATCTTTTCAATTGGTAATAGGGGGGGGGGAGAAGGAAGTTTCTGGTATGGCAGGATATCAGAGTCAGGACTGGGGAAAGTTGAAGATTGAAATGGTTAAAAGGTGGCATACTACCTTCTAAATGGTGGATCTTCATGGGATTTCTAGGAAGTGGGAATTGAAAGGCGGTGTAACTTCTCTTTCTCAGTATGGGTAATTTATGGAGGAGTTTGGGGAGGCTCTGGATTATCTGGTATATTATGATATATTACCACATGAATATGGGGCAAAGTATGTATTTTGGAGTGCCATGGGTGGGGATAAAAAAGTGGAGGTTATGGAGATTCTTTTCAAGGCTGACTTGATGAAGACTCTTCATAATGGGGAAAATAGGATTCCTGCTATGGCTGTTTTAAAGGTGGTTATTTTGGTATATTTGGATGGTATGAAGGATAGGGATGTGGAATCTGGAGAGGAAATACTGTTGGAAAGAAAGGTTCAGAAAACTGTGGTGGAAATTTAAGCTTCTGGGGAGGTGTTTGAGCCATCAAATTTAGAAGATGGTGATTCTGATGATTTTTTTCAAGCTTATTTTTCTTTTCCAGAGGAAACCATGGGAACTCAGGAATGTGTTTCACTGGATGTTTTGAAGATGTATGCACTAGAGAATAAGTGTATTTCTTTAAGTTTAGATGAATTATGTGGGAAGGAGGATTTGTCTGGTCATGATGAAGGATTTTGGGATATTGAGAAGGAATCTGTGGTGGATGAATGGTTGTTGAGGGAGGATAATTTAAATTTCTCAAGTTCAGATAATGGCTTATCGGAGGAGGATGTATCAGTTGAATTTTTGAATGGACAGAAAGATTCTGTCTTGGATCTTTTTCTAATAGAGGAAGATTTTTTTCAGTTAGTTTCCTCAATATTGGAAGGTCTTTGCTTGGAGGATAATTTTTATTTTGATGTTATGGATGTTATTCTGGAGGATTTTTCAGATTCTAAGCAAGATTCCTATAGGGAAGAGGAAAATTGTGATGTTTTGGATGTCACTGGTATGGAGATTGATTTCAAAGATGTGGTGGAGGTTCCAGATGTTTCATAGGGTGGAGAATTTTTTGATTCTGGTGGTGTGAACTATGGTAGACTCAGTGTATGGAGGAGGATGGAAGATTTTTTTGGAGGTCTGATGTTGGGATATCAGAATTGGAAGAGGAGCTTAGGGGGTTCAGGCCCTAGGGGCAAACTTATTGGTTTCAACCTGGGGTTTTCAAGAATCTGATTCCTCCAAAATGAGGATAAACTACTTAATTGTTTTGGTTTTGCTTAATTTGACCTCTATGTATTTGTTCAGGATTTTTTTGTTTTTTCCAATTATTATCAGTCTCTCTGGTTCAAGTCTCAATATAAAAAAGGAAAAAAAATCTTAGTATAATGAAGATGGTAGAAAAAATAAAAATTCAAGTGAAGATGGGTATTTTATTTTAAAGAAAATGAAGATAAAAATGATGATCATTGGTTTTATCTAACCTCCAGCATGAGGTTAAACTACAAAATTTATTTCTAAATAAGATTTTTTTTGGCTTTCAAGAATTTTAATGGTTTTTTAATGGTTTTGTTTTTTTTAAGGGAGAAGATTTGTGTTGGAAAATCTTTTTTTTAGAGGGTACCCAGGGGTGGGGCTTCTAGATTTTATTTTGTAAAGTGTGGTGGTAGCTGATGGGCTGGCTGCTCTAACAACAGTTACCCCAGATTGTCTGTTTCTAGCCCCTTCTGTTAATTTTGTTGAATTCAAGTATTGGTTTTTTTCTTTAACAGGTTTTTAGTCCACAATGAATTTAAACTGGATATTCTTTGGTCTTCAAGTGCTGGACCCCTCATGCTTATTGGTTTTGTTTAGTTTTGTTTAATTTTGTTGGATGTTGTGTTTTTGTTAGAAGGTACCCAGGGGGGGCTTCCAGATTTTATTTTGGCAAGTGTGGGGGTAACTGATGAGCTGGCTTATCTGTAGAACAGCTACCCCAGAATGTCTGTTTCAAGCCTTTGGTGTTTTTTGTTGAATTCTAGTGTTGATTTTTTGTTATTCAGGTTTCTAGTCCTCTATGACTTTAAACTGGATTGCCTTGGAAGTCTTTTGATGATTTTGGATTAGTGGTGGATCACTGGTGGTCTCCCATCATTTTTAATTATTGGAGGGAGCCCACCCAGTGATATTTTATGTAGACCTGGAGCTGCCTTTGCTATGTGGTTTTAAGGTGTTGGCTGTGAAAGTGGTGGATTCAATATTATTTTCTTTTTTCTCTTTTTTTTTAATTTTTTTATCAAGGCTATGTTTGTTCAAAGGCTCAAGATAGGGCTCTGGAAATGTTTTTGGTAGAAGAGGAGGAGTCAAAATAAATAAAATAAATAATTTTTTTTTTAGGTGTGACCACATCAAGGTGCACATGGATGTGGGTAAGGTATCAGGGGATCAGATCATCAATTGGCTGGGGGATACCATTTTATTTTGGGTTTGAGGTTTTTTTGGTTTGGTGATTTATGGGATATATCTTCAAGATTTTTTTTCTGGAAAGACCTTCAAGACATTAAACTGATCTTTTAATTATAGGCTCAAGATTTTTTGATGGAAAGTCCCCAAAGACTATAAACTGAGGAATGGGAGGCAGTGTGAAACAGAAGTTTAAAGGCAGAAGGATCCAAGGGGGAACTTCTATATTTTTTAAAGGCATGTTTGGGGGTGACTGATAAGCTGGCAGCTCTATATACTGTTACCCCAGAAAGTTAGTTACTTATCAAAATCTTTTTCTGGTTGATCTCTGGTTCTGGGTTCTGTGATTCTGGTTTTTGCAGTCCCCAAAAACTATAAACTGTGGATTTTTGGAGTCCCCCAAGACTATAAAATGTGGGATGTTAGTCCCCCAAGACTTTAAACTGAGGGCTGTTAGTCCCCCAAGACTTTTAACTGAGGATTTTGAGTCCCCTAAAACTATAAAATGAGGAAATTTTTTGTCAGTACAGTCTAGTATATAAGTATGATATAATAGTGTTATTTTATGGTCCTACTACTTATTAATAAATGATTTAGTGATTAAACCTCAGGGGAAGACTAATAGAATAGTTATACTCAAGTTAAACTCACAATACTTGGATTTAAATGCGTGCTAGTGGTGGAAAATAGAAGAATAAAATATAGTTATAGCTTTTATAAAGATAATATCAATTTATAAGGGCTTTATAATATATTTCTAGATGTTAATAATTGTAGTGTAATGTTTGTTTGAAGTGTAGTAATTGAATGATGATCATAAACCGTCAAAATCCCTCCTTACTTATACCCAAATCCACTGGAGTGCACAGACCTTCAATCCAGATGATGTCACTGCTATCCCCGGCAATTACAGCACTGTGAGGGCCCATCACCTCCCCATGGCGTCCACTTCAAGCAGTTTCAACACCCAGACCTCCAGTAAGGACCCTCCATCACTATTAATAATAACACAGAGCCATACCATAAATAGAAGTCCCAGATAAAAGCGGATACCATAAAGAAACAGGTAAAATAAAAGATCAAAAAGAGATTTAATGAAACTAAAAGCATATAAAGGAAACAAATAAAATGTCCAAGCCCCCAATAACATCCCCAAGCATCCATATTAACCCAAAAACATATTTCCAACCCATAAATCCGTGAATAACCATCCAAGGAAGTAATTTTAGTTGTCCAAACTGGGTGTATGCGCCTGATATAGGTGTCTATGCTTCTGTAGGCGTTGTGAATCCACTGGTTTCGTCCATATGACCTAAAATAAGCAGAAAAACAAAGGTTATAGGCTATTAAGGGGCTAAAACCCACTTATATACCTAAATATACATAATATACTGCATATTTCACTGAATATGAGATTTATGTATACATATAAGCTTATGTATGTCAATAATTACTTCATATCACTTAAGATAAGTATATTATGACTCCATTAACACCTTAATAAGTATTATTAGGCCATGGATAAGCTATTTAAACTATTATAAATTATATAATAGAATAATAATTATATATATATATAATAAAATAATATATATTATTATTTTAACCTTATTTTTAAGATATAAGCTTAATCTAGTTAAGGTTATCTTATTTTAAGCATAAGAAATACTCAGTCCTAAGGATATTTAGGCTGACACTCCCTCACCCCAAAAAAAACAATAAAAAAAATGTTAAGACATTTTAATTAATCTTAAGGAATGAAATAAAAATAAAAAATAATTTTTATAATACATATACTGAATGAACAGTATTATTTAGATTTAAATTTTTTCAAGAGATTTTTAAGATCAGAGATTTCATTTTCTGGAATCCACTGGTCATATTCACTTGATTTATTTTTAAATCTTAGTAGATACTCAACTCCCTTTTCTTTTGTAAGGTGTCTCTTTTTAAGTATCTTTTCAATTTCTGCTTTTTCCACTATTTCTTCAGGTTGCTGTTTATGCCTTCCTGATCTTCTTGGAAAGAGAGCAGTATCATTAGAATGGTATGGTTTTATAAGAGAAATAGGAAATACTGGATGTTTTCTATCATATGGTGCATATAGAATAACCTCAACAGCATTATTACCAACCATCTTTTTAACTACAAATGGTCCAATGAATGGATCCTTCAATTTAACATTACCATTTAAATTGAAATGTAGCGTTGAAATAAGGACTTCATCACCCTCTTTGAACATTTGTTCTTTATGGGCTTTATCCCATCTTTTCTTTTCATACTCAAAAGCCTTATTTATACATTCTTGAGCATGTTTTCTGCATAGTTCTTGCATCTGAAGAAAAGATTTAGTACCTGGATGAATATCCAATCTAGGTAACTTATTAAGAGTTTTAGCAGGGGTATTAGGTACATAACCCAACCATAACTATAATGGCTTTTTGCCAGTGACAGAATGTACTGTACTATTATATGCAAATTCTAAACCTGGGATAAGGGTTACCCAATCATGCGTGAATTTGTCATTGTCTTTAAAATTAAGACCAAAAGCACAGTATCTTCTTATATATCCTTAATGATTTTAACATCCTCAAAATTCATTAAAGATTCATTTGAGTCTATATTTAATATTGGATTGTAAAAGATGGACAAATCATCTTCCAACATACAGACTTCATTTTCATCACTATATGAGATATTACTGTCATAATCACTTGAATCATTACTCTTTTCTACTTCATTTTCAGATTCATGTTGATTTTCAACAATATTTATGTTTTCCTCACATTTGTGACCTTTAACCCAAGGTTTTTTACACTTATAACAAGTATTTGTTTCATACTTTTTAGGTACTACAGGTGCAGAAGGTTTTTTCTGCTTCTCCTGAAGTGTTTTTGAATTCTGAGATTTTACAGGTTCAACATTTTGCTTATAAGTGGAATACCTTGATTCATACTTATGGTTCAATAATATTTCATTGCAAATATTAATAAAATCAGAATATTCAGTAACATTAAATGTTCTAGCTACAACAATATCTCTGACAGATATAGGTAATTTGTAAATTATCTTATCTTTCCATAAGTTAAAATCCATATGAGGCTCAATGGCTTTTAATATTTTGTTTAAATTCATTAAAAAT
This sequence comes from Hemileia vastatrix, assembly GCA_030280995.1. Lineage (NCBI taxonomy): Eukaryota > Fungi > Basidiomycota > Pucciniomycetes > Pucciniales > Zaghouaniaceae > Hemileia > Hemileia vastatrix. Next base: position 24,623,302 of record JASXTE010000017.1, on the reverse strand, counting down.
ACCATAGGTTTGTCACCATTCAACGGATTATACCTAGTCTTCTCATACAGTCTCTGCTGAGTAAGCCTGAATTTAGAACCTCCAAATTGTTTTTCAATAAGTTGTTTCCATTCAGCCCAAGAGTAGTCTCTACCCTCACTTAAGACAGCTTCAAACCATAATAAAGCAACATCCTTAAATAAAGAAATTAATTTTGATGTTATCTCTTCATCTGGTAACTTATATGAGAATTTCAAGTTGTCAATTCTTTGAATAAAATGTTGCCAATCAGAGCTGGCTTCCCCATCATAAGTTGGGTACTGATCTATCTTAGGCCAGTTCTTCTGATTGGATTTTATCTCACTAATCTTAGGTAAATTCAACAACTCATTTACTTTTGATAAATGGTCTTGTATTTCTTCCTGCACGGATTTGTGACTTACATTTTCAGATTTGACACTACCACCAGATGGTTTTAATTGTGGTGGTACAGGGAAGGAATGAGATTCACTTTTGCCAATGAAAGGATTATTATTATATTGATTATACTTATGATTATCCTGGTTCATTAGTAGATTGGCAGTTTCAATCTCCACTTTAGTTAATCTTTGTAGCAACTCAGAGACACTTTGATTTGTCTGTGCAAAAGATAACTTTGTTCTTGATTCAGTTTTTAATAAGTGTGTTTCATATAATTTTTCTAACTCACAAAATTTGTTTGAAAGGTCATTATATTTATTACTTAATGAATCATATTTAAGAGTTAGAGACAAATGTTCCTTCTCTAATTCTTTATTACGTGTTGCTAATTGAGAAATGTTCAATGTTAAGGATGAAATTGTATCACTAGTGAGCTTAACTGTCTGTTCCTCACAATCAGTCATTCTATTCCACAATGCTGAAACAATTCTATGGACAGTTGGATTATTGTTAAAATATTCCATGTCCTCCTTTTCAATTCTCTCACTCTCCTGTGAACTACTCATCTCACTAGTAGGTGGTTGCAACTGAGGATTAACTGTATTATCATTGTATATAGTACTGTTATTATGGATAAAAGACAAGTCAGGTGTATCTACTCTAAAACCCAAATTTCTTAAATCCTCCTCTATTTTTTGTACAGATTTAACATCAATAGAATTACCTATATTGTAATTATCAGTATTATGTTTAATCTGAGGGGGTAAGTTACTTACCAAGGGATGGTTGCCAGGCCTGATTTTTGGCGCTTTTTTCCCTTGTAAGGGTGAGCTGAGGAAGTCAGATGAGGGGGTGGATCCCTGTTGCAACTGTGGCTTGTCCACTGTTGGTGAAACCAGTCCCATTTCCATTTGTCTACCAGGATTTTCTCCTGGGAGTGAGTGGACCCTCCTTGGGTAGGGGGTTGCTGATTTGATTGACTGGGCAGGCCTCCCTTTAATTCTGCCATTGCCTGATTCATCTGCTGAAATCCTACCTTGCAATTGTTTTGCAACTGCTCTACTTCTTTGAACATGAGAGATTTTGATTCCTCTAGCTTCAGAACCTGTTTGGCCAGGTGGGACAGTTGATCCTGAAGAGGAGGAGACGTCTTTTTGATAGTTATCTTTTTTAAGAGGGCGTCCTTTTCCTCTATACTCATGCTTTCTGGTTGGGGGTACTGTTGTCCCTCCATGGTGATGTCCTGGAAAGTTTTTATTAGCTTTAGACCTGGTATTATAAGCAGGCTGTTCACTTACACTATCCTGAGGAGCACTCATATTGTTCAGAATAACAATATTTTACGTCTACAAAAGGAAAAAACTCTGTGGAATTAGTAGACAAATAATATTAGCAATTATATTACTAATAAAAAAGCAATGGAGCTTACCCTGAATTTATATCTTTATTTATTTAAATAAAATATAAGAAAAATTCGAAAAAATCTGTTAAAAATATAATAATAAGTTTAACTAGACCTCTATAAGGGTGAATAATTAGCTTACCAAGCTTTAGCCAAATACCAATTTTATTGGGTGTTATATTGGTGTCCAAATACCAAGTGAAATTGGGTTTATATTGGGTACAGTTACTACTGTAAATATCTAATTTTTATGATAAAAAATTAGTACAATTATTATAAGGATTCTTTTCCGCAATCAATGAGTTATGATGACCCACTAATATGCAGCAGACCCAAATATTTGGTTAATTTTGAGTTGTACTAAGGTAAAAATCACGTCCCAAGGCTTATATACTAAATAATAAGTAAAATATAAGGAAAGACCCCCAATTGTCAGTACAGTCTAGTATATAAGTATGATATAATAGTGTTATTTTATGGTCCTACTACTTATTAATAAATGATTTAGTGATTAAACCTCAGGGGAAGACTAATAGAATAGTTATACTCAAGTTAAACTCACAATACTTGGATTTAAATGCGTGCTAGTGGTGGAAAATAGAAGAATAAAATATAGTTATAGCTTTTATAAAGATAATATCAATTTATAAGGGCTTTATAATATATTTCTAGATGTTAATAATTGTAGTGTAATGTTTGTTTGAAGTGTAGTAATTGAATGATGATCATAAACCGTCAAAATCCCTCCTTACTTATACCCAAATCCACTGGAGTGCACAGACCTTCAATCCAGATGATGTCACTGCTATCCCCGGCAATTACAGCACTGTGAGGGCCCATCACCTCCCCATGGCGTCCACTTCAAGCAGTTTCAACACCCAGACCTCCAGTAAGGACCCTCCATCACTATTAATAATAACACAGAGCCATACCATAAATAGAAGTCCCAGATAAAAGCGGATACCATAAAGAAACAGGTAAAATAAAAGATCAAAAAGAGATTTAATGAAACTAAAAGCATATAAAGGAAACAAATAAAATGTCCAAGCCCCCAATAACATCCCCAAGCATCCATATTAACCCAAAAACATATTTCCAACCCATAAATCCGTGAATAACCATCCAAGGAAGTAATTTTAGTTGTCCAAACTGGGTGTATGCGCCTGATATAGGTGTCTATGCTTCTGTAGGCGTTGTGAATCCACTGGTTTCGTCCATATGACCTAAAATAAGCAGAAAAACAAAGGTTATAGGCTATTAAGGGGCTAAAACCCACTTATATACCTAAATATACATAATATACTGCATATTTCACTGAATATGAGATTTATGTATACATATAAGCTTATGTATGTCAATAATTACTTCATATCACTTAAGATAAGTATATTATGACTCCATTAACACCTTAATAAGTATTATTAGGCCATGGATAAGCTATTTAAACTATTATAAATTATATAATAGAATAATAATTATATATATATATAATAAAATAATATATATTATTATTTTAACCTTATTTTTAAGATATAAGCTTAATCTAGTTAAGGTTATCTTATTTTAAGCATAAGAAATACTCAGTCCTAAGGATATTTAGGCTGACATTTTTATACTGGTAAAAGGATATTGTCAGGAAGACTGGTCAACTGGATATTGCTTTTCATTTTTGGAGGCTGGTACAGCCAGAGTTGGAATTCAGAAATTGAAGAAAGAGATTTTTCACAGGGATAGATTGAATTTAAAGGCATGGTGCAAGAGAATTTTTGAAGAAGAAGCTTGGATTTCTGGTTCAGAAGTTCACTTAGGATGGAATAGGATCTGGTGGAAGAGAGAAATGGGCTGTTTGTAATGATTCTTGAGACGTTTTTGAACATGGTTGTTGTTGAAGGAAGAATGGGGGAATTCTTGATTGGAGGGAGGAGATTTGGTGATCCAAACCTGAGTAGGTCTTTGGAGTGCATATTTGTAGGTATTTAGAATGCAGGCTAAAGTTGGGGTTATGGTGTTTTTATTGGTGTTTTCTTGTTTCTACATGTAGGTACTGTTGTTTTGTTGTTTTAGAGGGGGATTTTTGGTTTTTTTGGGCATTTAAGGGCCTAAAAGAAGCTGTCCCTATTTCAGGTGGCCCGCCCACCTTTAAGCTGCTTTCCCTACATTGGGCAGCCCGCCCCCCTCTAAGAGGCTGTCCCTATGTTGGGAGGCCTGTACTCCTTTAAGTGGCTGTCCCTATGCTGGGTGGCCCACCCGCCTATGTGCATGGAAGCCTTTAGAGGCATGTTTTATGCATGTAGAAAGGTGGGAGAGCTTTAACTTGGCAGGGATTAGGCTAGGGTGGTGTGTGCACTGGCGGTATGATGTGTGTGTGGAAAGATTTCTAGGGAATCATCATATCTCTGTTACTCAGAACCTCTCTGTTCCTCACTGTCTCATTGGCTTGTGTTTTGTCGGAATATATTACTGTCCATTTCAACTCTTTCTGGCAGTCTGTCTGGGACTATTATCTTCACTTTTAAAGTGGCCAAGAGTGTTTAATTAGAGGGTCTAGCAAACAGATATCTAATTTGCTGCAACAGGTAAATCTCACTTATTTTTCTAAAGGGACAGGGGTTATTCTTTCTGGTTTTTCTCCAACTCCCTTGGTCAAGGCCTATAGCTAGTACTATAGGATTGTCCACAATGTTTGTGTCAGTGGGTTACTTGTAGAATAAAAAAAGGCTGCAACAGTTTCAATTTTTATGTTAATAGGTTTTTGAACCTTTGAAAAGCAAGTGTATTAATTTTTTATCCCACCTATATTTAGGCTAGAGAATGTATTGATTAATCCATCAATAAGAAACTTTGAAAAAATTATTTAAAATAAAAATATGATGAATGTTGAGGAATTATATATTTCAAAAAAATTTATATTTCCCTAAATCATATTCATGTTGATAGCCTACATTATGGAATCTCCGATATCACACTTTCCACATATTTGTGGGAAAATATTAATTTATTTACATAATGTTAATATAATAAGCTTATCTTTACAAGTTTATTATCTATTATTGGAGTATTGTTGAATCTTATGTGTTAAATACATCTGGAAGAATGCTATACTTTGATCATAATAATAAAAGGATATTTGGCAATTCAATACATTAATTATATGTTAAGAAAATGTTATTCTTTATTTTCATATATTCAATGGCTTAATGCTATGATTTAAATAATAACTGTGTGTTGCAATATACTTTCCAATTTATTATGAATTTTGACATGGTATTATTTTGTGTTCTAAAGGAATTGGCCAGAATGTTTTATTTTGAATAATGATAATTTAATAAAATGCATTTTTAAAATATGGGATTAATATCTTAAATACAATTAAAAAAACAGTTCTATCTGGATTTAAATGGCACCAAATGTCTTTAGAGAATTGGCTGATGCTTGGGAAGACAATTTTATATAGCATATCAGTAGGTGTATAAGTCTGTAGAGCATGGGTAGCTCAAATTATCAAAGTGTTCTTCTCAGCAATGGACCATTTCTTAGGTGGAGCTATAGGTTCTGTGAAATAGGATGGAGAGTGATTTGCTATAGTCCATGGTTTTTTAATTGCTGGCTAATGGTAAAAGTGAAGGTGTTACAGACTTGATCAAAGTGTCCTTCTGAATGACGTTCCAACACTCAGAAGAACACTTTTATAATGCATATCATCTAGGTGTTATATGTATACATATCTATATTTTATGCATTATAAAAGTGTCCTTCTGAGCTTCAGACCATTCTACAGAGGGACACTTTTGAAAAAGTATCTAAAAACTTCAATTTAATTATTAACCAATTTTCCAGTAAAAAGGTTATTAAAAGAGCTCATGTTATTTACAGTACTTGAAGCTCTTAACTTGAAAATGGTTCATCCCTGAGAAAGATAGTTTTATAAATTTTAAGGATAAAATGGTTATATATAATACCTATATGATATGCATTATAAAAGTGTGTAACACCTTCACTTTAATGGTTATCCAACAATCAAATACAATGGAAATTAGCAAAACTCTTTCCACCTTCTTAAACATCACTTAAAGGGTCCTCCTAAACAATGGTCTGTTTCTGAGAAGGACAATTTTGAATTTCAAATAAACTAGGTATTATATATATAGCTTTGTGTCTTTTATAAATTATAAAAAACTATTGTGAACACAATCAAATATTGTGTGGGCTGGTTAACAAGATACATTTTTAAACCTTTAACTCTTAATTTATGTTTCCAGAAAGTATTTGACTAATTATCAGAAAAATGTTGGTACCAGTGGGTGATATAAAGCATCAACAAGGCTGTAAAAGATTCAACTTTAAAATTGATAGATTTTAAAACCTTTGAAAAGCAAGGGTATTAATTTTTTGTTCCACCTATATTTGTGCTAGAGTAGTTATTGAGTAATTAATCAATGTGTTACTTAAGAAATAAAATATTTAAAATAAAAATGTGAAAATTTTTAAATAATTATTATATTACAACTCCTAAGATTTTCCTAAATTTTATACATGTCAATGGCCTTGGTGAAGAAAATTCCAATATCACAGTTTTCACATATGTATAAGATAATATTTTATTTTTCTTTATAATAATATTATGACCTTTTCTTAACAGTTTATTATCTATAATTGGGATATTGTTGAATATTTTGTGCCAAATGAATCTGGAAGAATGTTATACTTTGATAATAATAATAAAAGGATATTTGGAAGTTTAATATATTTATTACATGTTAAGAAAATATTACTCTTTTCTTTTCATATATTAAATGGCTTAATGCTCTTTTTTTCATAAAAACTGTGGTTCTCAATAATCTTTCCATTATATTATTATTTTTTAAGGTAGTATTATTTTGTGTACCAAAGGAATTGGACTTATTTTTTTACCATGAATAATAATAAATCAATAAAATGAATTTATCAAATATGAGATTAGTTTTTTAAATAAAATTAAAAAACAGTGGTATCTGGCTTTACATGGCACCAAGTAACTTTCTGAGCACTGGCTAATGCTGAGGAAGTGTCAAGGGGTCTTTTTGGTCTAGAAGATTTATTCGAGGTTATATGAGGGTTTTTTGGGTTTTAATGGACTCTCAAAAATTAAAGTATGTATTTTTGAATAAAACTGATTGTATTACTCAAATAATAAGAGGTAGTGTTAAATATTAATATATTTTATAGATTAGATATACGTTGATGTAAGTACTAATGTTATAAAAGTATAGAAATAGTAATTGTGTTGTGTAAAAGTAATAAGTAAGTAAGTAAGGAATGAATCAAAAAGACAAAAAAGAAAAGGCCTTTTATAGGCAAAATGTGAGAAAATAGAACACAGAATTACCACCCCCTAGTACAAGAGTATGAGAGGGAAAACTTAAATAAAGAGAGTATGTGAAATAATAAGAGTAAGTCTAAATAGTGCGTAAATAAAAGTATTTATTTTATTTGAAATAAAACTATGAACCCTTTAGTCCATCACATTTTAGTGTAAGAACATTTGATTTGAAATATAGAATCAATAAAATCTAATTAAAGAATTTGAAAAAAGTATTTTTTCTTTTTATAATTATATATATATTTTTTAATACTAATTTTTATTCCCATTTCATCTGTATTATTGAGCACGGTGTTTGGGAGTAAAAATATATGTGGGATAATTACTTATTTTTATTAATTAATTACTTAGTGTACTTAGTTAGTTAATTGTAATTAATACATAAGTATTTAATAAATAATTAATTATTAATAACGATCTAAAAGGCGTGGCTTCACCTCAATAAGATAATTAATTATTTTACTGGGTAAGTCTAGTAGCCTGGCTGACACTCCCTCACTCTAAAAAAAACAATAAAAAAATGCTATTATTTTTTCTTTTTATAATTTTTTAATAGAGTAGGAAGATTTGATATCTCCTTCCCAGATATCCAAAAATCATATTCAGATGATTTATTCTTGAATCTCAATAAGTATTCTGTACCTTTTTCAGCAGTGACTAATCTGTCATTCAGAATTTTTTCAATTTCTGCTGCTTCAGTGATTTCATTTGGGATTTTTCTTGGTCTTACCCTCCTTTTTGGAAATAAATAACTATTGGATGTGTAAGGTTTCAGAAGAGATATTGGAAAAACAGGATGTTTTCTGTCATATGCAGAATACAAAATAACCTCAACTGCATTATCTCCAATCATTCTTCTGACAAAAAATGGACCAAAAAATAGGTCTTTCAATTTGTTATTGCCTTGTAAATTGAAGTGGACTGTAGAAACCAACACTTCATCACCCTTTTTAATAGTGTATTCTTTATGGGATTTGTCCCATCTCTTCTTCTCATATTCAAATGTTTTTTCAATACATTTTTGAGCATGATTCCTGCAAAGTTGTTGCATTTGAAGAAATGATTTTACACCAGGATGTATATCCAATTTAGGTATTTTATTATTGAGAATTTGGGCAGAAGTATTTGGAACATATCCAAGCCAGAGCTCAAAAGGCTTTCTTTGAGTAACAGAATGAAAAGTGCTATTATAAGCAAATTCCAACCCAGGAAGTAAGGTAACCCAATCATGAGTGAATCTGTCATTATCTTTATACTCAAGGCCAAAGGCACAATACCTTCTAATCATGTCATATAAAGTCTGAATCATTCTTTCAGCTAAGCCATCAGTCTGTGGGTGATGGGCAGTAGAAAGTTTCAGATCACAACCACAAACATCCATCAGAGACATCCAAAATTCAGAAGTAAATTTAGGGTCTCTGTCAGAGATTATGGCTTTAGGAAAACCAGCAGTATTAAACATATGAGAACATCATAAGAAAGCTAATTCTTTAGTGGAAACATCCTTGTGGGTAGGGATAAATTTACACATTTTTGTGAATTTGTCCACAATAACCCAACAAGAGTTATAACTGTATTTACCAGCAATAGGTAATCCTGTTACAAAATCCATGTTTATTATTTGCCATGGTGCATCAGGAGTTTCAATATGTTGCATTAATCCAGCTCTCTTACCAGTAAATATTTTTGATTTTTGGCAAGAATCACAAGATTCAACATATAATTTGGTGTCCTCAGACATATCAACCCACCAAGCAGTGTTTTTAATTCTGATCATTGTTTTGTAAAGATCAAAATGTCCAGCTAATATGTCATCATGACAAATTTTCAAGATGATTTGTTTCATAGAAGGAGGAATAACAATGACATTACTCAACTTTCTTCTATAATATAGATATCCTTCATCAATTGAAAATTTTCCTTTCTCCAAAACCTTTTGGTACTTTGTTGGAAGGGTTTTAATTAATGCTTGTATTGAAGCATTCTTTTGATCATTTAATATGGTGCATAACTTTTTCAAGTCAGTGTCCTGATCATATGAATCCATAATAATCTGCAATAGCTCTTCCTCCATATCAACCACATATATCCCATGTATATGAATAATTTCATCCTCAGGATCATACGCAGGATTAGAGTCATTATTTGGTAAAGGTAACCTAGATAACATATCCACATTTGAGTGAAAAATACCAGCCCTATGAATAATTGTCATTCTCCCTCTGTATTCTTAAGCAGCCAACTTCCATCTGAACATATGTCTGTTAGGTGTTCTCAAGTTTAAAAGGGATTTAACTGCACTGCAGTCAGTGACAAGTTCAAATTTCTGGTCATCTAGGTAATAATGTAGCTTTTCTAGAGCCCACACTACAGCTAAACATTCCAATTGAGTAGCACCAAATTTCAATTCACTATTTATCAAGGTTCTTAAAATATAACAAATTACTACTTCTGAAACTTTATCATTCATCACTTGTTTTTGATGGAGGGCAGCACCCAGACCAGTAAAACTGGCATCAGTATATAAAAAAAATGGCTGATTAAAGTCAGGTAAAGCAAGAATAGGTGCTGACATCAAACAGTGTTTCATAGTGTCAAAAGCTATTTGTCTTTCAGTATTCCAGACAAAAGCAACATCCTTTCTAGTTAATTGGGTAAGGGGTAAAGCTATGACTTGGTAATTTTTAATATACTGTCTATAGTATCCACACATCCCCAAAAAACTCTGTAGCTCTCTAACTGTATTAGGAGCCTTCACCTGTTGTATGGCTGCCACTTTGTTTTGGTCAACACATATCTGTAAGCCTGAAACAACATGATCAAGAACTTTTAAAGAGTGGAAACCAAATTTACATTTCTTCAAAGCAAGTGCCTTATTTATTTCATCCATTTTCTGGAATACTTTACACAGGTGGTTAAGATGGTCCTCAAATGTTTTTGAGAATATAATGATATCATCAATATAAACCATCAGCCATCCTTCAATTATCTCTTGATGGAATGTGTTATCCATGACATTTTGAAAAACTGAAGGGGCATTTTTAGGGCCAAATGGCATCCTAATATACTTATAAATACCCATATGAGTAGCAATCATCAGAAAATTCTGAGAAATTTTCTCAACAGGTACCTGGTGATATCCCTTATTACCATCCAAACAGCTGATATATTTAGCACCCTTTAAGGTAGCATGTATAGAACTAATTCTAGGCAAAGGATAGATATCATCAACCATATAAGTATTTAGTGCTCTATAATCACCACATAACCTGGCTTTATCTTTCTCATAAGAAATTAGGACAGGTGAGATAACACAATATTTAGGTGTTTCAACTACCTTTTCAATAATATTCATTTTTAAAAGGGTAGATATATTGTCTTCAATATCTTATCGCTTTGTGGGAGAAGCAGGATAAGGCTTTTTCTTTAAACTAGATATTATATCAGCTAATGAATAAGACAATGAAAGTTTCATTTCTTCCTTAACTAATCCTAGTTCATGTGACTCATGAGCAAAAGCCATAGGAAAAGACTTTATCAAATTAATGATGGAATCTTTATCCTCACCAGAAAGTTGTTCTCCAAAAGAAGAATTGTCAATTTCAGACATAAGGGCATGCATTTCTTTTGTAGATCTTCCTTTATATTGAACTACAGAATTACATGTGTTCAATTCTGTTTTTAATAATTTTTTGGAGGAAGAAATCTTAAATTTCCTCTTCCCATTCTTCCCCATTGTGAAACATTGGTTTGAGGGATCCAATTTTATGCCATATTTGGTTAAAATATCATTCGCTACAATAAACCAATTGCTTAAGTTATCATTTTTCATGACAAAAAAATCACAAATAGCTCTTACAAACCCATGGTTATATTTAAAAAACACTGTGGCTTTGTACTTACCAATGGGGGACAAAACAGAGCCATAACCTCTCCAATTTTCAGAAATGATAGGCATCACTTTTGATTTATAGTCTTGATCCACAGAAGCAAGTGCTCTTTCAGAAACTACACTTCCTCCAGCTCTAGAATCCAGAACAACTTCAATGCTGGTTCCATTAATCAAGACTGGTGCCTTGAGAGGGGCAATAACAATTGAGTTATCCTCAATGTTCTTTATGATCTCAGAATTTTCCACTGTAGATAAAGCATTATTATCAATATAAATATTATTTAAATAATGAATATCCTCTTCCAGCATCAAGATTTCTTGTTGAGATTCATATGAAATATTTCTCGCACAATCACTTGACGTATCATCCAGTTCTACTGTGTCATCAGCATGCTTCTCTGTTTGTTCTACAAGATTTATCTTCTTGTCACAAACATGGCCTTTCTGCCAAGGCTTGTTGCACTTGAAGCAAGTGTTTGTTGCATACTTTTTTGGTGCAACAGGGGCAAAAGGTTTACCAACCTTTTCCAGAGGTTTCTGTTGATAAGTGGAGGGTTTCTCCAAAGAGGTCCTAGGAATGAATCTTCTGGCATCATACTTGTTGTTTAGAAGGATCTCATTGCAAGTATTAATTAAAGAAGAGGGTTCTCTGGAGAACTCAGTCCTAGCCACTATCAAGTCTCTCAGAGACATTGGTAATTTATAAAGGATCCTGTCCTTCCATAACTCAAACTCCATATTTGGGTCCATTGCCTTTAAGATTTTTACAAGTTTCATTAAGAACTCAATAGGTTTATCAGTAGAAGAGCTATATCTAGTTTCCTAATACTGCCTTTGTTGAGCCATTCTGAACTTAGAGCCACCAAATTGTGCTTTAATCAATTTCTTCCAATCCTCCCATGAGTAGTCATTCCCATCCAGGAGAACAGATTCATACCACATTAGGGAAAAATTAGTAAACAAAGAAATTAACTTGGACACAATTTCCTCATCTGGGAGTTTGTAAGAATTTTTTAAGTTATCAATTCTGCAAATAAATTTTTGCCAATCAGAGGAAGAATCTCCATCAAATGTTGGGTACTGGTCAAGTTTTGGCCAATTCATTTGATTTGAAGGAGTCTCCTTAGTACAAGCTTGTTTCTGAGTAAGGAGCAACTGTAACTTCTCTAGTTGTGCAGTAATCGTATTGTTTAATCCCTCTGTTAAAGGTCCTGGTGCATCATTAATTTTTAATGGAAACTAAGGGGTATCAACATGTATTTCTGGAACCAATTTACTTTTAGATGAACTAGCCACAGGTAACTCTGGAGCATCCTGTACTATTTGTTCCTTCAAAGAAATCTCAAAATACTTTTGATCAATAAACAATGAGTTCAATTTCTCCTCAATTTTTGTTAGTCTAGTTTTCAATCTTGGAAGACTAGATAAACTCTCATTGATTGTTGCAAAAGATAACTGATTCTTATTTTGAAAAGATGAAAAATGGTCATTCAATCTTTTCAGATTCATCTGATCTATCTCCACCTCCTGGCAACAGGCAGACACAGTAACTTTCAGTTTAGAAAAATCATTTTTGATATTTTGCCATAAAGCCACTTTATTTTCATGGCTTGCTTTGTAATGAGACAATTCATCAGAGACTCTCTGTGATTCACTTCTTAATGCTTGATAACCGTGATCAGTTAACAAACTATTATATTTCTGAGTCAATTGCATGTTGTTCATTACATGGTTTTGTTTGGCAATAATATTTCTCAAATATTCATCATTGATGTTAGCTACATCTGGAGTGTTTCTCAGTAAGGAAACAGAGTAACTTTCAAGCATCTCATAAAACTCAGGTTCAAGTGTCTCATCAATAATAGCCATATCAGGATTTATCATTGAAGTAGCAATCAGAACTAAAGGATTATATACATTTGAAATTTGAGTAATTTGTCTACTGTTCTCTAGAGGTCTCACAGTCTTATATTCTCTTCCATAATTACCTGAGGGAACTGAATTAGTTACAAGAAATGGTACTTGAGAATAAATAGAGGGGCTTACCAAGGTTTGATGGGCAAGATCATATTGTTTTTTCTTCTTCTTCCTCCTTGATAGGGGTGAGGAGGTGTTGGGTTGACTTGGTTGTGTCTGGATGGACCTGCTTGGGGCATCTGTTGGTTTTGAGCCAGGTAATCCCACTGAGTGTTCAGCCAATCCCGCTGCCACTTGGATACTTCCACTTTCTCTGGCTGCTGGGGAGCCAATTGCTGAAGATCCCTGTGGGGAGGAGGTTTCATCTTCTCTTGAAGAAAAGCATCTATTTTTCTTACCTTTTCTTCTAGAGCATCTACCTTTGACCTCAATTTCAAGTTTTCTGTCCTTAATTCCTTTATATGTGTTGACAGGTTCTTTACTTGCTGAGGAAAGGGCATCTTTTTTATCTTGAAGCCTTTTGGAAGTCCTTCTGGGGGGTTTATGATAGGTTTCTGTTCCTGAGTTTCCACCAGAACTTCCACTTCCTCCATTTCTACATCCTGATTGGGGCAATGATTGATTAATTTTAGCTAATTTTCTATTTAAATGGGAACTTACAGAAGTAGCCTCATCATAATCAATCAAATCCAATTCTTCTTCATGTGCAGCAGAGATACCTTGATCAGTCATTTCTAATTTTTTACTGCAATGAGAGAGGGAGAAAATAAGATGAATTAATTTATATTTTTACTTTATATTAAAAAGAAAAATAATAAAATAAAGTTTTTCAGGATAAAATCAACTAAAATAATAATCAATTTATTAATTCAAAACAATTTAAAACCAGGATTATAATATAATCAACTGAAGATATAAATTTAAATTTTTTATTAACAATTTTATGAGAGTTATTATCAGGATTTTTAAATCAACTGAATACTTAACTACCAGGACTTAATGTCAACTGAAATAATTAAATATGAATTTTATAAAATTTTATTGTCAGGACAATTTGTCAACTTAAACAAATAAAATTAAATTTATCAGGACAAAAGTCAACTGAATATTATAATAATTAATTTTTAAAATATAATTTTTATTACTTCTAGGACTAAGAACACAATTGCTCTATTATTGTCAACTAGGAAAAATAAAAAAAATAAATAAAAAAATTCCAATTTACTTGACACCTCCCCCTGTAAAATGAGCAAATCAATGCCACTTACAGAGTGCTGAGTAAAAGGAAATATGTAGAGTATGAAGAGTGCAAAGTGACCCACGAATAGTAATCAATAATTACTATGAGATATATAAATATCAGATAGTATATAAGCTTAAGTTTTTAAGCGCGGTTCAATTCCCGTTTTCAGAAAAAAATAAGTCACGTGATGTATCACCACGGGAAATCTGGGGGTGAACTGCTAGCAGTTCCCTCTTTTTGAAACTATTAGGAATTTGTCAGGAAACTGTTGGGAAACCATCCTGAAACTGTCAGAAAGAGGTTTTTAAATCTGATGAAAAAACATTGAAAGAATAAACTGTCACAGATTGAATCCAGAACAATCCCTCCTTGAGCAGAGCTTAAGAACCACATTGAACATCAGTTAATCTCAGATTTGGCAAAAGGTTGAACAACATCACTTAGCATACCTTAATATTCAAATATTAAACTTGAATATATGTTGCGTGTATGATATAGATGCATATGCATTTGAATTTGCATGGTGGATACTTATTGCATGCTAAAAATTGATGTGAATTGCCTATCCAAAGTGTATGCATAATGACTATGAAGAATAAATATGCATAAAAAATATGCATAAAAAATATGCATAGTGATTATGCATAAAAAAATATGCATTAAAAAAATGCATATTGAATATACAAAAAAAAGTGCATATATGTATATGAATAAAATATATTAATATGCATATAAATCTTTATAATGAATATGCATATGAATATGCATAATGATTGAAAAATGCAAAAAAATGATGCTTAACGAGTATATTTTATGCATAAATAGAAATATGCAATATGAATTCATATTGCATACAGATAACACTGGCAAACCATTTTGACCAAAACTCATACTAAATTTTCATTCTGGACTAAAGGTGTGAGGGAAGGAAGAAAAACAGTCCGACGTTAGAAAAATGATACATGCACTCATTTTGTAGCAGAGCAAATGAGAAGTGCTGAATTATGGTTGGTGCCCATAATTTTATTTAATTGTTTTCAATATTGAAAAGACTTTAGGTCGGTTGGTATGGATCTAGCTGTGCCAGGGTCTAATCTATTTATTTTAACAATTTCTTAATAATTAACGGGCTTTAATACAAAAAAAGGTTGTATTTTTTGTGGGATATTGGATATGATAAGGTCTTTTTTAAAAAAAACTTATATTGTTTAAAAATATTCCTGAATCAGATGTGGGATAATCACTACAAAAAATTGTAGTACTGTGGGCAATAAAATATATGCACAAGCAGTAAAGAAAGGACCAAGTGAACCCTTTTTGTGCAGTGGGAATTATTAGAGTGGAATTGTGGATGAAAAATATAATTTATTATTACCATTTTATTTAATCAAAAAATTTATAATATTAAAAAGAACTATTGATTAATTGGTATTTGCCTTTGTGCCTCACTCATATTTATCATTTGATTGATTTTTGTCACCATTATGTTTTAATATTATAAGTATAGCAAAAACTCGTGTGCCAAATGCATACCGGGTGATGTTACACCTTTTATAATATTATTAAATAAAGGTAAAAAAATATGAAAATGATTTGTTTTACAAAAAATAAATTGATATACAAAAGCAATATGAGGGATAAAAAGGTAAAATTAAAGGAATCAAATATGAAATAAAAAATTAAAATAAATATACTGCCATCAAGAGCAAGTAGACATGTTGGGGCAAATGTCCACCAGTGAGGCTAAACTTGGACTATAATTGCTTTTTTGAAAAACAAATAAGTGCCAATCTGAGGTTTAAAAAAACTTCAGCATAACCATTTAGCCATATCAAACAACTTCTAGTTCAATGATTGAGAGAGAATTGATCACACCATACTGCATGTGACAAAAAGTGTCCAGCACAAGTTGGGCCGAACTTGTGCTGGACACATTTATGATGGAGAGTAGCTAGGGTAGAATTTTTCTTCAGTTAATCTGGTATTTCTTATAAACATGTCCATTGGTACTTGATCTTTGTGCCTCACTCATATATATCATTTGATTAATTTATTGTCACCATTATATTATTAATATTATAAGTATAGCAAAAACTCGTGTGCCAAATGCATACCGGGTGATGTTACACCTTTTATACTATTATTAAATAAAGGTAAAAAAATATGAAAATGATTTGTTTTACAAAAAATAAATTGATATACAAAAGCAATATGAGGGATAAAAAGGTAAAATTAATCTCAAAGAGATCAATTATGAAAAACAAAATACTAGTAAAATTCTTGCTATCAAGAGCCAGTAGAAGTGTTAAAAAAATGGGAGCCATCAGGGCTAAATTGTAATAAGTGACCTTTTTTTTAAAGATAAAAAATTATACACCTGAGGTTGGGAAGAACAACAGGTGGATGATTCAGCTAAACAAAACTGCTTGTAGTGAAGTTTAATAAAAAAATGTTATTTGTTGCCATATAGAGAATTGATCCCATCTGACTGCACGTGACTAAAAGTGTCCAGCACAAGTTCGGCCGAACTTGTGCTGGACACTTTTATGATGGAGAGTAGCTTGGGTGGAAATTTTCTTCAGTTCGTTCATCTTGTATTTCTCATAAACATGTCTACTGGTATATGATCAGTCTGTATCTTTCATATTTATCATCCGATTAATATTTTATCACTATTATATTATTAATGTTATTAGTATAGCAAAAACTTGTGTGCCGAATGCATACCATGTGAAGTTATACCTTCAATACTTTTTTAAAATAGATGTAAAAAAATATGAAAAGGAATAGTTTTACAAAAATTAAATTGAAATTTAAAAGTAAAAAGTGGAATGAAAGAGTAAAATAAAAGTCAAAGAGTTAAAATATGAAAAAAATACTGGTAAAATTCCTGCTATCAAGAGCCAGTAGAGGTGTTAAAGCAAATGGGAGCCATCAGGGCTTAATTGTAATAATTGACCTTTTCTTTAAAGATAAAAAATTATACACCTGATATTGGGCAGAAAAGCAGGTGGATGATTCAGCTAAACCAAACTACTTCTAGTGAAACTTGATAAAAAAATTTTTTTGTTGCCATACAGAGAATTGATCCCATCTGACTGCACATGACCAAAAGTGTCCAGCACAAGTTTGGCCGAACTTGTGCTGGACACTTCTATGATGGAGAGCGGCTGGGATAGAATTTTTCTTCAGTTCATCTGGTATTTCTTACAAACATGTCTACTGGTATTTTATCTTTGTGACTCACTCATACATATTGTTTGATTAATTTTTTGTCTTAATTATATTATTAATTATATAAGTATAGAAAAAAATCGTGTGCCAAATGCATACTGAGTGATGTTACACATTTTATAATATTATTAAAAAAATGTATAAAAATATTAAAATAATTTATTTTAAAATTTATTAATTGATATCCAAGAGCAATATGAGGAATAAAAAATTAATTTAAAGCAATCAAATATGAAAAAAGAAATCCAAGTATTATTGCTAATATCAAAGGCCAGTAGAGATGTTGAAGCAAATGAGAGCCGTCAGGGATAAATTGTACTTAATTGATTGTTTTTTAAAGATAAAAAATTGTGTACCTGTGGTTTGGATGAAATCTAGGGGGATAATTCAGCTATATCAAACTACATCTAGTGAAGTTTCTTATCAAATAATTTTTTTCATTTCCATATTGAGAATTGATCCCATCTGACTGCACCTGACCAAAAGTGTCCAGCACAAGTTCGGCCAAACTTGTGCTGGACACTTTTATGATGGAGAGTAGCTAGGGTGCAGGTCTACTTCAGTGAAACTGTTATTTTTTTAAAACATGTCAAATGGTATTTGATCTTTCTGTGTTATTCATATTTTATTATCTGATTAATTTTTTGTCATTAGAATTTTATTAATTTTATTAGTACAGAAAAAACTTGTGCGCCAAATGCATGCCATGTTATATTACACCTTTTATAATATTATTAAAAAATGTTAAAAAATATGAAAATGATTTCTTTTACAAAATTATAAATTAATATCCAAATGTAACATGAGTGATAAAAAAGTAAAGTAAAAGAGATCAAATATGAAAAAGAAAAATTCAAGAAAAATTCCTGCCTTCAAGAGCCAGTAGAGGTGTTGAATCAAATGGGTACCATCAGGGCTTAATTTGATAAAATTTAATTTTTTTTAAAGATAAAAAATTTTTCACCTGAGGTTTAGAAAAACTCAAGGTGGATAATTCAGCCATACCAAACTACTTCTAATGTAATTATTTAGAATTTTTTTAAATTTAATTTCCACAGAGAGAATTGATCCCATCTGACTGCACCTGAACAAAAGTGTCCAGCAAAAGTTCGGCCGAACTTGTGCTGGACACTTTTATGATGGAGAGTAGCTATGGTGGAAGGGTTTCTCAGTACATCAGTTTTTTGTTTTTCACATTTCTATTGGGTTTTTAACTTTTTTTTATCATTCATATTTATCTTGTAATTAATTTTTTGTCACCATATATATTATTAATGTTTCTAGTATAGCAAAAACCTGCATGCCAAATGCAAAATTGGTGATGTTACAACTTTAATAATATTATTATATAAAGTTAAAAAAATATGAATATATTTAGTTTTTTAAAAAAAATTGATATTTAAAATTAAAAAGAGTAATAGAAAAGTAAAATGAAAATAAATGGGATCAAATACGAAATCAAAAATACAAGTAAAATTTTTACTATCAAGAGCCAGAAGTGGTGTTGGGACAGTTGGGGACCCCTGGGTCAAGACTTGGTCTAAACTTACTTTTATGTATAGCTAACAAATTTTGAACTGAGGTTTGGACAGACATCCAGGGGACAATTTTATAATATTAACCATTCTTTACTTCAATAATTGAGTGAAATATTATTTTTTCTTGCCATAGAGAGAATTTATCTCATATGACTTCATGCAACCAAAAGTGTCCAGCACAAGTTCGGCCGAACTTGTGCTGGACACTTTTATAATTGAGAGTAGGCATACAGCAAATCTTCTTAAACTCAAAAGGGATTTCTTATAAACATTTCCACTGGAATTTGATCTTTCTGTGTCATTTAAATTTACCATTTGATTAATTTTTTGTCATCATTATATTGTTAACGTTATTACTATAGTAATAACTTGTGTGAAAAATGCATACCAGGTGGTGTTCCACCTTTAATCATATATTATTAAATAAAGGTATAAGAGTATGAAAATTATTTATTTTAAAAATTAAAAATTGATATCCAAAGCAATATGAGCAATAAAAAAGTAAAATAAAAGGGATAAAATAAGAAAAAAAAATCTAAGGAAAATTCCCACTATCAATAACAAGTAGAGGTGTTAGATCAAATGTGCACCACCAGGGCTAAACTTGTACTATATTTTCTTTTTTGTTAAACCAAAGAAAGTGTCCTGATGAGTTTTGAAAATTCATCAGGAGGACATTTTGGAAATATCAAACTACTTATTTTGAAATGATTGAGCAAAATGTCATTTTCATTTCCATAGAGTAATTTATCCCATCTGACTGCATGCAACCAAAAGTGTCCAGCACAAGTTCGGCCGAACTTATTCTGGAAACTTTTATGATGGTGAGTATCTAGGGTGCAGGTCTTCTTCAGTTCATCAGGTATTCCATATAAACAAATCCACTTGTATATGATCTTTCTGTGTCATTCATATTTATCATTTGATTCATTGCTTTTCACCATTATAATATTAATGTTATTAGTATTGAAAAAATTTGCAAGCCAAATGCATACTGGGAGATGCTACATCTTTCATAATCTTATTAAATAAAAGTAAAAAAAATATTAGAATTATTAGTTTTACAATAAATAAATTGATATTTGAAAACAAAAAGAGGAATAAAAAAGTAAAATAAAAGTGATTAAATATGAAATTAAACATTCAAATAAAATTTCTGCCATCAAAGATAATTTGAGTTTTCAGACCAAATTTGCACCACCAGTTCTAGATTTGGAATATTTTTTCTTTTTTTAAAAATTAATAAAAGTGTCCACCTGATGTTTTCCAAAAAATCAGGAGGATAGTATAGCAGTATAAAGCTACTTCTTGTGCAATGATTGAGCAAAAATTCATTTTAACTTCCATTGAGTAAATTTATCCCATCTGACTGCATGCAACCAAAAGTGTCCAGCACAAGCTCAGCTGAAATTGTGCTTGACACTTTTATGATGGAGAGTAGCTAGGGTGCAAGTCTTCTTCAGTTAATATTATATTCATTTTAAAAATGTCTATGGGTATTTGATCTTTCTGTGTCATCCATATTTACTATTTGATTATTTTTTAGTCACCATTATATTATTAATATTTTTAGTATAGCAAAAAAATGTGTAATGAATGTACACTGGATGATTTTACAACTTTAATAATATAATATAATAAATATAAAAAAATGTGAAAGTTATCAGTTTTACCAAAATAAAATTGATATTTAAAAGCTAAAGGATAAATAAAAAAGTAAGATTAAAATTAAAGAGATCAAACATGAAATAAAGATATTAAGTATAATTTCTGCTATCATGAGCCAGTAGAGGCTTCAGAAAAAATGGGCACCATCATAGATTAACATGGATCAAATTTACTTTTTACCAAAGGAAAAAATTGTCTACCTTAGGTTTGGAAAAACTTCCAGGGGACAATTTGTCTATGTAAAACTACTTTCAGTGCAATGATGGAGTGATAATTCAGTCTCATTTCAATAAAAAGAATTGATTGCGTCTGAAGGCATGCAACCAAAAGTGTCCATCACAAGTTTGGCAAAACTTGTGCTGGACACTTTTATCATGTAGAGTATCCAGGGTGCAAGTCATTTTTAATCATCTGAAATTTCTTATAAACATTTCCACTGTTATTAAATCTTTGTGCCTCACTCATATTTATCAATTGATAAATTTTTTGTCACCATTATATTATTAATATTATCAGTATAGCAAAAAATTGTGTGCCAAATGAATACTGGGTGATGTTACACCTTTTATAATATTATTAAATAAAGGTAAAAAAATATTAAAATGATTTATTTTACAAAAAATAAACTTCTATCCAAAAGCAATATGAGAGGAATTAAGTAAAATAAAAGAAATCAAAGATAAAAATTAAAATCCAAGATAAATTCCTGCCATAAACAGAGAAAAGAGATGTTGAATTAAATTAGAACAATCAGGGCTAAACTTGCACTAATTTTTCTATTTTTTAAAAATAAAAAAAAATCCACTTGAGCTTTACCAAAACTTCAGCATGAAAATTTTGCCATATCAAACTACTTCTAGTGTAATTTTTTATCAAAAATTTATCTTCATTTCCATAGAGAGAATTGCTCCCATCTGACTGCACCTGACCATAAGTGTCCAGCACAAGTTCGGCCGAACTTGTGCTGGACACTTTTTTAATGTAGAGTAGCTAGGGTAGAATTTCTCTTCAGTTCACCTAGTATTTCTTACAAGCATGTCTACTGGTATTTTATATTTGTTCCTCACTCATTAATATCATTTGATTAATTTTTGGTCGCCATTATATTATTAATTTTATAAGTATAGGAAAAACTTATGTGCCAAATGCATACCAGGTGATTTTATGCCATTTATAATATTATTAAATAAATGTATAAAAATATGAAAATAATTTATTATAAAAATTATTAATTAATATCCAAAAGCAATATTAGGAATAAAAAATTAAGTTAAAGGGATCAAATATGAAAAAAGAAATCCAAGTAAGATTCCTACTATCAAAGACCAGTAGAGGTGTTGAAGCGAATGAGAGCCATCAGGGATAAATTGTACTAAATTGACTTTTTTTCAAAGATAATAAATTGTGCACCTGTGGTTTGGATGAAATCTAGGTAGAAATTTTGGCTATGTAAAACTACTTCTAGTGAAGTTTTTTATCCAAATATTTTTTCATTGCCATAGCGAGAATTGATCTCATATGACTGCAACTGACCAAAAGTGTCCAGCACAAGTTCGGCCGAACTTGTGCTGGACACTTTTTTGATGGTGAGTATCTAGGGTGCAGCTCTTCTTCAGTGCAACTGGTATTTTTTTAAAACATATCCACTGGTATTTGATCTTTCTGATTTATTAATATTTTATCATTTGATCAATTCTTTAATACCAGTATATTATTATTTTTATTAGTATAGCAAAAAAACATGTGCCAAATGCTTACAGGGTGATGTTAAACCTTTAATAATTCTATTAAATACAGGTAAAAAATTATGAAAATGATTTGTTTTACATAAAATTAATTGATATCTAAAAGAAAAAAAAGGGATAAAAAGAAATAGGTTGAATAATAGGGATTTTATAAGAAATTCAAAATTCAAGCTAAATGCCTACTTTCAAGGCTCAGAAGAGGTGTTGGATAAAATGGGCATCATCAGGAATAAAATTTTACTTAATTTGATTTTTTGAAAAACTAAATGAAGTTTCCAACTGATTTTTTTCCAATATTTAGTTAAACACTTTATCTATATCAAATTACTTCTAGTACCATGATTGACCAAATTAAATCCTCATTTCCATATGCAGAATTGATCCCATATGGCTGGACCAGGCCAAAGGTGTCAACCACAAGTTTGAGAATTCTTCTGGTGGACACTTTTATGATTGAAAGTAAAAGGGTGCAAGTCTTCTTTAGTTAATCTAGTATTCCTCATAAACATTTCCAACTTATTTTTGGCCAAAAATCAGGTGGAAAGTTTTTCCATATAAAATTACTTCTAATGCCATGATTGACTAAAAATTGATTCTCATTTCCATATAGAGAGTTGATCCCATATGACTGGATCTGGAAAAAGTGTCACCACAATTTTTGATAAACTTAAGTTTGAAAATTTTATGATGGAAAGTAATTGCAAGTCTTCTTTATTTCATCAAGTAATCCTCATAAAAATTTCCACCTGTATTTTGGCCAAACTTCAGGTGGACACTTTGGCCATATTAAATTAATTCTAACTCCATGTTGATAAAAAACTGATACTTATTGCCATATATAGATATTAAACCCATCAGACTGTGCCTTTCCAAAAGTCTCTACCTGAATTATGGCTAAACCTCAGTTGGACACTTTTATGATGCAGAGTAGCTAGGGCAAAAGTATTCTTCAGTTAATTTGGTATTCATAATAAATTTATCCTCCTGAATTTTATCCTAACTTGAGGTGGACAATTTTGGAAAGCACCAGTTAGTCACTATCCATCAAAAAAGTGTTCACCAAAATTTTGGCTAAACTTGGGGTGGACCCCTTTGATCAGCCACAGTCAGATGAGATCAACTCTTTAGATGGGAATGAGGATGATGTTTTGGTCAATCATGGAAATAGAAGTAGTGTGATGTGGCCAAATTACCCCCTGAAGGTCAGACAAACCTCACAAGGACACTTTTTAGCAGGTGGTAACTGGGAAAAATCCATTTATCAGAAGGAAAATCTTTTATTGGATAGATGCCAAGGTTTCATACTTGTGTATTATGGTCAGTATTAATTTTGAAAGAGTCTGTCCAAGCAATTTCATTGCCCATTATGACTCATTTTGTTTTAAATGTTTCAAACTGCGTGATACAGTATTAAGGTGTCACATAGTATAATTAAGTTCTATTAAGTGCCCTCCTATGATGCCTAAATTTATAATTTAATATCTTACATAATAATTTTTTTTATATAAATTCATCAATATTTTTTTTTATTATCAAATTTAATAGAGCAAGTATCCTGAATTATTATATATGCATAAGCTTAGGTTAGATCAATTTGTGCTCAATTTGTTCTCATCAGAGGACCAAAATCAAGTTCTGGAGGATCAACTTGTGCATAATTTGGAATCAGTTGATATTCTGTCTATAATCAATCTGAGAATAAATGTAAATCTAACTCTAATTTACTTATGTTTATAAAGTATTCATAAACCTGGCATATTTAAGGGACACTCTAAATTTCAAGAGAGGGGATTGCTAGCAATTCACCCCTAGATTTCCCGTGGTGTATGACGTTCGTCGTTTTCTTTGTCCAATTGTCCTTATAGGTACCTCAATGGCGATGGTCCCATGGCCTCCGGTCCTCAAGGTATCAATGCACCGTCAACGATTCAGAAAGGCTCCCAATTTTCAAGGGGTCTTTTTGGTCTAGAAGATTTATTTGAGGTTATACAAGGGTTTTTTGGGTTTTAATGGACTCTCAAAAATTAAAGTATGTATTTTTTAATCAAACTGATTGTATTACTCAAATAATAAGAGGTAGTGTTAAATATTAATATATTTTATAGATTAGATATACGTTGATGTAAGTACTAATGTTATAAAAGTATAGAAATAGTAATTGTGTTGTGTAAAAGTAATAATTAAGTAAGGAATGAATGAATCAAAAAGACAAAAAAGAAAAGGCCTTTTATAGGCAAAATGTGAGAAAATAGAACACAGAATTACCACCCCCTAGTACAAGAGTATGAGAGGGAAAACTTAAATAAAGAGAGTATGTGAAATAATAAGAGTAAGTCTAAATAGTGTGTAGATAAAAGTATTTATTTTATTTGAAATAAAACTATGAACCCTTTAGTCCGTCACATTTTAGTGTAAGAACATTTGATTTGAAATATAGAATCAATAAAATCTAATTAAAGGAATTTGAAAAAAGTATTTTTTCTTTTTATAAATTTATATATTTTTTTAATACTAATTTTTATTCCCATCTCATATGTATTATTGAGAACGGTGTTTGGGAGTAAAAATATATGTGGGATAATTGCTTATTTTTATTAATTAATTACTTAGTGTACTTAGTTAGTTAATTGTGATTAATACATAAGTATTTAATAAATAATTAATTATTAATAAGGATCTAAAAGGCGTGGCTTCACCTCAGTAAGATAATTAATTATTTTACTGTGTAAGTCTAGTAGCCTGGCTGACAGGAAGACACTTTTATAAAGCATACCAGTAAGTGTATAAGTCTTTAGAGCATGGGTAGCTCAAAATATCAAAGTGTTCTTTTCAGAAATGGACCATAGCTCAGGTAAACACTAAAGGTTCTGTGCAATGGAATGGAAAGTGTTTTGCTAATGTCCATGGTATTTGATTGTTGGCTAACCATAAAAGTGAAGGTGTTACAGTCTAAGTCAAAAGTTTCCTTTTGAACAGTAATCTGACGCTCAGAATGACACATTTATAATGCATATTATCTAGGTTTTAAATGTATAGATATCTATCTTTTTTGGATTATAAAAATCTTCTTCTGAGCCTTGTTCAGTCCTTCAGAAGGACACTTCTGACCAAGTCTGAAACACCTTAAATTAATTTTTAACTAATGTTCACGTACCAAGGCTATAAAAAGAGTTTATGTCATTTAAAGTACTTAATGTGTTCACCTGAACATTTGTGAATCACTAAGAAAGAGAAATTTATTAACTTTAATGATAAAATGGTTCTATGTAAAACCTATATGATATGCAATATAATAGTGTCCTTCTGCACATCGGACCGTCCTTCAGAAGGACACTTTTGACCAATTCTGAAACACCTTCACTTTGATGATATGCCAACAATCAAATACCATGGTCATTAGAAAAATTCTTACCATCCTATTCCAAAGAAACTAAATTTTCCACCTGATAAATGGTCCATTTCTATGAAGAACAATTTTGAAAGGCATATCATCTTGGTATTAAATGTATATATCTGTATATTTTATGCATTATAAAAATCATTTTAAACCACAAAAATATTGTGTGGACTGGTTAATAAGATGCTTGTTTAACCCCTTTAATTTTAGATTATTGGCTTTCAGAAAGTACTTGACTGATGTTCAGAAAATTATTTGTACCAGTGTGTGACATGAAGCATCAAAAAGGCTGTGAAAGGTCCAATTTTTACATTAATAGGTTTTTGAACCTTTGAAAAGCAGGGTCAATAATATTTTTCCCCACCTATATTTCTGCTTGAGTTTTTATTGATTAATCAACCAATCTTTTTCTTGGGAAGAATTATTTTAAATAGAAATTTGATGAAATTTGGAGCATTATTATTTTATAAATTTTTTGATTTTCTTAAATCATATTCATGTTAATAGCCTCTGGGAAGAAAATTCAGATATCACACTTTTCACAAATGTATGTTGTAATATTTTTCTTTTCATAATAATTATATAATGAGCTTTTCCTTACCAGTTTATTATCTATAATTGGGTATTTTTGAATCTTGTTTTCTAAATGCATCTGGAAGAATGCTATACTTTGACAATAATAATAAAAGGATATTTGGAAGTTCAATATATCTATTATATTTTAAGAAAATATTTTTCTTGGTTTTTATATATTCCCATGGCTTAATGCTTTGTTTTTAACAATAATTGTGTGTTCAAATGTATTTTCAATTATATTATTATTTTTTGAGTTAGTATTCTTTTGACATCCAAAGGCATTGGCCAGAATGTTCTACATTGAAGAATGATAATTCAATAAAATGAATTTTTCAAATATGAGATTGATTTTTCTAATACAATAAAAAAAAAGTTGTATCTGTCTTTACATGGAACCCAGTGTCCTTCTGAGCACTGGCTGATGCTGAGGAAGACACTTTTATAAAGCCTATCAGTAAGGGTATAAGTCTGTGAAAGTTTGGTAGTTGTAATTAATATGTGTCATTCTCAAAAATTGACTATTTCTCAGGTGAACACTTTAGGTAATGTTCAATAGGATGGAAAATGTTTTTCTAATTTCCATGGTATCTGAGTGTTGGCTAACCATAAAAGTGAATTTGTTACAGACTTGGTCAAAAGTGTCCTTCTGAAAGACTGTCCAACACTCAGAGGGAAATTTTTATAATTTATAAAATCTAGGTATTATATGTATTCATATCTGTCTTTTATGCATTATAAAAGTGTCATTCTGAGTGTTGGACCATACTTCAGAAGGACACTTTTGACAAAGTCTTTAGCACCTTCAATTTAATGTTTAACCAATTTTCATGTACCAAAGCTATTAAAAGATCTCATTTCATTTAAAGTACCTAAACTGTCTTCCTTCAAAATGGTCCATCACTGAGAAAGATAATTTTATAAATTTTGAAGATAAAATAGCTATATATAATAACTAGATGATATGCATAACAAAGGTGTCATTCTCAGATACAGACCATCCATCAAGTGTGTAATTTTGAACAAGCATTGTGCACCTTCAACATTTTTTTAAAAAAATAACCAAGTACCAGTGTCTTTAAAAAAATTTCATGCCATATAATTACACATTTCCTATAGTGTCCTGCTGAAAAAATGTCTGTTTCTCAGCAGGACACTTTAAAATGCATATCATCATGGTATTATATGTATACCTTATCATCTTTCATGCATGATTAACAATCATTACTCACCACATCAAATATTGTGTGTACTGGCTAACAAGATACTTTTTAACACTTTAATTCTGGATTATTGGCTTCAAAAAAGTACTTGAATGATAGTAAGAAGCATGCTTGTGCAACTGGGTGACATAAAGCATAAAAAAGGCTGTGACAGGTCCAATTCATATATTAATATGTTTTTTAACATTTGAAAAGCAAGGGTATTAATTTTATTTTACCACCTATATTTGTGCTAGAGTATGTATTAATTAATCAATAAATCTGTTACTTGAAAAAATTTATTTAAATTATAAATGTGAAGAAAGTTTGAGAATTATTATTTTACAACTCCATAGATTTTCCTAAATTGTATTCATGTTAATGGCCTAAGTGAAGAAAATTCAGATATCACAGTTTCCACATATGTATGGGAAAATATTTTACTTTTCATAAAAATAATATAATAAGCTTTTCCTTTCCAGTTTATTATCTATGATTGAGGTATTGTTGAATCTTGTGAGCCAAATGCATCTGGAAGAATTCTATCTTTTTATTATAATAATAAAAGGATGTTTAGCAGTTCAACATATTCATAATATTTAAAGAAATTGTTATTCTACCTTTTTATATATTCTTATGGCTTAATGCTAGGCTTTCAATAATAGTTGTGTGTGTGCAATATTCTTTCCATTATTACCACACAATATGGAGGGAGGACTTGCTAGCAAGTCCGCAACCTTGGATCCAAACTCACCACAGATTGAACACACATTGGGCTATTGATAAAGGAACCATACAATCAGGAATGAACACCACTCAGCAGAACAGGTTTAGGTGGTTTTTCAATTAGAGTTCAGTTTGGGTTCAGTATGAGTTCAGTCTGCATTCCATCTGAGTTCCATCTCAGTTCAGGTTGAGGACTTGCTAGAAAGTCCACCCCCTATATTGTGTAGTGTATATTATTAATTTTTGAGGTATTATTATTTTTTGTTCCAAATGAATTGGACAGATTTATTTACCTTAAATAGAAATAATTTAATAAAATTCATTTTTAAAAAATAGGATCATTATTTTAAACAAAATTAAAAAGAAACTGTGTTATCTGGACTTAATTGGCACCAAGTGTATTTCTGAGAATTGGTTGATGCTGAGGAAGACACTTTTATAAAGCATATCAGTAAGTTTATGGGTCTATAAAACATGGGTTTGTAAGAGTGTCCTTCTCAGAAACACTCCATTGTTCAGGTGGACCCTTTAGTTATGTGCAAGAAGATGGAAAGGTTTTTGCTAATGTCAATGATATTTGATTGTTTTCTAACCATAAAAGTGATGGATTTACAGACTTGTTCAAAAGTGTACTTCTGAAGGATGGTCCAACACTCAGAAGGACACTTTTATAATGCATATAATCTAGGTTTTATATGTCTAAATATAAATATTATATGCATTTTAAAGGTGTCCTTCTGAGTGTCAGACTGTCCTTCAGAAGGACACATTTGTTCAAGTCTGTAAAACCTTCAATTTAATGTTCAACCAATGTTCAAGTATCAACACTATTAAAAGAGCTCATATTATTTACAGTACCTAAAGTTTTCACCTGAGCAAAATTTCATCCCTGAGAAAGACACTTTTATAGTTTTTGATAGATATAATGGTTATATATAGTACCTAGATGATTTGCAAAAGAAAAGTGTTAATCTTAGCAGCAGATCATACTTCAAGTGTATAATTTTGAACAAGTATGGTGAAACTTTAATTTTATGCTAAAACAAAAATCAAATACTGTGGCCTTTAGAAAACCTCATGCCATCTATATACAAATTGCCTAGAGTGCCTCCCTGAATAATTTTTCATTTCTGATGAGGACACTTTTATAACTAATATCAACTAGCTATCATATTTATACATGTGTATCTTTTATGCAATATAAAAGTGTCCTTTTCAGTAATGGGCCGTTGTTCAGGATGACACTTATGAAAATGTGTAAATAGAAGGAATGAAGTTTTCTAAAGGCCATTGAATTTAATTATTTTTTAAATATAAAAGTGAAGGTGCATTAGAATTGTTCAAAAAATTTTACTTAAAAGATAGTCTGTTTCTGAGAAGGACAATTTTTTACTACCTATTGTATAGGTATTATAAATAATCAGTGCTTCTTTTTTGCTTTATAAAAGTGTCCTTCTCAGTGTTGGACCATATTTCAATTGTAAAATTTAGGTACAGTGTATAACCTTAGCACTTTTACTTGTCTTATTACTCAAAAGTTGACTAACCCTAAAGGTGAAGGCGTTACAGACTTTTCTAAATGTGTCCTTCTGAAGGAAAGTCCATTTCTGGGAAGAAAATTTTAAAAATCCATATCTTATAGGTATTTTATCTATACCTTTCTATCTATTATGCATAAAAAAAGTGTCCTTCTCAGCTACAGACTTTCCTTCAGAAGGACACTTTTGACCAAGTCTGTGATATCATTAATTTGATGATTACAGAATATTGAAGTACCATGGCTAGTAAAAGAGATCATGTCATAAACAGTACATAAAGTTTTCACTTGAAGGGCACTTTTAAAATTGATACAAGCTATGTTGCACAGATATACATCCAGACCAACATTTATTCTAAAATTATACTTCTTACCAATGAAATTTTTTTTTCACTGTAAACTTTTTGCCATTATTAGATAGATCTCATGAGTTTTTTATATTCAACTTATCACTGAATTTAAGTCATCCTTTCATTGGGAGCCCCTAAATATGACATGATGTATCATCATTGAATGTGTTTGTTACTAATGAGGGAACCTCTACAATGAATACTACATGTAATTTAACTATATATGTAAATTAGAAGCTTGAATAATATGGAACATTAAACTCAGTGCCTAACCTTTCATAAACCTGGGTTAAAATTATTTTCAATGTAGCTTCATTGCTCTTATCAAGATGACTTCAAGTAAGGGTAAAACTGGTTTCAATCATTGACCAATTTTTCTTTACATTTTTTTAATCAGATTTTCCAAAAGTTTACCAACCTACTCCTGAACATTTCCCAACCATTTCCTAACCATTTCAAAGGGGGAATATAGCTAGCAGTTCACCCCCAAATTTCCCATGGTGTCTTATACCCCAATATCTTTTCCTAATTCTTGATCCCAAATTTATCACATCCATTATTGATTTGTCAGCAAGTTGCATAACATATAATTTTGGATGCCAACCTTATTTCACTCTTCACTCTATGCTACTTTATTTTTTTGGTGAACACATGTCATTTTTCTATCTACACCCCACACCAGCTCATTTGGTGAAAAAACCCCATTTCCCATTTCCCACTCATCACTGAAACCTTCTACCAACAAACTTTTCTACCAAAAATAATTAAGAACCTCTCTATTATGAAGCTAATTCACTCAGATATGAATTCTATTACTTTATCTTTAGCTTGTGACTCTGATTCTGACTTGCATTTGGAAGACACTTTAGATTATATGTCATTTCAATAATCTTTATGAAGATGAGGATCCCAAACCTGCACCAGCTCTCCCCTCCCTTGAATAACAAAATATTATATCCACTGGCATGAGCTCTGTCACTACCCCAATCACCTTTAACATTTTGAAACACAACTATTTTACATATTCATTTTTTTTTTGAATTTATAGTGAATGTCTCTTTTTTGGATGTCTCATTTGTTTTAATTCACCAGCTCAACATGAGATTTCATATTTTCTGAAATTGCATAGTTTTTCATTGTTTCTTTTTTCATTCATCCCTCATATCCTTTCCTCATCTCAACAAAAATCCCTCAAACAATTTGGTTTTATTTATTTTCTTCTCTAATCTCTCCAAGTAATTATTTTTTTTTAAATTTTTACTTGCTAATTATAATTTTTTTGTTTTTTTCCCTTTTTGTTATTTTTTGTATCAAAATTTTTTTAAGTGGTTATTTTTGATTTTAATAGTAAAATTAACCTTTTTTCTTTCCCTCTTTTCTTTCTTTTTTAGCTCCATCACCCAAATCTTCATCCCTGCTTAGCCTGGTCATTATCCCCCCCCTTTCCCCTATTTTACTTTTTTTTGGTTCCATGTAATTAAAACACATACATTGCACATTCTATATGCATTTCACTTAATCCATTTTCAATTTACCCCAAATTTCAAAATCAATCTTTCTTACTCTATCTTCCCTACTTTTCAATCAAGGTAAGTTTCATCTCTTTTTTTCATTCCTATATAATATCTATTACCTTCTATGAAAATCTCATACCTAAATATGTGTATGACTCTTATCTA
Source organism: Hemileia vastatrix (assembly GCA_030280995.1). Taxonomy (NCBI): domain Eukaryota; kingdom Fungi; phylum Basidiomycota; class Pucciniomycetes; order Pucciniales; family Zaghouaniaceae; genus Hemileia; species Hemileia vastatrix. The sequence goes on along the minus strand of JASXTE010000017.1, from coordinate 24,591,441 downwards.
GATAAAAGTGGACTTATTAAACTACTTTTGCTCTCATTTCCATTACTACTTTTCAAGTTTTGGTAAATTTTTGAAAATAAGACTTGAAATTAGGGTTAGGTTTAATCAAATATTATTTCTTTTAGCTGAAGATTCTCCTGAAGGCTTCTTTTCATTTCCCACAAACAGATTTTAATTTGACTCAGTGGTTCCTGAAATACTGAATTTTACAGTTGAGCCTTTTTTCCTAATTTAAAATTTTTTTATTTCATGTTTATATTTGAATCACGAATCTATTAATTGAAGATTTTCCTGAAGCCTATCTTATATTTCTCACAAACGGGTTTGAATTTTGTTTAGTGGTTGCTGAGATTTGACCTTTAAAGTTGAGGCTTTTTTTCCAAGTAACACTTAATTTATTTGATGTTTTTATATTTCATAATTAGAGAAAGGGAAGATATTAGGACACACTGTCACACTCAACCAAAAGTGTTAGGTGCATGCCAGTGATGCTATTTTTGTCTGTTTTCAATTCAAATTTTTTCGATGTCTCATACTATGTAACAACATCCCTTAGATATATACATAATTCTTACGCTTGGTGTGCAAGTGTGATATTATTACCAAATAAGGAAAAAACACCAACTACTACAAATACATATGCTGTGCAAGTTAGATACTACTGCATTATGGGGCAACAAAAATATGTTGCCAGGCACTGTTCAATCCTTTGTTAAATATGCAAGTATTACTTCAGTACAGGCTCAGTTTGTGAACACTGAACTATTATATACATATTTAACTTAGTTTTTATCACCAGTAACTTATAAGTGTGGTAATGGAAATCAATATAAGGCAAATGATGATAACGAGCAAATAATTTTGTGACTCTAAACTTTGCGCAATCACTGAAATCTTAAATTAATGTGCACTTTACAACCATTCCCTTAAATATGTATATATTAGTTCAGTGTCCACAAACTGAGCCTGTACTGAAGTAATAATTGCATATTTAACAAAGAATTGTACAGTGCCTGGCAACATATTTTTGTTGCCCCATAATGCAGTAGTATCTAATTTGTACACCATATGTATTTGTAGTAGTGGGTGTTTTTTTCCCTATTCGGTAATAATATCACACTTGCACACCAAGCATAAGAATTATGTATATATCTAAGGGATGTTGTTACATAGTATGAGACATCAAAATAATTTGAATTGAAAACAGACAAAAATAGAATCACCGGTGTGCACCTAACACTTTTGGTTGAGTGTGCCGGTGTGTCCTAATATCGTCCCTTAGAGAAAAGGCTTGTGAAACTCTCATCTAATTTTTATCTAGGCTTTAATCTTCCTCTTGTTTAAATTTTCATCATGACTTTTCAATTTTCTGAAATCTTATAAAGCAGAGTCAGAATTAGGGTTAGGTTTATTCACATATAATGTTCTTCTAGATAAATATATCAATTTATACACCACACAATATGATGGGCCAACTTGCTAGTGAGTCCACAACCTTGGACAAAAACTCACCACAGATTGAACACACATTGAGCTATTGATAAAAGAACCATACAATCAGGAATGAAAACCACTCAGAAGAAAAGTTTTAGGTGGGTGTTCAAGTAGAGTTTGGTATGGGTTTAATATGAGTTCAGTCTGAGTTCTATCTGAGTTCCATCTGAGTTCCATCTGAGTTTAGTTTGGGGACTTTTTAGCAAGTACACCCCCTATATTGCGTAGTGTTACCAGCATCACATTTCTCCAAAAAATCATCAATGGAAGAAAAAGGGGTTTGCAAAAAACTATCTTTGTTTCATTTTCTTTTACTGTTGAAATTCAAAGTAGTTGATATTCTTCACTTTTTTTGGAGGTGAAATTTTCCTGTTCATCATTGATGCTAGCTTAAGAATCATTTTCTTGAAGATCCTGGTTTTGTTCCTTAGCATTTTTAGAAATAAAAAAAGGGATGTATAAAAAAACAAATAGACAAGAAATTAAATATCACTGGAGTGAGATCAGGTTGCTTTATATTGCCATAATGATCTATTGAAAAGATATCTTAATTGGGGAAAGTCAAATGAGGGGAGGCTTGAGTAGAAGAGGAAGGAAAAAAACTCTTTTGACATCATTTTCGTAGATAAAATATTCTCCATCCAACATGTTTTCAGGATTAAAATTGCCCCACTCTCCAAATATAGAATACATCTCTTTAAATTAAGGACATAAAGAGTCAAGTTTATTGTCTATAGATTTGATGCCCTTGCTAATATCAAGGTCAGTAATAAAAAAACCAGTGAAAGATGAAAGAGTCTTAGACTTCTTGTATTTGGCTCAATAGTTCTTGAAGCATTCAGAAATCTGTTTAGACAAAATATAAATCCTTCCCTTTGTCTTATTTTGTAGTTCATAGGACATCAGAAGATATACATTAAATTTTGATGAAGGGGACCATCCTACTTTAGTTGCATTCTCAGTACCAAAAAAATAATCATAATTGGTTTTATTTTCAGCCAGTTGATAAGTATGAGCTGATCTTATTTTTTTAGTTGAATGGTCTTTTATTTCTCAGCTGAGCGGCAGAAAGAGGGAGTAATGTGATGTGAAGAACAACTGGGGGAAGGCTACCTTTGAGAAGATATATGACAATGAGGCATTTTAAGATATTTGAAGATGAAAAAGAGAAGAAACAAACAGATGAAATGGGGAGGGGTTCTGAGTGTATAGAATTAGTAGACAGGATGAGAATGCACAGCAAGGAAGGAAGCCTGTGATATCAAGAATGTTTTCCAAGTTGTGTTGATGGAAAATTGAGGATAAAAATTAGGAGAAAGGATAACATTGACATGTAAAGGGTCTAATAACCCAATTATTACAAAATAAAATACGGTACATAATTGGGGTATAATGATTTTTATCTGCAATTTATTTAATTGTGGATTTAACAAAATTGATACCTCCTATTAGGGGGTATCAAAGTTGACCAATCTGCAATTAAATTAATTACGGAAAAAAATCCTTATACCCCAATTTTCTTCTGAAATTATTTTTGCTATAAATTGGGTTATTAGACATTTTATGTGTCAAAGTTGACCTCTTATCCAAAATTTTTCTACTCAATTTTTCATGACCACATCTTTGCCTACTTTTATTTATAACCACATCTTTGACTACTCTCTGAATATGCCTTCTACCTTGCTGCACACTCCAATTCTCATTACATCCTGTCTATTCTCTCCATTAAGAACACCTGGCCATCTCATCTACTTGTTTTTCTCCTTTTCATCTTCAATTATCTCAACATGTCCTGTCATCATAGATATTCTCAAATTCAGCCTTCCCCCAGTTGTTCTTCAAATTGTACTACTCCCTCTTTCCCCCACTCAGCTAAAAAATCAAAGACCTTTCAATTAAAAAAAGATGATCATCTCATTCTTATCAACTGGGTGAAAACTTAATCTAACTATGATTATTTTTTTGGTACCAAAAAAGCAACTCAAGTAGGACAGCCATCAGCATCAAAAGTCAATGGTTGTCTTCTAGTGGCCAACAAATTACAGAATGAGACCAAGGGAAAGATAGAACTTTTACCTAAACAGATTTCTGAATGCTTCAAGAATTATTTAGCTAAATAAAAGAAGGCAAAGACTCCTTCATCTTCTACTGGTTTTGGTGTTACTGACCTCAATATCAATAAGGGCATCAAATCAATAGACTATAAACTTGATTCTTTATGTCCTTACTTTAAAGAGATGGATGCTATTTTTGGAGAGCAAGATGATGTTAATTCTTCAAACATGTTGGATAGTGAAGATTTTATCTCTAAACATGATTTCAAAAGAAATCTTACTTATTTCTCTTCTACTCAAGCCTCCGCTCATTTAACTTCCACAAATCAAGATATCTTTTCAATAGATCCTAATGGCAATCTAAACTAACCTGTCTAACTCAAGTATGTTTTTTTTACTTTTTTCTTACCTTTTTTTTATTTGCATTTTCTTATTTTTAAATAAGCTGAATAACAAATGCAGGAGCCACAATCAACTGAGTCAGAAGCCAGCAAAAATGATTAGGAGGAAAATGTGACCTTGAAAAAAAGAAAAGGGCTTCAAGTATTCTCAATTTCCACTCTCAAAGAAGAAGAAAAAGTTATAATTCATCTAAAAACCCTTATTCTTCCATCAAAGAATTTTTGGAGATATGTGATGCTGGTAAGTGATACCAAACCTCTTAATACTTTACTCTGATTTTCTTCTAATTTTTGTTAATATTTCTTATCACTCTAGAACAAGTGGAAGTTTCTAAAGGGACTCTAAATTTTGAAAAGTAAAAATATGAGCTCTCTTTAAGGAGGGATGACAGGGTACATAATTTGAAAGAGAAGAAGTTTTAACTCTCTTTACAAAAGGATTATAGGACACAAGTCTTGGAGGAGAGGAAGTTTCATGCAAACTATCTCAGTAGCCCAGAAAATTGTTATAATAATTTACTGAAATAATATAATGGAATAACATTATGTATTTTATGTATTTACAATAAAATATTTTATTGAATGATAAAATTATATAAATATTTTATAAATAAGTAAAATAATTATTATTAAATTAATTTTATTATTGAGTAAATTATTGATTACATAAAAATATATTATATTCTATAAAATCATGGTGCATTTATTATGTATTTAATATTTATAAGTTAATAAATTAATTAATTATAAAAATATATTATAGGTGTAATAATAAACTTAACTGATAATTTAATTAAAATTTAATTAATTAAATTTATTTATTAAGTACAACTTGTCATATATTATTATCAATAAATATTGGGTGCTTTTTTGACCCTTAATTGTGACAGTAAAATTATTAAATAAATTTATACACTTATTCAATAAAATAATATTAAAATTCTCACTTTAGATTAGTAATACAACTTAATTTATTATTTGTTTCAAGTAAACTAGTTATTAAATTACTAAAATATTTAAAAAACAAATTAATTTTTCTTTATACACCACGGGAAATCTGGGGGTGAACTGCTAGCAGTTCCCTCTATTTAAAACTATCAGGAATTTGTCAGAAAACTGTTGGGAAACCATCCTGAAACTGTCAGAAATATGTTTTTAAATCTGATGAAAAAACATTGAAAAAATAAACTGTCACAGATTGAATCCAGAAGAATTCCTCCTTGAGCAGAGCTTAGGAACCACATTGAACATCAGTTAATCTCAGGTTTGGAAAAAGGTTGAACAACATCACTTAGCATACCTTAATATTCAAATATTCAACTTGAATATATGTTGCGTGTATGATATAGATGCATATGCATTTGAATTTGCATGGTGGATACTTATTGCATGCTAAAAATTGATGTGAATTGCCTATCCAAAGTGTATGCATAATGACTATGAAGAATAAATATGCATAAAAATATGCATAAAAATATGCATAGTGATTATGCATAAAAATATTCATAAAAATATGCATATTGAATATGCATTAAAAATATGCATATTGAATATGCATTAAAAATATGCATATTGAATATGCATTAAAAAAATGCATATTGAATATGCAAAAAAAGGAGCATATATGTATATGAATAAAATATATTAAGATGCATATAAATCTTTATAATGAATATGCATATGAATATGCATAAATATGCATAATGATTGAAAAATGCAAAAAAATGATGCTTAACGAGGATATTTTATGCATAAATAGAAATATGCAATATGAATTCATATTGCATACAGATAACACTGGCAAACCATTTTGACCAAAACTCATACTAAATTTTCATTCTGGACTAAAGGTGTGAGGGAAGGAAGAAAAACAGTCCAACGTTAGAAAAATGCTACATGCACTCATTTTGTAGCAGAGCAAATGAGAAGTGCTGAATTATGGTTAGTGCCCATTATTTAGTATGATATCATAATTTTATTTAATTGTTTTCAATATTGAAAAGACTTTAGGTTGGTTGGTATGGATCTAGCTGTGCCAGGGTCTAATCTAATTATTTTAACAATTTCTTAATAATTAACGGGTTTTAATACAAAAACAGGTTGTATTTTTTGTGGGTTCTATTGATGATAAAAAAAAGACCAGGAGACTCTCTGGGGGGGGGGGTCCCTGACCCCTGAAGGGGACAGGGTGATAATTTTTTCTCTATGCAATCCATTTTTCCCTATCCTTTTCCTGCCTTCTCCTTCCTCTTTTACACCTTTAGTCCTCCTTCTAGCCCTCTGTAGCGCTCCCCATTTGTGACCCATCCCTAGCCTGTTTCTTAGAATCAAGAGAAAGCATCAGTTCTGGGGGCAAGTTGAATGATGATAAAAAAACATCCAGAAACATTCTAAGATGGGCCCCTGACCCCTTAAAGGGCCAGGGGGCCAAAAGTTTGGTGCCAATGTCCCTTTTCCTTCTCAGATAAACCATCTTTTTTCTTCCAGTCAATGTGTGGGTTACACTAGTGAAGCCATGTCATCCTCAGTACCATTTAATACTTGTCCTTCAGGTTTGTCACATATGCCTTGCATTGAGACTCCCTTCCATCACACCAGAAACTTCAAGAAAACTTCTCTCTTACTTCTCCTTCCTCACTTGGGGATCCATCAAACATAGATAGATGCCTGTAGTGGTCCAACTTTTCTTTTTTTATATTCTTTTTCTGTAAAAACTTGTTAGAAATAAAATATTCTCTGGCCCCACAGTCAAGTAGGGCTTGTCCATTTGTTGTGGTATCAAGTGTCATCAAAGGAAGTATAATACGATTATAATTTACTTCAAGCAGCTTACACACTGATAATTCTTCTAAAAAGTTCCCCTTATTCATTCCCTTTAATCCGCTCAAAAAGGGCACAACCGTCACTCCCAAGCTCTGTCTTTTACATGTACCTTTCCTGTTCAATCCTCCACACTAACCCTGATTTTTACCCTACACTCCCTTTCCAGATGACCACTACTCCAACATTGGAGGCACAGTCCACTGCTCATAAGCCTACATTATTCCTCATCAGATAACCTTATTTTTCCACTAGCACCACATGCATTTACCATATCAATATCCATTGTTTTTGGGTCCCTGGCACTGACCCAGCTCTGGCAGCATAAAGTTTGGTATGGCACTAAAGTTTATTAAAAAAGAGGATTTATAGAGCTAGTTATTGAGACTGGAAAAGCCAATCAAATCTTATAATGGTTTATATTTAAGAGAATGTGTACATAAAAAGGGTTAACAAGGGGAATTTTACAAGTCAAGATTAAACAATTAATTAAAGGCCAGAAAATGCAAATATAGGTCTAAAGGTGTATGGATATTAAAGTAAGGAATTTCAAGAAAATTTTTAAATTTTTGGGAGATTTTTACTTTTTTTCTTCTATCTTTAATAATTTATAAAGTATTTTTGATTTTTCTGATTTTTCATAAATAACTTAACTTTAATAATTTTCTATCAGATGAATAGGGCTTCCCAGACTACTAAAATTAGATGGGATATTAACAGAAAATTAGCTCTATCATCTATAGTTTTTCAAGATTTTTATAAGTATTTTAAGGTTCTAATTTTGATCAGAAGTCTGTACAAGCTCTGTTCAAACTCCAGTTATCTCTGGACAAGCTCTGGGAAGCTCTGGCTGGGAAAACGGAAGCACCTGACATACAATGCATATAAAGCATGTAGACTCAAAATTAGAAAACATAAGTTAACATAAAGGCATCATAACATAATAAAACAAAAAAAATTATCAGTTTACAAAAAATTTTAAAATTTTAATACCCTTATAAATATAACATTTTTACATAACATATTTTAGATATCACACTAAAACATATTTATATATAGTTATAGGGTATCATTCTAAAGTTCTCATCACCAGGGATTTTAAGTTGACAACTAAATCTTATAAATAAAAAAGCTTCATAATGACATATTTAACAATCATTTAAATAACTTTTATGAATACTGCTTCACTGTTGTATTTCCTTATCTTATTATAAGGAACACTGATCCTACATCTCAACACCATTATTAACAAATGTTTTATTTTTCATTTCATATCAATTAGAGGTTATAGCTTTGTTAATTGTAAACAATTGATTAGCTTAAAGGACAGGGTTTTCTTCAGTTTATCCATTTGCTTTGGATTCTTCTTAAAGCAAGGAAACTTTGAAAGTCTTTCTACATTGGTGGTACCCAACATGGGGTTTGAATTCTCTCTCTTTTTAATCATTTTACTTAATACTTAGACTGTCTCACCACGGCAAATCTGGGGGTGAACTGCTAGCAGTTCCCTCTATTTGAAACTATCAGGAATTTGTCAGGAAACTGTTGGGAAACCATCCTGAAACTGTCAGAAAGATGTTTTGAAATCTGATGAAAAAACATTGAAAAAATAAACTGTCACAGATTGAATCCAGAACAATCCCTCCTTGAGCAGAGCTTAAGAACCACATTGAACATCAGTTAATCTCAGGTTTGGCAAAAGGTTGAACAACATCACTTAGCATACCTTAATATTCAAATTTTAAACTTGAATATATGTTGCGTGTATGATATAGATGCATATGCATTTGAATTTGCATGGTGGATACTTATTGCATGCTAAAAATTGATGTGAATTGCCTATCCAAAGTGTATGCATAATGACTATGAAGAATAAATATGCATAAAAATATGCATAGTGATTATGCATAAAAATATTCATAAAAATATGCATATTGAATATGCATTAAAAATATGCATATTGAATATGCATTAAAAATATGCATATTGAATATGCATTAAAAAAATGCATATTGAATATGCAAAAAAAGGAGCATATATGTATATGAATAAAATATATTAAGATGCATATAAATCTTTATAATGAATATGCATATGAATATGCATAAATATGCATAATGATTGAAAAATGCAAAAAAATGATGCTTAACGAGGATATTTTATGCATAAATAGAAATATGCAATATGAATTCATATTGCATACAGATAACACTGGCAAACCATTTTGACCAAAACTCATACTAAATTTTCATTCTGGACTAAAGGTGTGAGGGAAGGAAGAAAAACAGTCCAACGTTAGAAAAATGCTACATGCACTCATTTTGTAGCAGAGCAAATGAGAAGTGCTGAATTATGGTTAGTGCCCATTATTTAGTATGATATCATAATTTTATTTAATTGTTTTCAATATTGAAAAGACTTTAGGTTGGTTGGTATGGATCTAGCTGTGCCAGGGTCTAATCTAATTATTTTAACAATTTCTTAATAATTAACGGGTTTTAATACAAAAACAGGTTGTATTTTTTGTGGGATATTGGATATGATAAGGTCTTTTGTAAAAAAAACTTATATTGTTTAAAAATATTCCTGAATCAGATGTGGGATACTCACTACAAAAAATTGTAGTACTGCAAGCAATAAAATATATGCACAAGCAGTAAAGAAAGGACGATGTGAACTGTCAGGCTTAGTCCAAGTCCAGAGAGGTGAATAGCTTGCTGGTCTAGTGTCTAGAAGATTTACAAAAGGTCCCAAATGAATACAATGGTATAAAACAAGAAAGTAGTAGAATAAAATCAATTATAAGGCTCAGTAATTTACTCTCACTTATTATAATTGGTATTACAAGGCTTATTGTTGTGCAGAAAAATAGATGTAATATATTTAAAATACTATTCAAAGACTCTCTAAAGTACTAATGAAATGTAAGATAAATTGTATTGGTTATATTGTAATTGTAATTGTATAAATGATAAATTGAATGTCGAAAATATGACCAAAAACCCCCTCCTTTTATACCCAATAATTCCCCAATGATGCCCCTTGATGATTCCAATCCTATACACGGCCAAATGCGCCTCAAAATAACTAATAGACCTGTCCAACAACATAAGGAATGACCAATGACAACCAAAGAATAATATCACACGCCAAAATCCTGAAATAATAGGGATAATCCATCACAAATAAAGAATAACCCAAATAAGAGTGTATATGCGTGTAATATCTATTTTTAATAGACTAAAAATAAAGAAAAGGTACTAAATATAACACAGTATTAAGGGGGATTAACAGTAGAAATGTTAGAGTTAATTATTACAAATTTATACGTGAAATCCCTGTCCAAAAATAAGCATTATTGACTGAGAAACCACTGAAAAACCTAATTTAATGCGTGTAAGGGCTGATCCCTGTATGCAGACTCTTGGCAGGCGTAACCACGGGTAAATCCTTGACTAAATAGGCGATTTTTAAGCGTGGTAGCATAATTGGGCGCCAAGACTGATGTAACTAATGCAATTAGTGCATTTAATAAGGTTAAATCACATTGTAACTAAATTAAGACACTAAATAAGTGTCCCTCGCCTATTTTAGTGTGTTTCCACATATAGTGCATGTATGTGGGGTAATTTAAGCATGAAAAATACTAACTTTGCTAAAAATGAAGCTATTCACACGTGAAAAATGCAGGCAGTATGTAGCCACTGCACAGACACTGTGGTCTTCCAACATTGGCAGGGGCCTTTGTTGTGTGATTTGGCGCTGTTTGTGCATGTCTTAATTGACATCTGTTAAGGAATTTGGTATTTTTCTGGTTTTATTCTGTGGATATTGGGTCTGCGGGTATGTGGGTACTATCATTGGATAGCCCTGGTTTTTCTCTATATTTTATGTCTTGAAGACATTTTTCATATTCTGAGTTTTAAGGGGTCATTTCCTCATTTTTCATTTATAAAAGATTGCTGTTTAATTTTGTTTTTCGTGTTTTACGGGCTAACCTTAAGTCTTAGGGTTAAGCGCTTAGTACCATTTGATAGAGCTAATTTTTCTCTATATTTCATGTCTCAATGTTGTTATAGTGAAATTCCGTGTTTTAAAGGTTTTAGTAGTTGTAGCTAATTTTTCTAAGTAGATTAGTGGTTTTTATTGGTTTTCTGGCTTCAGGGAGGCCGGGCCGCTTCAGGCGGCATCTCCAACGTCGGGCGGCCCACCCGCCTCTGTTTTAGGAGGTTGGGGAGCGCTCCAGGAGGGTTTTTTATGCAATTTGGCAGGTACAGGCGCCAGATTGGTGGGTGCGCATGGGCTCTTAGTTAGTGGTCTGTGTGTAAATAGTGAATAAGACAGTTTGGGGCAACCTTAATCATCATACAACCATCCGGAGGTGATCTCATTGTTCCTCACTCAGTTTTCACTGTTTTCTGGCCACAATTGGCTGTGTTTGTTGCAAGTGAGTTCTTCATTTAACTTAACTTTGGCAACTGTTTTCTCTGTTATAGTCTTGCAAGCTATAGCAAGTATTATTGTTGTCTCTGGTGTGGATTTGCAGCCTACATCAAGTATCTTTGCTGTCTCTGGTGTGGACTTTGTTCTACATTTCAGTTCTTTGGTCTGGTAGTCTATCTGGGGACTACTTTCTTGGCTCATCAAGCAGTCAAGTGTGTTAAATAGGAGCTTTAGCAAAACAGGAACCAACTTACTTTAGCAAGTAAATCTCACTCTATTTTTCTAAAGGGACAGGGGATTTTCTCTCTGGTTTTTCTCCAACTCCCTTGGTCAAGGCCTATAGCTAGTACTATAGGATTGTCTACATTTCTGGCACCCAACGTGGGGTGAACTTGCTAGTTCTTTGGAATCTCTGTTTTCTTTGGTTGGCTCTTTTTGGTGTTTTGGTCAGGAAGAATGGCTTCTGGTTCTGCTATTCCTGTGGTGACTGTCAGTGGGGGGGATGGTCCTCCTTCTGTGATGGTTAGGGAGTGTGTGAGGATTAAAACTTGGGATGGTACCAAGTTTAATGGGGAGGATGTCAAGTGGTTTCTAGAGAAGTATGAAACTGCTGCTGGAGTGGATGGTGCTTCCTACCTGGACATGGTGAAGCAAATTATCTTCTTCATTGGTGATAGGTCAGTGGAGAAGGAGATTGTGGCCATGTCTGGCTACAAGAAGAGGGATTGGAAATTGTTGTGTAGGAAATGGTGGATAGATGGGGTGTCAGGTTCACTATGGTGGACTTGAACAAGGTTGTCAGTGAATGGCAATCTTATGGTGGTGTTGGTAACTTACATAGTTACAGGAAGTTTCTGCTACAGTTTGATCCTGTAGTGGAATACTTGGTGGAAGTGGAGGAGCTGGCACATGAAAATGCTGCCAAAGATGTTTTTTGGTCTGCCCTGTCTAGAGATGTCAGGATGGATGTGTTGAAGGAGTTGTCAAGAAAGGAATTGATGAAAACTCTTTCTAATGGGGATCAGAAGTTGCCTGCCTTGGATAAGGTGAAGGAGGCTGTTGAGGCCCATTTGAAGTTATTGGCTGTGGACACCTATCAGGAGGGGTGTGCCAAGTATGTCAGCAAATTCAGTGAGGCTTTGGCTGAAGAGGAAGTTAGGGAGAAGAAGGAGGAGAAGAATTTGGTGCAGGTTCCCAAACAGGAGAGGGACCCAATGGTGGAGCAGCTGGCTGATCTGACAAAAAAGCTGCACATTTTTGTCCAAGAGGTCAAGAAGGTTAATAAGGCACCTTCTCAGCCAAGAGACTTTGAAAGAAGGGCTGGTAGGAGTGATCCTTGGGTTTGCTCTTATTGCAGTAGGAGGGGGCACAGGTCCAATGATTGTTGGGCATTGAACAGGGATGTGTCTGAAGGAAAAGTGGAGTTTGATGGCAGGGTTTTTAAGTTCCCTGACGGTTCTTTTGTGAAGCCCAGTGAAGGGCAGGCTCCTGTTGATTTGGTCAGGAGAAGGGGTGGTCTCAATCAAAGGAGGCCAAGGTTTGAGGAGATTCCTGATCAGGGGAAGTCTTCTGTTAAGGTAGATGAGGACGTCAAGGGAAAGGGGAAGGAGGTCAATAAGGTCTCTTTTTCTACTTCTTTTGGTGGTTTGGAGTTGTATTCTTGTGGTGGACAGTCAAGTGGTGAATGCTTGGCTGGTGTTTATGATGTGGAAGCAGGAAAGGTGGGTAGGCCTAAGAGCAGTTCTCAGGCCCAACCAAAGCCAAATGCTTCAAAGGGTGATCCTAAGCTGAGTGCAGCTAGGAAAAGGTACAGCAAAGAGGAGCTGTACAAGATACAGAAAGGTATGGCTGACATGGGCCCCCCTAGTTTTGGTTCATTGGACCTGAATGGTGAGCCAATGCCAATGGAGGTGGATTCTGACTCTGAGGAGGATGTCCCTTTGGCTTCATTGCCAAAGCCTGTTGGAGTCAGAGGTTCTGGTGAGGGATCTGGTTTGGTTCCTGTTAATGGTAAATCTGTTGGTGGTGCTGGTCCTCAAGAATCTTATAGGACCAAGGTGGTGAAGCAAAGAGCTCACTTTGAGAGGCCAGTAGTGTCTGGTCAAGTTAATGTTATGGACTCTGTCCTGGAAAGGATGAACCAGGGTCAGGTTTCCCTATCTTATGGGGAATTGTATGCTATCAGTCCAGGGTTGGCTGATAGGCAAAAGAAGTTATTGACCAGGAGAAGGGTTTCTTCTGGTGAGGTAGAATACATTTGTGATTCTGCTGAAAAGTTTGGTGAGGGGTTGGAAACTCATTTTTCTGCTCCTCTGGGATATGTCAATGTCACTCTGAATGGCAGGGAGGCAAGGGCATTGGTGGATTCAGGTTCTCAGATAAACTTGATTTCTTTGTTTGAGGCAACTCATATGGGCCTCCCCATCAAAACTGGTATTGGTGGGAATTTGAGAGGGATTGGTGGCCATGTCACTGAATTGGTTGGAACTTCAGAGTTTGTGAAGTTAGATGTTGGAGGAGCCTCAGGGAAGGTTCATTTTTACATTGCTAAAGGTAATGTAAAAGCAGTTTTGGGCGGGCCATTCTTGATGGATTTTCAGGCATGAATTGGTTATCAATTTGATTTGGGAATCAGTTTGGAGTTGACTGGTGAAGACGAAAGGAGGCTTCACATGAGGTTATCATCCCCTGGAGAGGACGGTTGGGAGACTAGGCCTGGTTTATCTTCAATGTGCCAGTGCATGGACTGCTGCAGGAGAAGGAAGGAAGTGGGTGCTGCCTCTGGTTTTTTGGAGTGCGGCTCAGGCTCTATTGAGAGTCTGTCTTTTTTAGAGTAAACAGGGCTGATCACCCTAGTGCTACAACCTCTCCCCAAGATGAGGAAATCCCAGGTTGTAGTAGGTCAGCTCCCTTGGAGATATACCAAGTGGATTTTCAACTTTCTCTTTTTAATGTTTCTCTTCTCTGCAAGTATTCATCAAGTTTTTTATCAAGTCTCTGTTCTCTCTCAAGATTCTTAATTATTTTTAATTCAAGTTTAATGAAGAAGATTGGTTATATATCTTTATTGAAAGATATGCGGAAAAGTTTTGGGGCGGTGAGATTGGGGTCTAAAAGTAAGTCCTCCCAATTGTGCACCGCTAGGGTTTCTTCTACACCTTTCAAAAACATTACCTGGGCCACACCTGTGAGCATTTGGGAAACCCCTGGTTATTTTTGTAGGACAGAAGAAAACTCAAGAAAAGAAGATAAAAAGTTCAAGATAATTCAAGAAAATTAAGAAAAAAATCTGAAGATAATGAAGAAAGAAGATGCAAAATATTTTTGTGAAGATTGTCAAGATCTATTTTTGGGCCTCCAGCATGAGGTTAAACTGCAGAAAATTTTGAAGCATGATGATCATCAAGATCAATTTTTGGACCTCCAGCATGAGGATAAACTGCAAAATTTTAGAAGATGTGATTCAGAAGACGAATCAAGATTTGAAGATTTGGAAGTTGGAAGTGAGGATGAAGATGTGGAATTGCGGAAAAGTTTTGGAGTGGTGAGATTGGGGTCTAAAAGTAAGTCCTCCCAATCGTGCACCGCTAGGGTTTCTTCTACACCTGTCAAAAACATTACCTTGGCCACACATGTGAGCAATGGGGAAACCCTTGGTTTTTGTTCCAGGTCTGGTGGTGAAGAATTCCTGAAGATCCCTCAAGTTGAAGGTGGAGCGGCAAAGTATAAGAAGGTAGCGCAGAAGATTAGGCCTGTCAATGAGCCTATGCCTGTGGGTTTGAATCCGCCTTTGAAGAGACCTCCTTTGTCAAGAGATCCGTACTGTACTCCTTTGGTAAAGAATCCTCCAGAATTTGTAGAGACGGCTAGGGTGACTGTGGAAAGATTGAAAGTTGTTAATTTTGGTCCTGATGGGTGGTTTTCTGAGGAAGAAAAGAAGTTGTTGTTTCACGTTATTGTGCTAAGGGAAAAAGCGGTGGCATTTGTGAGGAGGAAAGGGGTGTTCTGAAGCACTCTTATGGGGAACCTTACTTGATTCCTGTTGTTTGTCATGAACCTTGGCAAATCAAACCTATTCCGATTCCAGCAGCTATCAGAGAGGATTTTGTGGAGATTATTAGGGAAAGAGTCAGGACTGGGTTATATGAACAATCAACATCCAGTTACTCAAGTCCGGTGTTCTGTGTAAAGAAGCAGAATGGAAAGTTGAGGGTGGTTCATGATCTTAGAGCCTTGAATAGAGTCACTATCAAGGACGCTGGTATGCCGCCAAGTGCAGAGGATTTTGTCGAAGCTTTTGCTGGAAGGGTGTGTTATGGTTTGGGTGATATTATGGGTGGTTATGATGAGAGGGAACTACATACGGATTCAAGGCCTCTCACAACTTTTGAGACTCCTTTGGGAAGATTTCAGCTCACTAGGTTGCCTCAAGGAGCAACTAATTCAGTGGCAGTTTATCAAGCACAGATGGCTTGGATTTTGCAGGATGATGTTCCTACTCATGCTGGTATTTTTATTGATGATGGTGGAACTAAAGGACCATCCACTGATTATGGTAATGAGGTGTTAGCGGAGAACCCTGGCATAAGGAGGTTTGTGTGGGAATATGCAATAACTCAAGAGAGAGTGTTGTTCCGGATAGAAGAGGCTGGTTTGACAATTTCAGGGTCAAAATTCTGTTGTTTTGTTCCTGCTTTGGAAATTCTGGGTCATGTGGTGTGTAAAGAGGGAAGGATTATGGCGAAGAAGAAGATTAATAAAATTCAGGCATGGCCAAGGCCAAAAAATACTACTGAAGTCAGAGGATTTTTGGGTGTATGTGTATATGTCAGGATTTTCATTAAGGATTTTTCTTTGTTGGCTTCACCTTTAAGAAGGTTGACCAGAAAAGATGCAGATTGGGAATGGACGGAAGAGTGTGAAGAGGCTTTTCAGAAGCTAAAAAAGGTTGTTGGTGAAGACATAATTCTTCACAAGTTGGATTATGGTGTTGGTGCGGGAAAGATTTATCTGGCAGTGGACTCAAGTTATATTGCTGCTGGTGCTGTGTTGTCTCAGGAGGATAAGACTGGGAGGGTCAGGCCAGTAAGGTATGAGTCTGTGGTGTTTAATGAGGTGGAATCTAGGTATTCTCAACCTAAGTTGGAATTGTGTGGCGTAGCTAAAATTTTAAAGAAGCTACAGACAGTTTTGTGGGGGCAGCATTTTGAGCTGCAGGTGGATGCAAAATCTTTGGTTCAGATGATCAATACACCTAGTCTTCCAAATGCTCCAATGACTAGGTGGGTGGCATTTATTCAACATTTTTCTTTTGACCTGGTACACAAACCAGGTAAAACTTTTACTATTCCTGATGGGTTATCAAGGAGGCCACCTACAGATGAGGATTCTGATTCTGAAGAGTTTGACGAAGATGTTCCAGTGATTAGGGCCAGCACAAAGGGTGCTGAGGATTTTTCTTTCCTCCCCCATGAGGCTAAACTGGATGATTGCTCTGACCTCCCCCAAGAGGTTAAACTGGCTGGATCTGATCTTGATTCTGGTGATCAGGATGTTTTTGTTGATGAAGATGGAGTTGTTGTTTGGGACAGCTCAAAATTGGAAAAGGATGTTTTTGTTAGTGAACTGGATTCTCACAAGGATCAGTGGAAGGAAAAGGACGTACCAAAATTTAAGGATTGGTGTCCTGGATGGGCTGCTCAATTGGCTCATGTTCACACTGGTGATTTTGATGACAGGGTTGTACCCTTGGATGTTGTTTTGTTGGATTTTGAAGATGGGACCTGGGGTCAATCTGGGTTTTATTTTATTTTGGTGGAATATCTGTTGACCTTGGAGAGGCCAGATAGTTGTGATGATGATACTTGGTTGGCAATCAGGAAGAAGAGTCCTGGATTTTATGTGTCAGGAAGGCGCTTGATGAGAAGGAGACATCCTAATCCTCAAGTGGTGGTGACTCAGAAGAAAGGTCAAGAATTGGTTTTGAAGTCTTTGCATGAAGACCTTGGTCATAGAGGCTTTGGGGAGACTTATAGAAGAGTAGCAGACAGATTTTGGTGGCCGGGTATGAAGTTGGCTGTGCAGGGTTGGGTTCAATCTTGTGAAGAATGTCAAAGAAGAAGTCACTTGAAACCTAAAGAGATGGGCCGTGCTACTGGTGAATCAACTGTTTTTGGAAGGTTCAGTCTGGATGCTGTCCATATTAAAGAGGGCAGGTATAAATACTTGATTGTTGCTAGGGATGATTTGTCTGGTTGGGTTGAGGCAGTGCCTCTGGTTAATTTGACTGCCAAGAATGTGGCAGAGTTTTTGAAGAAGGAGTGGATTTATAGGTATGGGTTGATGAAGTTGGTGACTGTTGATGGCGGGCCAGAGTTTGGTGCCGAATTTAAAGAAGCTGTGGCTAGTGTGGGTTCTAGGGTTAGAGTGGCTACACCGTATTATCCTGAAGCTGAAGGCATGGTTGAAAGAGGCCATAAAGTTATCAAGAATGCTTTGGTGAAGATGTGTGGAGATAGTGCCAAAAAGTGGAGGCATTATTTACCCTTGGTTTTATTTGCTGATAGGGTCACTGTGAAGAGGACAACTGGCTATTCTCCTTATGAGTTAATGTTTGGTCAGAAAGCTGTTCTACCAGTGGACTTGGAAGCTGTCTCTTATCTTGGAATTGATTGGGATGACGTGCAAACAACAGAAGATTTGATCTGTGCCAGGATGCAACAGTTGGAATGTAGAGAGGAATGTCAAGAGAAGGCATACTCTAGAATGATGAAGATTAGGAATCAATCAGTAAGATACTGGGACAAGAAATTAGCTCATAGACTCAGGAATCCCTTGAAACCTGGTTGTTTGGTTTTGGTGTATAATAGAAGTTTGGAGAGTCAGTGGGGGAAAATGTTTGCTGACAGATGGAATGGACCTTACAGAGTCAGATCTCAGGTGTCTGGGGGTTCTTATGTTTTGGAAGAGTTGGATGGTGCAGTCTTGAAAAAGAGGGTGGCTGCAGACCAAGTGAAGAGGTTTTATCCCAGAGGCACTAGGCATGAAGAAGATTGACTCCGCAATGAGGATAAACTACGGACCATTCTTTAATTTTGGTTTTTTTTGTGGTGATGCTCTGCATCTGTTTGTTGGAAACTTTTTTGTTAGAGGGTACCCATGGGTGGGGCTTCTAAATTTGATCTTGGCAAGTGTAGGGGTGACTGATGGGCTGGCTGCTCTATCAACAGTTACCCCAGATTGTCTGTTTCCAACCCTTTCTCTTAATTTGGTTGAACCCTAGTATTGGTTTATTTTCACAGGTTTTAGTCCTCTATGACTTTAAACTGGAAATCGCAATGGTTTTCAAGTGCCAGACTCTTCACTCTTATTGGTTTGGATTTTTTTGAGTTGAATGTTGTGAATTGTTAGAAGGTACCCAGGGGGGGCTTCTAGATTTTATTTTGGCAAGTGTGGGGGTAACTGATGAGCTGGCTGCTCTGTAGAACAGTTACCCCAGAATGTCTGTTTCAAGTCTTTTGTTTTTCCTAGTTGAATTCTAGTTCTGTTGTTTATTATTCAGGTTTTGAGTCCGCTATGACTTTAAACTGGTTTGGGACTGGCTTCTTTATCTTTGGTTCTTTCATATTGGTGGTGGATCACTGGTGGTCTCCCATCATTTTTACTTATTGGAGTGAGCCCACCCAGTGATCATTTCTATGGACCAGCCTTCCCTTATTGGATCATCTATGGAGCTGGACGTTCTTTGATTTTACAGTTATGTTTTCGCTAGATAGTAGTTTTAGATTATTTTCTTTTTTCTCTTTTTTTCTTTTAATTTTTTTATGGGGGTTGTTTAAAATTATAAAATCAAAAATATAGGGTGTTACCACATCAGGGTCACCTGGATGTGGGCAAGGATTGGTGGGGAAAGGCTCATCAATTGGCCGGGCAATGCTATTTTATTTTTATTTATTATTTATTTCATGTGTTTCTGTGTTTCATTATTTTTTATTATTTTCTGACTTTCCAAATTTTGAATTTTGTTTTCTGATTAATCATTTAAAAGATTTAATTGTGTATCCACATCAAGGTGCACTTGGATGTGGGTAAGGTATCAGGGGTTCAGCTCATCAATTGGCTGGGGGATACCATTTGTATTATTTTTTATATTTTATATTATATTTTATTTCATTTATTTTATTTCATTTCATTTTAGTTATTAATTTTTAATTTTAGTATATTAGTAGATACAATACAAAAAAAAAATTATTAATGGTTTTATATTATTATTATGTTTCTAATCTTTTTGCAGGAGCTCATTGTCTGGATGATGAAGCTTCTGGAGGCTGGTCTGGATTGTGATGATGTTTTTGTTTTTTGTTGGGATTGTGGGAAGCACTGTGTTCTTTGAAGTGCATCCTGCTGGAGAGATTATAGGGATTGTAATGATCAGGGATTGGATTAGAGGGAAGTTCAGAGGAGGAAGAAGAAGAGGCAGGAATGGAGTGCTGGAGGGTGTGTTTAATGATCCTAGACATTTTCCAGTGGTCGTCCAGTAGGCGCTTTCTCAAGGATTTTTCAAAGTCATTCAAGGGTCCATGAAGGGCAAAGGCGTTTAGCATATTGGAACACATGGTGCTTAGGTGTTTCTTCATGTCTCCATAATCCAGGGTCAAAGAAGTTTCAAGAGTTTGGCCAACTCCAATAAAAGATTCAGGAGGAGGGGTGCCAACTAGACAAGAAGAATTGGATCAGTAATTATTTTTGTTGAAGAAATGGAATAATTAATTTGGTACTTACAGATTGGAAGCTCATCAAATCTGTAAGAAGCTGGGATTTGGATCTCTGACGATTTTGTTATGGTCATTGTGGGTGGATCAACTAGGGAAAGATATGTATTCTCATGGTCTTCCTCTGAAGGATCCTGAGAAGGTGAACTGGGATGCTGATGTTCCTGGGGCCTAGTTGGAGCAGTGAGATTGTTGTTGTTGTTGTGGTTGTTATTTCTGCTGGATTCAGCTGGAGGAGGTGCTGGTGATGGAGTACCAGGGTTGTTAAAGGATGGAGCAGGAGAGGGGGATTTGGAAGCAGACTGCTCTTTTCTGGATGGAGAATTTGAAGAGATGGAACTGTCAGAAGAGTAGCTGGCTGACAGAGGAGAGGTGTAGTTTCTTTGTCTTAGTTGGGGACGAAGTTGTTGTTGTGGAGCAGTGTGTGGTGTTCTGGTTTCTTCTTGGGTTTCTCTGGCAGTTCTCTTAGAAATCTGGGAAATTTTGGTGTTTTTGGATTTTGGAAGGGTGGATTGCATTGCTCTGGGAGCAGTAGGAGGTAGTTGGGTTGAGTTTTTATTGTTGTCTGGATGAATTTGGCTATTTTCTTGCCATTTTTGGAGGTTTTGGCCTTGATTTTCACTGTTTGGTGAGGCGGGCGGGCCGCCCGACGTCGGCCGGGACGCCTGGACGCGGTCTAGAAGCCTAGGGGTTGATTTTGAAGCTTTTGGAGCTAATTTAGCAGTGATAAAAGCAGTTTCTTGAGAAGCTAAGGCTGGTCTTTTTGGAAGAGTGCGGGAAGCTGAGCTTCTGGATCTTCTGGAAGGAGCTGAAGATAGAGAGGAAGAGGATGGACCAAGTTCTGGAGACCTGGTAGGGGATCTGGAGATGTACTTGTGAGAAGGAGAAGGCGGAGGAATAGGATAGTGGGCATCTCTGTCACATTTCTTTTTTTTGGAATAGCAGGAGTCACAAGCCCTGTTGTAGAATTTGGCTTCTGGATTTGGAAGAGTGAATGTGCAAGGTCTGCACATGTGTATGCACTGTTTGCAGGCATAGTCCCTTGGAGCAGTGAAGCAAGGAAGAGTAGAGGAGTCAACAGCAGGGGATCCAGACATGAATTGTGGTGTGAAAGGTGATGAAAAGGATAAGAGAAGATTTTTTCAGTGATGAGTAGAAGATGTAGTGAAGGTGGACGCTCCGTGGGTCTTGCTGTGTGTGTATTGCATGAAATTGGCTGGGTCAGATTCATGCAAGATTCTGCCAGTCCTCTATGACTCTAAACTGGAAAATTTATAAGTCCTCCAAGACTTTAAACTGGCTGGTTTCAAGATTTTATCAAGAAGTAGTCCGTCAAGACTTTAAACTGAACACTGTGTTAGTCCCCCAAGACTTTAAACTGAGGGTTGTAAGTCCCCCAAGACTATAAACTGAGGGAAAGGTTTTTGTTGTTGGAGTTGTTTTGAAAGATTGGTGGAGGGTATCCACAGGGGGAGCCTCCGAATTTAGCAAAGGCAAGTTTGGGGGTAATTGATGGGCTGGCAGCTCTATTCACAATTACCCCAGAATGTTAGTTTTTTTCTCTGTGTCTTAATGTGGTTGATCTCTGGTTCTGGGTTCATGATTTAGGTTTTTGAGTCCCCCAAGACTTTAAACTGAGGGTTTTTGAGACCCCCAAGACTATAAAATGAGGATGGTCCCCCAAGACTTAAAACTGAGGGTTGTTTGTGGTTTCATCCTATAGAGGATGTGGTCAATTTTTCTTTTCTGAATCAAACTCAAGTACTAGTGGAATTACAGAGTGAATCAAGAGATGAAATGAAATGTTCAGAATTAGCCTTGAACTGGTGAATGAGGTGTCTTCTGTTCTCAATGTCCTGTGGATCTCTAGCAGGAGTGGATTGGAAATAGTGAAGCAGAAGTTGTTTCTGTTGAGATGTGTGTTGTTGGAACTTGGCCTTGATAGTGGGCAAGTGAGTTGGTGTTGGTGGTTCAATGGATCCTACATTGTTATCATCACTATCAGAAGAGGAAGGAACTGAGAAGTCATCAGTTTTAAAGTTGAAGGAAGGAATGAATGTTCTTTACCATCAGGTGGACCAGGGATGGGTGAACTAGTTGCTTTATGGGTTTCGGCACTCTTCTGGGAAGGGTGGAGCTTTTTGATTAATCTGGGTATCAGAATGGATGGCCTAGATCTTTTGGTGCTGGCAGAAGAAGGACCAGGTTGAGGCGGAGGTGAATCTGTTGTAGAAGAAAGTGGACCAGGTCTGTGGCAGGTCTTCTTTCTGGAGTGACAGACATCGCAGGACGTTCTGTATGGATGAACAGGTGGTGTTATGGCGCAGATTAAATTATTGTTGATGCAGTATTGGCAGGGGCCCATTTCAGAGGCAGATTTGGAAAGGAGGTTAAACATGGTGGTTGGATGAAGAAAGAATGCAGACATTCTCAATTGGAGGGAGGATGTGGTCTTCCAACATTGGCAGGGGCCTTTGTTGTGTGATTTGGCGCTGTTTGTGCATGTCTTAATTGACATCTGTTAAGGAATTTGGTATTTTTCTGGTTTTATTCTGTGGATATTGGGTCTGCGGGTATGTGGGTACTATCATTGGATAGCCCTGGTTTTTCTCTATATTTTATGTCTTGAAGACATTTTTCATATTCTGAGTTTTAAGGGGTCATTTCCTCATTTTTCATTTATAAAAGATTGCTGTTTAATTTTGTTTTTCGTGTTTTACGGGCTAACCTTAAGTCTTAGGGTTAAGCGCTTAGTACCATTTGATAGAGCTAATTTTTCTCTATATTTCATGTCTCAATGTTGTTATAGTGAAATTCCGTGTTTTAAAGGTTTTAGTAGTTGTAGCTAATTTTTCTAAGTAGATTAGTGGTTTTTATTGGTTTTCTGGCTTCAGGGAGGCCGGGCCGCTTCAGGCGGCATCTCCAACGTCGGGCGGCCCACCCGCCTCTGTTTTAGGAGGTTGGGGAGCGCTCCAGGAGGGTTTTTTATGCAATTTGGCAGGTACAGGCGCCAGATTGGTGGGTGCGCATGGGCTCTTAGTTAGTGGTCTGTGTGTATATAGTGAATAAGACAGTTTGGGGCAACCTTAATCATCATACAACCATCCGGAGGTGATCTCATTGTTCCTCACTCAGTTTTCACTGTTTTCTGGCCACAATTGGCTGTGTTTGTTGCAAGTGAGCTCTTCATTTAACTTAACTTTGGAAACTGTTTTCTCTGTTATAGTCTTGCAAGCTATAGCAAGTATTATTGCTGTCTCTGGTGTGGATTTGCAGCCTACATCAAGTATCTTTGCTGTCTCTGGTGTGGACTTTGTTCTACATTTCAGTTCTTTGGTCTGGTAGTCTATCTGGGGACTACTTTCTTGGCTCATCAAGCAGTCAAGTGTGTTAAATAGGAGCTTTAGCAAAACAGGAACCAACTTACTTTAGCAAGTAAATCTCACTCTATTTTTCTAAAGGGACAGGGGATTTTCTCTCTGGTTTTTCTCCAACTCCCTTGGTCAAGGCCTATAGCTAGTACTATAGGATTGTCTACAATGCCATTTCTGGCATAAAAAACACCAAATTTGAAAAGTGTTATTTTTACACTTTTAAATAGCCAGATCAATTGTTCCAAATAAGGCAATTTGATCTATCAAGGCGCATTTTTATTATCTTAACATTTATAGCGCATATATCCAACTTTTAGTGATAATAAGCGCATTTATCAATTATTTCAATAAAATAATAGAAAATTAGCTTTATGTGTACTTAAAAATTATGTAGGCTTATGGCTAAGTTTCTTAAGGTTACCCTAGCATATTCTAACTTAATATTAAGTACATAAGACTTAAATAAGGTGGATATATGCTTGTATATAATGCTTTATAATGGCATATATTTGTATTAAATCAATTTTTTATACAATTATTTATTGTTCCCATGTATGCTACATATGTTTAACATAGTTTGTTAGTAATTTTACTCAGTCCAGAGAATATTCAGGCTGACATGAACCCTTTTTGTGCAGTGGGAATCATTAGAGTGGAATTGTGGATGAAAAATATAATTCATTATTACCATTTTATTTAATCAAAAAATTTATAATATTAAAAAGAACTATTGATTAATTGGTATTTGACCTTTGTGCCTCACTCATATTTATCATTTGATTATTTTTGTCACCATTATGTTATTAATATTATAAGTATAGCAAAAACTCGTGTGCCCAACGCATACCGGGTGATGTTACACCTTTTATAATATTATTAAATAAAGGTAAAAAAATATGAAAATGATTTGTTTTACAAAAAATAAATTGATATCCAAAAGCAATATGAGGGATAAAAAGGTAAAATTAAAGGGATCAAATATGAAATAAAAAATTAAAGTAAAATTCCTGCCATCAAGAGCAAGTAGACATGATGGGGTGAATGCCAACCAATGGCACTAAACTTGAACTATAATTCCTTTTTTGTAAAAATAAAAAAAAATCCACTTGAGCTTTACCAAAACTTCAGGATGACAATTTTTCCATATCAAAAAACTTCTAGTGCAATTATTGAAAAAAAATTCATTTTCATTGCAATAGAGAGAATTGATCACATCAGACTGCATGTGACCAAAAGTGTCCAGCACAAGTTCGGCCAAACTTGTGCTGGACACTTTTATGATGGAGAGTAGCTATGGTGGAATTTTTCTTCAGTTCATCTGGTATTTCTTATAAACATGTCCACTGGTATTTGATCTTTGTGCCTCACTCATATTTATCATTTGATTGTTTTTTGGTCCCCATTATGTTATTAATATTATAAGTATAGCAAAAACTCTTGTGCCCAACGCATACCGGGTGATGTTACACCTTTTATAATATTATTAAATAAAGTTAAAAAAATATGAAAATGATTTGTTTTACAAAAATTAAATTGATATACAAAAGCAATATGAGGGATAAAAAGGTAAAATTAAAGGAATCAAATATGAAATAAAAAATTAAAATAAAATTACTGCCATCAAGAGCAAGTAGACATGTTGGGGCAAATGTCCACCAGTGAGGCTAAACTTGGACTATAATTGCTTTTTTGAAAAACAAAAAAGTGCCAATCTGAGGTTTAAAAAAACTTCAGCAGAACCATTTAGCCATATCAAACAACTTCTAGTGCAATTATTGAGAGAGAATTGATCACACCAGACTGCATGAGACAAAAAGTGTCCAGCACAAGTTTGGCCAAACTTGTGCTGGACACATTTATGACGGAGAGTAGCTAGGGTAGAATTTTTCTTCAGTTAATCTGGTATTTCTTATAAACATGTCCATTGGTACTTGATCTTCGTGCCTCACTCATATATATCATTTGATTAATTTATTGTCACCATTATATTATTAATATTGTAAGTATAGCAAAAGCTTGTGTGCCCAACGCATACCGGGTGATGTTACACCTTTTATAATATTATTAAATAAAGGTAAAAAAATATGAAAAGGATTTGTTTTACAAAAAATAAATTGATATAAAAATGAAATATGAGGGATAAAAAGGTAAAATTAATCTCAAAGAGATCAATTATGAAAAACAAAATACTATTAAAATTCTTGCTCTCAAGAGCCAGTAGAAGTGTTGAAACAAATGGGATCCATCAGGGCTAAATTGTAATAAGTGACCTTTTTTTTAAAGATAAAAAATTATACACCTGAGATCGGGAAGAACAACAGGTGGATGATTCAGCTAAACAAAACTTCTTGTAGTGAAGTTTAATAAGAAAATGTTTTTTGTTGCCATATAGAGAATTGATCCCATCTGACTGCACGTGACTAAAAGTGTCCAGCACAAGTTCGGCCGAACTTGTGCTGGACACTTTTATGATGGAGAGTAGCTTGGGTGGAAATTTTCTTCAGTTCCTTCATCTTGTATTTCTCATAAACATGTCTACTGGTATTTGATAAGTCTGTATCTTTCATATTTATCATCCAATTAATATTTTATCACCATTATATTATTAATGTTATTAGTATAGCAAAAACTTGTGTGCCAAATGCATACCATGTGAAGTTATACCTTCAATAATTTTTTAAAATAGACGTAAATAAATATGGAAAGGATTAGTTTTACAAAAATTAAATAGAAATTTAATAGTAAAAAGAGGAATAAAAGAGTCAAATTAAAGTCAAAGAGTTCAAATATGAAAAAAATACTGGTAAAATTCCTGCTATCAAGAGCCAGTAGAGGGGTTAAAGCAAATGGGAGCCATCAGGGCTTAATCATAATAAGTGAACTTTTCTTTAAAGATAAAAAATTATACACCTGATATTGGGCAGAGAAGCAGGTGGATGATTCAGCTAAACCAAACTATTTCTATTTAAATTTGATAAAAAAAATCTTTTGTTGCCATACAGAGAATTGATCCCATCTGACTGCACATGACCAGAAGTGTCCAGCACAAGTTTGGCCAAACTTGTGCTGGACACTTCTATGATGGAGAGTGGCTGGGGTAGAATTTTTGTTCAGTTCATCTGGTATTTCTTACAAACATGTATACTGGTATTTTATCTTTGTGCCTCACTCATACATATTGTTTGATTAATTTTTTGTCTTAATTATATTCTTAATTATATAAGTATAGCAAAAAATCGTGTGCCAAATGCATACTGAGTGACGTTACACCTTTTATAATATTATTAAAAAAATGTATAAAAATATTAAAATAATTTATTTTCAAAATTATTAATTGATATCCAAAAGCAATATGAGGAAGAAAAAATTAAGTTAAAGGGATCAAATATGAAAAACAAACTCCAAGTATTATTCCTAATATCAAAGGCCAGTAGAGATGTTGAAGCAAATGAGAGCCATCAGGGATAAATTGTGCTAAATTGACTGTTTTTTAAAGATAAAAAATTGTGTACCTGTGGTTTGGATGAACTATAGGTGGATAATTCAGCTATATCAAACTACATCTAGTGAAGTTTCTTATCAAATAATTTTTATTATTGCCATAGAGAGAATTGATCCCATATGACTGCACCTGACCAAAAGTGTCCAGCACAAGTTCGGCTGAACTTGTGCTGGACACTTTTATGATGGAGAGTAGCTAGGGTGCAGGTCTTGTTCAGTGCAACTATTATTTTTTTTAAACATGTCAACTGGTATTTGATCTTTCTGTGTTATTCATATTTTATTATCTGATTAATTTTTTGTCATTAGAATATTATTAATTTTATTAGTATAGAAAAAACTTGTGCGCCAAATGCATGCAATGTTATAATACACCTTTTATAATTTTATTAAAAAATTTTAAAAAAATATGAAAATGATTTTTTTTCCAAAATTATAAATTAATATCCAAATGTAACATGAGTGATAAAAAAGTAAAGTAAAAGAGATCAAATATGAAAAAAAAAATTCAAGAAAAATTTTTGCCATCAAGAGCCAGTAGAGGTGTTGAAACAAATGGGTGCCATCAGGGCTAAATTTGATAAAATTTAATTTTTTTTAAAGATAAAAAATTTTTCACCTGAGGTTTGGAAAAACTTAAGGTGGATAGTTCAGCCATACCAAACTACTTCTAATGTAATTATTTAGCATTTTTTTTAATTTAATTTCCACAGAGAGAATTGATCCCATCTGACTGCACCTGAACAAAAGTGTCCAGCACAAGTTCAGCTAAACTTGTGCTGGACACTTTTATGATGGAGAGTATCTAGGGTGGAAGTGTTTCTCAGTACATCAGTTTTTTGTTTTTCACATTTCTATTGGGTTTTTAACTTTTTTTTATCATTCATATTTATCTTAAAATTAATTTTTTGTCACCATATATATTATTAATTTTTCTAGTATAGCAAAACCCTGCATGCCAAATGCAAAATTGGTGATGTTACACCTTTAATAATATTATTATATAAAATTAAAAAAATAGGAATATGTTTAGTTTTTAAAAAAATAAATTGATATTTAAATTTAAAAAGAGTAATAGAAAAGTAAAATGAAAATAAATAAGATCAAATATGAAATAAAAAATACAAGTAAAATTTTTACTATCAAGAGCCAGAAGTGGTGTTGGGACAGTTGGGGACCCCTAGGTCAAGACTTGGTCTAAACTTACTTTTATGTATAGCTAACAAATTTTGACCTGAGGTTTGGACAGACTTCCAGGGGACAATTTTACAATATTAAACATTCTTTACTTCAATAATTGAGTGAAATATCATTTTTATTGCCATAGAGAGAATTTATCTCATATGACTTCATGCAACCAAAAGTGTCCAGCACAAGTTCGGCCGAACTTGTGCTGGACACTTTTATAATTGAGAGTAGGCATACAGCAAATCTTCTTAAACTCAAAAGGGATTTCTTATAAACATTTCCACTGGAATTTGATCTTTCTGTGTCATTCAAATTTACCATTTGATTAATTTTTTGTCATCATTATATTATTAACGTTATTACTATAGTAATAACTTGTGTGAAAAATGCATACCAGGTGGTGTTCCACCTTTAATCATATATTATTAAATAAAGGTATAAGAGTATGAAAATTATTTATTTTAAAAATTAAAAATTGATATCCAAAGCAATATGAGCAATAAAAAAGTAAAATAAAAGGGATAAAATAAGAAAAAAAAATCTAAGGAAAATTCCCACTATCAATAACAAGTAGAGGTGTTAGATCAAATGTGCACCACCAGGGCTAAACTTGGACTATATTTTATTTTTTTTAAACCAAAGAAAGTGTCCTGATGAGTTTTGAAAAATCATCAGGAGGACATTTTGGCAATATCAAAATACTTATTAGGGGGTGTCAGCTCTGGCAAATCCGCACTTAACTTAAGTGTGGATTTCAAACCAAATCAGCACTTACAAATCAGCACTTAAATTTTGCAAAAAAGTCACTTATTTCAAAAAAGGGTGTCAGTTATGACCTCAAATCAGCACTTTTTTCCCGTTTTTTTCACAACCACATTTTGGCCACAAAACATCCCTTCCTTTGTTACCCCATCCCTGTCACATCTGACACACTGACCTTCCTCGCTACCTACCCATCAATCCTTGGCACACACCCCCTCCTGACATTGTCAATATTTTGACCAGCCATTTTTACATTCTTTTTTACTTATTTCTTCTACTTCTTAATCTTTTTTCTATGGGTGTCAGTTCTGACCTCAAATCAGCACTTTTTTCGTGATTTTTTTTTCAAAACCACATGTTGGCCACATCATCCCTTTCTTTCCCATACCATTTTGTACTCTCCAAATGTCCTCTTTGTGTACTTCATTCACTTGGGTTGGTATTTTGGTTTGTTGCATATTCATTTTTTTTGGAATTTACAGTGAATTTTTTTTTTTTGGATGGCTCATTGGTTTTCTTTCACCAGCTCAACATGAAATCACATATTTTCTGAAATCGCATATTTTGTCAGTGATTTTTTTTTTCATTCATCCCTCATATCCTTTTCCTATTCTCCGCCAACATCCCTCAAACAATTTGGTTTCATTCATTTTGTCATCTCATCTCTCCAGGTAAGTCACTTTATTCTTTTTTTTTGATTTTTTGATTACTAATTATAATTTTTTTTTGTTTTTTTCTGTTTATTTTATTTTTTTTATCTAAATTTTTTTTGTAAGTGGTTATTTTGGATTTCAATGTTATAATTAACCTTTTTTTCTCTCCCTCTTTACTTTCTTTTTTAGCTCCATCACCCTACTCTTCATCCCTCCTTGGCATGGTCATTATCCCCCCTTTCCCTTATTTCACTTTTTTTTGGCTCCATTTCATTGAAACACATACATTGCACATTCTTTATGCATTTCACTTACTCCATATTTAATTTCCCCACAATTCCAACATCAATCTTTCTCACTCTATTTTTCCTACTTTTCAATCAAGGTAAGTTTCATCTCCTTTTTTTCATGCCTATATGATATCTCATTCCTTTTATGAAAAGTTCATACTTAAATATATGTATGACTCTTATCTGGATAACAGTGAACTTATAAAACTCCTTTTGATCTCATCTTCATTACCGTTTTCAAGTTTTTGTAAAATTTTGAAAATCAGACTCGGAATTAGGGTTAGGTTTATTCAAATCTAATGTTCTTTTTACTGAAGATTCTCCTGAAGGCTACTTTCATTTCCCACAAACAGATTTGAATTTGATTCAGTGGTTGCTGAGATATTGACCATTAAAGTTGAGCCTTTTTTTTCCCAATTTCATTTTTTATTTCATTTTTTTATGTAACAAATTAGGGTTAGGTTTATTTAAATCACATGTCCTTTAACTGAAGACTCTACTAAAGCATATCTTTCATTTCCCTCAAACAGGTTTGAATTAGGTTCAGTGGTTGCTGAGATTTTGACCTTTGAAGTTGAGCCTTTTTTCCGAATTTCACTTGTCTTATTTCACATTTTTATATTGCATATTTAGAGGATAAGGATTCTGAATTTCTTATATGATTATTATCTAGGCATTTCAATTATATAGGCATGTATTCGTTGCTCAAGAATATCACTAAAGCTCAAAAAGATGAAGATTTTTGCTTATGGGACACTCTACCTTCCTTTAACTCTTTTCTTGCTCTTCGACTCAAAAAGCACTGTAATAAAGCATTTGAAAAAAATCATGAACTTGCAACCAAAGTTGGAATACCGAATGGGTGTGACTCCGAATGGGAAGATATCAGCCACGAATATCTTTTATTTTCTAATGTTATTATCACTCATTCTGGATTTCATAATAAAATTCACACTGATACCAAGGACACCAATTTTCTTACTTTTGGTATATTCTCATATATCAAACCAATTACTGGCCAACCAATACCATCTCCAGCTAAAATCAAATGACATGGTTTATATTTTCCAGACCACCGGTGCATCATTGATTTTGGTTTGGGAAATGGTATCATCGAAACTATTTGGAATTCTTCTAAGGATAATCATCAAACAATCAAAGCTCTTCCTGGTTTGGAATCCTGTCAACATTTAACACATTTTGGTTGCTCATTTCAAATCAGTCATAAGTTGATTCAAAGAATCAATAAGGTAATGAAAGAAGGTAAAGTTAATCGATTTAAAAAACTTTATTTAGATCCAAAAAGTATGGGGATTAGAGTTGTCATCAAAAATTTTATATTTTTTTGTAAATTTTTAATAAATATTTTTTATGTATCAATTTCCTCAACTAAAGTAATGGGCCCACGACCTTGTGTTGTATAAATGGTAATCATGATAACATTTATTTGTTTCATGGGGTTCCTCTAGCCTATACTTGTGGAAAGTCCCAAACTTTTGTTTCTAGATTTGATCTGCATTTTGGCTTAAGGGATTGTCATTACTTTAAACTAGGGAAATTGATATATATTAGATATTTATTTAATAATTTACGTAATTATATTAAATTTAGATGACTTCCACCACTTACTTCAATAAAATGCAGGGGGGGGTATTGCCAAATTTTCAAATCTGACATGTGAAATTGATGACTTAGAAAAATTTTGGTGATATCCACCCCTTGCTTCAATAAAATGCAGGGGAGAGTATTGCCAATTTTTTAAAACAGATATGGAATTTTTTTGACTTGTAAATATTTTGGTGAAAATTTTTGACGAGAATGTGAAAATAATTGTTTCAACATTGAGCAGGTTTCTGGCTCAAAGGAATAGCAGTACCATCAACAAAACCAATACATCCTGGGAAGCCCTCTGCTTGCATAACCTGAGATGATTCAAGTCACTCTTCTTGTGTTGGCCAGGTGAGAAGTTGAGATTACAAGGAGTTGATGGCAGTGATACATTGTTTGGTATAAGTGTTAACTGAACCATACCCTAAATCAAAGACATTTTCTAAACGTTTCAAAGCGGCTCCATTACCATTTGAACCCAAACAACATAGTGTGATGGCCAATTGAATTGAAGGATGTCGTTGTTCTTTTTGAGAATTATTGTGAAATATGGAATGATCCTGAATAAGCTCAAGAAATTTAAGGAAACATTCCTGAGAAGTCCTGAACAGCTGTCTAAAACTGGGTGTAGATAGTTTAAGAAGTGTTTGGATGGTGTACTTGGGGGTATGAAGTACTTGAGGCTTTCTGGGAAGAAGGTAACTTTTCGTGGCCATTTTTGATAAAAAGACAAAATCTTCTTCTAGATCAGAATCAGAATTGCAATCAGAGTCCAAGAGCAGTTCAAGAGCCATGAAAGTCATTGCTTTATGTAATTTATCATGATTTGAAAGTGAGGAAGGCATAACTCTTATATGATATGATATGAAGATGTAAGTGATGTACAATGTTTTGAGTTATGAAGTGTTATGCTGCGGAGTGCTGCGTATGAATGGGATGATGCTGACAAATCAGTGAAATGGGACTTGATGGTGAAATCAGCACTTTTAGTTGAGAAAGTGCGGATTTGAGTGAAATAAGTGACTTATTTCATTTTGAAATCCACCAGTATTGGGGCTAGTGTGTTTTTGAAATCCGCACTTATTTAAGTGCGGATTTGTAAGTGTGAATTTGCCAGAACTGACACCCCCTATTGTGCAATGATTGAGAAAAATGTCATTTTCATTTCCATAGAGTAAATTTATCCCATCTGACTGCATGCAACCAAAAGTGTCCAGCACAAGTTCGGCCGAACTTATTCTGGACACTTTTATGATGGTGAGTATCTAAGTTGCAGGTCTTCTTCAGTTCATCAGGTATTCCTTATAAACAAATCCACTTGTATATGATCTTTCTGTGTCATTCATATTTATCATTTGATTCATTGTTTTTCACCATTGTACTATTACTGTTATTAGTATTGAAAAAACTTGTAAGCCAAATGCATACTGGGAGATGCTACATCTTTCATAATCTTATTAAATAAAAGTAAAAAAATATGAAAAGTATTAGTTTTACAATAAATAAATTGATATTTGAAAGCAAAAAGAGGAATAAAAAATTAAAATAAAAGTGATTAAATATGAAATTAAACTTTTAAATAAAATTTCTGCCATCAAAGATAATTTGAGTTTTCAGACCAAATTTGCACCACCAGTTCTAGATTTGGAATATATTTTCTTTTTTTAAAATTAATAAAAGTGTCCACCTGAGGTTTTCCAAAAAATCAGGAGGATAGTATAGCAGTATAAAGCTACTTCTTGTGCAATGATTGAGCAAAAATTCATTTTAATTTCCATTGAGTAAATTTATCCCATCTGACTGCATGCAACCAAAAGTGTCCAGTACAAGCTCAGCTGAAATTGTGCTGGACACTTTTATAATGGAGAGTAGCAAGGGTGCAAGTCTTCTTCAGTTAATCTTATATTCATTTTAAAAATTTCTATGGGTATTTGATCTTTCTGTGTCATCCATATTTATTATTTGATTATTTTTTAGTCACCATTATATTATTAATGTTTTTAGTATAGCAAAAACATGTGTAATGGATGTACACTGGATGATTTTACAACTTTAATAATATAATATAATAAATGTAAAAAAATGTGAAAGTTATCAGTTTTACCAAAATAAAATTGATATTTAAAAGCTAAAGGATAAATAAAAGGGTAAGATTAAAATTAAAGAGATCAAACATGAAATAAAGATATTAAGTATAATTTCTGCTATCATGAGCCAGTAGAGGCTTCAGAAAAAATGGGCACCATCATAGATTAACATGGATCAAATTTACTTTTTACCAAAGTAAAAATTTGTCTAACTTAGGTTTGGACAAACTTCTAGGGGACAATTTGTCCATATAAAACTACTTTCAGTGCAATGATGGAGTGATAATTCAGTCTCATTTCCGTAGAAAGAATTGATTGCATCTGACGGCATGCAACCAAAAGTGTCCAGCACAAGTTTGGCCAAACCTGTGCTGGACACTTTTATCATGAAGAGTAGCCAGGATGCAAGTCATTTTAAATCATCTGAAATTTCTTATAAACATTTCCACTGTTATTAAATCTTTGTGCCTCACTCATATTTATCAATTGATTAATTTTTTGTCACCATTATATTATTAATATTATCAGTATAGCAAAAACTTGTGTGCCAAATGAATACTGGGTGATGTTACACCTTTTAAAATATTATTAAATAAAGGTAAAAAAATATGAAAAGGATTTATTTTACAAAAAATAAACTTCTATCCAAAAGCAATATGAGAGGAATAAAGTAAAATAAAAGAAATCAAAGATGAAAATTAAAATCCAAGTTAAATTCCTGCCATAAACAGAAAAAAGAGATGTTGAATCAAATTAGCACAATCAGGGCTAAACTTGCACTAAATTTTCTTTTTTTGTAAAAATAAAAAAAAAATCCACTTGAGCTTTACCTAAACTTCAGCATGAAAATTTTGCCATATCAAACTACTTCTAGTGTAATTTTATATCAAAAATTTATCTTCATTTCCATAGAGATAATTTCTCCCATCTGACTGCACCTGACCATAAGTGTCCAGCACAAGTTCGGCCAAACTTGTGCTGGACACTTTTATGATGGAGAGTAGCTAGGGTAGAACTTTTCTTCAGTTAATCTAGTATTTCTTACAAACATGTCTACTGGTATTTTATATTTGTTCCTCACCCATTAATATCATTTGATTAATTTTTCGTCGCCATTATATCATTAATTGTATAAGTATAGAAAAACTCATGTGCCAAATGCATACCAGGTGATATTATGCCATTTATAATATTATTAAATAAATGTATAAAAATATGAAAATAGTTTATTTTAAAAATTATTAATTGATATCCAAAAGCAATATTAGGAATAAAAAATTAAGTTAAAGGGATCAAATATGAAAAAAGAAATCTAAGTAATATTCCTACTATCAAAGGCCAGTAGAGGTGTTGAAGCAAATGAGAGCCATCAGGGATAAATTGTACTAAATTGAATTTTTTTTTAAAGATAAAAAATTGTGCACCTGTGGTTTGGATGAAATCTAGGTAGAAAATTTGGCTATGTAAAACTACTTCTAGTGAACTTTTTTATCAAATAATTTTTTTCATTGCCATAGCAATAATTGATCACATATGACTGCAACTGACCAAAAGTGTCCAGCACAAGTTTGGCTGAACTTGTGCTGGACACTTTTTTGATGGTGAGTATCTAGGGTGCAGCTCTTCTTCAGTGCAACTGGTATTTTTTTAAAACATATCCACTGGTAATTGATCTTTCTGTTTTATTAATATTTTATCATTTGATCAATTTTTTGTTACCAGTATATTAATATTTTTATTAGTATAGCAAAAAAACATGTGCCAAATGCTTACAGGGTGATGTTAAACCTTTAATAATTTTATTAAATACAGGTAAAAAATTATGAAAATGATTTGTTTTACATAAAATCAATTGATATTTAAAAGAAAAAAAAGGGATAAAAAGAAATAGGTTGAATAATAGGGATTTAATATGAAATTCAAAATTCAAGCTTAATGCCTTCTTTTAAGGCTCAGAAGAGGTGTTGGATAAAATGGGCATCATCAGGAATAAGATTGTACTTAATTTGATTTTTTGAAAAACTAAATGAATTTTTCGACTGATAATTTTCAATATTTAGTTGGACACTTTGTCTATATCAAATTACTTCTAGTACCATGATTGACCAAATTAAATCCTCATTTCCATATGCAGAATTGATCCCATATGGCTGTACCAGGCCAAAGGTGTCAACCACAAGTTTGAGAATTCTTCTGGTGGACACTTTTGTGATTGACAGTATTAGGGTGCAAGTCTTCTTTAGTTAATCTAGTATTCCTCATAAACATTTCCAACTTATTTTTGGCCAAAAATCAGGTGGAAAGTTTGTCCATATCAAATTACTTCTAATGCCATGATTGACTAAAAATTGATTCTCATTGCCATATAGAGAGTTGATCCCATATGACTGGATCTGGCAAAAGTGTCACCACAATTTTTGATAAACTTAAGTTTGAAAATTTTATGATGGAAAGTAATTGCAAGTCTTCTTCATTTCATCAAGTAATCCTCATAAAAATTTCCACCTGTATTTTGGCTAAACTTCAGGTGGACACATTGGCCATATTAAATTAATTCTAGTTCCATGTTGATAAAAAACTGATACTTATTGCCATATATAGATATTAAACTCATCAGACTGTGCCTTTCCAAAAGTGTCTACCTGAATTATGGCTAAACCTCAGTTGGACACTTTTATGATGCAGAGTAGCTAGGGCAAAAGTATTCTTCAGTTAATTTGGTATTCATAATAAATTTATCCTCCTGAAGTTTAGCCTAACTTCAGGTGGAAAATTTTGGAAAGCACCAGTTAGTCACTATCCATCAAAAAAGTGTTCACCAAAATTTTGGCTAAACTTGTGGTGGACCCCTTTGATCAGCCACAGTCAGATGAGATCAACTCTTTAGATGGAAATGAGGATGATGTTTTGGTCAATCATGGAAATAGATGTAGTGTGATGTGGCCAAATTACCCCCCTGAAGGTCAGACAAACCTCACAAGGACACTTTTTAGCAGGGAGTAACTGAGAAAAATCCATTTATCAGAAGTAAAATATTTTATTGGATAGATGCCAAGGTTTCATACTTGTGTATTATGGTCAGTATTAATTTTGAAAGTGTCTGTCCAAGCAATTTCATTGCCCATCATGACACATTTTCTTTTAAGTGTTTCAAACTGCGTGATACAGTATTAAGGTGTCACATATTATAATTAAGTTCTATTAAGAGCCCTCCTATGATGTCTAAATTTATAAATTAATATCTTACATAATAATTTTTTTTATATAAATTCATCAATATTTTATTTTATTATCAAATTTAATAGAGCAAGTATCCTGAATTATTATATATGCATAAGCTTAGGTTAGATCACTTGTGCTCAATTTGTGCTCATCAGAGGACCAAAATCAAGTTCTGGAGGATCAACTTGTGCATAATTTGGAATCAGTTGATATTCTGTCTATAATCAATCTGAGAATAAATGTAAATCTAACTCTAATTTTCTTATGTTTATAAAGTATTGATAAACCTGGCATAATTAAGGGACACTCTAAATTTCAAGAGAGGGGATTTCTAGCATTTCACCCCTAGATTTCTTGTGGTGATTTCAGGTACCAACATCTAGGGCTCTGTTTTAACCCGTATAGTGACTTTTTGAGATGTAGACATAGATTTTTATTTTTAGGAATGTAGCCACATTAGAACCTTAGGTATAAGTTTTCAGAGTGTTCACCATGAAGAAATGCGGACTTTACATCTATTTGATGAAGTTCCCAATCTTTGAAGGCAGTGACACCTAGTAAAAATTATAAAGTGGTTAGACACCCAGTGGGGGCGTAGGTGTCATTATACTCTATACCCTCTATCTGTGAAAATCCTTGAACACATAATCTAGCTTTGTACTTGATTACATTGCCCTCTGAGTCAGTTTTCCGTTTGAAAGTCCAAGTGGTCCCTAATAGGTGATTGTGATCACGAATGGGTGATTTGTTCCAAACTTCATTTTTAGTGATGCTATTGAGTTCAGCTTGAATGGCTTTAAGCCATTTGTCACTTTCAGGTGAATCGATAGCTTCATGGAAATTTTCAGGTGTATTGTAAGGAGTGAAGACCATGTTAATAGCATTGTCTCTACGTTTAGATGAAAGAATTTTAGAGACATCAATATCAGATTTGATTTCATTTGATGGTCATGTGTTTTTTTCAATGTAATTGTATTGTTTAGAGGAAGTTTGTCACCGGACGACCTACGCACAAGGTCGAGGATGTTCCTGCAAGTGAGATAAAAGGTTCAGATACTTCTTTGAAGCACAGAGGAATAGTTCGAGGAAGTGGTTCGAAGATGTCTCAAAGGAAGAACTACTGCTTCGAGTTATGTTCGAAAAGGATTCTAATATAATTGAACGGTAATATTAAAATTCTTAAGATCTCAAGAAGGGTTGGAAAACTCAACAATCAAAGATTTAGGATTTAGATATGATTATTGAGAAAATAAAGAAAGATACAATAATAATGATTTTCACTTAGAGTTTTATCACTATTAACTATAAATACGTTTTATAATTTAATTCTAAGGAATATCGAACCAATAACCCAGCCCCTTTTATATCCTTTACTCCTCCTCGCATTGACCTCATACTCATTCACTATTCCGCACACCACAAACCATTTAAAATATATCCGTTACACCTGGACCCTCCTCACTAACATCCGTTAACCCCTTAATCCTTCACTAACCGTTCCATCCATGCTCACTACCCATTAATAATCCACAGATATTTCATAAACTTTTTAATGTACTATTATATTAACTATTGCGCTGTGTGTTGCTTATTGGGAAAAAACTAAGACACACTATTGAGAGATTGACTAATTTAGATTTAGAGTTTTAGGCTAGCGCAATTGAATAGCGAGTACACAAAGGAAAGTCGCAGTTGCTATGGAGAGTTGCTTTTCTGTGCTTCGAGTATGGATTTGAACCCTTTAGTATTGATTTAATGAGCTACTTTTGCCTCGAGTGTCACGTGGCGCGTGACAGATGCCCGGGTATAAGAACGCAAGCTCTGTTGAGCGTAAAACATATTTCCCACACTAATTTCCCTTTCTGTTTACTTAATTATTATTTCATCACTTTAATTCATTATGACGGACTTTCCTACACCAACTCCCACGCATCCACACCCTAAAGCGGATGGGGGTGTTGTCACACGGCAATTTTCAAAGATTTGCACGGCTTGCGAGACGATGGAGTATTTCTGCGTGGAGAGCACGGCAACACAAGGGCCTCGCCAGAAGTGCAAGTTTTGCCGATGGAGAAGAGTGGCGTGTGATGCCTTAGCAAATAATGCTGACATTGAGAGTCGGTTTACTAAGACGAAGTATTGGGTGATCCCTAAAATGAAGGAAGTAGTCGAGGACATCTGGGATGTGTCCATTGGGGACAATCAATCGGTGGGAGAGAATGAGGAAGAAGTCGAAGATGATGTGAACATCTGGGTGGCTAGGGCTGGGAACAAGAGGGGGGTCGTCAAGGAGGAAGTTGATGAATTGGTCGAAGAGCAGGAGGAAATTCCCATCTTGAGGAAGACCCCAAAAAACTGACGGGTGGTCATCAAAGATGACAAAGAGGAAAGGGAGGTGGCAGAGAAGGTCACTCCTAGATTATTTTTGGAGCCTGACCCAATCATCGAAGTAAGTTCACTCTTTTATAATTTAAAAATTTAATTACTGATGACTCTGTTTTTTTTTTAGAATTCAGATGTCATCATTGAGGCCCCTACGACAGAAGCTTCAAATGTGGAAGCGACCCTTGTGGGACCTATTGCGGTGGAAGTGGCAGTGGAGGATAGATTACCAACTGTTACCTCGAGGGAGGAAAACAAAGAAACCTTCGATCAAGTTTGGTCGAAGAAACCTTGTCAGATTCGACGAGCGAAATATATTGAAGAATTCAGCGGCGAGATTGATAACATTATCAATTCCGCTTCCTTTGACGTAGCCGAGGAGTTACTTGAGCTTGGGGAGTTGATTCCAGTAGGAGAGGGGGAGAATTTTGAGAAATGTAGAAAGGAGATAAGGGAAATTTTGGAGAAGATGAAGGGATTGGTTTGGGAGAAGATAAAAGAGAAAATTTAAAATAAAAAGAAAAAAGAAGAAAAAGAATGTAAAAAAAATTTGTATTTAATTATTTTACTTTGTTATTTTATTTTGAATTTTATTTCATTTTATTTATTTTATTTTTTTTTTTATATGAGATTTTGAGAGAAAGAAGGAAAAGACAGAAAAAAAGATTTAAATTTGTTTTAAGATTTTGAAAGAAGAAGTTTAAATGAGATAAAGAAAAAAAGAATATTTGATTGAAGGAGTTTTAGTTTTAAAAAAGAAAAGAATTAAGTAAGAAGAAAGAAATAAGAAAGAAATAATTGATTGAGATAATTTAGGAAAAAAATTGTTATTTAAGTTTGCTAATTGAAGATTTGAGGGATTTTAGTTATTTGAAAAAAAAATAAA
This sequence comes from Hemileia vastatrix, assembly GCA_030280995.1. Lineage (NCBI taxonomy): Eukaryota > Fungi > Basidiomycota > Pucciniomycetes > Pucciniales > Zaghouaniaceae > Hemileia > Hemileia vastatrix. The sequence goes on along the minus strand of JASXTE010000017.1, from coordinate 24,551,505 downwards.
GAAAAGAAGAAACGAAATAAAATTTCTAAGAGAATTTTGAAGAAAGAAGTAATTTGTTTCAAAGAATTTAAAAAGGTCATTTTAGAAGTTAAAGTGAAGTTCGAAAAAGATGGTTGTGTAATTTTCGTGAAGAATTTTGATAGTTCGAGGAAAATAAAATTTTAAAGAAAAAATGTATATAGAAAATTGAGAAACAAAATTTTTATTATTATTTTTTTTATATTTTCATTTGTTTTATTTTTATTTTATTTTAATTTGGTTTTTATTTTATTTTTTATTTTAATTTAATTTAATTTTAATTTTATTTTATTTTAAAAGAAGATTGAAACATTTTGAAAAGAGTTAGAATAAAGAAGAAAACAAAAGAATTTTTTTTTAGAAATAAAAATGTTTTAGATTTTAAAAGAAAGAAGAAAAAAAACAGAGAAAAGAAAAAGAGAGTTTTAAGGTTTTGGTTTTAAAGGGTATTTAAGATGAAAAGATTTTAGGAGTTCAGGGGCATTAGAAACATTGATGGCTGGTCCCCAGGATGTTCTGTCTGAGTCATTAAGGAAGCCTTCCCATTCCACAAGTTATTGAAGTTTCCCCTTGCGCATTCTTGAATCAAGGATACGGCTTACTTCCCACTCTAGATGGTCTTCTACTTCAACCGGTTCCGGAGGAGGTTGGTTCTTGCCTGGGTATGTTTCTCGAGCCAGTTCCAGGAGAGATACGTGAAAAACAGGGTGAATAGCCTGCCATTTAGGAGGTAGCTTGAGTCGAAATGCAGTTTTAAAGACTTCAGAGTCCATTTCGAATGGCCCCAAGCGTTTTTCAGCCAGTTTCTTTGATGGTCGAGTTGTTTGAATGTTCCGTGCGTTGAGCCATACTTTGTCACCTGGTTTAAAAGGAGGAGCAGTTTGTCGATGTTTGTCAGCCTGTTCCTTGTACCTTCGAAACGCTAATTCTAGATTTGATTTAAGTTCCTCTTGGAGTTGTGATATGGTTCGAAGATAATGTTCTGCAGGATGATTAGTTCCTACATGGATTGAATTGAATCGAGGATGTCTCCCATAAACAGTTTCAAAAGGAGATTGTTGTGTCAAAGAATGAGTCGAGTTATTATAAGCAAATTCAGCCAATGGTAGCCATGTGGTCCAATCGTCTTGTTGGTAACTGACATACATTCGAAGGTATTGTTTGAGGATTTGGTTGACCCTTTCTGTTTGCCCATCGGTTTCGGGATGATAGGCTGTGGATAGGTTCCTCGTGATATTGAGTTGTTGACACAGTTGATTCCATAATGTGGATACAAACAATGAGCCTCTATCTGAAATAATATCATTAGGTAAGCCGTGTTTGGAAAATACATATTCTAGAAACAATTTTGACAGATCTTCTGCAGTAGCAGTAGTAGTGGTTTTAATGAAAATAGACATTTTTGAGAATCTATCTACTATTACTAATATAGCATCAAAATGATTAGAAAGAGGAAGTTGAGAAATAAAATCCATTGATAAAGATTCCCAAGGTTTAGAGGGAATAGGAAGTGGTTGAAGCAACCCATACTTCCAGTGATGGGGAGCCTTATTCCTATTACATTCGTATCAAGCTTTTATATAGGCCTTGATTTCCCTGGTCATACCTGGCCAGAAAAAATCCCTCGCTATTAACTGGTAGGTTTTATCAACACCAAAATGACCAGCTAATGGAGAATCATGTTGACTGTTGAAAATCCATAATTTTATCTCATTGTTGTCGGATATGACTACTCTACCTTCAAAGACTAATAGACCTGATTCAATACTAAATCTTTTGGCCCCTTGCTTCGAGAGTATTATGTCTTTTAACCCTAAACAATATTCGTCCTTTGACTGAGCTTCGAGGATGTTAGATAGTGGATTTTGAAAAGATTGAATTGTCATCGAATTAAGTTGATGAGTTTTTAACATTGATTCGTTGAAGATTGATTGCACATTTGCTGGGTTCTTGTCAGCAAATGCGTCCCCCCGCTGTAGACAATCCTATAGTACTGGCTATAGGCCTTGACCAAGGGAGTTGGAGAAAAACCAGAGTGAAAATCCCCTGTCCCTTCAGAAAAATAGAGTGAGATTTACTTGCTAAAGTAAGTTGGTTCCTGTTTTGCTAAAGCACCTTTTCAACACACTTGACTGCTTGATGAGCCAAGAAAGTAGTCCCCAGATAGACTACCAGACCAAAGAACTGAAATGTAGAACAAAGTCCACACCAGAGACAGCAAAGATACTTGATGTAGGCTGCAAATCCACACCAGAGACAGCAATAATACTTGGTATAACTTGCAAGACTATAACAGTGAAAACAGTTGCTAAAGTTAAGTTAAATGAAGAACTTACTTGCAACAAACACAGCCAATTGTGGCCAGAAAACAGTGAAAACTGAGTGAGGAACAATGAGATCACCTCCGGATGGTTGTATGATGATTAAGGTTGCCCCAAACTGTCTTATTCACTATATACACACAGACCACTAACTAAGAGCCCATGCGCACCCACCAATCTGGCGCCTGTACCTGCCAAATTGCATAAAAAACCCTCCTGGAGCGCTCCCCAACCTCCTAAAACAGAGGCGGGCGGGCCGCCTGATGTCGGAGATGCCGCCTGAAGCGGCCCGGCCTCCCTGAAGCCAGAAAAACAATAAAAACCACTAATCTACTTAGAAAAATTAGCTACAACTACTAAAACCTTTAAAACACGGAATTTCACTATAACAACGTTGAGACATGAAATATAGAGAAAAATTAGCTCTATCAAATGGTACTAAGCACTTAACCCTATAACTTAAGGTTAGCCCGTAAAACACGAAAAACAAAATTAAACAGCAATCTTTTATAAATGAAAAATGAGGAAATGACCCCTTAAAACTCAGAATATGAAAAATGTCTTCAAGACATAAAATATAGAGAAAAACCAGGGCTATCCAATGTTAGTACCCAAATACCGGCAGACCCAATATCCACGGAATAAAACCAGAAAAATACCAAATTTCTTAACAGATGTCAATTAAGACATGCACAAACAGCGCCAAATCACACAACAAAGGCCCCTGCCAATGTTGGAAGACCACACCGCTGTGGGTAAACGTCGTCCTGACGTGACAAGATATCTGGGACAATGCAGTTCTTACCTGGGCAATAGGAAATAGAAAAGGGAAATTCAGACAGAAATTCAGCCCACCTGGCTTGACGCCTGGTTAACACTTTGGAAGACATAAAGTATTTCAAAGCATTATGGTCTGTTAAAATTTGAAAAGGACTATCTAGGCTGAGAAGAAAAGAGCGCCATTTTTTAAGACAGTGAATAATAGCTAAAAGCTCTTTGTCATGAATTTCATAATTTAACTCTGCTGCAATGAGTTTGCGTGACTCAAAAGAAACAGGATGAAACAGTTTTGTTTCTGGATTCAATTGAGAGATGACCCCTGCGATAGCATAATCGCTCGCATCTGTCTCGACTATTGTCAAAACAGTAGGATCAAAGTGTCGAAGAATTGGAGCTGTGGTGAACGCCCTCTTCAATGTTTCGAATTCCTTTCACGCTGTAGAAGTAAAAACAAAAGGAATATCTTTTCTAAGAAGAGAAGTGAGATTGGAAATAGTTTTAAAGTAATCTTTAATAAATCTTCTATAGAAATTTGCAAAACCCAAAACTCCTTGGAGGGATTTAACGGATTTGGGCTCAGGCCATTCCAGGACCTTTTGAACTTTTTTGTTGTCCATGACTAAGCCATCAGTGGATAATGTAAAACCCAAAAAATCAATAGATTTAAGATGGAATTTGCATTTATTATGCTTGGCATAGAGTCCATGATCTCGAAGTTGATTTAAAACCTGTCGAACATGATGAATATGTTCATCCAGTGTCTTCGAGAAAATTAAAATATCATCTAAATAGACAACAACAAATTGTTCGACAACATCTTGAAAGATGTCATTGACAAAAGTTTGAAAAGTAGATGGTGCGTTACACAATCCAAAAGGCATAACCAAATATTCAAAACTACCAAATCTAGTGCGCATTGCAGTCAGTGGTTCATGACCTTCTGCAATGCGAATAAGATTGTAAGCGCCTCTAAGATCAATTTTAGAAAAGAAATTAGCACCATTAAAAAGGGTAAGAAGCAATGACATATGAGGAACAGGATATGCATTCTTCTTAGTGACTGTGTTGAGCTTTCTATAGTCAACACACAACCTAAGACTACCATCCTTCTTTTTTACAAAGAGGACAGGGGACCCGGTTGGTGATTTACTGGCTTTGATGAAACCTTTGGCTACATTCTCTGCGATGTAGTCTTGAAGAACTTGAGATTTGTCCTTCAACAAAGAATAGACAGGACCTGCCCGAGGTACTGGACCTATTAACTCTATCTGATGGTTGTAGGGTTGATGAGGTGGTAACTTATTGGCCTTGCGGACTGAAAAAACATCGAGGAAAACATGATAGATTTCTGGTAGAGTCGATTTAATGGCTTCAACGTCGATTTGGTCATCCTCATCATCTTCAAGAGAATCTGTTTAGGGAAGGCCAGTATTGAGGGAGCATAATTCGATTACTTCGAGGCAATTTAAATCCTCTTTGAGTGAAGTCATCGAGCTAGAAGGGTTAGCCAATTGCTCATTTAAAGAAAGTTCAGATGCTTGCAAGTCATCTGGCAGAGATTTGTCCTCTAGCAGGACATTGTCAGGCGGGTTTTTTAACTCCCTATTGACATGCATTGAAGAATTAGAAATATACTTAGTCCGTGGGGTGATTGATCCCCTTGTCCAGTCAATTTCAGGATTCCAATGCGTTAAAAAGTCATGGCCAAGAATGGTATCGTCCATCCTTGAGGCGTCCAAGACTTTAAGTTCCCACTTGAAGGGGGGAAAATTCAGAAAGTTGAAAACCCATAAAACTTTCTTACTGACCCAATATTTGGGTTCCTCTGATTCGACCAAATAAATTGGAGTTCGATTGATATCTGTAAATGTCAGCTGTAACTTCTCGGCAAAAGATAAACTGACAAAAGAAATTGAAGCTCCAGAGTCTATAAGACAACTGAAGGGGATATCCTCCTTAAAAAGAATGAATCTCAAGCGGTTTAAGGCAACTCCAGTCCTTAAGACATGGAGGTTCTGTGCACTGGGAGAGATAAGATAGTTTGCTTTGCACACAAGTAAACTATCTACTAGTTTTTTGCTTCGAACTAGTACCTTCTCTTTCCTTCAACTTTACACAATCTTCCAGCTTGTGCTTGCCCCCACAATACATACATAACCCATTATCTGTTCACCTCTTCCTCTCAGCTTCCTTAAGTTCCCCTTTAGGATCCAGTACTTTACTGATATCGCCTGGGGTCGAGCTTTTTGGTTGAGGTTTGTCCTTTCCCTTAATAGGTTTGGATTGAGTCAAGGAGAATTGAGTTGTTTGTGTGTGGGAAGAAGGTCCTGATTTGAAATTTAAGCCTTGAGATTTGTTGGCGTATCGACAATGTTGAAGTCGCCCTTGGTAAACACTGTCAAGTTCGAGGGTTCAATCCATTAAATCTGTTAAAGTAGTCATCTTCTGACTGTGAAGATTTAACTGATCCAGAATCCTCGAAGGAAGTACTTTTTTGAAATGATACTTAAAAGCAGCATCATTCCAACCTACTCGAGTTTGAAGCGCTCTGAAGTTCGAGATATATTCAGAGGCTTTCCCATTATCACTTACGCAAAGGAAATCAAGTTCAATTTCTGCATTGTCAGTTTCATTAGGGTCACTGAACAACCTGAAGAGTTGGTCTTCGAACTTTTCCCAGTTATTAATAAGTAAGTGGGTTTTGGTTGAAGAGAGCATGAGAAGATAAGGTTCGAACCATCTTGCTGCTTTTCGGGCCAGGAATGAAGAAGCATAAACAACTTTTGATCGGTTGTTATTGAAGGTTCGAGGGTCATTATGGAACAGGAGCTTGCAGGTTTGCAAGAAAGGTCGCTATCTGTCTGGATGTTTCCATCGAATTTATCAGGAGATTTCATAGAAGGAGTTTTGAATTTAGATCCCTCTGAAGACGTTAAATTTGAAAGGTTCTTCATGAAAACTCTCATGAACTCTTCCAGAGAATTTTATGGTCCAGGTTCTGAAGGTTGACCAGAAGGGTGGTTAGCAGGGGCGGATGGTGCCTCGTGCATTGTATCCTCTCCTTCTTCATCATCACTAGAATCATTGAAGTCTTGTGGGATGTCTTCTACCGATTGGACTGAATGTTGCCGTTCCCTAAGGTCGAGTGGCTCCAAGGAGTGAGTGCGGGAAACAGACCCAGTGGCTGTTGGCCTGCCTCTGGCGGGAGCTCTAGTAGTAGCACCTGTAGGAGGAATGCGTTGAACAGGTGCCATTTTAAGAATTTAGAGAAAACACCTGAAAAGGAACGTAGTAGTGCGAAGAATGAGAACTACGGAGAATTAAATTATACTGTCACCGCACAACCTACGCACAAGGTTGAGGATGTTCCTGCAAGTGAGATAAAAGGTTCAGATACTTCTTCAAAGCACAGAGGGACAGTTCGAGGAAGTGGTTCGAAGATGTCTCGAAGGAAGAACTACTGCTTCAAGTTATGTTCAAAAAGGATTCTAATATAATTGAATGGTAATATTAAAATTCTTAAGATCTCACAAAGGGTTGGAAAACTCAACAATCAAAGATTTAGGATTTAGGTATGATTATTGAGAAAATAAAGAAAGATACAACAATAATGATTTTCACTTAGAGTTTTATCACTATTAACTATAAATATGTTTTATAATTTAAGTCTAAGGAATATCGAACCAAAAACCCAGCCCCTTTTATATCCTTTACTCCTCCTCGCATTGACCTCATACTCATTCACTATTCCGCACACCACAAACCATTTAAAATATATCCGTTACACCTGGACTCTCCTCACTAACATCCGTTAACCCCTTAATCCTTCACTAACCGTTCCGTCCATGCTCACTACCCCTTAATAATCCACAGATATTTCATAAACTTTTTAATGTACTATTATATTAACTATTGCGCTGTGTGTTGCTTATTGGGAAAAAACTAAGACACACTATTGAGAGATTGACTAATTTAGATTTAGAGTTTTAGGCTAGCGCGATTGAATAGCGAGTACACAAAGGAAAGTCGCAGTTGCTATGGAAAGTTGCTTTCTGCGCTTCGAGTATGGATTTGAACCCTTTAGTATTGATTTAATGAGCTACTTTTGCCTTGAGTGTCACGTGGCACGTGACAAAAATGGAACTGAGGGCAATTATTTGAAACGATTGGATTCATTAGTTTTGGAATGGTTGTTGTAGTGGGAAAATTCTTGAGGTGTATCCTTGGATAATTAAGCTTGAATGAGGTGGTGAATGAGTTCTCTAATTCAGGAAATATAAGAGTATCAATAGGTTTGCTCGTTTAAATAGAGTGGGATAAATTGAAAGTATTCAAGAATTTTATATCATGGGAGAATAAAATACTATCAGTATTAGGAGAATAAATGCAAAAGTTAATATGACCCTCACAATAACCTAAAAAGATCCCTTTTTCCCCACTTTTGTCAAACTTTCCATCTCTTTTATGTTTCTGAACATAGAAAATTAAATCTGAACCAAAAGGATTTAAATCAGGAGGAACCTTTGAGCTTGATCCATGCCATAATTCCCATGGAGATTTATAGTTTTTAAGGGACAAACAGGGAAGTATGTTAAGTAGAATAGTAGCCATGCTAACTGCTTTGGCCCACCAGTGTGATTCTAACCCAGATTCAATCAGTAGACATTTAGCCTTTTCTACTATTGATCAATTTCCTCGTTTGGCAAAGGGGCTCTGTTGAGGAGAATTGGGAGCCGTTTGTAGGTGTATAATTCCTTTTTGTTTAAGGTTATTGCTGATGGCATTACTAGTGAATTCTACACCATTGTCCAATATGATACATTTATTTTTACGTTCTCATTGATTTTCAAATAGATTTTAATATTGCTTGTATTTTTCAAAGGTCTCAGATTTGAGATCAAGGAAGTAAACATGTCGGTATTGTGAGTGACCATCAACAATTTGGTAGAAATAAGATTTACCTCCTTTTTATTAGGGGGTAATCAGTCTACACAGATCCATGTGTATGACATCCAGAGGTTGATTGGGAGTAGGATAGGATGTGTGACTTAGCTAAATTTCAAGTTTTACATGAGAAATTGGTAAAATTTAGTGTAGGAATTAGTAATTTCATGATTTGATTATCAGGGTGACCAAAACTATGATGAATAAGTTCAAGTTTGTTTTGATTTCTCAATGAAGCAGTCCCAAACTGATAAATAGGCGCAGGTGAAAGCGGAAAGCTGATAATTTGTCCCTTAGTAGAGCAGGTGATTAATGTGTCCCCTTTATATTTAATTTTGAATATGTTATTATCATTTACAAGACTCCAGTTGTTATGAAGTAAATCAATAATAGAAATTAGAGCAACTTTAATCAAAGGTACAAATAAAGCATTGTTGATTTGGAATTTGTGGCCGGATGATGAGTTGAAAGATACATTGCCTTGTCCAAGGGCAAGCACTTTGTCCCCATTTTCCATGGATAATAAAATTTTTGGTGATTTAAAGTCTTTAAAGAGAGTTTTGTTGTTGAATATTTAAAAAGATGTGCCACTGTCCAGGATGGCATAGTTGTCCGGTAAGTCAGAAAATATAGAGTAAAATTTTTAATTATTACTGTTGTCCTTATTTTCTTGGTCCTTTTTAGGTTTGAGAAATTCATCGTGTTTTTTGGGATGTAATTGAAAACATGAATCTTTTGAATGAGGAGGGAGAGGATTGTGTTTTCCTTCCAAGCAGATAATTTTTGTTTTGTTGTCCATTGCCAAAACAGCACCAGAAAAGTTACTTGATGAGCTTATTACTTGATGACACATAACTTCAGTCTCAATGTCAGCAAACACGCTTTCTATAGTATGTCATTGATTGGTGATATCATATTTACTGAGTATTATAGTAGCTGCTGTTTGATAATATTTAGGTAGGAGATTTAGAACATAATTGGAAATAATGTAAGACAGTATGTTCTCTTTAAAAAGATCAGGAGTGAAATCACGTAGTAGCTTGATGCTGCTTCTAAATTTGTCCATAGCCCCTAAGATGTTTCTTTCTGAGAATTTTATTTTAAACAGTTTATTGACAACGTAAGAGGAGTTTTGAGTTGATTTAGAGGCGTAATGGTTTTTTATACATGTCCAGAGTTGAGCTGACTCCACAGCTTCATCATCAAGAATAAATTTGTGTTGGTTGGCACAATCCATAAACATCTTAATAATAGCATTTGTTTGACGTTTCCATAATTTGAACACTGAGAGTAGTTCAGGATTTTTTGGAACTGGATTGTCCTCATCGAGAAATTGATCCAGATTTCTGAAAGTGAGAGCGTATTTGAGGTCTGTTCTCCATGTACTATAATTTTTATTGTTTAATTTTTCAATACCTTTAATTTCCGAAAAATTAGAGTTATCTTGCAGGTATGAAAAATTAGGAGGTGAAGGGGGAGAATTAGCCATGGCAGTATACGTGGACAATAAGGAGCTGGATGATGATGAGCTAGTATTGGTGGAATCAGTAGTCGCCAGGTTTAGATAATTCCCAGGGGCGCTGGGCCCATAACCCTGATAAGAATGAACAACAGGTAAGTTGGGACTCAAGGACAATAGGACACAGGACAACTGGTACAAATGAAGTGAAAGAAATAATACCTGATAAGAATGAACAACAGGTAAGTTTGGGACTCAAGGACAATAGGACATGGGACAACAGGACACAGGACAACTGGGACAAATGAAGTGAAAGACTTTAAGGTAAATAATATGATTTAGTTAGAAATAAAATAATAATATATTAGATAAGAGGAAAAATGGATAAGCTGTCATAGAGCATACGTACAATAATACCTGATAAGAATGAACAACAGGTAAATTTGGGACTCAAGGACAATAGGACACGGTACAACTGGGACAAATGAAGTGAAAGACTTTAAAGTAAATGATATGATTTAGTTAGAAATAAAATAATAGTAAATTAGATAAGAAGAAAAATGGATGCAATACATAGATGTATCGGCAACCATATATAATGCTGAGTTATCATTGAGTTAGGTTAAAAGAAATGCTAGGTTAAAAAGAATAGTAATGTAGAAAATTTAGAAGTTGAATAAACATAAACAAAGATATATAATAAGTATAAGTGAACATAACATGTATATGAATATATATATAATTGACAGGAAGATGGGACTGACTATGCTAAGTTAGTAGTGAGACTAGAGAGTAATTGGATTACTATATAGTTTGTCTGATGGGGAGCACTCCACAGTTCTTGCCCCATATAACCCCCTTATGCAATATCCACTCTTCTGCCTCTTTACAATGCATAGTACCTGTATCACTCCTCCTTCCCACCTCTCAACCAAATCCTTACATTTAATAAACTGCCCTCAATTTATCACTGACCCTTCAATATAACCCACTGATCCTTCAACCTTACTCCTACCCCTACTCACAGACCTTTAATTACCCTTAGACACACAATAACTCAACATTCAAAGTATACTAATGATCCTAGCACTAATACATTGCCCATTTGCTTTAAGTTGAAAAGTATAAGCAGATGATTGACTAATTTAGATTTAAGGTTTAGATAGCGCAGATGCTAGCACATTTGAATTGAGACAAAAAAGAGTAAAAGGAGTTACTTTTAAGTCACTAGGACTATGTACTTAGTTATGTGTGAAAATGTATATAGTCTGTAGTTGGGGCGTCCCCTGTTCTTCAGTTCTTTCCGGAGTTCTACAGGCTGACACTGTGCTACAGGTTATGGGCTGTAATGTGGGCATTGAAACGTTAGCAAAAAAAAAAAACTCCACTTGCGTTAGCGACACTAGGAGTGCTAGTAGCCAAAAGACCCCCAGCGCATGTGGAAAGAAGACTTACCTACTAATTTTTCTGGTAAAAAAACTTGAACATCTTGCTCCATCTCCAACCAAGAGCTGAGAAGTATTGGTATTGATCCCCTTGATCTCCAGACACTTTCATCCACCTTGTGCAAATCTTGAACTTGTTCCGAATTCACATCTGTCACCCCGGCCCCTACCCTTACCCCCATACCGGCCACCTCTCTCTCTTCGCACCCTTCATCTATCCCCTTATCCTTGCCTATCACCACTTCCCCTGCCTCTATGCTACCACCGAACTATGCTACTACTAAGTTAAACCTTCCCCCAAATCCCTTCTCTATCCTTCCGCCTACCACCCCACCCCCTGTTGTTACCCAATTTCCCAACCTTGCTACATCTCCTATTAGCCTAACTCTTCCCCCAAATTTCCTATCTGATATTACCCGAGCAATTGGGTGCCTATCACTTAACGACAAGGTTGGTGTTTCATCTGTTACCATGTCAGCTACCGATAATCAACCGGCGGCTACACATGGTCCTTCCACTTCCCCTTTCTGTTGCCCTATGCCACCACATCTCCCACAACCAATTGGAATGTTTGAGTGCCAGAGAACTTTAAGAAATGTAATAGAATTCACCAAAACATTCCCTAACCTTGACACATCAGGGCACGATTTTCATGACTGGCACATAAATGTGATGGCTCTTATCAAAGACTTTGTTGGAACCAGAGCATATGCTTTGAACAATGAGCCTGGACCTGATGACTTTGAGGACAGAGTTACCCACCTTATCCTTTTCCACTCACTATCCCCTAATCTACGTCATGAAATTTCAACTGATTGGAAAGCCCGTCGAACATATGTTCACATCAGCAAAAAATTCTCCAGAAGTAATCATACATCTACAATGACAACCATCTGCAATTTCATCATTTTGAAACAAGCTCTGTTCACTTCCCACAGTGAATATCTAGAGGCATTCAACAAATACTTCAAAGCAATTGAGCATCAAGGAGTCATTTTTACCATAAAGTTTTCAAAGAACCGTTGTCCCACGCCCTCTTACCGTCATCTCTGAAAGACCTTTATGTTTATCTTTGTGTTGCTATGGATAACCCCCCTGACTCAAAATCTGTCACCTTTGAGGATTTCTGTCAACTCATGCCATTTTTAGCTCAAAACAGAGCAGATAGATAATTGGTTTCACCTACTCCTACAGTGTCCTTGTCTATGGAACCCATCTTTAATGCGGCCGCTAATCCCCATCGTCAAACTGACTCTTACAGACCCCCTGGTGCTCAACGACAATTCCATGAATGCAAATCAACAGCTCATTGCTTTACCCACTGTCCCTACAACCTTAAATCATCCACCTTTTCTACAAGGCTCTACCTCATGAGATAGTGTGCTACAACCCTCACCTCTGACCCAAATGCAAAAAACAAATCCATATACATCCCTTCCAAAAGACCCCAACGCAGACAAATTAGAGCAAGAGATGTAAAAATTGAAGAAGATGAAGTCACTATCTTTGAAGAAAATGTGGAGGCTCTGTTTGAAAGTTAGAACAAATTAATCTGAACAGTGCAGAATGATCACTTAAAGCTCTTGTGGGGAATGTGGCAATATTGGATTCTGGTGCCACCCACCATATAACTGGCAATGTGAGCCTTCTCAGAAATTTCAGACCTCTTAAAAATTGAATCCCTATCAAAGTAGCAACTAACTGTCCTTCATCATTTATCACTGGCATAGGGGACCTGAAAATTAAAGGAGATGGGAAAGTTGTTACTATTACCAATGTTTTTTACTGTCCAGAAGTTAGAACTACTCTTATTTCTCTTTTTGATTTAGTGGAAAATGGTTTTTGTTTTGATTTATGCTCTGAAGACAAAAACTTAGGGATTTTTTTCAAAGATGATCTGATTATGACAGGGCGGTTGGAAAGTACAAGGAGAAGATGGATTTGAGATGTAATTAGGTCTAGTGACTGCAATAAAAATGTTTCCTCTTACCCTTTTTCCTTTAATCCTTCCCTCCTTCATATTGTTAAAAAGAATGAAACCATCAATCAACCCCCTGCTGTAAAAGGTTCCCTCATGGACTGGCATAGAAGACTTGGCCATACCAGTGAAAACAAAATTCAAACTATCATCAGAACTGGAATTGGTAATGGCTTGCCCCTCTCTATGCCACCAGGTAAGATTGACTGTGAAGATTTCTTGATAGCAAAAAGTACAAGGAAACCATCAGCAACATGGGAATCAAAACCAGAATCTATGATGAGCCTTATTGTTGGAGACCTGGTTGGTCCTATGGATCCTACTGTTAATGAGGCAAGATGGGCTGAAATTTTTAGAGAAATTTCAACTTCCTATGGTGAGGTATTTTTGCTCAATTCCAAATCTGAGGCCACAACTGCTTTTGTCACCTTTTATAAAAAGCTAGAAAATGTTACTGGTAAGAAATTACAAGCATTAAGAACCAACGGGGGGGGGGGAAATGCACAGTAAACAGATGGCTCAGATCCTGGCTTACCTTGGAGCTACTCATGATATCACCTGTCCTCACCATCATAAACAAAATTGATCAGCTGAACGTTTCAACAGAACTGTTGGTGACATTTCCAGGACAATCTTACTAGCAAGCAAACTACCCAAATGTTTCTGGGGCCTAGCTTACAAATGGGCAGCTCATGTTCACAACAGGCTCCCCAATGTAAAGACTGGTGAAAAAACTCCACTGAAGCTCATGTACAATTGTTACCTGACTTACTCAAACCTCAGAATATTTGGTGAAACAGCGTTTGTCCATATCCATAAAGAAACTAGATGTAAACTGGACCAATGAGCTTTGATTTGTAAGTGTATAGGTTATTCTTTGAATAATGCAGGTTGGATTTTTTGGCACCCAGAATAAAACCTTTTTTTTGAATCTGCGATGGCTGTTTTCCCTGGTGACTAACTGCCTGCTCACAACACTGTTTATCAACCACCACCATCCAAAGGATCTCTTGCTCATATACTCAATAATATGAAACTAGGCGATTTCAAGGATGAGGAAACTCTTATCTCTCAGGAAAAAGCTGTACATGATACTGTTAAAAAAGGTTTGTCCCAATCATCCATTATTCCCAGAACGCATCTGCAAGCTATGATCTCACCTGACAGTTGCATGTGGGACCAAGCATGCAAAAGGGAACAACTAAACATGAAAGATATGGATGTGTGGTATGAGGAAAAGCTTCCCCCTGGCACCAAGCTCACCAATGCAAAATGGGTCTTCACAATCAAATATCCTTCTTCCAAAACTCCAATCTACAAAGCACGATATGTAGCAAAAGGTTTTTTACAACAGTATAGTATTGATTTTACTGACACCTTTGCACCAACTTCAACTTTTGCTTTACAATGCATTCTTCTCACTTTAGCAGCTTATCACATATGGCCTGTGAAATCTTTTGATATCACTGCTGCTTACCTTCACAGTCTAATTGATGAAGCAATCTGGGTGTGTCCTCCTGAAGGTTACCAACTATGTGACATTGGCAATGCGCTACATTTAAAGAAAGACCTCTACGGTACCAAGCAGGCAGAAAGATGCTGGTGGCTTCATAAAGCCAGCAAATTGGATTCTCTGGGGTACAAGGCAAGTCAGTACGATAAAATTTTCTATTTTCTTAGAAAAAAGAATGTTTGGGTGTGATATGGATCCATGTTGATGATGGCATAGTTACTGGAAGTAGTGAGGAGGTGTTGAAGGAGTTGGAGGATGGTTTGGATGGTAGTTTGAAGGTAAAGTGGAATGATAATGTCAATGGTATTGTAGGTGTTGCTATCAAAGAAGTTCCAGAAGGTTTTGATCTGCACAATTTTCAGCTCATTGACAAAATTCTGCGGACTCATAACCCCTCTGGCTTGACCACAAGATCACCCCTACCAAACAATTTGGAAATCACCACAGCCAAGGAGGAAGAGGTAGCTATAGAGACAACTAAATATCTCTCTATTCTAGGTTCTCTCAGCTATGTGGCGGTAGCAACTAGGCCAGATCTGTCTTTCCCGGTCAACTTTTTAGCACGCTTCTCCTCCAAACCTACTTCCACACACTGGATTTCCCCCAATCACCTTCTTAGATATGTCCAACACACTGCCACCCTCTGTCTTTACATTCATCCTGACCAAAACTCACCACTTGAACTCCTATCCTTTTCTGATTCCACTTGGAATAACAAGGAATTCTTAAGAGCTCAAAGTGGACACCTGCTACTCCTTAACTCTTGCCCAATAGTATGGACATCAAGGCGCCAGTTGACAGTAAGTGATTCTTCATGCACTGCTGAATATGTGGCACTTGGTGGTGGTATGAAAGATGCAATTTGGATCTCAAAACTGCTCAAAGATATCTTTCTTGATATTCCCCCTATCAAGATTTTCTGCAATAACAAAGGAGAAATAGCAAATGCAAAAGATAACCCTGGCAACAAGAGGACACGGCATGTGGATAGGTGCTTCTATATTGTGAATGAACAACTCTTTCAAAAAAAGGCAACGTTGGAATGGGTTCCCACTGCTCAAATGTGGGCAGATATACTCACAAAATCACTTGGCCCATCTCTAACAATGCAAAGAAGGAAAGATGTGTGTGTGTGGTGATGGGGTTATATTTCTTTTCTTATTTCTTCTTATTCTTCTTATTTTTTTTTCTTTTATCTCTCTAATTTTTCTCATTTCATTTTTGGAGTTGGTTATATTTGCATGGGGGGGGACATCAGTAATATGTTTCATAACTAAGTGGGGGGGATGTTAAGTCACTAGGACTATGTACTTAGTTATGTGTGAAAATGTATATAGTCTGTAGTCGTGGCGTCCCCTGTTCTCCGGTTCTTTCCAGAGTTCTACAGGCTGACACCATGCTACAGGTAAAGTAATAAATCATTTGGTTCTTTCCGGAGTTCTACAGGCTGACACCGTGCTACAGTTACTAGGTAGATGTTTCTTTCTGCGCTTTGAGTATGGATTTGTGTACTGATTAATGGATTAAAAGAATGACTTTTGCTTCAAGTATCATGTGGAGTGTGACAGAGATGATGCTGACAAATCAGTGAAATGGGACTTTATGGTGAAATCAGCACTTTTTGGTTGAGAATGTGTGGATTTGAGTGAAGTGAGTGAATTATTTCACTTTAGAAATACACCTGTGTTGGGGATAGTGTGTTCACAAAATCTGCAATTAGATAAGTGTGGATTTGGTTAAATATAAATGTGGATTTTCCAGAACTGACACCCCCTAATATTGGTTGTCAAATTTTGAAATCTACCATTACAAAATGACCTTTTTTTGGCCAAATCAGCCATGACTATTTTTTATGTCATATTTTGCACCAAAAACCCCCTTCTTCTGATAATAAAAGCTGAGTTAAAAGAAGCAATCTTAGGGAAAAAATGCATTTTAATTTATGGCAGCTTTATAAATTTAAATCTCCCTAATAACTCAATGATAGCCATTTAGTGATGCCTCAGCATATCTATCATAATTTTGAGTATGTAGATATTTCACCAGTATCAATCAACGGCAGACTGCTAGTATGAGAAACGAGGAAGCAAACTGGTGGTGCAATCTTTCCTACACATGTTATTTATGAATTGAAAAAAGTCATGAGAAGAAAACTTTGGATAAAAATGAAACACTGTGGGTGACATAATTTTGAAAGTAGATTATTCCAGAGAACACTACTTTCAAACTCTTTATAAAGCATGATCCTACTGGTTTGGCACCCTCTGGTCTTGAATAAATATTTCTTTTTTTAGAACCGCTAAATAACTGTTGGATAAAGGTTGAAGTGATTTACAGGTACTATCTATCTAGCTTTTACTAGTCAAATCAAGTTTTTTTTCACTTAAGTCTGTGCGAGATACATCATTTTCAAAGTGCTTCTAAGTCTATTTTGCTCCGAAAGACTTTTTTTCTTAATTATTTAATTATTACAGCGTAACATATTCACCAAACTATATGTATATAGTCGTATCTTAGTATTTTTCCCTTCTTCTCCCTCAGTCAGTTGAGATTCTATGAAGTAAAAAATCGATCTTTGAAATACGAGATCTTCACTTTTTGATTTCTCATCAGCTGATGCGATAACTTTGGGAAATACAATACGATGCTCTGAATTTTTTAGTTCAAATATTAAACTTTTTTCTCACATCTAATGTGCTGCTAATTTGAACCATGGCCATGAAGCAAATCAACAAGGGCTAGCGCGATTTTATTAATTTGTAATGCGGCTCTGTAAAAGAGAACCTTTGACAACTCTAAGCCACACTAATGAAAATTAGAAATAAAACCGCAGAAAATTAGAGATATCAAGCGGGTAATTTATGAACATCTTGTTCGAAAAGGCTTATGGTGCATTTTTTTTCTTCGTTTTTTTGCATCTATACTTTGTTGCTATAGATGGCTTTGCAGAGTGAGATTTCATTTTAGCGAATTTTCCCATGTATTACGGTAGTATATTTATTTGCTTCTTTTTTTTGGGTTTTTGTGTTTCGTAAAAGCCTTGGGATCTTATCTTCTTTTTTATATAAAGCGGTTAACCTTCCCCCTCCCCACAAAAAAAAAAAATTCTAACCTATTAGTCACTTAATATTTTTTTCCCCTATCTGTTCCCGAAATTCTGGCTCATTTTATTCTTTAAAACACAAAAAATATCAAAACCAACATGGCGGCTTTAAAATCTATTTTTTCTAAGCTACCTTTATTACCTTCTAAAGAAGAAAGACTCGCAAATAAACCTTCATCTCCAATCAAAACGATTCGTTCACTCAACGCGAAACAGTGGTTTTATTGTAAGTAAAATATATTAAAGGTACATTAGACCCTTACTGAGTGTATTTTTATGATATAGTTTTTGTCGGTCTTTTAGCTTGTAAGCTGCTTAGTCTTTATAAAAGAAAAGTACTTATGATTAAACATCTATAAACACAGGGATAGTGGATGCATTTGATTTTTTCTCCGTTTCATTGACCATCAATAGACTAAATCAACAATTTTCAAAAGAAACAGAAGTCATTACAACATCAATTACCCTAACTTTGCTCTTTCGAACGATTGGAGCACTAGCCTTCGGTTTCTTGGCTGATAAATACGGTAGAAGATGGCCACTATTTTTTAATTTGCTGCTAATTTGCGCTTTGGAACTTGGGACAGGATTTGTACAAACATTTCCACAATTTTTAGCTATGAGGGCCTTGTTTGGTGTTGGAATGGGTTAGTGGATATTGATTCCAAAACCAGAGTGGTTAAAAAATGTAAATTGTTTTAACGAATGTGTCATTTTTACTTTTTAACTTTATATAATGATTTTTAGGTGGTATTTGGGGCATGGCTGCTGCAACATCATTAGAAAATTTGCCTATCGCTTCACGAGGTTTGTTTTCAGGACTCTTGCAGGTTTGTAAGCCTTTTTTAAATCAAAACGCAAAATTTGAAAAATATGATTTAATATTTTAGTTGTTAAATTTTTGATAGCAAGGATACGCGGTCGGTTATCTTTTTGCTGCTGTCGTGAATCTGACTTTGGTTGAGGATGAAAACAATTGGAGAACAATTTTTTGGCTTGCTTCTTGCTTTACCTTCTGTGTCGTGATTTTAAGAGCAATTTGTCCCGAATCTCAAGTGTTCTTAAAAGGCAGGAAAGAGAACGAACTGGAAGCTTCAGAAAAGTCGTCAGGGGCATCATACATAAAGTCTATGGGTGATGCGTTAAAACTGCACTGGAAGCAGTTTATATATGCTGTATTATTGATGGCAGGTAAATTGTTTCAAGTAAATTTAAGCTTTTAATTTCTTCAGATATCTAACTATAAAACTCTATTTCTTTAACAATATTTTTTTGGGGATTTTCTTAAATTGAAAGGTTTCAACTTTCTTTCCCATGGCTCTCAAGGTGAGTCTTCTGGCTCTTTACTTCAAGTCTTTGAACTTCGTCCATTCCAGTCAAATAATTAAGCTTTAATATTTTTACTTTTACTTAATTGATATTTGGCTTTATTCCGTTACATAACTAAAAAATGCAGATATCTATCCCACATATGTGGAAACAACAAAAGGGTTTAGTGCACATGAGGCTTCTGTTTTAACAATAATTGGTATGATAATTTCCAAGATTTTTGAAGTTTTATTTACTCGATTACGTAGGAAAAAATCTTAACTTATATTCACAACTTCCAGGAAATTGTGGTGCGATCTCGGGAGGGATCTTCTCGGGTTGGGCTTCTCAATTTCTTGGAAGAAGATTAACCATGATTTGCATGATTATATGGTCGATTGCTTTTATACCACTTTGGATACTTCCCCAAAAGTTCATAGGGTTAGGTTTAGGAGCATTTTTTCTTCAATTTGGAGTGCAGGGTGCCTGGGGTGAGTTTTTTTTTTAGGAACTCAAATGTCGTATCACTTTTAAAACGCGGCGCGAGTATATCAGAATTCATTGCTGAATCTTTCCGCTAATTTTGAATAAGGTGTTATTCCTATTTATCTGAATGAAATTTCACCTCTCGAGTTTCGGGCTATCTTTTCTGGTATGGCCTATCAATTGGGTTTGTTACTTGAACTATATGTAATGAGCCTGCAAGTAAATAACGCTCAAATTCTTGAAATTTAAAAAAATGTTTGATGTAGGAAACTTGATATCTTCACCTTCAGCTCAAATTGTGACGATTGCCGGAAAGCAACATCGTACCATTGTAAGAGGAGAAGATGTTCCCGACTATGCCTTTGTACAGGGGCTCATTATTGGAATAGTGTCCGCCTATCTGATTGTGTTAATCTGCTTTGGGGAAGAGTCCAAAGGAAAAGATTTTGAAGAAAAGAAGAACAAGTTGGACCTGTTAAAAGATGCAGAAACCGATGTGAAAGATAAAAACCAAACTTCTCACAGTATCTCAAATTCTGAAAGTTTTTCACCCTCCCTAGAATTGAAATAAACACAACTCTCATTGCTTTTATATATCTATATATCCAATCCCATTAATTTTACTTGAAGCCTTGATAGACAGGAAATCTTATAATAATGATATGAATGCCAGATGATGTAAACAATGGAACTACCAACTACTTTGAATTTTTCTTATGAAAGAAGCCCAAAAGCTGTGGAGTAATAACCAGGATAATAAAAATGGAATGTAAAATCATGAAACAGTAGCCTGAAATACCACAAAAAAATGTGTGGCACCTGCTAGCAGGTGCTGATCCTTACATTCATTTGTGATTTTTTAGAAAATAGTGTAGATACCATGAAAACAGGTGTTCTTTTACAGCTGAGATAAAACTTAGAGAACTTAAAGATACACACTTCGCACCAAGTGAGATATCCCTGATGGGGATATCCAGCGCGAGTTGGGGATATTGTAAGAAGGGACATAAGGATAGAAAAATACAGGGACATCCGAAAAGAATGACACAAAATTGCAAAAAAAAAAAATTTGTGACAGGCCTGAAGACTGACCTGTCAATTTTTTTGACAGGCTGCATGCCAGGTTTGTGGCACTGGGGTGATTTTTTTCCATTTTTCCCCCTTTCCCTCCCTCATCCATCTTCTGTCCTCCTCGTCCAGATCCTGGATCCTAGAGTTGTGTCTGCCACTGGTGTGTTTCCTTTTTCTACTTTTCACATATTCTTTTCATTTATTTTTTGTTTATTTTCTCTTCTAGGTTATCTCACAGCTCTCTGTCCCCTCATTCCTCCCATCTATCCTCCTCATCCTTATCATACGTATGTATTTTATATTCTTTTTTTTCTAACATTCTGACACTTTTTTTTCTACTTACGCCTTCCCTTTACATTTGATGTCATGTTTAATACAAGCAACATATTAAATTTTCTCAAGTCTCATACCAATTTTGATAACTATTTTGAAGATGATTCATATTTTTTACCTCATAACAATCAAGCTCAAGATTCCCATTCTTTATCAGAAGAATCTTTCTTATCCCCTCTTACCATCTGCTCTCAAAATTTAGCTTATCATTCTGTCTCTCCTCTAATTTATCGTAGCCAATATTCACCTCAAACTTCCAACTTATTCCATGGATCTCATATCCCTTCACGTATTCAACAGCCTAGAGCACAGGCACCACAAGATAATCTGCCTTCTTCTTCAATTGTTCCACAAGATCATCAGCCTAGAGAGATGTCAGTGGCGACAACAGTTTCAGATTACACGAGACCCTGTTCTTCAGTCACAATTTACCTGCAGTATATATTATAGATTCCTGTGAAACCATTCTAAGGGAATCAAGTAAACAGTCAGAAAAAGCAAAAAGAAATTATGCAGACAAAACAAATTGCATCTCTTCCAATGAAATTTAACTTCAATTGGGAGATTTCAAATCAGAATCTGATGAACAAAATAGACAGGCAATTTAGACTTAGGACAAATGAGGCGGACTGGAACAGTGGACAACTGTGGACTGTGGACAATAGTGACAGAAGGGACAGAAGGGATAAACTTGATAAAAGAAATAAGATAGTTAGATAACGCAAAATGAAATAAAGAATAAATAGATAATAAGAATAGAAAAGATGGATGACGATTACTAGTGAGCATCGTCATCCATTTGTAGTACTGTGGTATCATCAGATTAGGTTACTAGGGCATTGTTAGATGTTAATAACTATATGACGTATAAGATATACTATGTATTTAACTATAGTCTCTATGTAATATCTATCAAATATTGACAGAATCTTGGTGACTTCAAAGAGAAAGCGATTGCAACCATCTTTTTAACTGAGAAGGAAAGGCTCTCCAACTTAGTCTAAAAGGCTTGTAAAGATTCTCAAGTCATTTGGAGGGTGACGATACCTCATAGTGGTGAATTTTCTGGTAGCCAGAAAGCTGAATTGGACTCTCAAGATACTTTTTAACGGTTTCTTGCAGTTGCTGAAGTTACCCAGGCATCAAAAAAAATTGAATGTTGTATTTCTGAGGTTGATCCAAAGGTGGATGCAAATGTGAGTATAAATTTAATTTCCTCTTTTCAACTTAAGCTGATATATCTTTTTTTCTATTGATATCAGACTGAAACTTATCTAGACCAATTTGATAACTCAGTGAGTAGAGCCAATGAAGAAGAACCTTCTGCAGGTGCAACTTCTGTTGTGAAACACATTTTTCTAGTTAGCACAATCCTTTCTGCAAACAAACCACAACCAGATCTCTGCAGCTCAAAAGAAGCAACGGTTTTTGTCAATCCTTTGAATCCAACACAATACTTTAAATTAGATTATGATTTGGCAGATAAGTGGGCGCATGCTATAGTATGTTATTTATTATTTTTTTTAAATTAATTAATATTTTGCTTTAAGGAAGCAAATCCTGAAGAGGTGACATTTACTTGCCCACCAAAAACACTGGAATTCGCATATGTTGAAGGACGTACTTTAAGAAAAAGCTCATTGCCATCTCCACATCGTCATGACTCAAGGTCCAGATATAGAAATTACCAGGAATCTAGTCTTGAAGGTCGTTCTTACTCACTTCAATATTCTAGGTGAGGAATCTCCCCCTCAAATGAATCATCAAATGATTCCTACCACAATAGTAGACATTCCCATAATTGTAGAATAAAGAGACGTGCTAGATTTCAATGTGAACAAAGTAAATCTCCTGCTTGCAATCATCAATCCCATCTTCCCAGCTCCTCCAATCTCGGTTCAGATGATGAATCATCTTTAGATGATTATTTAAAATTCACAAAAGTGAACCAAAAGTGTGGGGCACTCAGAGATGGTTTAGAAAAGTTGGGAATGGCGCACTGGACCTTTTTTAAGAACTTCCCTGTTGAGGATTTGTTTGAAGCTGGTGTCCCCAGAGGTGCTGCACAAATGTTAGTTTCATCTACCAAGAAGTATAAAGCTTACATGGGGGAGAAGTCTAAGAGTCATCTATTAAATTAATAATATTACTACTTTGAGAATATATCATATATACATGAAATACATGAGAAATGAAATATATTTAATAACTTAATAGCTAAAGTGGCATTAAAATTAACACCATTTTGAAACATTTTGTGAGCACTCAATTTAATTGCACCAATCTCACCCATGTGAACTTAAGATAACATATAGATTTTAAATTTCATCATCATAAATTTCATATTGTTAAACAGTCAAGCATTTAAGAACCACAATATATTGTAATTAATCTTATATGGTGTGTAAAATACTATGAAATATATATTATTTACCGCAAGTAACTACTAGCCCTAAAAAATTTCCTCATTAATTGAGGTGTAAAGACAGTTCTCACCATTATTTCAATTATTTTTTGGTCTTCCTCAGCATTACCTGACAATTAAACATAGCAGCACAACTTAATTTTTAAAGAAGAGAATGCCTTTTCTATTGGATTAAAATCTGGTGAATAAGGTGGTAAATAGATAATTCTACAGCCCCGTTTTAAAATAATATCATTCACACAGCCATTGTGATGGATAGGAGTATTATCCATCACAAGTATACTACATGGCCCAGGGAAAGGATTCATGATAGGAAGCTAAAAAAATTTTTGTCATTCTAAAATTATATAGAAACCAAAAATAAAAAAGTACATACCAAAAAATTTTCTAAAAAATATTGAAAGTGAAATCAATTGACATTCTCCTCTTGAACAACTAGACCCACCAAACCAGACATTGCTATACCAGGCAAGACATTAAAGTGACGTGTCCCTCTATCATGGGGAATCCGTGGGGTGGAATCTCTAACCACTGCCCATCCAGTGTTACATTGCACACACTTTGCCATGACCCCACACTCATCTACAAAAAAAATGAATAAAATAAGATAAAAAACCTTAAAAAAACACACCAGTAAAAGCCAACCACCTTGGGTCAACATGTGATATTAATGAAGCATAAGCTCCCCTGGCCACTGGATTCTGCCAAGGATCAACTTTCTTGGTTACTTTCTTGCTCATATTAAGCCTCTTGGTGAGCTCTACTTCAATAGTGGTTAGGGAGATAGATATTTTATGCTCTTCCTGAATAACATTTCAAAGTTCTGAAATATAAATTTTAAGATTTTGTTTAACTTTCTCAAGAAGAAATTCACGTTGTTCTTCATTTAAAACTAAATTTCAACCCTTTTTCATGTATCAGTCAGGGTGAGTAACAACAGCTCTAGTGGTGTTATACAACTTGATCCAGCGGCATAAAGAACTTTGAGAAATTGAAGAACAATACTTGGTGTTGATTGCTTAAAATGAATGACCATTGAATGTTACCATGACAACAGATAGTTTAAGTTGAGGATCATATTGACAATAAATTTATTGGGGCAATCATAGGCAGAAGGGAAGGCCTAAGTAGAAAATAAAGTGTCATAAAGTTAGAAAAAAAAGAATATAAAACACATACATATGATAAGGATGAGGAGGATAGATGGGAGGAATGAGGGGACAGAGAGCTGTGAGATAAACTAGAAGAGAAAATAAACAAAAAAATAAATGAAAAGAAGATGTGAAAAGTAGAAAAAGGAAACTCACCAGTGGCAGACACAACTCTAGGATCCAGGATCTGGACGAGGAGGACAGAAGATGGATGAGGGAGGGAAAGGGGGAAAAATGGGAAAAAATCACCCCAGTGCCACAAACCTGGCATGCATCCTGTCAAAAAAAAATTGACAGGTCATTCTTTGGGCCTGTTAAAAATATTTTTTTTTTGAGATTTTGTGTCATGCTTTTTGGATCTCCCTGTATGTGTAAGAAAAATATGTGCAAGAAAAAAATGTGAAAAAGATAAGTGTAAGAAAAATATTTGAAACCATGGGAAATTTTGGTTTTTAATTTTTTTTCTTGAACGAAATGATTTTTTATTTCATTTTTTTTTCAGTTTTTTTACAATTTTTTTCTTTGAAAAAAAATTCTCATGGTCGCAAATGATTTTTCTTACACTTAACTTTCTCACACTTATTTTTATTGCACTTAATTTTCTTACATTTATTTTTCTGGCTTTATGCCTCTCCCTAAAATATCCCTAACTCACGCTGGATATCCCCATCTGGGATATCTTACTTGGTGCATAGTGACAGAATCGAAACTTCTTTCTGCAGTTGTGTGCCAGTAGAAAACTCCAAGAAGAATCAATTAATTACATTACTTTACCTGTAATAGTATGTCAGTAACAAACTCTGATTCTTCTTGGAGTTATTCAGCCTTGCAATCTACAGTTTATATACAGAAGTCATGTGGTAGCTAAGTAATCTTATGTCTATGTACATAACAGCCCCCCACTTCTCTGCCAAAGTGATTAAAACATATATTGTATGAGATGAGAAAGAGAGAAAAGAGAAAGAAAAAAAATCACTGAAACAATCAAGTAATCCTTAAGTGATGTCTTTTTTGAGCAGTAAGTAAAGGCCCAACATTTTTGGTTAAAAGGTTAGCATATTGTTCACCACCAGCTACCCATTCCAGAGTTAAGTTCTGTTGGTACAGTTTCTCATTTACTAAGAAAAAATAGCAATCAGAATGTCAAGTATGTTTGTTCAATGGATTTTGTTTAGCTGAGGACACAAAACCTTTTTTGTTGCATCTAAGAATAGAACTTTTGACTGGACCACAAATTTCTGAGAGTAGATTTTTAATCCCAATGCTGTCTTTAGTTGCAAGGCACATTGCTATACATTCAGCAAAACAAGTTGAGTCTGCAACTGTGGCTTGATGTTTTAAAGACCATGGGATTGGGCAACTGTTGAGATATATGATGTGACCACTAGTTGATCTAGACAGTTTGCCTCCGCAGGATGCATCTGAGTAAGTAACAATAGTAGGTGTTGAGCATGAATTTGGGTAGAGCTGGAGCTTCAAATCCCTAGTTTCCTCAAGATACCACAACAAATGGAGTAGAGCTTTCCAGTGATTATCTAAAGTTTTAGAAGAAAAGTGTGCTAGTAGATTAACAGCAAAGGATAAGTCAGGTCTAGTGGAAATAGAAATTTAACTTAGACTAACAATAATTGAAAGATATTCATTTGTCTTGATCCCTATTTTGTTGGCTTTAGCTGATTCAAGAGGTAGATCCATTGGTAGAGGTGTCTTACACTTGAGATTACCTGGATTATCTTCAGAAAGTTACTTATCAATTAGGCAATAACAATCTAATTCAAAACCTTTTCCTACTCTCTGTACCTTCATTCCTACAATACCATCCAATCCATCAGACCACCTTACCTCAAGCCCCCCATTTAAACCAGTTTCCAACTTCTATAGCACCACACCATCACTACTTGTAACCAACTCATCATCAACATTCAGCCATAAAAATTCCCGTAAAACTTTTGTCTTCAAGAATGTATAGGCTTGTATCATATTTACTAGAAGAAAAGCCAAGTGATTTAAGCTTGTCAGCTATGTGAAGCCACCAGAAGCGGGAAGCCTTCTTGGTACCATATAATTCTTAGTTTAACTTTAAAACATTACCAAGTTTAGAAAGAGTCATCTCTTGTGGAGGCTCAATCCATATGTCAAGGTACGCTTTTGGTCTAGAAGATTTGGTATGAAGTTTTACGAGGATTTTAAGGGTTAAAATGGATTCTCAACAATATGGTATGTATTTCTTAATCTAAGTGATTTAATTACTCAAATAAAAGAGGTAGGATTAAAATATTGATATAATTTATAGATTAGAGTTATGTTATTGTAAATACTAATGTTATAGAGTATAAGAATAAGTTTGATTGTTTGTAATGGTAATATAATAATGTAGTAATGGAATGGAGAAAAAACAACCAAAAGAGAGGCCTTATATAGGCAAAGGAGGGACAAAGCACGGCAATCAAATTATGAAAACAGTAGTATGAGAGAGAGAGAAAAAGAATATTCCAGAAGGAGTATTTTCAAATAATAAAGTTGTTCTAAAAAGAAGGTGTCAAAAAGATGTATTTACAGAGTATGTCAGAAATACATCAATTTATTTAATATTTACTGTAGGAGTCAATTCTAAATAAGAAATTTGAATTTTTGTATATATTTAATATTATTTGAATATTAAAATCTTATTTTAATTTAAAATTTATTTTTTAATATAATTCTTTATTTCTTCCAACCTGTCAAATGAGCACGGTGTTAGAGAAAAAATATAAGGGACAATTTTATATTTAATTTTAATTATTTATTTAATTTTATCATTCTGTAATTAGTTAATTTATTATAAGTAATTTTAATGTAACTAATTAATTAAATAATTAAAATGATAAGGTGCGGCTTCATCCAGTAAATAATTAATTATTTCACTGGGTAAGTCTAGTAGCCTGGCTGACACCATAGGTATTTTTCCACAGCGCTATGTAATTAGGAGGCAGTGACATTAAAAGATCTGACCTTCCAACCATACATTGCAGATAAGGTTAAGAGTATTTTTTGAGATGCAAACGGTGACCATTGGCACAAATTTATCTTAATATTCAATGCCTTCACATTGTTGAAAACTATTGGCCACAAATTTGGCCTTGAATTTCATAAGGGAAATTTAACATAAATTTTTTATTGCAAATACCCACTTAACCTTGAGTTGAAAAATTTTCAATGGAAGAGAAACTTCAGACCACACATTCAGTCAAGACATATTTTCCATCTCAACATCACCTGCTTTTGGCCAGTTGTCTTCATTAGTTGACTTAATGGCTTGAGTATAGGTACATGGAATTGAAATGGGTGAGAAACAGAAATCCAGTTTAATTGATTTGATACTTTGATTTTGTTCATGAGAATATTCAGATTTCTTATAAAATAAAATAAGAGCTAGATCAATAAAACAATCTGCCCAAGTGTGTGGTCTATGTGCCGCTATGGTAAGGTAAACTCTTACAGTCGCCTTGCTGTAAGCAGAATCCGGAGGAGATATGTGGATTTAGCTGAAAACCCCGTCCTTCCAATAAAAATAACAAAATGGGTATTCTAAATCACTAAGCTAACCAGTCTACTTGGATCTGATTGATAAAAAAATAATGAAACTCTAAAATATTTAACACTTATTGAGATTAAATTATCGTGGCTGTTGATAAAGAAATACTGATAACAACAATTAAGGTGTACCAGTGAAAGATCTGAAAAGATTGACTTTTATGTTTTTATAATAATTTGAATTTTTATGAGAAAGCAATAATCAAGTCCCAGCGATGAAGACCTTTCTAAATATACCCTGTGTGAAGTGTGATTTAAATTGTTGAGTAGTATTTCTAAAATGTTATATAAAATATAAAGTTATAAGGGTATTACAATTTATTTAATTTGTTGAGTAATAAAAAATGAGACCGTGGTGGTTAAAGATTAAGCTGTATGATGTGTCCCCCCTCTTAATTTCGATTTTGAGAGGCGCTTAAGTATTCCTAGTCACGTGCCTAAGTTTTCCCCTCCAGAGCTCTCCCAGAGTCAATCTGGAGCCCGTACGGAGTCCGTACGGAGTCGAAGCGGAGTCCTTCCGGACTTCCGGACTCAATTAGAACCTTAATAACTATAATAAAAAATCTAGAAAAATTACACATGATAGAGCTACTTCCCCTTTATTTTCCAAACTAATTTTCGTAGTCTGCGCAGCTCTAATTACCCCGTGAAAATTCATCAAAGTTAAGTAAATTCTGGAAACATAAATATTTCTATAAAACTTTAAAATTCATTTAAAAATATAAGAAAAATAGTAAAAATTCTGGAAAAATTTCCCAAGGTTCTTGAGTGACTCGACTTGATACTTATAAACTTTTCAGACCGTAAAAATAAGTTTTCTCCGTAAAATAAATTGTTTTGTGTAGGCATTTGCTTGTGACCAATTTCTTCATATTTAAAACTCAAATAAATTAAATAAAACCCTTTTATATAAAAATAATAACACCAATCTTGCATGCCATAATAACTCCATTTACGTACTTAGGTGCCATACTAAACTTTAGGCTACCACACCGCCTTTACCTACTTATCAAAACTAAATAAGCAAATAAAACAAATATAAATATTATTATTATTATATTTGATGAGCAAGAAAGAAAGACAAGCAATATTTACAATATTCCAGCCTTATAAGATAAAATAAGAGCTAGATAAATAAAAAAATCTGCCCCAGTGTGTGGTCTATGTGCCGCCTTTACCTAAATAAATATAAACATGAATAAAAAACAAATTAATAAATAAAGAAGATAGTTATAACTGTAATTTCTAACCTATTTATCAAAACAAAATATACAAATAAAACAAATATAAATATTTTCATTATTATAGTTGTTGTGTGAGAAAGAAAGAAAAGAAACAAATGGGCATATGGAATCCCAATATATATTTTAGTTCCTTACTCAACAATATTGGTATGAATGAATTGAACATAGATAGAAACACCACAAAAAGGAATGTGCACATCCACATCTAGACAAGTGTCAGAAGAAAAAGGAATAAAATACTAAATAAAGAAAGAAAATAAAGCTACTGACAATCAGCCTTCTCACACCCCTCATTGCTATCAATCATACGGACTAGACCAATCTTTTTAACAAAAGTTTGAAATTTTTCCTTACTAAGTGCTTTGGTAAAAACATCTGCAATCATTTTGGATTATCGAGTGTACTTTAAATCATTTTTTCCGGATGATACTTGTTCCCTTATCCAATGGAATTGAATTTATACATGTTTTGTTTGGGAATGAAACATTGGATTTTTGAAAAGAGAAATACAACCTTAATTATCAGAGAATTTTTTGAAGACAATTTGAAGTCAAAACCAAGATCATTGAAGAGGGTTTGCATCCAAATTGCTTCTTTAGCTGCATCAACAGTAGCTTTTAATTCAGCCTTAGAAGTACTAAGAGCAACAGTTGGTTGCTTTTTGCACCTCCAGCTGAAAGCTGTTCCATTAATAATGAAAATGTAACCTGTCCTTGAGTGTTGTGTTACTTGACATGCTTCCCAGTCTGCATCTGCAAAACCAGTAGGTAAAGAATAACCATAATGACCTTCATTTACAAATTGGGATTCTGTAGAAAAAGAAATAGGTAAATTAATTGTTCTTTTAAGTAGCAAAGTACACGTTTAAAAGCCATCCAATGCTTAATTCCTGGAGAAATTAAATTTTGTGCCAATCGACTATTAATAAACACCATATCAGGTCTTTTGCCTGAGTAATATAGTTAAGGCTTCCAACAGCTTGACAATAGTTTTTATTTAGTTGTGAGAATTGATAAATTTCATCTTCATTTGCTGGTACTAATTGTGTATTGATCATCATTGGAGTATCTATTTCTTTACAATTAGCCATGTCATAAAAAGAAAGTAGATCTTTGATTTCCTGATCTTGACATAATGATAATGTACCAGAAGACCTATCTTGTGTAACCCTCATTCCAAGTATAAGGTTTGCTTCACCAAGGTCTTCCATATAAAAATAAGATGATATACCATCTTTAAACCATTGCACATCTTTACCAAATATTGATAGATTGTCAACATGAACATGGACGTAACATGGATGAGTGGAACTTTCATGAACAAATAAAAATGGGTCTGCAGCAGTTGGATAAAAATTTAATGAGTAAAAGAAATCAAGTAATTCTGTATACCAGCATCTATATGATTTTTTAAGGCCATACAGTGAGCTTTTTAGAAATAAAACTGGATTTTTGAGATTTGGAGGCTTTGTCATCCCTAAAAGTCTGTTCATATAGACATCTTCATTAGGCTTTCCATATAGAAATAATCCCTTCACATCCATCTGAATAAAATCCCGATTCTCTCAAGTAGAAAGACTGATAAGAACCTGTAATGTTGTTAGTATACCAGTGGAGGCAAAAGTTTCAAAAAAAATGATTCCGGCTTTTTGTGAGCAACCTTGCGCAAACAATCTAGCTTTATACTTTTGTACCTTGCCATCAGAATCCCTTTTTGTTTTGAAAACCCAGACGGATAAAATGGAAGGTTTATTACTTGGTTTCTAAAAGATCTCCCAAACATTTTGTTCATGAATCATATTCAGTTCTTTGTAGATTTCTTCTAACCAAGAATCTCCATCTCTAAGATTGATTGCCCAAAAATAAGTAAGTGGATCTGATAAGTAAATTTCAGGAATTTCATGTTGAGATGAAGGTGAATAGATTGAACTGATGTGAGAAAAAAAGCTTTAATTTCAAAAGCAGTGTTTAATTTTCTTGGGACTCTATTTTGACTACCTTTAATAATATTTCTTGTATTTATTGATGATTCAATGTTTTTTGGTGCCACATCTGATGTCAATTGATAATCCCAAAATTTGTTAATTTGAGTGACATTGGATGGAGTGGTTTTATCTTTATCTGAAGGTGAGGAAGATGTCTCATTAACTGGTCCATGAGAATTTGAAGATAGTGTTGCAAAATCCTGTATGAAAGAATTGGATAGTTTATCATTGCTTCACAAACTCTGAATGGGAAAACCGGACTTGTAAAAAAATTGTGTGAGTAAATTATTTATCTGTTGTCTATTCATAAAAGTTGATAAGATGAAATTTCTTCCGCATATCCTAAGAAACAGCATTGAATAGAGTTGGGACAAAATTTCCTTTTTCTTTTTGATTTGTCAATTAATGCATAGGCAATGCATCCAAAGACTTTGAGATGACTAAATTTGGGATCTTTACCATATCCAATATTATATGGAGTTTCAAAATTTATAGATGCAGAGGGAAGTCTATTTTCTAAGTAAAATGCTGTGTTTACAGGCTCTCCCCAATACTCATTTAGGATTTTTGAATGAAAAAGAAGAGATTTTTCCATCTCTGTAGTTATTCTGTTGCCTGGTTCAGCATTAGGATTCTGTTGTGGTGAATAAGGCAAAGTAATAATCATCTTAAAACCTTCATTCACACTTAACTCAGTGAAGCTCTTGTTGACAAACTCAGTTGCTCCATCACACACAAAATTTGCAATTTTTAAATTAGAATTATTTTCAATTTTCTTTTTAAATTCTAAAAAATTTTTAAATGCATCTTATTTATTTACTAATAGAAAACAAATCAATATGATGTGAAAGAATCTGTTATTATGAAATAATAAGAATCACCACCACAAGACGTTGGGAATATTTTTCCACTAAGGTCAAAATTAAGATACTCTAGAAAAAAAGTACCTCTAGGAATAACACCCGGGAAAAAAGAATGGTGATGTTTTGCTTCCACACATGGCTTGCAAAAATTAAAATAATTGGAAAATTTAAATCCAAGTTTAGATTGGAGTTTGTTGATGTAATGAGAATTGGAATAACCTTATCTATAATTTTAAAGTCACTTTTAGTTAACTATGAACATTGACTTTATATTAACGTTGAATTGCTCACTGAAATCAGAATTTAATACAATAAGCCCTTTGGATTCATCCCATTTTCCATCTAAGATTATTTTATCAGATTGTGTTACCATTAAAATCCCTTCTTTATTTGTATGTTGTTCACAACCATCGGAAATAAACAGTCCAAGTCCAATTAGATTTTGAGTGATTTGAGGGGCATGGAGACAATAAGTTAACGTAATGACCTCCCTAGGTGTGACAAAATTAACAGAACCCTTTCCAACACTGTAGATGATATAGTCATTATCAAGCTTAATGTATTGTTGAAAAGGTCAATATGTCTTGAAATTGGAATGATTTTAAATCATGTGCACAGTAGCCCCTCTGTCAAATATAAGCATCTTTGATGAGGAAGATGATATATTGGCTCGGAATTTTTGATGGACCGCAAATGACATTTGCATGTACTTCATCTGTTTTAGAAGTACTTTCCGTGGACCAATTTTTACTTTTCTCAGGATAAATTTGAAAACAATCTTCTCCAGCATGTTTTGCTTAAGGATGGTTTTTTCTATCTCAGAAGTATTTCAATATGGGTTTCTGACTTGATTTGACTTTATTAATCAAAACTGAGCTCGGGGAATTTTCTGACTCTATTTCAGTTGATAACAGAGCAAGTCAAGACATTAGATTTGAGACAGACAGATGAGTTTTAGTCACCTCACAAGTGTGAAATATTAATGCTTTGTGGGTGGAATAGCAATCAGGGAGTTGTTATAAGATTCGATCACTACAAAATATAGGGGGTGGACTTGTAAAAAAGTCCCCAACCTGAACTCAGATGGAATTTAGATGGAACTCAGACTGAACTTATACTGAAACCATACTGAACTCTACTTGAACACTCACCTAAAACTTTTCAGCTGAGAGGTTTTCATCCCTTATTGAAAGGTTACTTTTTCAATGGCTCAATGTGTTTTCAATCTGGGATGAGTTTGGGTCCAAAGTTGTGGACTTGCTAGAAAGTCCCCCCCATATTTTGTGGTGAATGAGCTTCATTTTTGCTTTTGATAGAGACTCCAACAAAACCTAAATCATTGATGTGAGTCCTTAAATCATTAACAAATCCCATAAGGTTTTCTTCATGACATTTAACATCATGGTAGCAAGCAAATATTGAGGCACAATTGGAGGCATCAGCAGCAGCATCTTCACTGATTAACTTACTCCAAATTTGTCATAGTTTTTCCATATCTTCATGAGTGACAAAAGCAGCTATATTTGCAGCATCTAGTTTAGAAATAATGATATTTGTTGCTTTATCAGCTCGTTTTTGAAAATCAAACTTGGTATTCTGGGCACCATCAGTTGGAGGCGGTGTTTCAAGACCATAAACAATATTTTTGAGATTGTAATAAGTATGTAACACCCTCATCCTGATTTTCCATTTGTGAAAATTCTTGGCACTTAAAACAGGGATGTTGCAAAGTGTATCACCACTAGAATCATTAGAAGAATCCATTTTTGATGGAGAAGAAGGTCCGGCAGTATCAAAACTTGAAGTATAGGAATCAGAAAAATCTAAAGGTCTGGTGATGGTATAGCAAATGTATCATCAGATGTTATTTACTTGAGCACTGGGCCCATAAACTGAGAGAATTCAGATTCCTTATAAAATAAAATAAGAGATTTATCATACAAATGATCTGCCCCAGTGTGTGGTCTATGTGCTGCCTTTACCTTATAAAAAAAATAAGAGCTAGATCAATAAAACAATCTGCCCAAGTGTGTGGTCTATGTTCTGCCTTTACCTATTTTTCAAAACAAAATAAGAAAATAAAACATTTCTAAATATTTTAATTATTATAGTTGTTGATTGAGAAAAAAAGACCAGCAATATTTACAATATGCTAAATTTATAAAATAAAATAAGAGCTAGATCAATAAAAAGATCTGCCCCAGTGTGTGTTCTATGTGCCCCCTTTACCTAAATAAATATAAAAATGAATAAAAAACAAATTAATAAATAAATAAGATAGTTATAACTATAATTGCTAACCTATTTGTGAAAACAAAATGAGCAAATAAAAAAAATATAAATATTATTATTAATATAGTTTTGAGCAAGAAAGAAAGACAAGGAACAAATGGGACATATGGAACCCCAATATATATGTTAGTTCCTCACTCAAAAATATCAGTATGAATGAATAGCACATAGGTAGAAACATCACAAAATGAAATGTGCACATTCACATCTAGACACTTGTCAAATGGAAAAGGAAAAAAATACTAAATAAAAAAAGAAAATAAAGCTACTGATAATTGGCATTCTCACAGTTCATCAATAATTTTTTTTCCTTTAAAATCTCCAAAAGATAATGAGTTTAAAATAGAGCTTAAAGAAAATTTTGAAATGGGAGGAGGTGAAGAGCAAGCAAGTTCATGAGCATCTTGTGAAACACCATTAAACTTGGCCATTGAAGATTCATATAGTCTACCAGACTCTTTGTGCCAAAAAAGCCAAGCATAGTTATTTTGTGAATACCCTACAACTCTGCATTCAATAGCATGGTTGTACAATTTTGTCCTGACTTCCTTGTGAACATGAACATATGCCTTTTTCACAAAAAATGCGCATGTTGTTAAAGTTGGGTTTGGTGCCAAAAACATTTGAAGTGGTGTAGAAATAATTACTTTACTATTTGGAAGCCTATTGTGAAAAAATGAGGCCCAAATGTAAGACATACCCCAAAAACATTTGGGTAATCCACTTGCCAATAATGATGTACAAGAAATGTCCCCAACTGTGCAGTTGAATTGTTCAGCTGTTCCATTTTGTTGAGCATGATAAGGCATAGTTACTTCATGACAGCTTCAATGGAGGAGAGGAAAGTTTTCATAGCAATTCTATGCAGTTCATCTCCATCAGAAAATAAAACCTGAAGATTTTTCCAGTGGCAGTAGTCAGTTTCTTGAGGAAAGTCTTAAAAGCATCCATTGAATCACTCTTAGTTTTTAATATGAATAATTTTTTGTAGGTTGAGTAGGATTTACAGAAAAGAGCAGCCCATTTATATCCCCCAATCGCCTCATATTTCATTTAACCAATGAGATCACCTATTACTAAAGATATCATCAATCCAGGCGCTGATTCACGTTGGGCAGTAGTTTTCCTTGTACTTTTTGCAATGGTATAATCAGCACAGTCTACCTTACCCTTTGGACATTCCGGGGGAAGCCCAACACCTAAGTTATTTTTAATAAGATCTTAAAGGATTCAATCACTTTTTTGACCCAATCAAAAATTCCAGTTTAATAAGGATCCCAGGAAAGAATACAGATAATGAACAGTAGCAGATTGGACATTGTTCAAAAACAACTTTGAGAAAGATATGGGGATTTCAAAAGAAGCATTGTAAGAGAAATAATAATCATCAACAGAGGAAATGTAGTTATTGATGATACAATAGATACCTTTATTTATTATATTAATCAGTAAACCCAATTAGCTATACTTCTACATGCTGAATAGCTGATTGATAGTTTTATCAGTCACCTTTATTTAATAATAAGTAAACCCAATTAGTTATACCATTACACACTGAATATCTGATTGATAGTTTTATCAGTCACCTGTCCCAGTGAGTGATAAAGAAACGTATTCAGTCCTTGTATAAATAATAGCTTTTAGTGAGTTCTAAAATAAAGAGATAAAAGAAATAGAAGATAATCAGTCAGTGTTTTTAATTTTAAAATAGAATAATTGGATTAATTATCATGATATTAATTATAGCAATATTAAATATATATATAGATTTATTTAATGATCAGTAGACCCAATTAGTTATAATGTTACATGCTGAATATCTGATTGATAGTTCTATCAGTCACCTACAGTCATTATACAAGATGATTAGTGTCAGTGTATTCTAGTGTTTAAGCATGATATATAGTAAATATTAATGGTCCTACTACTTATTTATAAATGATTTAGTGATTAAACCTCAGGGAAAGACTAATAAAATATTTATTCTCAATATAAACTCACAATCATTGGATTTTTATGTGTGCTAGTGGTGGAAAATAGATAAATAAAATTTAGTCATAGCTTACACTACGCAATATAAGGGGTGGACTTGCTAAAAAGTTCCCAACATGAACTCAGATGGAAATCAGATGGAAATCATACTGAACTCATATTAAACCCATACTGAAATTTACTTGAACACCCACCTAAAACTTTTCTGCTGAGTAGTGTGCATCCCTTTTTGTATGGTTCCTTTGTGAGTAGCTCAATGTGTGTTCAATCTGTGGTGAGTTTGGGTCCAAGGTTTCTGACTCACTAGAAATTCCACCACCCAAATTGTGTGGTGTTATATAAAGATAATATCAATTCTTAAATGCTTTATAATATATTTATATATAATAATTGTGTTATAGTGTTTGTTTAATGTTTAGTAAGTAAGTGGTGTCTAATAACTGGTCCATCCTATGAGAAATTTAAGATGATAATATCAATTTTTGGTTAGTTACAAAAAATTTTTACTTGTTGGAAAGTCTCAATTGGCCAACCTAAGTACAAGTGTAAAGAGACACATCAGTTTTGTGAATGTGAAAGATGAATTTGATAAGGTGATTTATTAATAAATATTGATAGAAATCAATAAAAGCTAGATACATCAGAATGGAGCTTGCCTAACCTTTAAGATGATAATATTGATTTTTGGTTAGTTACAAAAAATCGTTAATTTTTGGCAATTCTCAATGGGCCAACCTAAAAGTAAGAAAAGCATAAGACTATGTGAAATAAAGGAAGGAAAAAACAAATACCTAAGTATGAGTGTAACCAGATGCATCGGTATTGTGAATGTGAAAGATGAAATTGATAAGGTGATTGATTAATAAATAGTGATAGAAATAAATGAGGAAAAAGGAATTGTTTACTGTGTTATATATAATTATCACTATCATTAACCTATGTTTAACTTATATAATACTATCACCAATACATCATCACTACACTGTTCTAGGTATAATTATGTAAATAGATTACAAGATAACAAGGGTGGTCATGCCAAGTTAGGAAACATTGGTTTGAAATTCTGACCCCCCCTTGTTGAGTAACTCATTATGAAGTTTCAATTTTGAGAGATGAGTTTTCAATTTAACCCTTTTCAGAGCTTTTTTTAGCATGTCTGCCAGCATTTTATCTGTTGGTGTGTAAGGCACTTCAAAGATTTGGTTGTTGACTTTCTTGGGGATCCAATGTAGCAGAATGTTGAGGTGCTTTGTTTGGGCATGTAAAGAGGATTCTTGTTAGTACAATGCATCCTTGGTTGTATATGTAGACTTTGACAGGGGTTTTGAATTGGTATCTTGGTAGATTGATGTCATCCAGTAGATGTGTTAACCATATGGCCTCTTGTACAGCATCCACCACGGCTTTGGCTTCTGACTTGGAGGTACTAATGGAAACGGTTGTTTGTTTCTCGGTCCTCCAGCTTACTGTTTAGTTTTTAAGTGTGAAGACATAACCAGTAGTGGAGCGTCTGGTCTCAGTTCAAGAGCCATGATCAGCATTTCAGTAACCCTTCAGTGGGTCAGGATCAAGTGATTTAGGTGTAAAAAGGACTCCAATGTGTCTAGTTCCCTGTAAATATCTGAGTACATGGATGAAGTCATCCCAATTTTTCATTCCTGGTTTATTTAAGAATTGAGAGAGCTGACTGCACACAAAAGCTAAGTCCTGTCTTGTGCATTGGACCAAGTAGTTGAGATGTCCTACAGTGGATCTGAAATTATTATTTGATTTCAAGAATTTTTAATGGTTGTTATCAGTGGCGGGAACAAGTTGGGAATTCAGTTCCATTGGAGTAGATATAGACTTGCAGTTGTTTGTTTTGTAAAGCTTTAGAATGGCTTCAATTTTTTTTGACTTTGTCAGAATAATTGACTGATTGTCTCTGGTTATCTTTATTCCTAAGATCATCTGGGAATTTCCCAAGTCCTCCATTTCCAAATTTTTTGATATCAAGTCTCTGAACCATTGTATTTCTTTGCCAAATATTGAGAAATTGT
Source organism: Hemileia vastatrix (assembly GCA_030280995.1). NCBI lineage: Eukaryota > Fungi > Basidiomycota > Pucciniomycetes > Pucciniales > Zaghouaniaceae > Hemileia > Hemileia vastatrix. The sequence goes on along the minus strand of JASXTE010000017.1, from coordinate 24,513,183 downwards.
CCACGTGAACATGAACAAAACAAGTTCTTCTGGTGTCTTTGTGGATAAAAAGAGCTGGATCCACTTTTCTGCATGTAAAATTTATTTATGTGAAGAATTATTTTACCAATTGATATTAGCTTTGCAAGGACTTTTTGATACCATAGAGTGAATTCTTGAGACGTAAGACAGGATTTCTTTTGATTGTGGGGGATTTTACTCCTTTAGGCATTCACATATAGATGATCTCGTCTGGAATTCCATTGAAAAAGGCGGACTTTGCGTCTATTTGATGGAAATCCCACTTCTCAGTTACTGTCATTGAAAGTAACTTGCACAATGTTTTGAGTCTGCCTGTAGGTGCAAAAGTTTTTGTATAATCAATCCTGAATTTTTGAGAAAAGCCTTGCGCGCATAAACAAGCCTTAAATTTGCTGATTTCATTCTTGTGATTCAGTTTAATTTTGAAGACTCACGTCCTTCATATTGGTATGGCATTCTCTGGGCACTAAATTACTTCCCATACTTCTTTGTTTTTGAGTGAGTTCAATTTGTTATTAATGGCCATTTTCCAATCATCACTATTCTCACCCCGGTGTACTTTCTCATAGCTAGATGGAGTCAAAAATGTTTCAGATATGGGAATCATAGCTTTGAGCACATTCTCATTCAGGGGATCTGGAGGATTGGTGTTGTTAATTCTTCCTGATATAGATCACCTCCTTTCAATAATGTTTAAGGAATTAATGTCGGAAGAAATATTTTGGGGGGCTACATCACCAGTTAATCTATATTCCCAGAATCTTTATGGCTGTCTCTGTGGGGTCAGTATCATTTATAGTTGATTCTCTTTGTGTGTCATTTGCTGCATTCTGTTCATCAGCGCGTTAATCAATAGGTTGTGTTGGAGCAGCAATAGTCAATCCACCATCCGCAAACAGGTTTGGCCAAGTAATTTTTGGTTTCACTTTTTCCAAAAATGGATATATCTCTTCATTAAAAATTACGTTATGTGAGTAAAAAGGCTTATTGGTTTCTAGATTTAGTAGCCAATAAGACCTATTTTCCTTGTGAAAACCCAGAAGACATTCTTTAAAAGCATTACTTCCAAATTTCCTAGAAGGTATGTGCTTATCAGTAAGAGCATATGCAAGGCATGCAAAAGTTTTAATGTATTTTACATTAGGTTTTTTATTGAATAGCATCTCATAGGGTAACAATTTCTTCAGATTAGATATTGTTGGGATGTGGTTCTTAATGAGTACCAATGTTTTAATTGCTTCTCCCCACAGCTTGGTTGGCATATTGGCTCTGAAAAGCATTGCTTTAGCCATCTCAAGGGAAGTTCTATTCTCTCGCTTAGAAATTTGGTTCTGATGCGGGTATATAGAGAGGTGACAATAATCTTGAAACCTTCATTAACAGAAAGGTCATTGAATTTCTTATTCACAAACTCGCCACCTCCATCAAAAACTAGGTTGAGTAACTTTTGGCCAGTAAAGTTTTCAGAATATTTTTTGAATTGCACAAAATAATCAAAGGTATCTGCTTTATTTTTGAGTAAATACACAAATCTGTATGAAGAGTATGCTTCTGTTACTTTTAATTAATACTCATTTACAGCTTGGTCTTAAAAATTCTGCCACTTAAATCACAATGCACATATTCCAGTGGTCTGGTAGCAGCCATGAAATGCCCAAGGAATGGTAAATTATGAAGCTTGGAATTAACACAGTGTTTGAGAAAAAAAAGAATCGCTTGTGTCATTTAAAGGTATGTTCAACTGCTTTAGGAAGGTTTTAAGGTAATCCAGATGAACATGCCCAAGTTGTTTGTGCCAAGATGATAGGTCAGATATCTTGACAGACACAATCAAAGATACATTAGAATTTTTGAGCTTACGGTGTTTAGCATTGATCTGGTATAAATTGGATCCAGTGATCAGCGCTCCAGAAAGTACTTTCTTTTCATTGTTCTCTATTAGAATAGATCCGTCAGGTTTGGAGTGCTTTTGGCATCCTCCTTTGATGAACAGGGCCAAGGCAATTAGGTTGCCACTAATTTTTGGAATTTGAAGACACCCTGTAAGGAAAACCCCCTCATTGTTGTCCTTCATGAAGTCTACCAATCCAATTCCAAGCGCATATATCATTGGGCCCTTTCCAACTTTGATTGGAATTTCAACACGGTCGTATGAGGTAAACAGCTTGCTTTCAGGGAAAATGTACAATGATGCTCCTGAGTCAAATATGAACTTATTGGAGTTGGGAAGCTTTGTGGTGACGGCAGTATAAAGATGGAGTATTTTGTGGAAAAAATTGGCAGTTTCCAAGCTTGTTGAGTCATTTTTTTTGTTTAGGCTTGAAATTAGGGTGAAGTTCAGGATGTGACACCCAGCATTGGTCTTTAGAATGGGGGTACTTATTGCTGAGCTTTCTGTTAGAACAATATTCTTGCTTTTTTTTAGGTATTTTTACCCTTCTTGGCAATGAGTTCAGCCGCCAATGAATCAAGACAATCAACAATCAAGTGAAGTTTTTTAAGGACAATGTCAACGGTGAGTGATTTACCAGTATCCTCAGACGTTGTGGAAGCCTAAATCTTAGTAAGGCACTTAAATGTGAAAATGGTTTTTTGCGGGGATACAAGATGGACAAATTTTATTATAAAAGGGTTTAAATAAATTATTGCAAGTTTAAATATGGATAAATTGGTTGGAAGAAAAATGCATGCCACAAAACATTTATTTTACAAAAAAGAAATATTGTTTATGGTCTGCAAAGTGGTGAAGTATAAAGTCAAGAAGCTCAAGAACGTTTTGGAATTTTTCCCTAATTATTACTATTTTTCTTATATTTTTTAAATGATTTTTAAAATTTTTATAAAAATATTTTCGTTTCCAAAAAGTACCTAACTTTGATGATTTTTCAGGGGATGATTAGAGCTGCGCAGATTACGAAAATTTGTTTAAAAGGTTAATGAAAAGTAGTTCTATCATGTGTAATATTTCTAGATTTTTTTATTAAAGTTTAAAGGTTCTATTTTAGTCCAGAAGTCTGGATGAGCTCCGGACAAGCTCTGGACAAGCTCTGGATGAGATGTGGCTGTGCTCCAGAAGGGAAAGTTAGCAACGTGAATAAGTATACTTAAGGACACCTAAGATTAAAAATTGGGAATCATAATCTATCATCATTCCAATATCTTAACTACCATTATTCATATTTTTTATTACTCAACAAAATTAAATAAATTGTAATACCCTTATAACTTTTATATTTTTCATAACAATTTTGAAATACAACACAACAATTATATTTTCATCACATATAGGGTATCATTGGAAAGGTCTCAACCTTAGGGACTTGATTTTATTTTTAACTCATTAAAATAATTTTTTTTTAAAACATATAAGTCTATCTTTTCAGATCTCTCACTGGTAAACCTTAATTGTTGTTATCAGTATTTCATTTCCAACAGCTGCTATTTTCTAAATCTCAATAAGTGTTTATATAAATTAGAGTTTCATATACATATTTAAATCAATTCAAGTAGACTAGAGAGCTTAGTTATTTGAACAACCTTTATTTTACTTAGAAGGACAAGTTTTTCTTTGGTTTATCCAACTCCTTTGGATTCTGCTTACAGCGAGGCGAATGTAAGAGTCTACCTACAATTTGTTGATTATTATTGCATGGTGCATTTCAAGTGAGTCAGGTAATCTGTCCAGAAATTAAGTAAGGGTAGTGCTGATCTTTGAATTTTTTTACAATTAGGGTCAACTCATTGATTGAAGATTGAAGTTCTGTGATGAATCCTTGTATGTTTCCTTCAGAGCATTTGATTTAACTAAATCTAGTGTATGCCACTGCTATAATTGTGGGTACAGTCTCTGATTAACTTTCAGAAAGTTTCATCCATAATCCCATAGGGTTGGATCTTTCAGTTTCATCAAAGAGTGGATTTAAATTTGTGTCATCCAACTTTTGAACAATTATATTAGCAGCTTGACGGCATTTTGTGACATATGCGGCTTTTGCCTCATCTGTTGATGGAGTTGGGACTTTGCCTCCAACTAGATCATCCAGAATGCACTGTGATAAGTAAAAGATAATCTTTCTACGCCATTTTAGATAGTTTGAGGACGTCAATATAGGAATGTCCTGTAATAGCTGGCCAAAGTAATTAGATGATTCCATAGCTATCAGTCAAGTCTAGTTCAGAGTTTTAATCTATGAGAACTATAAGATGATAATATTGATTTTTGGTTAGTTAAAAAAAATTGTTACTTGTTGACAATGCTATATGAGCCAACCTAAGTACAAGTGTAACAAGACGTGTCATTATTGTGTATGTGAAAGAAGAATTTGATAAGGTTATTGATTAATAAATAGTGATAGAAATAAATAAAAGCTAGATACATCAGAATTGTGCTTGTATAAACTTTAACATGATAATATATATTTTTTTTTAGTTACAAAAAAATGTTACTTGTTTTCAATGCTCAATGGGCCAACCTAAAAGTAAGAAAAGCATAAGACTATGTGAGATAAAGAAGAACAAAAAAATATCTAAGTACAAGTGTAACAAGATGTGTTGGTATTGTGAATGTGAAAGATGAATTTGATAATTTGATTGATTAATAAATAGTGATAAAAATCAATGAGGAAAAAGGAATTGTTTACTGTGTTATATATAATTATCACTATCATTAACCTATGTTTACCCTTTCTAACACTATCACAAATACATCATCACTACACTGTTCTGGGTATAAGTATGTAAATAGATTATAAGATTATAAATGTGGTCATGTCAAGTTAGGAAACATTGGTTTGAAATGCTGACAAATCTTCCCTTTTGAATACCAAAATCCACTGGAGTACACAGACCTTCAATCCAGATGATGTCACTACTATCCCTGGCAATTACAGCACTGTGAGGGCCATCACCACCCCATAGCGTCCACTTCAAGAAGTTTCAACCCCCAGACCTCTAGTAAGGAACCTCCGTCACAATTAATGATACCAAAGATGCATACCATAAATAGAATTAACAGATAAAAGAGGATACCATAAAGAAACAGATAAATTAATTCATCTAAATAATATATAATGAAGCGCAAACCATATAAAGGAACTAAATTCACTGTCCAAGCCACCAATAACATCCTCAAGCATCCATATTAACCCAGTAATCATATTTCAACCCATAATTCTGTGAAAATCCATCAAAGGAATCAGATTAAGTTGTCCAAACTGGTTATATGTGCCTGAAAAAGGTGTATATGCTTGTGTAGGTGTTGTGGGTCCACTGAATACTACCACACAACATAAAATAAGCAGAAAAATAAAGGTTATAGGCTATTTAGAGATTAAAACTCACTTATAGACCTAAATATACATTATATAACTACATATTTCACTGAATATTAGGTTTATGTATACATATAAGCTTATGTATTTCTATAATTACTTAATTTTACTTAAGATAAGTATATTATGACTTCTTTAACACCTTAATAAGTATTATTAGGCTATGGATATGCTATTTAAACTACTATAAGTCATATAATAGTATAATAATTATATATATATGTATTACAACCATATATATAAGTATTTTAACCTTATTTTTAAGTAATAAGCTTAATGTAATTAAGGTTATCTTATTTTTAACATAAGAATTACTCAGTCCTGGAGATACCTAGTCTGACACTCCCTCACCAAAAAAAACAATAGAAAAATGTTAAGACATTTTAATTAATAAGTAAGGAGTGAATACAAAAATAATTTTTTAAAATTTCTATGATACATACACTGAATTAAACAGTATTATTTGCATTTAAATATTTTTCTAGAGATTTTTAATATCAGAGATTTCATTTTCTGGAATCCACTGGTCATATTCACTTGATTTATTTTTAAATCTTAATAGATACTCAACTTCCTTTTCTTTAGTAAGGTGTCTCCTTTTAAGTATCTTTTCTATTTTTTCCTTTTCAACTATTTCTTCAGGTTGCTGTTTATGCCTTCCTGATCTTCTTGGAAAAAGATAAGTATTGTTAGAATGGTATGGTTTTATAAGAGAAAAGGGAAATACTGGATGTTTTCTATCATATGGTGCATATAGAATAACTTCAACAGCATTGTAACCAACCATATTTTTTACTAAAAATGGTCCAATGAATAGATCCTTCAATTTAACCTTACCATTTAAATTGAAATGTAGTGTAGAAATAAGGACTTCATCACCCTCTTTGAAAATTTGTTCTTTATGGGATATATCCCATCTTTTCTTCTCATACTCAAATGTCTTATTTATACATTCTTGAGCATGCTTTCTGCATAATTCTTGCATCTGAAGAAAAGATTTTGTACATGGATGGATTACCAATCTAGTTAATTTATTAAGATTTTTAGCAGGGGTATTAGGTACATAACCCAACCACAACTCAAATGGCTTTTTGTCAGTGACAGAATGTACTGTACTATTGTATGCAAATTCTAAACCTGGGATAAGGGTTACCCAATCATGCATGAATTAAGAATTGTCTTTAATTTCAAGACCAAAATCACAATATCTTCTTATCATATCTTCTAAAGTTTGTATCATTCTTTCTGCTAGCCCATCAGTTTGTGGATGGTGTGCTGTAGAAAGTTTTAATTGACACCCTGAGACATCCATAAGTGATGTCCAGATCTCAGAAGTAAATTTATGATCTCTGTCTGAGACTATTGCTTTGGGGAAACCAGCTATATTTAACATTTGTGTCCACCATAAAAAAGCTAAGTCCCTTTCAGAAACCTCTTTGTGGGTAGGAATAAATTTACAAATTTTTGTAAATATATCTACAATTACCCAGCAGGAGTTATAACTTTTATGCTCTGCTATTGAAAAACCTGTTACAAAGTCCATGTTAAATATTTCTCATGAAGCTTTTGGTTGCTCAAGTTTTTGTAATAAACCAGCTCTTTTGCCTGTTAATCTTTTAGATTTTTGACAAGATTCACATGTCTCAACATATTTTTGAACATTATCAGACATGTTAATCCACCAAGCTGTATTTTTTACTCTGGTTAATGCTTTATGGAAGTCAAAATGACCTACTAATATATCATCATGACATATGCTTAACATTAAATCTTTCATTGAAGGGGGAATTACAATTACATTGCTTAATTTCTTCCTGTAATATATAAAACCATCCTCAATAGGAAATTTTCTTTTTTTAATCCTTATTTATACTTTTGTGGTAATTTTTTCATTAAAACACTCATTGAAGCATTAGATGGATAATTTAATATTGTAGGAAGTCTACTCAAGTCAGGATCTGAAGCAAAATTATCAAGAATTAATTGCATAAATTCATCCTCAAGATCTACAATATAAATTCCATAAATTTTAATAATCTCTTTTTAAGGAACATAAGCAGGATTATCATCATTATTGGGTAGAGGTACTCTAGATAACAGATCTACATTAGAGTGTACGTTTCCTGCTCTATGTGTTATAGTCATCTGTCCTCTGTATTTTTGTACATCTAATTGCCATCTAAACATATGTCTATTAGGAGTTTTCATGTTTAAGAGTGACTTAACTGCACTACAGTCAGTTATTAACTCAAATTTTTGGTCTTCCAGGTAATAATGTAGTTTCTCAAGAGCCCATACTACTGCCAAAATTTCAAGTTGAGTGGCACCATATTTTAATTCACTACTTCTTAGAGTACATGAAATATAGCAAATTACTACTTCTGACATTTTTCCTTCAATAAGTTTTTTTTGATGAAAAGCAGCACCCAGACCATTAAAATTTGCATCTGTATACAATACAAAAGGCAATTGGAAATCTGGTAATCCCAAGATAGGAGCTGTAATCAAACATTCTTTCAACTTATCAAAAGCCTGTTGTCTTTCATTATTCAAAATAAAAACTTCTGATTTCTTTATCAGTGTGGTCAATGGTGAGGCAATTAACTGGTAGTTCTTTATATATTGTCTATAATAACCACACATACCAAGAAAAGATTGTATATCCTTTAAATTTTGAGGAATTCCAATATTCTTGATTGCAGCCACCTTATTTTGGTCTACACATATTTGTAAGCCAGATAAAATATGACCAAGAATTTTTAAAGACTCAAACTCAAATTTACATTTTTTAATGCAAGGGTCATTTTTATTTCATCCATTTTCTCAAATACCTTCTTTAATTGGATTAAGTGTTCATCATATGTCTTAGAGAACACTATGATGTCATCAATGTATACCATTAACAATCCTTCAATCATTTCATTATGGAATGTTATATCCATTAACTTCTGAAAAACTGATGGAGCATTTTTTAGTCCAAATGGCATCCTGACATATTTATATATTCTCATATGTGTTGTTATCAACAAAAAATTGTGTAAATTCTTTTCTACAAGAATCTGATGGTACCCTTTATTTCCATCTAGGTTACTTATATACTTAGCACCTTTAAGGGTAGCATGTATAGAGGCAATCATTGGAAAGGGATAAATATCATCCACTTTGAATGTATTTAATGCTCTATAATTACCGCACAGTCTTGCTTTATATTGTTCATAAGAAATTAGCACTCGTGATATCGCACAATATTTTGGTGTAGATTCAACCTTTTCAATGATATTCATTTTTAATAAAATTTTAATATTATCCTCTAAATCTTTCCTCTTCATTGGTGAAGCAGGATATGGTTTCTTTTTAAGACTAGCAGGAATATTATTCATATCACAGGTTAAACTAATTTTCATCTCATTATCTTTTACAAGGCCAAGTTCATTGGTTCCATGCGCAAAAGCCATTGGAAATGCTTGAATTAAGTCTAAAATATTTGTTTTCTCAGCTTCACTTATCGGAGCGCCAAATGATGCTTTTGAAATTTCTGTTTCCAGAAGTTCCATCTCATTGGATTCTCTTTATTTGCAAAAAATACTTATTACTGACTCAATGTGTAAGACCATGTTAAAAGAATTTTATATAAATTTTCTTTTACCATACATGCCAATTGTAAAATTATTATTAGAAGGGTCTAATTTCACACCAAACTTAGCCAGAATGTCATTTCCAATGATAAAACAGTTACTTCAATTAGTATTATCCATTACTAAAAAGTCACAAGCTACCCTAACATAACCATGTTGATTTTTAAAGAAAACAGAAGCTTTGTATCTACCAATAGGGTGTAGTACAGATCCAAAACCTCTCCAATTTTTAATTTGAAGGGGTTCAATCTTTCACTTATATTCACTATCAATTCTCTGTGATGTATTTGTTGAAACAACAGAACCAGAAGCTCCTGTGTCCAATACTATATTTACATTTTCTCCAGAAATGATAGCTGGAACCATGATAGATGTCATTTTCAAGTTTTCAGCTTGTATATTCTTAATGATTTCAGAATCCTCAAAATTCATTAAAGATTCATTTGAGTCCATACTTAATATTTGATTTTCAAAGATGGACAAATCATCTCCCAACACACAGACTTCATTTTCACCACTATATGAGATATTACTGTCATAATCACTTGAATCTTTACTTTTTTTTGGTTAATTTTCAAATTCTTTCTGATTTTCAAAAATATTTATAATTTTATCACATTTGTAACCTTTAACCCAAGGCTTATGACACTTATAACAAGTATTAGTTTCATACTTTTTAGGAACTACAAGTGCAGTAGGTTTTTTCTGCTTCTCCTGAAGTGTTTTTGAATTCTGATCTTCACAGGTTAAATATTTTGTTTATAAGGGGTGTACCTTGCATCATACTTATGGTTTAATAATATTTCATTCCAAATATTAATAAATTCAGAGTATTCATTAACCATTATTTTTCTAGCTACAACAATGTCTCTGACAGATATAGGTAATTTATATATTATCTTATCTTTCCATAAGTTAAAATCCATGTTTGGCTCAATGGCTTTTAATATTTTATTTAAATTCATTAAAAATACCATAGGTTTTTCACTATTCAATGGATTATACCTAGTTTTCTCATATAATCTTTACTGAGTGAGTCTGAATTTAGAACCTCCAAATTTTTTTTCAATTAGTTGTTTCCACTCAGCCCAAGAGTAGTCTTTCCCTCACTCAAAACACCTTCAAACCATAATAAAGCAACATCCTTAAATAAAGAAATTAATTTTGATGTTATTTATTCATCTGGTAATTTATATGAGAATTTGAAGTTGTCAATTCTTTGAATAAAATGTTGCCAATCAGAGCTGGCTTCTCCATCATAATCTGGGTACTGATAAATCTTTGGCTAGTTCTTTTGATTGGATTTTATTTTGCTAATATTAGGTAAATTCAATAACTCACTCACTCTAGATAAATGGTCTTGTATTTCCTCTTGCACGTATTTGTGACTTACATTTGTATTTTCAGACTTGACACTACCACCAGATGGTTTTACTTGTGGTGGTATGGAGAATGATTGAGATTCATTTTTACCAATGAAAGGATTATTATTATACTGAGTATACTTATGATTATCCTGATTCATTAGTAGATTAGCAGTTTCAATCTCAACTTTAGTCAATCTTTGTAGCAGCTCAGAGACACTCTGATTTGTCTGGGAAAAGGATAAGTTTGTTCTTGATTCAGTTTTCAATAAATGTGCTTCATACAACATTTCTAACTCAGAAATTTTTTTTTAAAGTTCACTATATTTATTACTCAAAGAATCATACTTAAGAGTTAGAGCCAAGTTTTCATTCTATAATTCTTTATTTCTTGTTTCCAGTTGAGAAATGTTCAATGTCAAGGATGAAATTGTATCACTTGTGAGCTTAACTGTCTGTTACTCACAATCAGTCATTCTATTCCATAATGCTGAAACAATTCTATGGACAGTAGGGTTATTATTAAAATACTCCATGTCTTCCTATTTGATTTTTTCACTATTTTTTGAACTTTTCACCTCAGTAGTAATTGGTGGCAACTGAGGATTAACTGTATTATTATTATAAATAGCACTGTTGTTATTGACAAAAGATAAGTCAGGTGTATCTACATCAAAACCTAATTTTATCAAGTCCTCCTCAATTCTCTGTACAGATTTTAAATCAATAATATTACCTATATTGTAATCATCAGTATTGTGTTCAATCTGAGAGGGTAATATACTTACCACAGAATTTGTACAAGCCCAAATTTTTGGCACTTTTGCTTTCTTAGCAGGGGTGGGCTGAGGAAGTCTGATGAGGGGGAGGATCCCTGTTGCAATTGTGACTGGGGCATTGCTGGTGGAACCAATCCCACTTCCATTTCTCTACCAAGATTTTTTCATGGGAGTGATGTAACTCTCCTTGGGTAGGGGGTTGTTGGCTTGGCTGCCCTACCTTTAACTCTTCCAAGTTTTGATTCATCAGTTGGAAACCCACCTTCCAGTTGTTTTGTAATTGCTCTACCTCCTTTAGCATGAAAGACTTTGATTCCTCCAGTTTCAGAACCTTCTTTTCCAGATGAAAAAGTTGATCCTGTAGAGGAGATGAAGTCTTTTTTATTGTTATAATTTTTTAAGAGGGCGTCGTTTTCCTCTATGCTCATTGACTCTGCTTGTGGGTATGATTGACTCTCCATGGTGATGTCCTGGAGCAATGTTTTTAGCTTTAGACCTGGTCTTATAAGCAGGTTTTTCACTTACATTGTCCTGTTAAGCACTCATTGTGTCTTTAAATAACATTTTTACAAGTATACGAAAGGGAAAACCTAAATGGTAATTAGTAGACAAGAAATATTAGTAATACAATTACTAATAAAAGCTCTGGAGCTTACCATGAATTTATATCTTTATTTATTTAAATAAAATGTAAGAAAAATTTGAAAAAATCTGTTAAAAATAAAATAATAAGTTTAACCAAACCTTTATAAGGGTTAATAATTAGCTTACCAAGCTTTAACAAAATAAAAATTTAATTGGGTGTTATATTGGTGACCGAATACCAAGTGAAATTGGGTTAATATTGGGTACAGTTACTACTGTAAATACCTAATTTTTGTTATAAAAAATTAGTACAATTATTATAAGGATTCTTTTTTGCAATCTCTGAGTTATGATGACCGACTAATGTGCTTCAGACCCAAATATTTGGTTTTTTTTGAGATATACTACAGTAAAAATCACGTCCCAAGGCTTATACTAAATAATAAGTAAAAACTAAGGAAAGACCCCCAATTGTCAGTTTATGATAGTATACTACAATGATTTCATATTAAATATTAATGGTCCTACTAATTATTAATAAATTATTTAGTGATTAAACCTCATGGGAAGACTAATAAACTAGTTATTCTCAATTTAAACTCACAATACTTGGATGTTATGCGTGCTAGTGGTGGAAAATAGACTAATAAAATATATTTATAGCTTATATAAAGATAATATCAATTTATAAAGGCTTTATAATATATTTATATATGATAAAAGTTGTGTTATAGTGTTTATTTAATTTTTAGTAAGTAAGTGATGTCTAATGACCGTCAAAATCCTCCCTTACATATACCAAAATCTACTGGAGTGCACAGACCTTCAATCCAGATGATGTCACTGCTATCCCCAGAAATGAAATCACTGTGAGGGCCCATCACCTCCCCATGGCCTCCACTTCAACAAGTTTTAACACCCAGACCTCCATTAAGGACCCTCCATCACAATTAATGATACCACAGACCCATACCATAAATAAAATAAACAGATCAAAGCAGATACCATAAAGAAACAGGTAAAATAACTCATACAAAGAGGATAAAATAAAACTCAAAGCATATAAAGAGCCAAATTAACTTTCCAAGCTCTCAATAACATCCCCAAGAGTCCACATTAACCCAGTAATCATATCTCAACTCATAAATCTGTGAAAATTCATCCAAGGAAGCAGATTAAGTTGTCCAAACTGGATATATGCGCCTGAAATAGGTGTATATGCTTGTGTAGGCATTGTGAGTCCACTGGATACGTTTATATGACCTAAAATAAGCAGAAAATAAAGTTTATAGGCTATTAAAAGGTTGAAACCCACTTATAGACATAAATATACATTATATAACTACATATTTCACTGAATATGAGGTTTATGTATACATATAAGCTTATGTATGTCTATAAATACTTAATATTACTTAAGATAAGTATATTATGACTCCATTAACAGCTTAATAAGTATTATTAGGCAATGGATATGCTATTTAAACTACTATAGGTCATATAATAGTATAATAATTATATATGTGTGTATTATAATCATATATATAAGTATTTTAACCTTATTTTTAAGTAATAAGCTTAATGTAATTAAGGTTATCTTATTTTTAACATAAGAATTACTCAGTCCTGGAGATACCTAGGCTGAAATTCTTCCATCATTCTTACTTATTGGAGGGAGCCCACTCAGTGACCTTTTCTGTGGACCTGGACCTGTCTCTGTTATGTGGTTTTAGGGTGTTGGCTGTAAAAGTGGAGAATTCCAGATTATTTTCTTTTTTCTCTTTTTTTCTTCTAATTTTTTTATGGAGGCTATATTTCTTCAAAGGCTCAAGATAGGGCTCTGGAAATGTTTTTGGTAGAAGAGGAGTCAAAATAAAAAAATAATTTTTTAGGTGTGACCAAATCAAGGTGCACTTGGATGTGGGAAAGGTATCAGGGGATCAGCTCATCAATTGGTTAGGGGATACCACTTTGTTATTTTTTTTAGAAAGGATGAAGGGTCAAGTGGAACTCAAGTACTTTTGGCAATACTTCAAGATATTCTGTTAGTCCTGCAAGACTTAAAACTGGCTGGATTTTTTTTTAAGATTGCTTCAAGATTTTTATTTTTGTAACTGCTGTGGATCTGTTAGTCTTCTATGACTTTAAACTGGCTGGTTTACAAGATTTTTTTAAGAATTTGGCTTATGCTCTTTTGGATCTACTAGTCCTCAAAGACTTTAAACTGGCTGATTACAATTTTATTTCAAGAATTTGAATCCTTTATGGGTTCTGAAGTCCATCAAGACTTTAAACTGGAAACTCTTGTAAGTCCATCAAGACTTTATACTGAACACTGTGGTCAGTCCATCAAGACTTTAAACTGAAAAATGGTATAGTCCTTCAAGACTATAAACTGAGGATGGTTTGATGGTTGAGTCCTTCAGGACTATCAATTGATAATGTGATTTTGGTGTAATTCTAGCAGAGGGGTTCCAAAGGAGGAGTCTCTGAATTTAGTTAAGGCAAGTGTGGGGGTAACTGATGAGCTGGCTGCTCTGTAGAACACTTACCTCAGAACGTTAGTTAATCTTATTTGGTCTTTAATGTTTTGATCTCTGGTTCTGTTTTTATAATTCAGGTTTTGGAGTCCCAAAAGACTATAAACTGAGGGTTTTTGAGTCCCCCAAGATTATAAAATGAGGGATGTTAGTCCCCCAAGACTTAAAACTGAGGATGAGTCCCCCAAGACTTTAAACTGAGAAAAAAATTTATTTTTTATTTCTAAATCAAGAATTACAGGAAAGAGTCAACTACAGAAAAGAATCAAGAGATGAAGCAAAGTGTTCAGAATTAGTCTTTAACTGGTAGATGAGGTGTTTTCATTTCTCAATTTCTCGTGGATAATTTGCAGTAGTGGATTGGAAGTAGTTTAGAATATGATTTTCTTGTTGAGAAGATTTTTGTTCAAATTTGTCCTTGATGATGGGAAATAGATTGGGTGGTGGTGTTTCAATGGTTCCCACATTGTCATCATCACTGTCTGGATGGGAATGATCTGGAAATTCATCAGCTTAAATTTCTATATGGAGAAGGATTTGTTTTACTATCACAAGGACCAGGTATGGTAGAGCTAGTGGCTGTAGTGGTTTTGGAACTATTTTTGGAAGGGTATAACTTTTTGATTAATCTGGGTATCAAGATGGAAGGCCTAGATTTTTTGGTTTTTCTGGAAAAAGGACCAGGTTGAGTGGGAGGTGAATCTGTTGCAGATGATAATGGACCAGGTCAAAAGGAAGATTTCTTTCTTGAATAGCAGGCATCACAACTAGTTATGTATGGATGAATTGGTGGTGATATGTGCAGATGAGGTTATGGTCAATACAGTATTGACAGGGACCCATTTCATAGATGGATTTTTAAAAATGTGTGAACATGTTGTTTTTTATAAAGGAGAAAGTTGAAATTCTCAATTGAAGTGAGGATGTGGTCTTCCAACATTGGCAGAGGCCTTTGTTGGGCTACATGGCACTGTAATGGTATGTCATAATTGACATTGGTTGAGAAATTGGGTGTTTTTCTGGTTATATTCATTGAATATTAGGACTATGGTTATGTGGGTACTACAATTGGATAGCCCTGGAATTTCTCAATATTTTATGTCTTGTTGAAATTTTTCATATTCTAAGTTTTAAGGGGACATTTCCTAATTTTTCATTTCTGAAAGATAGCTGTTTAATTGTTTTTTGCGATTTATGGGCTAACCTTAATTCTTATGGTTAAGTGCTTAGTACCATTAAGTAGAGCTAATTTTGCCCTATACTTTATGTCACAATGTTGTCATAGCTTAATTTTGTGTTCAAAGGGTTTTAGTAGTTTTGGTGGATTTTTCTAAGTATTTTGGGCTCTTTTGGAGGGCTTTAGTGGTTTTCTGACTTCAGGGAGGTCTGGCTGCTTCTAAGCCGGCCACTCGCCTTGATTATAGAAGGCTGGGGAGCGCTTCTAGAGGATTTTTATTCAATTTGGCTGCCAAAAGCACCAAATTTGTTACTGTGCATGGATTTTTTAGATGGTGGTCTGTGTGTACATACTGAATAAGACAGTTTGGGGGCAACTTTAAATATCATACAACCATATGGAGGTGATATCCTTGTTCCTCACTCAGTTTTCACTGTTTTTTGGCCACCATTGGCTGTGTTTTTTGCAAGGTTAGTTCTTCATTTAACTGAAATTTGGCAACTGGTTTCTCTGGTGTTGCTTTGCAACCTGCATCAAGTATTATTGTTGTTTTCTGTACAACAAGTGCACAGTGTTTTAGGTTTCTGGTGTGGATCTTTCTGCATTTCAGGGTTCTGGTTCTTTGGCTCTCAGTGGTCTGCTATTGGCTACTGTCTTGGCTTGTCAAGCAGTCAAGAAGTGTGTTGGAAGGGGTATAGTAACTGTCAGCCAGGCTATTCCAGGAGTCCAGTAAATGACATGTAATTTATAAGACCTGAAAGAGGGGGTAAGAATTGTATTTAATGTATATAAATTAATATTTTATTGCATAATAAAATTATATAAGTATTTTATTACATATAAGTGTTATATTAATTTTATTGGTTATATAAATTTTTTATACATTTAAATTTTACATAATATATTATATTCTACAAATAATCGAGCATTTTTTATGTATTTAATAATTATAAATTTATATTTAATTAATTAAAAACATATATTATAATTATAAGTGTAAAATTTACTTATAATATAATTAAATTAATTAATTATATTTATATATTAAATATCATTTCTTATAATATTAAACAATAAATAATGACGCTTCTTTTGACCTATAATTGTGTCAGGAAAAACTAATTAATACTGAATTGAAATAAATTACATATTTGTTGCATCAGAATATTTTTTGTTTCACTTAAAAATCCTTAAATCAGACTTTACCATCTGTTTTGAATGATTTTTCTCATAGTTACTATGTTCCAGGCTTGTTTAGTTATTCACTATTTTTACTTACTGATTTGGAAATTAATGGCGGGAAAATTGGATTCTTAATTTGGGTTTTTAATTATTTGTTTCATATTTTTCTCTACATTGTTATGTTTCACTTACTCTTTGATATACTTGTTTTATCCTATTATAATTATTGTACTTAAAAATATAGTGGCGCTTCAGAGGACCCATTGCCTATAAAAGGGCCTTGGATAATCCCCTGTAGCCTCATCACCTATTACACACTCAACAATTTAAAGATAAATTTATTACGCTTAATATTATTTTTATTAGTATTAAATTCTAATTAAAAATTCTAAATAACAATTTAAAGGTTGCCTTAAGTCTGATAGTAATTATAGTGTTTGCCGCGCAGAACTGTTACTTAAATAATATTAATATTAATAAAACCAATTTGTTGTCACCTCTCAAATCACTCGTCGTTGCTTTCTCTCAAATAAATTAAATAATTTCAATTGTTTTTATTTCTTTTATTTCTAAACTACTATCTCCTTCTTGTCCTCCTCTCTTTTCTTCCCTCTTCTCTTATCTCTTCTAGATGACTGACCGACAGTAACAGTTTCTATTTGCTGTAGCAAATAAATCTCACCTGGTATTTCTCAAAGGGACAGGGGGTTTTCTCTCCAGTTTTACTCCAACTCCATAAGTCAGAGCCTTTAGCTAGTACTATACAATTGTCTACAGCGCATGTGATGGTTTAGGTGATATCATGGGAGGATACAATGAGCATGAATTGTATTAATCATCCAGGCCAATAACTACGTTTGAAACACCACTGGGATGTTTCAGGTTGACCAGGTTAAAGCTATAGACAATCCTATAGTACTAGCTATAGGCCTTGACCCAGGGAGTCATAGAAAACCCAGAGAGAAAATCCCCTTTTCCTTTAGAAAAAAAAAGTGAGATTTACCTGTTACAGTAATTGGATCCTGTTTTCTAAAGCCCCTTTTCAAACACACTTGACTGCCTGATCAGCCAAGATAGTAGTCTCCAGACAGACTACCAAACCAAATAAATGAAATGTAGATCAATGTCCACACCAGAGAAAGAAATGATACTTGATGTAGGTTGCAAATCCACACCAGAGACAGCAATAATACTTGATGTAGCTTGCAAGACTACACCAGAGAAACCAGTTTCAAAGTTAAGTTAAAAGAAGAGCTCACCTTGCAACAAACACAGCCAATTTTGGCCAAAAAACAGTTAAAATTGAGTGAGGAACAAGGATATCACCTCCATATGGTTGTATAATAATTAAAGTTGCCCCCAAACTGTCTTGTTCACTATGCAAACACAGACCACTATCTAAGAGTGCATGCACATCAACAAATTTGGTTTTCTTAAGTTCCAAATCACATAAACCCCTCTAGAAACGATCCCCAGCCTTCTAGCACCAAGGCAGGTGGGCGGCCCTCCTGAGGTGGCCGTACCACCCTGAAGCCAGAAAACCACCAAAAACCCACAAGAATACCCAAAATACTTAGAAAAATATACTAAAACTACTAAAACCTTTATAACACATAATTAGGCTATAACAACATTGTGACATAAAATGAAGAGAAAAGTTAGATCATTCTAATGGTACTAAGTACTTAACCTTAAGACTTAAGGTTAGCCCATAAAACACAAAAACAACATTAAATAGCAATCTTTTTAAATGAAAAATAAGAAATAATCTCTTTAATACTTAAAATCTGAAAAATGTCATTAAGACAAAAAAATAGAGAAAACCCGGGGCTATCCAATGGTATTTTTCAAATCCCCGCAGTCCCAATATTTGCTGAATAAATCCAGAAAAACACCAAGTTATTAAACAATGATAGTTAGGACATATCAAATTAACACCAAATAGACCAAGAAAGGGCTCCTCCAATGTTGGAAGACCTCACTACACAATAAAGGGGGTGGACTTGCTAGCAAGTCCTCAACCTGAACTCAGATGAAACTCAGGTGGAACTCAGACTGAACTCATACTGAACACATTTTGAACTCTACTTGAAAACCCACCTAAAACTGTTTTGCTGATTGGTGTTCATCCTTTATTGAATGGTTCCTTTATCAATAACTCAATGTGTGTTTAATCTGTGGTGAGTTTGGGTCCAAGTTTGCAGACTCACTAGCAAGTCAACCCCCCATATTGTGAGGTGCCAAATCCTCCCTCTAATAGAGATTTTCCACATTCTCCTTCATAACAACCACCATGTTCAGCTTTTTACCAAATCTGCTACTGACATGGGTCCTTTCCAATACTGCATTGAAAAAAATTTCATCTGTTTATCACACCACCGGCTCATCCCTAAAGAACCTCTGGTGATGCCTTTCACTCTAGGAAGACGACTTGTTTCAGACCTGGTCCATTTTCCTCTTCAACATCTTCTCCTCCTACCCAACCTGATTTACCTTCTACCAGCACATAAATATCCAGACCATCTGTCCTGATCCCCAGACTGGTCAACAGATTACACCCTTTAAAAAAGAGTGCCAACCCTTCTACAAACACTATCTCTACAATCCCTGGTCCTTTTGATGGCAAGCCCAATACTTCTTCATGCTGAAATTCAATCTGACAAATTTCCAGTTCATTTCCATCCTAAAAGTGATGATGACAATGTGGGAGCCATTGAAGCACCCCCACCTAATCTATTGCCCACCATCAAAGAAAAATTCCAATAACATTCTTCTCAACAGATGCATCTCATTCTAAATTACTTCCAATCCACTCCTTCCAGGAATCCAAATGACCTTGAGAAAAGGAAGAACCTCATTCACCGGTTCAAAGCCAATGCTGAACATTTTGTTAAAACTCTTGATTCATTTCTATAATTGCTTCTTGCCTGAGAATCTTGATTTAGAAAAAAAGAAAACAAAATAGTTTCCTCAGTTTAAAGTCTTGGGAGACTCATCCTCAGTTTTAAGTCTTGGGGGACTAACAGCCCTCATTTTATACTCTTGGGGGACTCAAAAACCCTCAGTTTATAGTCTTTTGGGACTCCAAAAACTGAATCATAAAAACAGAACCAGAGATAAAAACATTAAAGACCAAAGAAACCAACTAAAATTCTGGGTTAACTGTTCTACAGAGCAGCCAGCTCATCAGTTACCCCCACACTTGCCTTAACAAAATTCAGAGACACCCCCCTTGGATGCCCTTTTCCAGGATCACACCAACTCCCATTATCAGTTTATAGTCCTGAAGGACTCAACCATTAAACTATCCTCAGTTTATTTTCTTGGGGGACTATACCATTTTTCAGTTTAAAGTCTTGATGGACAAACCCAGTGTTCAGTTTAAAGTCTTGAGGGACTACAGAGCCCATATAGGATTAAAATTCTTCAAATAAATTTTTAATAAGCCATTTTAAAGTCCTGGAGGACTAGGAGATCTAAAAAAGTATAAGCCAAAATCTTGATAAATCCTGAAAACCAGCCAGTTTAAAGTGTTAGAGGACTAACAGATCCACAGTAGTAACAAAAATAAAAATCTTGAAGCAATCTTGAAAAAAAAATCAGCCAGTTTTAGGTCTTGGAGGACTAAAACAATATCTAGAAGTTTTATCCAACAGTTCTTGAGTTCCACTAGAGACTTCATCCTGTCTAAAAACAAATAAGAAATGGTATCTCCCAGCCAATTGATGAGCTGATCCCCTGATGCCTTACCCAAATCAAAGTGCAACTGAATGTGGATACACCTTTAAATAATTTTTAAATAAATTGAGATTAAATAAATTAAGAAAAATAATATAAGTAAAGAAAATATGAAATAAATAGAAATCAAAGAAAATAATAAAAAATGAGATAAAGATATAACACAAAATAGCATTGCATGACCAATTGATGAGCCTTTCCCAAACAATGCTTTCCCACATCCAGGTGACCCTGATGTGGTGACACCATATAATATAATTTTGTAATTTTCCCTCTTTATATCCTAATAACCCCCATAAAAAGATTAAAAGAAAAAAAGAGAAAAAAGAAAATAATCTAAAACTACCATCAAGCACAACCATAGACACAAAATAAATGAGAAACAAGACAAATCCTGGCTCTATAGAAAGTCCAGACCAAGGAAATGATCACTGGGTGGGCTCCCTCCAATAAATAAAAATGCAGGAGACCACCAGTGATCCACCACAAAAACCAAAGAAGCCAGTATTGAGCCAGTAAGCCAGTTTAAAGTCATAGTGGACTTAAAACCTTAATAAAAAAAACCAGAAATATGATTCAACTAGGACAAACAAAATACTCGAAACAAAAATTTTGGGGTAACTTCTCTACAGAGCAGCCAGCTCATCAGTTACCCCCACACTTACCAAAATAAAATTTAGAAGCCCCCCCGGGTAACTGCTAACAAAAACACAAAATCCAACACATTAAAACAAAACCAATAAGGGTGAAGAGTCCAGCACTTGAAGACCAAAAGAATTTCAAGTTTAAAGTCATAGAGGACTAAAACCTGTGAAGAGAAACCAATACTAAGGTTCAAACAAATTAGGAGAGGGGTTGAAAACAGACAATCTGGGGTAACTGTTGATAGAGCAGCCAGCCCATCATTTACCCCCACACTTTCCAAAATAAAATTGAGAAGCCCCACCCATGGGTACCTTCTAGAAAAAAAAAGTTCCAACAAAACCGATGCACAGCATTACCAAAATCCAAAATAAAATAATTGTCCATAGTTTATCCTCATTGCAAAGTCAACCTTCTTAATTTCTAGGGCCTCTAGGTTGAAATCTCTTCACCTGACCATCCAGAATTACTCTTCCAAACATAATTGATTCTCCAGTAGCACGGCCAATCTCTTTGGTTTCAAGTGACTTCTTATTTTAAATTCTTCACAAAATTGATCCCAACTCAGCACCACCAACTTCATACCTGGCCACCAAAATCTATCTGATACTCTTCTATAAGTCTCCCCAAAGCCTCTGTGACCAACGTCTTAATGCAAAGACTTCAATACCAACTCTTGACCCTTCTTCTGAGTCACCCCTACCTGAGGATTTGGATGCCTCCTCCTCATCAACCTCCTTCCTGACACATAAAAGCCAGGACTCTTCTTCTTGATTGCCACCCAAGTATCATCATCACAAATATCCCGTCTGTCCAAGTTTAACAGATATTCAACCATAATAAAATAAAACCCAATCTGACCCCAGGTCTCATCTTTAAAATCCAACAAAACAACATCCAAGGGTACATCCCTGTCATCAAAATATCCAGTGTACACATGAGCAACATGAGCAGCCCATCCAGGACACCAAGCCCTAAAATTTTATGCATACTTTTTATTCCATTGAATCTTAAGAGAATTCAGTTCACCAACAAAAACACCAATATTTAATTTTGAGCCATCCCAAACAACCACCCCATCTTCATCAACAAAAATATCCTGATCACCAGAATCAATATCAGAGCCAGCCAGTTTAATATCTTGGTGGAGGAGAGAACAATCATCCTGTTTAGCTTCATGGGGGAGGAGAGAATGATCATCCAGTTTAGCCTCATGGGGGAGTAAAGAATCATCTTCTAGCTTAGCCTCATGGGGGAGGAGAGAAAAATCTTGAGCACCCTTTGTGCTGGCTCTAACTACTGGGAAATCTTTATCAAATTCTTCAGAGTCTGAATCTTCATCTGTGGGTGGTCTCTTTGATAATCCATCTGGCATTGTAAAAGTTTTCCCAGGTTTGTGTAGCAGGTCAAAAGAGAAATGCAGAATAAATGCCACCCACCTAGTCTTTGGAGCATTTGGAAGACTAGGTGTATTTACCATTTGACCCAGAGATTTTGCATCCACCTGAAGCTCAAAATGATTCCCCCACAAAACAATTTGAAGCTTCTTCAAAATTTTTCTACACCACATAATTCCAACTTAGGTTGAGAATATCTGGATTCAACCTCATTAAATACCTTGAACTCATACCTTACTGTCCTGACCCTCCCAGTTTTATCTTCCTGAGACAACACAGCACCAGTGGCAATATAATTTGAGTCCACTTCCAGATAATTTTTTTACCACCAACACCATAATCAAACTAATGAAGAATAATATCTTCACTCACCCACTTTTTTAACTTCTGAAAAGCCTCTACAAACTCTTCAGTCCATTCCCAATCCACATCTTTTCTGGTCAACCTTTCTAAAGGTGAAGCCAACAAATAAAAATCTTTAATAAAAATCCTGATGTACACACAAACCCCCAAAAATCCCCTGACTTCAGTACTATATTTGGGCCTTGTCAATGACTGAATTTTATTTACCTTCTTCTTTGCCATAATCCTTCACTTCTTACATACAAAATGACCCAGAATTTCCAGATCAGGAACACAACAACAAAACTTTGACCCAGAAATGATCAAACCAGCCTCTACAATCCTAAACAATACTCACTCTCTCTAGAGTAATTGCATATTCTTAAACCAATCTCTTTATACCAGGGTTCTCCTTCAGCACCACATTTCCATAATCAGTGGAGGGTCCTTTGATTCCACCATCATCAATAAAAATACAAGCATGAGTAGGGACCTCATCCTGTAAAATCCAAGCCATTTGTGCTTTATATACTGCTACTGAATTAGTTGCTTCTTGAGGAAATCTAGTGATCTGAAATATTTCCAGAGGAGTCTCAAACATTGTAAGTGGTTTTGAATTGGTGTAAAGTTCCCTTTCATATAACCACCCATAATACCACCCAAACCGTAACACACCCTTCCAGAAAAAGCTTCCAAAAAGTCTTCCACACTTGGTGGCGTTCCCGCCTCCTTGATAGAAACTCTATTCAAGCCCTAAGGTCATGCACCACCCTCAGCTTCCCATTCTGCTTCTTTACACAGAACACACGACTTGAGTAACTAGATGTTGATTTTTCGTATAAACCAGTCCTGACTCTTTCCCTAACAATCTCTATAAAATTATCCCTAATAGCAGCTGGAATTGGAATAGGTTTGATTTTCCAAGGTTTGTGACAAACCACAGGAATCAAGTAAGGTTCCCCATAAGAGTGTTTCAACACACCCCTTTCCTTTCCAACAAATGCCACCACTTTCTCCTTGAGCACAATTACGTGCAACAGCAACTTCTTTTCCTCATCATACAACCATCTATCAGGACCAAAATTAATAACTTTCAACCTTTCCACAGTCACCCTAGCAGTACCTACAAAATCTAGAGGATTTTTCACCAGAGGAGTACAATACAGATCTTTTGATAACGGAGATCTCTTCAAAGGAGGATTCAAACATACAGGCATAGGCTCATTGACAGGCCTTATCTTCTGCACTACCTTCTTATACTTTGCAGCTCCGCCTTCAACATGAGGGATCTTCAGGACGTCTTCACCACCAGACCTAGAACAAAAACCAAGGGTTTCCCCATTGCTCACATGTGTGGCCAAGGTAATGTTTTTGAAAGGTTTAAAAGAAACCCTAGTGGTGCACAATTGGGAGGACTTATTTTTAGAACCAAATCTCACCACTCCACAACTTTTCCGCAATTCCACATCTTCATCCTCACTTCCATCTTCTAAATCTTCAAATCTTGATTCATCTTCTGAATCATATTTTCTAAAATTGTGCAGTTTATCCTCATGTGGGAGGCCCAAAAATTGATCTTGCTGATCTTCTTCCTTCAAAAATTTATGCAGTTTAACCTCATGCTGGAGGCCCAAAAATTAATATTGAGGATCTTTACAAAAATAGTTCTTTTCTTCTTTTTTGATTATCTTCAGATGTTTTTCTTGTTTTTCTTGCTTTTCTTCAGTTAACTTGAAATTTTTCATTTCTTTTCTTGATTTTTCTTCAATCCTACAAAAATAACAAGAGGTTTCCCCAATGCTCACAGACCTGGCCAAGGTAATGTTTTTGAAAGGCTAAGAAGAAACCCTAGCAGTGCACAATTGGGAAGCTTTACTTTTAGACCCCAATCTCACAACTCCACAGCTTTTCCACATATCTTTCAATAAAAATATATAACCATTCTTTTTTGAACTTGAATTAAAAATAATTGAGAATCTTAAGAAAGAAAAGATACTTGACAAAAAACATTAAGAATACTTGCAGAGAAGAGAAACATTAAAAAGAGAAAGTTGAAAATTCACTTGGTATATCTCTAAAGGAGCTGACCTTCTAGAACCTGAGATTTCCTCATCTTGGGGAGAGGTTGTAGCACTTGGGCAATCAGCTCTCATCACTCTAAAAAAGACATACTCTCACTAGAGCCTGAGCCACACTCCAAAAAACCAGAGGCGGCACCAACTTCCCCTCTTATCCTACAAAAATCCATGCACTGGCACATTGAAGACAAGCCAGGCCTGGTCTCCCAACCATCATCTCCAGGAGATGACAGCCTCATGTGAAGTCTTCTTTTATATTCACCAGTCAACTCCAAACTAATATCCATATCAAGCTGATAACCAATTCTTACCTGGAGATCCATCAAGAATGGTCCAACCAAAACAGTTTTACATTACCTTTGGCAATGTAAAAGTGAGCCTTTCCAGAAGCTCCACCAACATCCAGCTTAGAAAATTTAGCTGTTCCTATCAGCTCAGTGACATTGACACCCATTTCTGTCTTGATGGGGAGGCCAAGATGAGTAGCCTCAAACAAATAAATCAGGTTAATCTGAGAACCTGAATCATCCAATGCCCTAGCCTCCCTGCCATTCAGAGTGACATTGAAATAGCCCAGAGGTGCAGAAAAATGTGTCTCCAACCCTTCACCAAACTTCTCAGCAGAATCACAAATGTATTCCTCCTCCCCATAAGAACCCCTTCTCCTTTTCAACAACTTTTTTTGTTTTTCAGCCAACCCATGACTGATAGCATACAACTCCCCATATAAAATGGACACCTGAACCTGATTCATCCTTTCCAGAAGAGAGTCCATAACATTAGATTGGCCAGAAATTACTGGCCTCTAAAAGTGAGCCCTTGGCTTCACTACCTTGGTCCTTGAAATCTCCTGAGTACCAGAGCCACCATCAGATTTACCATCACCAGGAATCAAACCAGATCCCTCACCAGAACCTCTAACTCCAGCAGGCTTTGGCAATGAAGCCAGAGTGACATTCACCTCAGAGTCAGAATCAAAATCCATAGGTATTGGCTCACCATTCATGTCCAATGCACCAAAAATAGGGGGCCCATATCAGCAATCTCCTTCTGCATCTTGTACAGATCCTCTCTGCTGTACTTCTTCCTAGCTGCATTCAGCTGAGGATCCACCTTTGAAGCCTTAGGCTTTGGTTGGGCCTGAGAACTGCTCTAAGGCCTTCCCACCTTTCCAGCTTCTACATCATACACACCAGCCAAGAATTCACTATTTGACTGTCCACCACAAGAATACAACTCCAATCCACCAAAGGAAGTAGAAAAAGAGACCTTTTTAACCTCCTTCACTTTTTCCTTGACATCATCATCTTCCTTACCAAAAGACTTCCCTTGATCAGGAATCTCCTAAAATCTTGGCCTCATCTGATTGAGACCACTCCTTCTCCTGACCAAATCAACAGGTGCCTGCCCCTCACTGGGCTTCACAAATGAAACATCAGGGAGCTTAAAAACCCTGCCATCAAACTCCACTTTTCCTTCAGACACATCTCTGTAAAATTCCCAACAATCATTGGAGTTGTTCCCCCTCCTGCTGCAATAAGAGCAGACCCACAGATCACTCCTACCAGCCCTCCTATCAAAATCTCTAGGCTGAGAAGGAGCTTTAATGGCCTTCTTAGCCTCCTAAAGAAAAATATGTTGCTGTTTTTCCAGATCATCATCTACTCCACCACTGGGTCCCTTTCCTGTTTGGTAACCTTCACAATACTCGTCTCTTCCTTGTTCACTCTATTTTCCTCTTCAGCCAAAGCCTCACTGATTTTCTGACATATTTGGCACACCCTTACTGATAGGTGTCAACATCCAATAACTTCAAATGGGCCTCCACATCCTCCTTCACTTTGTCCAAGGTAGGCAACTTCTGATCCCCATTGTAAAGAGTCTTCATCAAGTTCTTCCTTGACAGTAACTTCAACACATCCATCCTAACATCTCTAGCTAAGGCAAACCAAAAAACATCCTTGGCAGCATTTTCATGTGCCAGCTCCCCCACTTTCACCAAATATTCTACCACAGGATCAAGCTGTAGCAGAAACTTCCTGTAACTGAGTAAGTTACCAACACAACCATAAGACTTCCATTCACTGACAACCTTGTTCAGATCCACCATAGTGAACCTGGAACCACATCTATCCACCATCTCCCTACACAATAGCTTCCAGTCCCTCTTCTTGTAGCCAAAAATGGCGACAACCTCCTTCTCCACTGCCCTATCACCAATGAATAAAATATTCTGCTTCACAATGTCCAGGTAAGAAGCACCATTCACACCAGAATAAGCTTCATACTTCTCCAGAAACCACTTCACATCTTCAATATTAAACTTGGTACCATCCCAAGTTTTGATCCAAACCATCAGAGCTGGAGGACTTTCCCCCCCACTGACAGTCACCACAGGAATAGATGACCCAGAAGCCATTCAAAGACAACAGAGATTGCAAAGAACTGGAAGGTTTAAAACCCCACATTGGGCACCAGAAATGTAGAGGATCATATAGTACTAGCTATAGGCCTTGACCAAGGGAGTTGGAGAAAACCCAGAAAGAAAATCCTCTGTCCCTTTAGAAAAATAAAGTGAGATTTACATGCTACAGTAAATTAGATCCTGTTTGCTAAAGCTCCTTTTCCAACACACTTGACTGCCTGATCAGCCAAGGTAGTAGTCTCCAGATAGACTACCAAACCAAAGAACTGAAATGTAGACCAATTTCCACACCAGAGAAAGCAATGATACTTGATGTAGGTTTCAAATCCACACCAGAGACAGCAATAATACTTGATATAGCTTGAAAGACTACACCAGAGAAACCAGTTGCCAAGTTAAGTTAAATGAAGAGCTCACCTTGCAACAAACACAGCCAATTGTGGCCAAAAATCAGTTAAAACTGAGTGAGGAACAAGGAAACCACCTCCAGATGTTTGTATGATAATTAAAGTTGCACCCAAACTGTCTTATTCACTATGTACACACAGACCACTATCTAAAAGCCCATGAACACCAAGGAATTTGGTGTTCTTGAGCTTCAAATTGCATGAAACCCCTATAGAAACGCTTCCCAGCCTTCTAACACCAAGGCGGGCGGTCCACCCAATGTCAGGAGGCCCACCTGAGGCGGCCAGACCACCCTGAAGCAAGAAAACTACCAAAAACCCACAAAATATACTACAAATACTAAAACCTTTAAAACACATAATTAGGTTATAACAACATTGAGACATAAAAAGTAGAGAAAAATTAGCTCATTCTAATGGTACTAAGACTTAACTCTAAGACTTAAGGTTAGCCTGGAAAACACAAAAAACAAAATTAAACAGCTATCTTTTTAAATGAAAAATGAGAAACAATCCTGTTAATACTTTAAATCTGAAAAATGTCATAAAGACATAAAATATAGAGGAAAACCAGGGCTATCCAATGGCGGTACCCACATCCCTTCAGTCCCAATATTTTCTGAATAAATCCAGAAAAACACCCAATTATTAAACACTGCCGTTTAAGACATATTAAAACAATGCCAAATTGACCAACAAAGTGCTCTTCCAATTTTTAAAGACCACACTGCAAGGTGAAACTAATTCTGTGGCAGTATACCAAGTTCTGATGATGTGGATACTGCAGGACAAAATTCCAGAGCATTTGAAAATCTTAATTGATTATGGCAGTATAAAAGGACCAGCCAGTGATTATGATGGGGAAGTGTTAGAGAAGAATACGTGCATTAGAAGGTTTGTTTGGAAATATGTGATTACCCTGGAGAGAGTGCTATTTAGGATAGAGGAGGCACGATTAAGAATCTCTGGATCCAAGTGTGCATGTTTTGTTTCAGTTCTAGATTTTGTGGCACATGTAGTATGCAAGGAAGGGAGGATCATTGCTAGAATCACAGGATGTAAGTACTAAGTCAGTAATAAATAGTAATAAATTTAATAATAGTATTGGTTTGTAAAAAATGTAAGTAAAAAGTAATGTCCTGAACAGTACAAAAAGAGAGGGCCTTTATAGGCAAAGATGTGAGGAATGAAAATACAGAGTTAACACCACCTAATACAAGGGTGTGAGAAAAAAAGCTAAATAAGGAGGGTATATGAAATAATAAGAGTTATACTACATAGTGTGTAAATACAAAGTATTATTTTATTTGAAATAAAATCTGAATCCCTTGGTCCGTCACATTTAGTGCAAGAACATTTGATTTAAAATATTGATTCAACAAAATCTAAATAAAGTAATTTGAAAAGTTTTCTTCTTTTTATATTTTTTATATTTTTCAATACTAATTTTATTCCCTCTCATCTGTATTATTGAGCACGGTGTTAGGGAGTAAAAATGTATGTGACAATTATTATTTTTCTTAATTATTTACATTACTTATTGTACTTAGCTAGTTAGTTGTAAGTAATACATAAGTAGTTTGTAAATAATTAATTATTAATAAGGATTAAAAGGTGTGGCTCATCTCAGTAAGATAATTAATTATTTTACTGGGTAAGTCTAGTAGCCTGTCTGACACTCCCTCACTCTAAAAAAATAATAAAAAAATGCTATTATTTTTTCTTTTTATATTTCTTTAGTAGAGTAGAGAGATTAGATATTTTCTTCCCAGTTATCCAAGAATCATTATCAGAAGATTTATTCTTGAATCTCAATAAGTATTCTGTACCCTTTTCAGCAGTAACTATTCTTTCATTTAGAATTTTATCAATTTCTTCTGTCTCAGAGATTTCATTAGGGGTCTTTTTTGGTCTTCCCCTCCTTTTGGGAAACAAATCACTATTGGATGTATAAGGCTTTAAGAGAGATATTGGAAAAACAGGATGTTTTCTGTCATATGGAGAATACAAAATAATTTCAACTGCATTATCACCAACCATTCCTCTTACAACAAAAGGACCAACAAATGGGTCTTTCAATTTGTTATTACCTTGTAGATTGAACTGGACTGTAAAATTCAACACCTCATCACCCTTTTTAAAAGTGTATTCTTTATGGGATTTGTCCCATCTCTTCTTCTCATATATAAATGATTTTTCAATAAATTTTTGAGCATGACTTCTGCAAAGTTGTTGCATTTGAAGAAAAGATTTTACACCAGGATATAAATTCAATTTAGGTATTTTATTATTGAGAATTTGGGCAAGAGTATTTGGAACATATCCAAGCCAGAGTTCAAAAGGCTTTCTTTGTGTAACAGAATGAACAGTGCTATTATAAGCAAATTCCAACCCAGGCAGTAAGGTAACCCAACCATGAGTGAATCTGTCATTGTCTTTATACTCAAGGCCAAAAGCACAGTGCCTTCTTATCATTTCCTCTAGAGTCTGAATCATTCTTTCAGCTAATCCATCAGTCTGAGGGTGATGGGCAGTAGATAGTTTCAGATCACAACCACAAACATCCATCAGAGACATCCAAAATTCAGAAGTAAATTTAGGGTCTCTGTCAGAGATTATGGCTTTAGGAAATCCAGCAGTATTAAGCATATGAGACCACCATAAGAAAGCTAATTCCTTAGTTGAAACATCCTTGTGATTAGGGATAAACTTACAGATTTTGGTGAATCTGTCCACAATAACCCAACAAGATTTATACCTGTCTTTTCCAGCAATAGGTAATCCTGTTACAAAATCCATGTTTATTATCTGCAATGGTGCATTAGGATGTTCAATATGTTGCATTAATCCAGCTCTCTTACCAGTAAATCTTTTTGATTTTTGGCAAGAATCACAAGATTCAACATATAATTTGGTGTCTTAGGACATATTAACCCACCAAGCAGTGTTTTTAATTCTGATCATTGTTTTTTTAAGATCAAAATGTTCAGCTAATATGTCATCATGACAAATTTTCAAGATGATTTCTTTCATAGAAGGAGGAATAACAATGGCATTACTCAAATTTCTTGTATAATATAGATATCCTTCATCAATTGAAAATTTTCCTTTCTCCAAAGCCTTTTGGTACTTTTGTGTGAGAGTTTTAATTAATGCTTGTATTTAAGCATTTTTTGGATCATTTAATATGGTGCATAACTATTTTAAGTCAGTGTCTTTATCATATGAATCCAGAATAAGCTGTAATAGCTCTTCCTCCATATCAACCACATATATCCCATGAATATGAATGATTTCATCCTCAGGATCATAAGCAGGATTAGAGTCATCATTTGGTAAAAGTAACCTTGATAACATATCCACAATTGAGTGAACAATACCAGCCCTATGAATAATTTTCATTTTCCCTCTGTATTCTTGAATAGCTAACTTTCATCCCAACATATGTCTGTTAGGTGTTTTCAAGTTTAAAAGGGATTTAACTGCACTGCAGTCTGTGACACGTTCAAATTTCTGGTCATCTAGGTAATAATGTGACTTTTCTAGAGCCCACACTACAGCTAAGCATTCCAATTGAGTAGAACCATATTTCAATTCGCTATTTCTCAAAGTTCTTGAAATATAACGAATTACTACTTCTGATACTTTATCATTCATCACTTGTTTTTGATGGAGGGCAGCACCCAGACCAATAAAGCTGGCATCAGTATATAAAGCAAATGGCTGATTAAAGTCAGGTAAAGCAAGAATAGGTGCTGACATCAAAAAGTGTTTCATAGTGTCAAAGGACCTTTGTCTTTCACTATTCCAGACAAAAGCAACATCCTTTCTAGTTAATTGGGTAAGTGGTTAAGCTATGACTTGGTATTTTTAATATACTGTCTATAGTATCCACACATTCCCAAAAAACTCTGTAGCTCTCTAACTGTATTAGGAGCCTTCACCTGTTGTATGGCTTCCACTTTGTTTTGGTCAACACATATCTGTAAGCCTGAAACAACATGACCAAGAACTTTTAAAGAATGGAAACCAAATTTACATTTCTTCAAAGAAAGTGTCATATTTATCTCATCCATTTTTTCGAACACTTTACACAGGTGGTTGAGATGGTCCTCAAATTTTTTCAAGAATATAATGATATCATCAATATAAACCATCAGCCATCCTTCAATTATCTCCTGATTGAATTTGTTATCCATGACTTTTTGAAAAACTGAAGTGGCATTTTTAGGGCCAAATGGCATCCTAACATACTTATAAACACCCATATGAATAGCCATCATCAGAAAATTCTGAGAAATTTTCTCAACAGGTACCTGGTGATATCCTTTGTTACCATCCAAACAGCTGATATATTTAGTACCCTGTAAGGTAGCATGTATAGAACTATTTCTAGGCAAAGGATAGATATCATCAACCATATAAGTATTTAGTGCTCTATAATCACCACATAACCTGGCTTTATCTTTCTCAAAAGAAATTAGGACAGGTGAGATAACACAATATTTAGGTGTTTCAACTACCTTTTCAATAATATTCATTTTTAAAAGGGTAGAGATATTGTCTTCAATATCTTTTCGCTTTGTGGGAGAAGCAGGATAAGGCTTCTTCTTCAAACTAGGTGGTATATCAGTTAATGGACAAGACAATGAAAGTTTCATTTTTTCTTTAACTAATCCCAGTTCATGTGACCCATGAGCAAAGGCCATAGGAAAAGACTTTATAAAGTTAATGATGGAATCTTTATTCTCACCAGAAAGTTGTTCTGCAAAAGAGGCATTGTCAATTTCAGAAATAAGGGCATGCATTTCTTTTGTAGATCTTCCTTTAAATTGAACCACAGAATTACATGTGTTCAATTCTGATTTTAATAATTTCTTGGGGGAGAAAACTTAAATTTTCTCTTCCCATTTATCCCCATTGTGAAGCATTGGTTTGAAGGATCTAATTTTCTGCCATATTTGGTTAAAATGAAATTTCCTATGATAAACCAACTGCTTAAATTATCATTTTTTATGACAACAAAATCACAAATAGCTCTTACAAACCCATGGTTATATTTAAAAAATACTATGGCCTTGTATTTACCAATAGGGGACAAAACAGGGCCATAGCCTCTCCAGTTTTCAGAAGTTATAGGCAACAGTTTTGATTTATAGTCTTGATACACTGAAGCAAGTGCTTTTTCAGATACTACACTTCCTCCAGCTCCAGAATGCAGAACAACTTCCATGCTGGTTCCATTGATCAAGACTGGTGCTTTGAGAGGGGCAATTACAATTGAGTTATCCTCAATGTTCCTTATGATCTCAGCATCTTCAACTGTAGATAAATCATTATTATCAATATTAATAGTATTTAAATAATGAATATCTTCTTGCAGCATCAAGATTTCTTGTTGAGATTCATATGAAATATTGCTGGCTTAATCACTTGAAGTATCATCCAGTTCTATTGTGTCATCAGCCTTCTCCTGAGTTTGTTCAACAAGATTTATACTATTTTCACAAACATGGCCTTGCTTGCAAGGCTTTTGGCACTTAAAGTAAGTGTTTGTTACCTACTTTTTTGGTGCAACAGGGGAAGAAGGTTCACCAACCTTTTCCAGAGGTTTCTGTTGGTAAGTGGAGGATTTCTCCAAAGGGGTCCTAGGAATGAATCTTCTGGAATCATACTTATTTTTTAGAAGTATCTCATTGCAAGTATTAATGAAAGAAGAGGGTTCTCTGGAGAAATCAGTCCTAGCCACTATCAAGTCTCTCAGAGACATTGGTAATTTATAAAGGATCCTGTCCTTCCATAACTCAAACTCCATATTTGGGTCCATTGCCCTCAATATTTTTACAAGTTTCATTAAGAACTCAATAGGTTTATCAGAAGAAGAGCTATATCTAGTTTCCTCATACTGCCTTTGTTGAGCCATTCTGAACTTGGAGCCACCAAATTGTGCTTTAATCAATTTTTTCCAATCTTCCCATGAGTAGTCATTTCTGTCCAGGAGAACAGATTCATACCACATTAGGGCAACATTGGTAAACAAAGAAATTAACTTGGACACAATTTCCTCATCTGGGAGTTTGTAAGAATTTTTTAATTTATCAATTCTGCAAATAAATTGCTGCCAGTCAGAAGAAAAATCACCATCAAATGTTGGGTACTGGTCAAGTTTTGGCCAATTCTTTTGATTTGAAGAAGTCTCCTTAGTACCAGCTTGTTTCTGAGAAAGGAGCAGCTGTAACTTCTCTACTTTTGCAGTAATCTCATTGTTTAATCCCTCTGTTGAAGATCCTGGTCCATCATCAATTTTTGATGGAAACTCAGTAGTATAAACAGGCATTTCTGAATCTAATTTTACTTTAGATGAACTAGAAACAGGTAAACTTGGAGCATCCTGTACCCTATGTTACTTCAAGGAAGGTTAAGAATATTCTTGATCATTAAACAATAAATTCAATTTTTCTTCAATGGTTGTTAGTCTGGTTTTCACTTTTGAAAGACTAGATAAATTCTCATTGATTGTTGCAAAAGATAACTGGGTTTTATTTTGAAAAGATAAATAATTATCACTTAATCTTTTCAGGTTCATCTTATCTTCCTCTAGCTCCAGGCAACAGGTAGATACAGTATCTTTCAGTCTAGACAAATCCTTTTTGATATTGTGCCATAAAGCAACTTTATTTTCATGTGTTGTTTTTTAATGAAACAAATCATCAGAAACTCTCTGTAACTCACTCCTCATTGCTTGATAACCCTGTTCAGTTAACAAACTATTATATTTCTGAGTCAATTGCATGTTGTTCATGATATGATTTTGTTTAGCAATAATATCCCTCAAATATTCATCATTTATGTTAGCTACATCTGGAGTGTTTCTCAGTAAGGAAACAGAGTAACTTTCCAGGTTCTCTTAAAACTCAGGTTCCATTGTTTCATCAATAATAGCCATATCAGGATTTATCATTGAAGTAGCAATTAGAACTAAAGGATTAGATACATTTGAAATTTGAGTAATTTGTCTACTGTTCTCAGCCTCTACAGGTCTCACAGTTTCATCTCCTCTTCCAGAATTACCTGAGGGAACTAAATTAGTTACAAGAAATGGTGCTTGTGAGTCAATAGAGGGGCTTACCAAGGTTTGCTTATCAAGATCATATTTTTTCTTCTTCTTCTTCCTCCCTGATAGGGGTAAGGAGGTGTGGGGTTGACTTGGCTGTTGGATCTTTATGGACCTGCTTGGGGTAATTGAGTCTGTTGATTTTGAGGCAGGTAATCCCACTGAGTGTTTAGCCAAACCAACTGCCACTTGGATACTTCCACTCTCTCTGGCTGCTGGGGAGGCAATTGATGAAGATCCTTGTGGGGAGAAGGTTTCCTCTTCTCTTGAAGAAAAGCATCTATTCTTCTTACCTTTTCCTCTAGAGCATCTACTCTTGACCTAAATCTCAAGTTTTATGTCTGTAATTCCTTTATGTGTGTTGACAGGTTCTTTACTTGTTGAGGTAGTGGCATCTTTTTTATTTTGAAGCCTTTTGGAAGTTCTTCTTGGGAGTTTATTACAGGTTTCTGTTCCTGAGTTGTTTCTACAAGAATTTCCACTTCCTCCATTTCTACATCCTGATTGGTGAATTAATTGATTATTTTGAGATAATTTATTAGTTAAATGAGAACTTAAAGAAGTAGCCTCATCATAATCAATTAAATCCAATTCCTCTTCACGTGCATAAGAGACACCTTGATCAGTCATTTCTAATTTTTACTGAAATGAGAGAGGGAGATAATAAGATGAATTAGTTTGTATTTTTACTTTTATTTAAAAGCAAAATAATAAAATAAAATTTTTTAGGATAAAATAAACTAAAATAATAATCAATTTATTAATTCAAAACAATTTAAAACCAGGATATAATAATCAACTGAAGAATTAAATTTTCTTATTAACAATTTTTATAATAATTATTATCAGGATTTTAAATCAACTGAGAATTTAATAATTAA
This sequence comes from Hemileia vastatrix, assembly GCA_030280995.1. Classification (NCBI taxonomy): domain Eukaryota; kingdom Fungi; phylum Basidiomycota; class Pucciniomycetes; order Pucciniales; family Zaghouaniaceae; genus Hemileia; species Hemileia vastatrix. The sequence goes on along the minus strand of JASXTE010000017.1, from coordinate 24,477,546 downwards.
CAGGACTTAATGTCTACTGAAATATTAAATATGAATTTTAAAAATTTTTATTTTCAAGACAATTTTTTAACTGGAAAAATTAATATTTAAATATATCAGGACAAGAGTCAACTGAAAATTATAATGGAAAAGAATTATTTTTAATATATAATTTATTACTTCTAGGACTAAGAAAACAATTGCTCTATCTTTTTCAACTAGGAAAAATAAAAAAATATAATTCCAATTTACTAGACACCTCCCCCTGTTAAATGAGCAAATTAATGCCACTTACAGAGTGCTGAGTGAAAGGAAATACGTGGAGTATGAAGAGTGCAAAGTGATCCACAAATAGTAATCAATAATTACCACAAAATATATAACTATTAGATAGTATATAAGCTTAAGTTTTGGAGTGCAGTTTGATTCCCTTTCACAGCAAAAAAATAAGTCACGTGACATATGACGTTTGCTGTTTTTGTTGTCCAATTGTCCTTATAGGTACCTCGATGGCGATGGTCCCACGGTCTCCAGTCCTCAAAATAACAATGCGCCATCGACGATTTGGGAAGGCCTCCAATTTTCAAGGTGGCTTTAATTTTTAGAAGGATGGCAACAATGGTTTTAAAGAACTCAAATTTTATGTACGTATTTCTCTTATAAGTTTTAAGATTTATTACTCAATGATTAGAGGTAAGATTTTAATTATTATTATAATTATTGATTTAGAATCACGAGATGTAAGTACTAAGTCAGTAATAAATAGTAATAAATTTAATAATAGTATTGGTTTGTAAAAAATGTAAGTAAAAAGGAATGTCCTGAACAGTACAAAAAGAGAGGGCCTTTATAGGCAAAGATGTGAGGAATGAAAATACGGAGTTAACACCACCTAATACAAGGGTGTGAGAAAAAAAGCTAAATAAGGAGTTTATATAAATAATAAGAGTTATACTACATAGTGCGTAAATACAAAGTATTATTTTATTTGAAATAAAATCTGAATCCCTTGGTCCGTCACATTTAGTGCAAGAACATTTGATTTAAAATATTGATTCAACAAAATCTAAATAAAGTAATTTGAAAAGTTTTCTTCTTTTTATATTTTTTATATTTTTTAATACTAATTTTATTCCCTCTCAACTGTATAATTGAGCACAGTGTTTGGGAGTAATAAATGTATGTGACAGTTACTTATTTCTTATTAATTATTTACATTACTTATTGTACTTAGCTAAATAGTTGTAAGTAATACATATGTATTTTTTAAATAATTAATTATTAATAAGGATTAAAAGGCATGGCTCATCTCAGTAAGATAATTAATTATTTTACTGGGTAAGTCTAGTAGCCTATCTGACAGAAAGAGTTATTTGAGTTATTAAAAAGGATTGTAGGAAAATATATCCTTTTGAAAATATTGGAATATTGAACAGGATCTGGGAAAATTACTCTAGCTGTGGATTCTAGTGTGTCATCAGTAGGCGCAGTTTTGCTGAAGGAGGATGAGGAAGGTAATGAAAGACCTTTCATTTACAAATCTAAGAATTTTACTAAAGTGGAGTCTAGTTACTCTCAGTCTAAGCTGAAATTCAGAGTAGCCAAAATACTTAAGAAGCTACAGTGGATGCTTTCAGGAAAACATTTTGAGTTGCAGGTTGATGCGCTATTATTGGTGCCATTGATTAGTAGCCTGAGTCTTTCAGATACGTCCATAACTAGGTGGGTGGCGCAGATTAATTTATTTTCTTTTGAATTAGTGCATAAGCCATGGAAGTCTTTTATGATGCCAGATTTGTAATCCAGAAGGCTGTTGTGTGAAGAAGACTTGGAAGCTGAAGAATTCAAAGAAGATAAAAGATGGTTAAACAGGATAGATTATTGTTATGAAGTATTTGATAGAGGCATCTGTAAAGAAAATAAGCTAGTAGTGTTACAAGTTGTCTGCAAAGACAGTAAACTAAATGATTATGACACAAAGGATGTTTTTAGCAAAGGTATTCTGCAACTGGGTTTAGGGAAGGCTGAAGTTAATGTAGCAACAAGGAGAGTGCTGGACAAAACAGTGGGGGAATCAGATGATGAGTACAACTCAAGGGCAAGTCAAGCATGGATTCTGACCAGAACAACCATGATATGCAGGTCAACGCGACCCCGCCTCCTCCGCAAATTGACGCGCCTTCTGTGCCGCCTGAGCCTCCTCCTCCCCTGGATCCAGAATCCCCCCCTCATAATCCCTCTCCCGTTCCCCCCCTTTCCTTCCCCACTGATCACATCCCATCCTCCCCCTCTCCTCCCTCTCCCCTTCCTCCCCCAACTAGGCCCTACCCTGCTCAAAAGAAAAGAAGATACTCTTCTCCCACTCCCCTCACAAGACACCCATCTCGCGGCTCTTCCTTGGATTCCCTAGAGGAAGCTCGTGACGACCATAGGGAACTATTCTTCCCCACCCAAGCAGAAGGCCCCCAACCGCCGGCAGATGTTGATACCCCTATGTCAGAAGGCTCTGCTACTCCCACCCCATCCCCCAAAGGCAAGCACTCCCCTCTCCCTTCTCGCCAGGCCCCAAGCTCTCTGGATGCCTCAAGTAACAACCCAACAAGAGCCTTTACTAACTTTGGCCTCACCTCAGCACCTCAAATCCCCTTGCCCCAATCTGTTGACCCCAACACCCCTGCAGCCCGCGTCGTCCGCTTGGTTGGTCTTTACCAAGCCAACAACCCCAAAACTATTGTAGCGTGCCTCAACAATCTTTTAGGTACTGTCAAGGAACCTCCAAGAAAGGGAACCCGCACCAATGTTCACACTGCTACTTTGTCAGATATCAAAGCTTTGGCCGCTGCCCTGTCCCCCCTTGCAAACCAGGCCATGTTTCATCAAGCTTCGCCGCATGTAGATTCATCTGCCCCCCTCAAAGAACCTTCTCTCAAATCTGTAGACCAAAAGATTGATGCCATTTTGGTGCGTCTATCTCATGTTGGTCCCACCACTTCCACCTCAGGCCCCTCCCCCCTCCACCCTTCAAGACCTACTTTTGCCCAAGCTGCCGTCTCAGGGTCCCCCCCACTTGCCTGCCCCGCTCCTGTGCCCCTTCCCCGCCCTGGCCCCCCATCCTTTACGGTCAAACAATCCAACCCGGCATCACCGGTTTTGAAGGACCTGCCAAATCCCAAGTTGCTCTCTTTCATCAATAACCGGATTGCCTCCAAAAAAATTGTTAATCCCTCCTCCAATGCCACTATATGTGTCAAGGGAGTGATGCGTCACAGGTCAAATGACTTGAAAATTATTGTGAACTCATTGGACAACCAAACCATCCTCACCAGCTCCTGGCAAGAATGGCTCCCTCAAGGATTAATCTACAAACCCCCCACATTCCCTGTTGTTGCCCACGGAATCCCAACTTACTTTGACCTCAATGACCAGTCTTGTGTTAATTCCTTGATTGAAGATAATCCGGCTTCCCTCAAATCCCTGTACAGGATCTCCTGGCTAAGACGCCCTGAAGCCAGGGCTGGGAAGAATCACTCATCAGTAGTTCTACATCTTCATGATAAATCAGATGCTAACCTCCTCGCCTCCCCCTTTTCCCCCATCCCCCCTTGTTATTGAAGGCCAGATTTTCCGCACTGAGGCTGTCAACCACGAAAGAAGCACTTGTTTTCAGTGCTGGGGCAGGGTCATCTTTCCATTCACTGCTCTCTCCCCCCACAATGCTCAAATTGCACCGGTCACCACAGCACCAAACTATGTAAAGCACCAAAACTGTCATCACCAGTTTGCTTTTGTTGTGTTGATTCTCTTCCCCATGATCACCCTCTCAAGAATTCTCTCACAACTCTCCCCCTCCTTCTCAAAAATCCTCTGACTTCTCCCCCTATCTTCCACCTCCCCCACCTGCCATCCTGCCCCCGCAATCAATCATGAATAGAGACCACGCTGCAAAATCCCCACCCTCTTCCCCGTTTTTCACTTTCTTCCAACTCAATTGTCACAGATCATTCTATGTTTTCCACTCCTTGTTTAATGACCCCAGCACTAAAAATTTTGACATTCTTGTATTCCAGGAGCCGTTCCTCTCCCCTGACCACTTTTCTCCTGCTCCGGCCAGGGGATGGCACCTGATCTCTTGCCTTCACTCCCCTTCCTCCCCTGCCTCCTCTCCCATTTGCTGCTGCTTCTATGTCAACAAACGACTTCCCATCCATCTCTTTACTTCAATCCCTAGCCCCTCATTTGAATTCACTCTCCTCCAAATTAATCTCTCCCCAACCCCAATTATCTGCGCTGACCTTTACAATCCCCCTGCCTCCTTCTCCACCTCCCAATTTATCTTCCCCTCCATTCATCCATTCTGTCATCTCCCCATTTTCCTTTTTGCTGACTCAAACTTGCATCATGACCTTTGGGCAGACCCGTCAAGCATCATTCAAGCCACCCAGAGTCCTCCTTCTTCATTGAATCTCTCTCTGACCTTGGTATGTCTCTTGTCTCCCAACCTGGAGTCCCGACCTTTTGCAACTCTCAGTGTTTTACATCTGTGATTGACCTAGTATTTGCAAATGGGAAGGCTGCTGATTGGGTGATAAGCTGAACCACCAATAGAGACGGTTCCTCCTCTCACCTCTCCGACCACAGATCTATAATCACTAAAATCCTTCCAATCCCCTTCCCTCCCCCCCTACAGAAACCCTTTAGGAATTGGAAATCATTTGATGAGTCCTCTCTCCATCATGTGCTTTCTTCTTTGCCTCCCATTTCCCCTCTCTCCTCCCCCTCTTCTATTGACTTGGCTGCCGAACAAGTCACTTCCCTATTTATTGAACTAATGGAAACCTTTGTCCTGCTGCAGCAGCCCAGCTCGGTGTGTTACGCATGGTGGAATCGTGGTATCTTGGATCCCCTCAAGAAAAACTGCTACCAAGCCCTTCGTCATATGAGGCTCTCCCCTCCTCCACATTTCGAGTCTGAGTTTCTGTCAGCGAGAAAGGTCTTCCGCGCAAAAATCAAATATCTTTGTAAACAACACTGGTGAAAATATTTATCCTCTCTGAAGCCCAACACCTTGTTCAAACCAGCTAAGTCATCCCCTCACATCTCTACCCTTCGTTCCAACCCTCCCCTCCTTTACTCTGATGGTTCTCTGGTGACTGACAACCTTCTGAAAGCCAGACTTCTTTTTAAAGGCACTTCAGTGGCGTCTATCCCCTGTGACCTTTCGGACATCAATACCCCTCCCCCCCCCTCAGTTCCCCCTTCTCCCCCCTTCACAGTCCAGGAGATCACTGCCGCCCTACTTAAAACGAAGAAAGGCAGGGGCCCTGGTCCTGATGGTATCCCAAATTCCCTTTTACATTGTAACCCTCCTGCAGTTGCTGCTCTTCTTCTCCCCCTTTTCCAGCAGTGCCTTGGCACAGGGCACTATCCCACCCCTTGGAAGATTGTTAGGACGGTAATCATCCCCAAACCAAGTCGCCCTGACTACTCCATCCCAAGTGCCTACCGCCCCATTGCCCTCCTCAACACTATAGGAAAACTTCTTGAAGCTCTCCTTACTAAACGCCTCTCCTACCTAATAGAATCGGAACATCTTCTCCCCAATACTCACTATGGCGGCCGCCCTTTCAGATGCACCTCCGATGCCCTCCTTCATCTAGTCACATGGACCAAAGACAAGTGGAGGAATGGTAATGTTGTTGGAGCTCTCTCCCTTGATGTCAAAGGGGCTTTCCCTTCAGTTAACACAACAAGACTCTCTTGAATTCTCTTCTCAATTCCCCTCCCTCATAATCTCATCTCACTCATCATTGATTCTTTACGCGGAAGAAAGACAAATATTGCCTTATCATCCTTTGAATCTCCTGTCTCCTTCTCACCCAAAGGGCTTCCCCAAGGGTCTCCTTTGTCTCCTCTCCTATACATAATCTATAACTCTGACCTTTTACTCCTTCCATCCCTTTCTCAATCTTCACTCGCCCTTGGCTACCTTGATGATGTTGTGTTCCTGTCTGCCAGCAAGGACCCGGATGCAGTGGTTGATACTCTCACTAACTTGGGATCAGAAGCAGTTGCCTGGGGCTCCAAGCATGCTGCAGTTTTTGATTTCTCCAAAACCAAGTGGATGCTTTTCACTAAACGCAAGCAAATTTTAATCTCTCCCCCGTCTCTCACCTTTAATGGTAGATCGCTCACTCCCTCCCCCACTATGAAATGTCTCGGGGTTCTCATCAATCCCCTCTTGTCATTTATCCCAAACGGAAACAAGTTGGTTGCAGCTGGCCTCCAAGCGGCAGCTTCCATCCATCGCCTAGAATCATCAGGTTGGGGTATTCCTTTGAAGCAATATTTTACACTGATCACCTCTTTATTTTTTTAGAACAGATTATGCTGCCATTGTGTGGCACAATCCAAAGAGGAACTCCCGTACCATCAGACTCCTGCAGGTGGTAGACAACAGAGCCCTGACGAGGGCCCTTGGTTGTTTCCGCTCTACTCCAGTCAAACTTCTATTACACGACTCATCCTCCCTCCCCTTAAAACACCGTCTAGATTTAGCTTTCAATAAAGCATGGGCAAGGCTACTCACCATTCCATCCTCAAACCCCATGGCCCACCTGGCCAAACACCTCCTCTCCTCCCCTATCCCTAAAGCTCATCAACACCAGCTCCATATCCTCTCCAAATCCAACCTCTTCCCTCCCTCGATCCCCCTCTCCAACTTAGACTCCCACCACCCATCCCCATTTCCTCCCTGGTCCCCCCCTCTTTTCTGCCAACATCTGTGACTCCAAGGACCTGGCGTGCGCCAAGACCCTCAAAATCTTGTCATCCAGACCCCATTCATCTTACCTCATTTACACTGATGGGTCCAAGTCTGGCTCAGGGACATTTGCTGCTGCTTTTGACCCGGGCCAGAGCTACCCATTTGTGGCATGCCTAGGTGACCAAGACCTCTACTCTGTCTTTGAGTAAGAGATGTTTGGTATCCTTCTTGGCTTGCGCCTTTTCATCAACAACCCCTTTCACTCACTTTATAATTCCTTCACCATTCTCACTGACAGTCAATCTGCAATCAAGGCCCTTTCCTCCCCTTCCAACCCAACACACAACTCCTCCTTTATCCATTCAATTGCCTCCTCTGTCTTTTCCATCCTAACTGCCAACCCTGAGGTGTCCCTTTCTCTCCACTGGTGTCCAGGTCACCAGGGGATTCTAGGTAATGAGATGGTGGATATGTTTGCCAGTGGCTCTCATGACATGGCTTCCCTTGCTAATTCTCTCCTTTCATTTGACGCCCCCCCTCCCTCTATTTCCTCACTTAAATCACACATTGTAAAACACTCAAACCTCCTTCTCCACTCCCCCCCCAACAAGGACACGCTGAGAAAGCTTAGGGGTTGGTTTAACCCATCCTTCTGTTTTAAGGTGTTGTCAGCCCTTCCACGAGCACATGCCACCGCTTTTGTCCAATGCCACTCTGGTCACTCTCCCTTAAAACACTACCTCTTTCACTTCAAAGCTTCCCCCTCACCTCTCTGCTCCGGACACCCCGGAACACATCCTACTCTTTTTCCCTGCGCACTCCATTGAGTGCAAGGCTCTTTTTGATTTTGCCAAACAACATAAGATTAAATTTGATTCCTCTTCTCTTTTGTCCCCTTCCCCCATAACACTACAGGTTGCTTCCTTTATCATTTCCACAAACAGATTCCCCAATAATGTTCCCCTCTCGCAATAGCCCCCACTTGTCTCTCTTTTTAAGTGCCCGTTGTTTTTCCCCCTCCTTTGTTCCCTACCCTTTTGTACCTAGATTTTGTCCCTCTGTTCCTTCATGCCCCTAGTCGGGTGAGATTGTAAGAAATAATAACAATAAAAAAAAGGGCAAGTCAAGATAGTGATGCTCATTCAGAGAATGGGGAGTATTCTGAATAGAATGCACCTGCTGATAAGGGAGAAGAATTGTTAAGGTTATATCTGGAAGGTAGTATTTGACCAGATTTTTGTGATGAAAAGGTTTTGCACAATGTCAAGATGCATGCTATAGACAATCCTATTGTACTAGCTATAGGCCTTGACCAAGGGAGTTGGAGAAAACCCAGAGAGAAAATCCCCTGTCCCTTTAGAAAAATATAGTGAGATTTATCTGCTACAGTAAATTGGTTCCTGTTTGCTAAAGCCCCTTTTCAAACACACTTGACTTCCTGATCATCCAAGAAAGTATTCCCCAGAAAGACTATTAAACCATATAACTGAAATGTAGACCAATGTCCACACCAGAGAAAGACATGATACTTGATGTAGGTTGCAAATCCACACCAGAGACAGCAATAATACTTGATATAGCTTACAAGACTATGCCAGAGAAACCATTTGCCAAGTTAAGTTAAATTAGGAACTCACCTTGCAACAAACACAGCCAATAGTGGCCAAAAAATAGTTAAAGCTGAGTGAGGAACAAGGGTATCACCTCCATATGGTTTTATGATAATTAAAGTTGCCCCAAAGTGTCTTATTCACTATGTACACACAGACCACTATTTAAAAGCCCATGCACACCAAAAAATTTGGCTTTCTTAAGTGCCAAATTGCATAAAACCCCTCTAGAAGTGCTTCCCAGCCTTCTAGCACCAAGGCGGGAAGGCCTTTTGACAATGGGAGGCTTGCCTGAGGCGGCCAGACCACCCTGAAGCAAGAAAACCACCAAAAACCTCCAAAAATACCCAAAATACTTAGAGAAATCTACTACAACTACTAAAACCTTTAAAACACATAATTAGGCTATAACAACATTGAGACATAAAATTTAGAGAAAAATTATCTCATTCTAATATTACTAAGCACTTAACTCTAAGACTTAAGGTTAGCCTGTAAACCACAAAAAACAAAAATTAACAGCTATTTTTTTAAAATGAAAAATGAGAAATTATCCCTTTAATACTTAAAATCTGAAATATTTCAACTGGAGATAAAACATAGAGAAAAACCTGAGCTATCAAATGGTAGTACCCACATCCCTGCAGTCTCAATATTTTCTGAATAAATCCAGAAAAACACCCAATTATTAAACAATGCCATTTAGGACATATCAAAGCAATGCAAAATAGACCAACAAAGGGCTTGGACAATGTTAGAAAACCACAACGCTAAAAGCTATTATACTAAAGATTGGAAGTCATGGAGGAATCAGTCTTTGCTTCCTCAGTCATTCAAATTAGGAATGGAAGGAGAAACTACTCATGGAGTTGCATGAGAATTTAGGTCATAGAGATCAAGATGAGATGTATTGCAGAGTTATGGAGAGATTCTGGTGGCCCAATATTAAGAAAAAGGTAAGTGATTGGGTTAAATCTTGTCGGGAATTACAGCACAGGAGTTACAGAAAGCCCAAAGAGAAAGGTAGAGCGACAGGGGAAGATACTGTTTTTGGTAGGATTAGTTTAGATGCAGTTTATATAAAAGAATGGCACTTTAAATACTTGGTAGTAGCCAGGGATGATCTATCAGGATGGGTCAAAGCGGCGCCGTTGGTTAACCTTAAGGCGAGTAATGTAGCTGAATTCTTAAAAATAGAATGGATATTTAGGTATGGGGTAATAAAAATGGTAACCAAGGATGGAGGCACTGAATTTTCTGGAGAATTCCAAGATGTAGTCAAAGATATAGGCGCTAAGCTACGACTTTCAACACCATATCAACCTGAAGCAGAAGAATGGTAGAAAGAGGGCATCAAGCTATAAAGGACGCATTGGTTAATTTATGTGTAAATAATGGCGCAAAGTGGAAGAACTACTTGCCATTAGTTTTTTTTGCAGATAGGATTTCAATTAAAAGGACTACTGGTTTTTCACCATATGAACCTATGTTTGGTCAAAGAGCAGTACTACCTATTGATCTACAGGCTGGATCTTTTCTAGAATGCAATGGGGGTCAAGTGTGCTCAACAGAAGATTTAATTTTAGCAAGGGTGGCGCAACTTGAAAGGAAAGATGAGTTGGTGGAGAAGGCGTATGATAGAATGATGCAGATCTGGGAAAAATAAGTTAAATATTGGGATGAGAGTTTAGCACATAGATTGAGGAAGCTATTGAGCCCAGGAATTTTTGTTTCCATATAAAATACAAGTCTAGAAAGCCAATAGGGTAAAATGTTTTCTGAAAGATGGAATGGTCCTTATAGGATAAGGAAGAAAATAACTGGAGGAATTGGATGGTGCTGAATGGAAGCAGTGTGTAGCAGCAGATCAGATCAAAAGATTCTACTTAAGGGGTGCTCCCGTAGTACAGGATAACCTCCGGAATAAGAGAAAACTAGCAGAATAACCTCTGGGAAGAGGCTAAAATATCAATGTTCTTTTTATGATTTTTTTATGTTTCTTCTGTGAAGAGCTTAAACTAAAAAGTTATGTTTAAGGTTTATTTTTCTAAGAGGACTCCCAGGAGGCTTTGACACAGTTGTGACACGTAGAGGGGGCTAACTGGAAGTTAGGAGGATATGGCTGAATAGGCAACTGGCATAAGCCCTCAAATGAGGGCATAGAGAAAAATTGAATCTTATATTTTTATTGTTTGAGGAGACATGAAGGAATAGGCAAATGGATTAAAGGAGATGTGTACCATGTAAACACAATGGATGCTGGGAATATAGCCAATGGGTTAGTCAACTAGGAGTGGAATAACGATTTATAGATGAGGTGCTCTACAGTTCAATAACTTATTTACATCATGTGTATTTGTATTGCGGTGAAGTTGGTAAAACTTTTAATGTTTAAAGTTTAGTTTATGATTTTTACAGGGTCTATAATCTTTAAATGAAAGTAGAGGGAGTGAATTTAGGCACTCTAAAGTTTAAAAGACAACTAATATTGAAGAAAGTTGTAAAAGAATAGCACTGTGTCTAAGATGTTTATTTAAAGGCATTGCAAAAATAGAGACTATGTACAGAGATATTGGAAAAAGAAGTTTATAAGGAAAGTGCTAGTGGATTATTCAGTTTCATTTTTAAAGCTATTATGATATCCTTTCCATTCTTCAGGCATGAAAAAGTGACGAGGGTCAGCTTTAAATCCAAGAATAGTTGAATAACTGATCTCATTCATTAGCTGACTTATCATTTCTATATGGTTATAAAAAGCTTTGAGATCAGCTTCAGAAAATTCTTGTGCGTGATTATAGGATAGAGACATAGAGTTTTATATAAGGCAAAGTCTGGTAAAAATTTGCATGGAATTTACCAACAGTATTTGAATAGGAACCCATCCCAGGGAGATGGATTTTATGAAGCATACAAGATAGATCAGGAGTCATTGGGTAATGCAGACGTAAGTATAATGAAAGGAACTTAATTTCTAATAATTTATTAGGGCGCGCTGACGTTGAGGAGACAGTAGCCGCGTCTGAGGAAGCTGTAGAGGAGCATGAATGCATAGAAGCTTTGGAGCTTGGGGCCGAAGAAGTTTCAGTGCTAGGCTGAATGGATATGTTTTATCTGAAACCAGCGGGAAGTGATGATGATTTGTAAGGGACATCAGTAATGGGAGAAGAATTAATGCTGTTAGGACTAATAGTGGTTATTATAGGAGCACTACTGGTGGAACTAGGTGGAAACAAATGTAGCCAGTAGGCTGAAGACTATTTTGATTTAGGGAGGTGTTACAAGTCTTATGATATCTGGAAAAATTATCGCAGGCAGGTCTAAAAGAGGCATACCCCCAAGGTCTAGATAAGGTGCAATAGAAACTGCAACTTTTCCATAAAGAAAATTCTTGATCTCTGGGAATGGTGTGGTATTGAGTCATGATACTGAAATGATGGAAATGTTGATAATTAGATGGGCTATTTCTAGGCTAAGAATGAAATGATAGAAAAAGCATTAGTTTTGCAATATCTGACATGAGCACTGAATGGTTTCTAAGGAAGATGTGAAGAATTTCCATCATAGAAAAAGGGACCCAAGGGAAAAGTGGAATCTGTTGCAGTCATGGGAAAATCATATGGCAAAGATCTGAAGATTTCAAGGGAGCTCATACATATAAGACACAGAGGATTTATTTGCTACTATAGGGAATAGCTCTGATCTTAAGTTTGTTTGTTTTGGTTTTTTGTTGTTTCATCTTTGAGAAGCACTTAGTAAAAGGGTGAGCTGGCAAGTTTGGAAGAAGGATGATATTGTTATTTTTGGCAACTCATCTTGTATTTAAAGGACTCTCACAAAGAATTTAAGATGAGAATATAAGATATTTTATTCCTTTTACAGGCTATGTAGATGGAAGAAGAATACAATTAAAAGAAGAAAGGAAGGTTTTTTTTTAGTATTCTGCATCATCAAAGATTGGGATGCAGAAAGCCGAGTTAATAACAGCTTCTTTTATGTTTTGTTGCAAGGTAGTGATAAGCTGCGTACATTGGTTATACTTGGCACAAGTGTAGGCCAGGACTGCCTCAAGTAATCCTTTGACAGCAGAAAACATGTTTTTCATTTGATTCATGGTTGCATCAAATGGTGCACAGGTGATATGCTCTGAAAATTACCAGTTTTGAGCCATGGGGGGTTTTTCCTTATTGTCAAGAGAAGTAGTATTGTTGACAGGCCAATTTTCTGGTGTAGCGGTATCACCAACTGGCTGTATGGCAGTCCAGTCAGGAGTAGGTGAGCAAGGTGCGCACTCCAGAAGGGATCTTCTTCCAGAGCAGGAAGGAACAGTGAATTGTTGTCGGAGGAGGCGTCGCAGAGTATGGTGTAGCTGGAGCATCCTAGAAAAGAAAGGAAGGATATTAGTGTTAGTTCAGAAGAGGAAAAAAGAAGAGATAGGAACTTACAGTGTGGATACTCTCTTCAGAAAAGAGTGATCTAGGAATTGAAGCATCACTACTAGGAGTAGACGCTGGGAAACCAACCTTGACACATTTTTTGTTATGTGGTGTAGTTGGAGGAGGCTCAGGGCGTTTGATGGTCATCTGACTCATCATGTCTGTCGTTGAAGTGTTGGGGTCTAGGAGTGCAATGGAGGGTGGCCCACCATAGATACATTTCTTTTTGTAACTTTTGCAAAAATTGCATGACTAGAAAAAATGGTTGTTAATTATTTAAAAAGACCCTTATTATCGAAACTAAAAAGACAAAAACATGGAGAAGACTAGGATCCCTCCCTTTCTATCTGATTCTCCTACTCCTGACATTTCCAACAATATCCTACATGCATAGGATCTACAATAAACTATTTAACTAATAAGAATAATTAATTCTAACCAAATTATGCCACAATAGCCAAATTTTTCCACAGTCACCAAACTTTGGTACGGTGTTCAAACTTTGGTACAGTGACCAAACTTTAACACAGTGACCAGACTTTCCCATTGTGAGCAAATTTTTCCACAATGAGCTCTTTTTGCCATTATGAGCTAATTTTGCCAGAGTGAGCTAAATTTGCCACAGTGAGATAGTTTTGCCACAATGACAAAATTTTTCCAGTACACTTTGCTTTTGCACCGGAAAATCACTGGAGCAAACCGGAGCACACCGGAGCACTGGAGCTCAGTGGCCATTCCATCAGAACACCATATCCACCAATAATACTATAAGTCACTAAATCAAGTAAAACACTAAGAAAAAAGTGAAATATGATAAAAACCCATGAAGACATAAAATATAGAGAAAAATCTGGCCTATCTAATGATAATAATCAACTTCCGAAATTCCAAATATACAGCCTTATAATCTAGAAAATTGCTACTAATCTTCAAAAATAAACCTAAGTGGCATACCCAGATGTGGAATGCCACAGCAGTTAGAAGGCAAGCAAAAGGAGTGATATCAAGAAATTTGGGGTGGAAAGTGGTGAAGAGGGGAATAAATAGTGTGTCAAGGAGAGAAAAATAAGTGAGAAGGGGTGGAGAAAGGGGAATAAGGGTTTGGGATGGGACAGTTCTTGGTAGACTTAAATAAAATGTAAGAGTGAGAAGAATGAGATTTGAAGTTTGAGGGAGGAAAGTACTTGTAAGGAACTTTTTAACCAATGTAACCACAAAAATTATATAATATATTTTGAGACTTCAAAATCATAATGGCATGAAACATCCCAAAAAAAACTTGAAAATATTTTTCAATATTTATTAACCATAGATTTTACTTTCATAAAAATTGAATTTTTAATTCTTTTTATATAATGAAGATCATGATAAGTTATATTTTTAATAGAATTGGGCACATTTCCTGTTTTAGCTTATATAAATATGGGATGTAAATCAATCTTACAAATAGTTCTATTGACTAAATTTAATGTTAAATTATTCTAAAGAGTGTTTTAACTTCCACAAATGTTTTGAAAATTAATGAATAAATCATAATATTGATTGAAATAATGAGAAAAGGCGTTTATTTCTCAATTTTTACTGATAAACATTTAAGGAAATATAGAGATGCAATGAATATTTCTTAATGAATAATTTATTAGAATATTGGATGTTTTATATATATATTCATTGGGTGAATACCCTATAAATTTTCATGAAATCTCTTATAATTCAAAGTATCTGAGAGCTTCATTAGATTCCAAAAATGAGAAAAATTTAAAATTATTCAAAATCTTATGAAGCCACAAGGCTAGATTGATAGTGGGGCTCATTTTTTATCCCTTCAACAAATCCTGTAATTCAAGTATAAATATTTTTGAACTATTAATCAACTGTGGTTCAATGAAATTTCAAATTAGTTTTAAGGTTTTTTCAAAGTAAATTCACTATTTCTTCATGATTTTTTCATCCCTTCCTAAATGTGTGCTCAATTAGATATAAATTAGTTTTCAAGGTTGTGGACTTGCTAGCAAGTCCACCCCCCATATTGTGTGTTGTTTGGTTTTTTGGAAAATCTGTCTTACTTAAAAAATACAATATGTAAAAAAGAAGAATATTCTGATTCATTACCAGAAAATATCAAGTATTTAACTTCTGGTGGAAAGGAAATTGTGGTTGTGATTATTAGTAATGTATATAAACCTCAATTTATTATACATGCTCATTTGTTCAATGGTATTCAAGATGAAGTGTTTAATAAATTATCAGATGGCATTAATTCAACAACCTTTACAAAATCAAAATTAGAGTGGAGGAATTATGATAGGACTTGGTTTGAGACCTAGATTTGAAAAGGGTAACTTACTTGGTAAGATTTAATTCTTATAATTTTTTAAGAATTCCAATTTTCTTATTTTTCTCTCCAGGTATATATTCTTTACTCCAGAATCTCAGTGATCGAGAAATAAAGGAATATTTAGAAATATGGAAAAGCTGAAGATCATGAAATTCTTTTGTTTCCAATCAATTAAAAAAATTATGTATTCAGGCATTTAATTCTAATCATAAACTGGCTAAGAAAGCTGGACTTCCAATTGGACAGATATGGAATGGGTTCAACTCAGTAACAATTATATTTTTCTTCCAATGTTATCATCAGCTATAAAGGATTTAATAATCAGATTCACATAAACAAATACAATTCTAATATGCTTACTTATTGCCTTGTCTATTATATCAATCCTAATACTGGAATACCAAACTCTTCACCTAGGAAAAACAAAGGTCATGGACTATACTTTCAAGATAGAAAAAGTTTCATGGATTTTGGTTTAGGAAACAATATTATGGATGAAATTTGGAATTCTTAAAGAGATAATCATCAAACTACTGAT
Organism: Hemileia vastatrix; assembly: GCA_030280995.1. Classification (NCBI taxonomy): domain Eukaryota; kingdom Fungi; phylum Basidiomycota; class Pucciniomycetes; order Pucciniales; family Zaghouaniaceae; genus Hemileia; species Hemileia vastatrix. The sequence continues at coordinate 24,461,885 of JASXTE010000017.1, read as the reverse complement.
GAACCTCACGGATTGGAGTTCTTGTGAAAAGTTTTCTCACTTCAGATGTTCTTTTCAAATCAATCAAAGTTTGATAAACTGGGTAAGTAAGCTAAGGCATGAAGGGTCAATATCTACTAAAACATTAGGGGGTATCAAAGTTGACCAATCCACAATTAAACTAATTGTGGATAAAAATACTTATACCCCAATTATCTTCTGCAATTATTTTTACTAATAACTGGGTTATTAGATATTTTACATGTCAAATTCAACCTCTTATCAAACATTTTTTGACTCAATTTTTTATAACCACATATTGGACAACTTTCTGTCATAACCAAATCTTTAACTACTCTCTGGATATAGCCTATAACTTTCTGTGAACTCCCATTCTCATATCATCCTGTCTATTCTCTCAATTCAGAACACCTCTCTATCTCATCTTCTTGTTTTTACTCATTTTCATCTTCAATTATCTTAACATGCCCCATCATCATAGATATTCTCAAAGGCAGCCTTCCCCCAGTTATTCTTCAAATATCACTACTCCCTCTTTCCCCTGCTCAGCTAAGAAATAAAACACCATTCAATTAATAAAAGATGATCATTTCATTCTTATCAACTGGCTGAAAACTAAATTTAACTATGATTCTTGTTTTGGTACTAAAAATGCAACTAAAGTAGGATGGCACCCCACATCAAAAATTAATGTTTATCTACTAATGGGCAATGAATTATGGAATAAGACCAGGGGAAGTATAAAACTTTTACCTAAAAAAATGTCTGAAACTTTCAAACATCACCAGGGCAAATACAAGAAGGCAAAGACTCTTTCATCTTCCACTGGTTTTGGTATTACTGACATTGATATCAGTAAGGGAATAAAATCCCTAGATGATAAACTTTAATCTTTATGTCCTTACTTAAAAGAGATGGATTTTATTTTTGGGGAGCCCTCTGATTTTAATCCTGAGAAAATGTTGGAGGGTGAATATGCTATCTCCAAAAATGATGGTTAACCAAATCTTTTCCCATCTTCTTCCTCCACTCAAGCCTCCCCTGTTCTAAATTCAACAAATCTAGCTAGCTTTGCTACAGATTCTTATGGAAATTTAAGCCAACCAGTTATAAATCAAGTTTTTTTTCTTTTATCCTACAAATACTTTTTTTTATTTAAATTTTCTTATTTCTAAAAAGGTTGAAGGAAAAAAGCAGGAGCCAAAATCTACTGAGTCTGAAGCCAGCTGTCACCGGACAACCTACGCACAAGGTCAAGGATGTTCCTGAAAGTGAGATGAGAGATTTAGAAACTTCTTCGAAGCACAGAGGAATGATTTGAGGAAGTGATTCGAAGGTCTCTCGAAGTAAGAGCTACAGGTTCGAGGTTTGTTTGAGAAGAATTATAAAATAGTTTCAAAGGTAATAGGAATTCTTAAGATCTCACAAAGGGTTGGAAACTCAATAATCAAAGATTTAGGATTTAGAAATGAATATTGAGAAAATAAAAGAAAGATACAATAACAATGATTTTAACTTTTAAAGATTTACCACTATTAATGTAAATACAATTTATAATTTAATTCTAAGGAATATCGAACCAAATACCCAACCCTTTTATATCCTTTGTTCCTCCTCGCATTGACCTCCCTTTCATCGCACCATTCCCATACCATTGACCATTACTAACATACACTTAGACCCTCATTGCTAAATATCCGTCCATGCTCAATTTACCCCTTTTTAATTAACTAACAAAAACTTTAATGAAAAAACTACTACTGTACTATTTCATTGAACCTAGCACTGTGTGTCGCTTATTGAAAAGGAGACTAAGGCACCCTATTGGGAAATTGACTAATTTAGATTTAGAGTTTAGGCTAGCGCAGTTAAATAGTAAGTGCACAAAGGAGAATCGCAGTTGCTATGGAGAATTGCTTTCTGCGCTTCGAGAATAGATTTAGGACTTGATATTATTGATTTAATGAGCTGCTTTCGCCTCGAGTGTCACGTGGCGCGTGACACCAGCAACAATGATGAGGAGGAAAATGTGACCTTGAACAAGAAGCAAATGGCTTCAAGTAGTCAAAAGTTTCATTCTTAAAGAAGATAAAAATTGATACTTCATCTCAAACCCTTTTTTCTTCTATTGAACAATTTTTGGAGAAAAATGATGCTGGTTAGTGATACCATACCTCTTAATACTTTACTCTTCTTTTCTTCTACTTTTTGTTAATGTTTCTTATCACTTTAGAAAAAGTGGAAGTTGCTAAAGAGACTCTAAATTTTGAAAAGTAAAAATATGAGCTCCCTTTAAGGAGATATGACAGAGTACATGAATTGAAGAGAGGAAGTAAAAGCTCTCTTTATGGAAGGATGATAGGGAGAAAGACTTGGAGGAGAGGAAGTCAAAGTTCTCTTAACATAAGGATGATAAGGCAAAAGACTTGGAGGAGAAGAAGTATGAGCTCTCTTTACAGAAGGATAATAGGGCACAAGACTTGGAGGAGAATAAATTTGAGCTAACTCTTAGTATTTTTAAATCAAATAAAGAGGATAAAACACTCAAGCATCAAAACTTAATGGAACAGATGAAATTTAAGCATGATCTCAAAGAAAATTCAAAGAAGAAAAAAATTTGAATGGAATGTGTCAAAGCCAATAAATCTTATGAGGAAATTGAATGTCTAATGAAATTTTTTAATGACTAGTGTGTTTTATTTCTTTCAAACTTCAACTATTCATAATTATTTGTACATAAAATTTTAAAATAATTTTATGTATTTCATTACTCTATCCATTATTAGTTGAAGTTTCATACTTTAATGTTAAAAATTCTTTTTTAAATAAAATTTTCAAGTGTCATTTGAAAATTTTCTAATCCCCCCCCACATTTTTTTGAAATAAGGGTCAGGTATCACCAAAATTCTTTCAAGTCAAGAATTGTAAAAGTCTTATATGAAAATTTGGCATTTCTACCCCCTGAATTTTATGGTTATTACCAAAATTCTTTCAAGTCAAGAACTTTTCAAGTCTTATAAGAAATTTAGGAAGTACTTCCCCCTGAAATTTATTAAAGAAATTTTTAAATTTCAGATTTGAAAATTTGCAAATAACCCCCCTAGCATTTTATTGAAGTAAGGTGGGTGGGTATTACCAAAATTTTTACAATTCATCAATTTTGAATGTCAGATTTGAAAATTTTGAAATACCCCCCCCCCCTGCATTTTATTGAAGTAAGGGGTGGGAATCACCAATATTTAATATAATTAAATAAATTAATATACAAACAACTAAGATATATCAATTTCCCTTCTTTTAAAGTAATGAAAATTCCTCTAGCAAAAATGCAGATAAATCTAGAAGCAAATGTTTGGGAATTTCCACAAGTGTAAGCCAAGGAACCTCATGAAACAAATAAATTCTGTCATGATTTCCATTTATACAACACAAGGTTGTTGGCCTATTACTTTACTTTAGGAATTTGAAATATATTAGTTATTTATAAAAAATTTATGAAAAAATAAAAAATATTTGATGACTCAACTCATCTCCATACTTTTTTAATCTACATAAATTTTTTTTATATTTGTTAAATTTACCTTCTTTTTTTACCTTGTTTATTCAGTGGATTAAATTTTGACCAATTTTAAATGAAAATCTGAAATGTGTGAGCTCTTGATAAGATTCCAAGCCAGGTGAAGCTTTGGTTGTTTAGTGATGATCCTGAGAAAAAAATTTAAGTAAAGAATATATGCCTATGGAAATAAAATGAGTGACATGATTTTAAGAATGAAACATTATGGTAAGGTAAACTCTTACAGTCGCCTTTCTGTAAGCAGAATCCGGAGGAGATTTATGGATTTAGCTGAAAACCCCGTCCTTCCAACAAAAATAACAAAATGGGAATTCTAAATCACTAAGCTACCCAGTCTACTTGAATCTGATTGATAAAAATAATGAAACTCTAATATGTTTAAAGCTTATTGAGATTTAAATAAAAGTGGCCGTTGAGAAAGAAATACTGATTACAACAATTAAGGTGTACCAGTGAAAGATCTGAAAAGATTGACTTTTATGTTTTTATAATAATTTAAATTTTTATGAGACAGCAATAATCAAATCCCAGTGGTGAAGACCTGTCTAAAGATACCCTGTATGAAGTGTGATTTAAATTTTTGAGTAGTATTTCTAAAATGTTATATATAAAATATAAAGTTATAAGGGTATTACAAATTTATTTAATTTGTTGAGTAATAAAAAATGAGACTGTGGTGGTTAAAGATTGAGCTGTATGTTGTCTGATGAATGTAAGATGATGCCCAATTTCGAGTCTGAGAGAATCTTAAGTATTCCTAGTCACGCGCCTAAGTTTTCCCCTCCAGAGCTCACCCAGATTCAATCCAGAGCCCGTACGGAGTCGAAGAGGAGTCCATACGGAGTCCATCCGGACTTCCAGAGTCAATTAGAACCTTTAAAACTATAATAAAAAATCTTGAAAAATTACACATGATAGAGCCACTTCCCCTTTACATTCCAAACTAATTTTCGTAGTTTGCGCAGCTCTAATTACCCCGTGAAAATTTATCAAAGTTAAGTAATTTCTGAAAACGTAAATATTTCTATAAATCTTTAAAATTCATTTAAAAATATAAGAAAATTAGTAAAAATTCTGGAAAAATTTCCTAAGGTTCTTGAGTGACTCAACTTAATACTTATAAACTTTTCAGACCGTAAATATAAGTTTTCTACGTAAAATAAATTGATTTCGTGTAGGCATTTGCTTTTAACCAAATTTCTTTATATTTAAAACTCAAATAAATTTAATAAAACCCTTTTATAAATAATAAATCCAATCTTGCACGCCGTAATAACTCCATTTACGTACTTAGGTGCCATACTAAACTTTAGGCTACCTCAACATATATTATCAGACATGCCAACCTGGTCTAAACATGAAATAAATAATGTGAAATTTATAAAAAAGGCTCATGTTTAAAGGTCAATATCTCAGCAACCACTGAGCCAAATTCAAATCCATTTATGGGAAATGAAAGACAGGCTTCAGAAGAATCTTCAGATAAAAGAGCATAATATTTGGATAAAACCAACCCTAATTTTGACTCTGGTCTTTAAAATTTCAAAAAAAAAATTGAAAATCAATGATGAAACTTCCAACAAGATGGAGATAAAAGCCTAGATAATCATCAGAGAAGAGTTTCAGAAGCCTTATTCTCTAATTTTGTCATATAAAAATATAAAGTAAATTAAGTAACATTTGGAAAAAAGGCTCAACTTTTAAGATCAAAATCTCATCAACTACTGAACCAAATTCAAACCTGTTTGTGTAAAATTAAAGATAAGCTTCAGAAGAATCTTCAGTTAAAGGATATTTGATTTAAATAAACCTAACCCTAATTTGTTACATAAAACATTAAATTAAAACATTAAATTGGGAAAAAATTCCCAAATTTAAAGGTCAATATCTCAGCAACCACTTAACCAAATTCATATCTGTTTGTGGGAAATGAAAGGTAGTCTTCAGGAGAATCTTCAGGTAACAGCACATTAGATTTGACTAATCCTAACCCTAATTTCAAGTCTAATTTTCAAAATTTTACAAAAACATGAAAAGTGGTAATGGAGATGAGAACAAGGAGAGTTTAATAAGCTCACTGTTATCCAGATAAGAGTCATGTATATATTTAACTATGAGTTTTTCATAGAAGTAAAGATATATCATTTAAGTATAAAAAACGGTGTGGTCTTTCAACATTGGCAGGGGCCTTTGTTGTGTGAGTTGGCGCTGTTTGTACATGTCTTAATTGACATCTGTTAAGGAATTGGGTATTTTTCTGGTTTTATTCCGTGGATATTGGGTCTGAGGGTATGTGGGTACTATCATTGGATAGCCCTGGTTTTTCTCTATATTTTATGTCTTGTAGACATTTTTAATATTCTGAGTTTTAAGGGGTCATTTCCTCATTTTTCATTTATAAAAGATTGCTGTTTAATTTTGTTTTTCATGTTTTACGGGCTAACCTTAATTCTTAGGGTTAAGTGCTTAGTACCATTGGATAGAGCTAATTTTTCTCTATATTTCATGTCTCAATGTTGTTATAGTGAAATTCCGTGTTTTAAAGGTTTTAGTGGTTGTAGCTAATTTTTCTAAGTAGATTAGTGGTTTTTATTGGTTTTCTGGCTTCAGGGAGGCTGGGCCGCTTCAGGCGGCATCTCCAACGTCGGGCGGCCCGCCCGCCTCTGTTTTAGGAGGTTAGGGAGCGCTCCAGGAGGGTTTTTTATGCAATTTGGCAGGTACAGGCGCCAGATTGGTGGGTGCGCATGGGCTCTTAGTTAGTGGTCTGTGTGTACATAGTGAATAAGACAGTTTGGGGAAACCTTAATCATCATACAACCATCCGGAGGTGATATAATTTTTCCTCACTCAGTTTTCACTGTTTTCTGGCCACAATTGGCTGTGTTTGTTGCAAGTAAGTTCTTGATTTAACTTAACTTTGGCAACTGTTTTCTCTGTTATAGTCTTGCAAGCTATAGCAAGTATAATTGCTGTCTCTGGTGTGGATTTGAAGCCTACATCAAGTATTATTGCTGTCTCTGGTGTGGACTTTGTTCTGCATTTCAGTTCTTTGGTCTGGTAGTCTATCTGGGGACTACTTTCTTGGCTCATCAAGCAGTCAAGTGTGTTAAAAAGGAGCTTTAGCAAAACAGGAACCAACTTACTTTAGCAAGTAAATCTCACTCTATTTTTCTAAAGGTACAGGGGATTTTCTCTCTGGTTTTTCTCCAACTCCTTTGGTCAAGGCCTATAGCTAGTACTATAGGATTGTCTACAACAGAGATGAAACTTACCTTGATTGAAAAGAATGAAAAATAGAGTGAGAATGAATGATGTTGGAATTTGGGGGAAATTGAATATAGATTAAGTGATTGAAAAAAGAATGTGCAATGTAAGTGTTTTAATGACATGAAACTAAAAAAAAAGTGAAATAGGGAAAGGGGGGATAATGACCATGCCAAGGAGGAATGATGAATAGGGTGATAGAGCTAAAAAAAAAGGAGAAGAGAGAGAAAAAAAAGGTTAATTTTACCATAAAAATCAAACATAACCACTTAAAAAAATTAGATACAAAAAAGAAAAAAAACAGAAAAAAAAATATGATTAACAATCAACAAATCAAAAAAATGAAAAAATGACTTACCTGGAGAGATGAGATAAGAAAATAAATAAAATCAAATGGTTTGACGGTGTAGATAATCCTATAGTACTTTCTATAGGCCTTGACCAAGGGATTTGGAGTAAAACTGGAGAGAAAAACCAGATGAGATTAATTTACTACAGAAAATTATAGCCTGTTACAATTACCCCTTCCAAAATACTCCTTGACTTCTTTAAAAGTCAAGAGAGTAATCAATAGCAGACCACTGAGAGCCAGAGAACCAGAAAACCTGAAATTCAGAAAGATCCACACCAGAAACCCAAACACTTTGCACTTGTTGCACAAACACAACAAAAATACTAAATGTTGGTTTCAAAGCTGCAGCTGAGAAATCAGCTTTCAAAATTAAGATAAATGAAGAATTAACATTGCAACAAACACAGCCAATTGTGGCCAAAAAAAAGTGAAAACTGAGTGTAAAACAATGATATAACTATCAGATGGTTGTATCATAATTAAAATTGCCCCAAACTGCCTTATTCAGTATGTACACACAGACCATTTATCTAAAATCCATGCACAGAAACTAATTTGGCCCTTTTGACAGCCAAATTGAATAAAAACCCTCTAGAAATTCTCATCAGCCTTCTATAAAAAAGGCAGGCAGACCTCCCTGAAGCCAAAAAACCACCAAAAAACATCTATTAAAGCCCAAAATACTTAGAAACATCCACCACAACTAGTAAACCCATAAAACACCAAATATAGCTATGACAATGTTGTGAAATTAAATATAGAGCCAAATTAGCTCTACTTAATGGTACTAAGCACTTAACCTTAAGAGCTAAGGTTAGCCCATAAAACACAAAAAAAAAAAATTAAACAGCTATCTTTTAGAATGAAGAATGAGAAAATGACCCCTTAAAACTTGTAATATAAAAAATATCAACAAGACATCAAATGTAGATAAAGGCCAGGGCTGTCCAATTGCAGTAACCACATACCCATAGTCCAAATATTCACTGAATAAAAGCAAAAAAACACCTAATCCTTTGACCAATGTCAATAAGACATACACAAACAGTACCAAACAGCCCAACAAAGGCCTCTTTGAATTTTGGAAGAACACATCCTCCCTCCAATTGAGAATTTCATCATTCTTCTTCATCAGATCCACCATGTTCAGCTTTATTTTAAAATCTGCCTCTGACATGGGCCCTTGCCAATACTGCATCGACAACAATCTGATCTATGTCATTGCATCACCAGCTCATCCATACCAAACCTCCTGTGATGTCTGCTTATCCAGAAGGAACACTTACTACAGACCTAGTCCATTATAATCTGCAACAGCTTCACCTCAACCTCAGCCTGATCCATCTTCCACCATCACTAAAAATATCCAGGCCATCCATCCTGATTCCCAGATTAGTCAAAAAACTACACCCTTCCAAAAAGAGTTCCAACACCACTACAGAAACCAATTCCACAATTCTTGGTCCATCTGATGGTAAAAAACTTTCATTCCTTCCTTCTACTTTTAAAACTGATGAATTCTCAGTTCCTCAATCTTCTGACAGTGATGAAGACCATGTAGGTTCCATTTAACCACCAACACCTAACCACTCACCCACAGTTAAGGTCAAGATCCAACAACACTCCTCTGAACAAAAACACCTTCTACTAAGCTACTTCCAATGCACTCTTGCTAGTGATCTTTAGGACCTTGAGAAAAGGAAAAACCTAATCCACCAGTTCAAGGCTAATTCTGAACTTATTGTTTTATCTCTTGATTTTCTTCTGCCACTTGACTCTTGACTGAAATTTTGACTTAGAAATTAAAATTCTTAACCACTCTCCAGACTTCATGAATGTAGCTAATTGTAAGAAATTTCTCAGTTTTAAGTCTTGGGCAACAAACAGCCCTCATTTTATAATATTGGTTGACTCAAAAACACTCAGTTTATAGTCTTGGAGGACTAAAAACCTATATCATAAAGACAGAACCAGAGATCAAACCATATAAGACCAAATAAAATAAACTAACATTCTGGGGTAAGTGTTCTACAAGCAGCCAGCTCATCAGTTACCTCCACACTTGCCTTAACTAAATTCAGAGACTCCTCCTTTGGATACCCTCTGCCAGAATTACACCAGCATCACATTATCAATTTATAGTCCTGAAGGACTCAACCATCAAACCATCCTCAGTTTATAGTCTTGGAGGACTATATCATTTTTCATTTTAAAGTCTTGATGGACTGACTAGAGTTTTCAGTTTAAAGTCTTGATGGACTTACAACAGTGTTCAGTTTAAGGTCTTGACAGACTTTCCACACTTTGCATACTATCACAAAACCAATTCCATGCACAATACCCCACAACCAACCTACTGAACTTCCACTTTCTCTTCATCATTTACCCATCACTGATAAAAATTTTCTTCTTATCTCTTTTCTATTCATTTTTGTCTCATCACAGATCATGGCAGGATCCCCTGATTTTGACCCAGATCTTCCTTGCTTTACTGCTCCCAAGGACTATGCTTGCAAACAGTGCATCCGCGTGTGCAGCCCTTGCACTTTTACTCTTCCAACCCCTTAGGCCAAACACTACAACAGCACCTGTGATTCTTGAAACTCCAAAAAGAAAAAATGTGACAGCAACTACAATTAATCTATACCACCACCTTCACCTTCAGATAAATACATCTTCTGATCTCCTACTAGATCCCCAGAACTTGGTCCTGCTTCTTCTTCTTTATCTGCAGCTCCATCAAGAAGATCCTGGCAATCATTTCACAGAACACTCTCCAAAAGGCTTTCTTTATCCTCTCAAGAAACAGATTTTATCTCTGTGAGTTCAGCTCAAACATATTTAAATTCAGCTTCCAAGCTGCTAGACCACATCAAGGCGGCCTTCCTGCCTCACTAGGAAACAAAAATCAGGCTCAAAACCTTCAAATTCAGGCAGAAAACAGGCAAATTCTGATAAAATACACCAAAAACTCCACAAAATAACCTCCTTGTGCTCCCAGAACAATGCACTCAAAGTTTCCTATGTCCAAAAATACCAAAAATTCCAAAACTTCTAGAAGACCTGCCAGAGGGTCCCAAGAAGACACCAGAGCACCAAACACTGCTCTAAGACAAAAATCTCCCTCTCAAGCAAGAAGAAGAAACTACACCTCTTTTCTGCCAACCAATTATTCATCTGAAAGTTCAATTTATTCAGGAAATTCATCCAGAAGAGACCAATAAGCTTCCAGGTCACCTTCTCCTGCTCCATCCTACAACAACCCTAGTACTCCACCACCAGCACCCAATCAAACTGAACCAAGCAAAAATATCACCAATAACAGCAAAATCCCTACTGCTTCAACTAGGCCCCAGGAATGTACTCATCCTAGTTTGTATTCTAAGCACCATTCAGAGGATGACCAAGAGAATCCATATCTCCACCTGGTCGATCCTCCTACTACCTTCCTTCAAAACCCTTCAACAGTTGAAATTCCAGCCGCTTACAAAGTTGATTTTCTTCCAATATGTAAGTACCAAATTAATTAATCCAATTTCTTCAACAGAAAACAATCACTGATCCGATTCTTTTGATTAGTTTGCACCCCTCATCCTGAAACTACTATTGGGATTGGCCAACCTCTTGAAACTGTGCTGACACTGGATTTTGCAGATATGAAGCAAAAACTAAGTATGATGTGTTCAAACATGCTTAAGGCCTTTGCTAATCATTGGCCATTGAATAAATTTGAGAAAGACATGAGAAAAAAACTTCTTGACAACCACTGGAAGATGTCAAAGATAATTTAGCACACCTTCCAAAAACTCCATCCCAGCCTTTTCTGCTTCCACTTAAAATATACCTTCAAATCCAGTTCCTGAGCATTAAAATCCCTACAATCTCTCCAACAGACTGCACCACAAGGAACACAGTTCTTCCTCCAATCCCAATATGAAACAAAAACTCCAACATGATTCAGACTAACCTTCAGAAGCTTCTTCTACCAAAAATTAATTATAGAAAAAAGAAAATAATATAAATTAATAAATAGAAAAAACAATAATAATTAGCAAATATACAAATTTTTATTTTTATTATTTTTTATTTCTTTTTTTTACACAGATTCCTACTTAAAACTACTAACATACTAAAAAAAACTTGAAAAGAATTAAATAAAATTTCCCAAAAAACTATGAGATCTGAAAATATAAAAAAGAATGCTTAATAATAAGATAAACTAAATAATAATTACAAATGGTATCCCACATCCAATCGATGAGCTGATCCCCTGATACCTTACCCACATCAAAGTGCGCCTTGATGTTGATACACCTTTAAATAATTTTTAAATAATTTGAGACAAAAAAAATAAATTTAAGTAAATAATAATATAAAATTAAAATTAAAGTAAAGTAAATTAAAGTAAATAATAAAAATGGAATAAAAATAAAAAATAATAAAAATCAAATAAAGATAAAAAAGAAAATAGAATTGCCCGGCCAATTGATGAGCCTTTCCCTACCAATGCTTGCCCACATCCATGTAACCTGATGTGGTGACACATTATAATTTTGATTTTTGTGATTTTTCCAACTCTTTATATCCTAATAAACCCCATAAAAAATTAATAGAGAAAAAGGAAAAAAAGAAAAAAATCAAAAACTACTATCTAACACAACCATAGCCACAAAACTCAAAGAAAGAGAAGAAAAATTCCAGCTCCATAGAAGGTCAGTCCAAGGAAATGATCACTGGGTGGGCTCCCTCCAATAAGTAAAAATTATGGGAGACAACCAGTGATCCACCACTGATCCTAATAGACCAAAGATAAAGAAGCCAGTCCCAAGCCAGCTTAAAGTCATACTGGACTTGAAACCTGAATAACAAAAACCAGAAGTAGGATTCAACTAGGACGGACAAAATACTTGAAACAGAAATTATGGGGTAAATGTTATACAGAGCAGCCATCTCATCAGTCACCCCAGCACTTGCTAAAATAAAATCTAGAAGCCCCCCTGGGTACCTTCTAGCAAAAAAAACACAACATCCAACAAAATAAACCAAAACCAATAAGCGTGAAGAGTCCAGCACTTGAATACCAAAAGAATTTAAAGTTTAAAGTCATAGAGGACTAAAACCTGTGAAGAGAAACCAATACTAGGGTTTAAACAAATTAAGAAAAGGGGTTTGAAACAGACAATCTGGGGACTGTTGATAGAGCAGCCATCCCATCAGTTACACCACACTTGCCAAGGGAAAATCTACATGCCCCACCCATGGGTACCTTCTAACACACAATTTTCCAACAAAACAGATGCTCAGCATCACCAAAATCCAAAATTTAAAGAATGGTCCATATTTTATCCTTATTGCAGAGTCAATCTTCTTCACTTCCAGTGCCTCTTGGGAAAAATCTTTTTACTTGGTCAGCAGCCACTCTCTTATTTAAGACTGCACCATCTAACTCCTCTAAAACGTAAGAACCTCCAGAAACCTGAGATCTGACTCTGTAAGGCCCATTCCATTTGTCAGAAAACATTTTTTCCCACTGACTCTCCAAACTTCTATTATACACTAAAACCTAAAAACCAGGTTTCAAGGGACTCCTGAGTCTATGAGCCAACTTTTTGTCCCAGTATATGATTGATTGATCTCTCATCTTTGCCATTCTATAGTATGCCTTCTCTTTACATTCCTCTCTACATTCCAACTGTTGCATCCTGGAACAGAGAAAATCTTCTGTTGAGCACATATCATCCCAATCAATTCCAAAATATGAGACAGATTCTAAATCCACTGGTAGAACAGCTTTCTGTCCAAACATTAACTCATAAGGAGAATAGCCAGTTGTCCTTTTTACAGTGAACCTATCAGCAAATAACACCAAGGGTAAATAATGCCTCCTCTTATCTGCACTATCTCCACACATCTTAACCAAAGAATTCTTGATAACTTGATGGCCTCTTACAACCATGCCTTCAGCTTCATGATAATAAGGGGTAGCCACTCTTAATTTTAAACCAATACTTGCCACAGCTTCTTTGAATTCAGCTCCAAACTCTGGCCAACCATCAAGATTCACTAACTTCATCAACCCATCTCTAAACACCCATTCCTTCTTCAAAAATTTTGCCACATTTTTGGCAGTCAAATTAACCAGATGCACTGCCTCAACTCAACCAGACAAAACATCCCTGGAAACAATCAAATATTTATACCTACCCTCTTTAATATGGAAATCATACAGACTGACACTTTCAAACACAGTTGATTCACTAGTAGCACAGCCAACCTCTTTAGGTTTCAAGTGACTTCTTCTTTTACATTCTTCACAAGATTGAACCCAAAACTGAACAGCAAACTTCATACCTGGCCACCAAAATCTGTCTGCTACTCTTATATAAGTCTCCCCAAAGCCTCTATTACCAAGGACTTCATGAAAAGTCTTCATCACAACTTCTTAACCCTTCTTCTGAGTCACCACTACTTGAGGATTTGAATGCCTCCTCCTCATCAACCTTGTTCCTGACACATAGAAGCCAGGACTCTTCTCCTTGATTGCCACCCAAGTATCATCATCACAACTATCTGGCCTCTCCAAGGTTAACAAATATTGAACTATAGTAAAATAAAACCCATACTGACCCCAGTTCTCATCTTCAAAATCCAACAAAACAACATCCAAGTGTACAACCCTGTCATCAAAATCACCAGTGTTCACATGAGCTACTTAACCAGCCCAACCAGGACACCAATCCCTAAACTTTGGCACATACTTCTCTTTCTACTGGATCTTAAGAGAATCCAGTTCACTAAAAATGACATAATTTTCCAATATTGAGCTGTCTTACACAACAACTCAATCTTCAATCATAAAAACATCCTGATCACCAGAATCAAGATCAGATACAGCCAGGCTAACATCTTGGGGGAGGAGAGAAAAATCTTTGGCACCCTTTTTGATGGCCCTAACTACTGGGAAATCTTCATCAAATTCTTCAGAATCAGAATCTTCATCTGTAGGTGGCCTCCTTAATAATCCATCAGGCATCGTAAAAGTTTTTCCAGGTTTGTGTACCAGGTCAAAGGAAAAATTTTGAATAAATGCCACCCACCTAGTCATTTTGGCATTTTACAGGGTGAAAAATAATTCAACTTGTAGGCAAGTCATTTTTTAGTGATCTCATAGTAACCCATGAAGTAATCCTTGATGAACCTTTTTGAGGGGTATATGAGTATAAATCCATCTTGTAGATTTCTTTGCTACCACCCCCTGCCAAAAGCATGATTCAAGGAAATATGACATATACTTTATTTAATATTCAATATGCATGCACAATGCATATTTAGTAATCATTCATATTGCATATTAAATATAGATGCAGAATACATATTCAATATGAACAATATATGTAAAAAATTTACAAAAAATATGCACATGCAAAATGCAAAAATATGCATATGCAATATTCAAAAAATATACATATGCATATGTAAAATGAAAAATATGCATATGCATATGAAAAATGAAAAATGTGCATATTCAATATGAAAAAATATTTTATGCAATATGGATAAAACATGCATATGCAATATGCATAATATACATGTATTCAATATGAAGTGTTATTTGGTCATGAATATGACTGTCAAACCAAAATCACAATTGCCCTCATGAATTTTTACACTTGAATAGTAGTATGGGGAATAAAAGATAAGGTCAAGCAGTAAAAAAATACTGCTTGCATTCATTTTTGGGCAGTGGAAATCAGTAGTGCAGAATTTTGGTTGGTTCCCATAATTTAATATGATTCTTTAATATTGAAGAAGAATTTTTAATATTGAAAATGACTTTTGGTTGGTTGGTATTTGATCTAGCTGTGCCATTGTCTTTTCTCAGTATTGTCATTACTCCTTAATATTATTGAATGATTTTCAATATTGACATTTCATTTTGGTTTCTTTTGAAGTTGGCTCTATTTTAAAACTGTCAAGATAATTTTATACTTGACTTGCATTAATGCTAGTCAAGTATAAATTAAGAAATTAAAATTTTAAGCTTGTATTATGAGTACATCTTGGGTGCAGTTATATCAAGATCATCATCACTCAAATAAAATACTTGATTATATATCATGATGGCTGAGCTATTGAAGAATTTTCAATGTTTATAAAGGCTTTAGTTCATATTTTCAAGGGCTTGTTGGCTGGTTGGGTTCTGTCTCCATTTTAAAAACATCATATATTTGATAATAATGAGATGATTATATATACAGTGCTCTGAACACTGTGTCTCAAGTATATGGTGTATTTCATGTAATAAATTTTTGTCCTCCATCTTACTCACAACAATCCTCAAATGTTGTGTTCTAATTCCTTGGTTAACTCTGAAGATAGGCCAATCTTTGTTTCCTCTATAGCACTTGTTAATCCACAATTCTATGCCCTCATTAAGGATGATATTCCTTTTGAAGGACACAGAAATTTTGACACTATGCAGAAGTCAGAGTTAAAAAACAGTGGGATGATTTTGTAATTTATTTGTTTTAAATAATTAATGATTAAATATTCTAAAACCTGACATATGCTACCAAAGTACAGGTGAATTCAATAAAATAAAGTTTGTGGGTTGAATTATTTTTAAATAATTCCATCATGTAATGTAGCCCTTTGAAAATTGGAAAGGAAATCATATGTGAAAACCTGTTAAAAGTCTTTCTGTTTCCCCTCTGTAGCCCTTTTTTGGCCCCCAGGGATGCCCCACGTAGCCCCCCCTGGTTTCTCAGAAGGGCCTTTAAAGTTAACTTTATGTATGTTTTTTGTGTTCCCATTTTCCCCAAATAGCTCCTTGTGGGTTATACTCAGCCATTTTACTCACCCTATATATCCTGAGCTTTATTTCACTCTCATGACTCCATCCCAGTACCCCATGCTTCTGTAGGATACTCCCAATATTCCTCATTTTCCATAATCACCTCCTCTTGCACCCTTTTCCTTTCAGGATGTGTGCCAGAAAAGACGCTGTGTCTTTTCAGCACGTGAACTAATGTATTTCTCCCCTGCACCCTTGGGTTAACTGAATCAAATTTTGCTTTGAGTTTTGATACATTTGAACCATAACTTCATGCCTCAAATGCCAGGTGACGTGCTGAAACAGCGCAGCATCTTTTCAGCATGTGACCCTGAGAATTGGGGTGTCAGGCAATGGGTCAAATGGATCACAAGTCAAGAAAATTTTCTTCCATCTGACACAAGGGTGCCTGGGAGCCAGCACCAGGACACATGCTGATAAGAAGCAGCATCTTTTTAGCATGTAACTTGAGAGTGAGGCTGTAGGAATTGGGTCAAGTAGATCACAAGTGAAGCAACTTGTGATTCATCTCACACAAGGGTGCATGTGAGCAAGTACAATGTCACATGCTGAAAAGATGCAGCATTTTTTCAGCACCTGAACTGGTACTGGATCTTTTTACATCTTGTTGTTTTTTTACTTCTTATATACATATATATATATATATATATCCTACTCTCCCCCTCCTCTTACTTTCCCCTCCTCTTGCTTCCCCTGTCTTACTTAATGCAAATCAGTTGGTCATTCTCTTTTTCTTCCCATATTTTAAATCATCACTTAATAAATAAAGTAAGTAAATGTAAAAGATGGTTTGAGGTTTCCATCAATTATCTTAAAACTATACTAATGAGAAAAGGCAAAAAATGAAAAAAATAGTCTTAGAAATTTTAAACTCCCAATTGATTATGTTGATACAACTGATCAAAATTTGTTAAAGGAAAATAAAAGATAAAGAAGAAAAGTAAAGAAGAAAAATAAGAAAAATATAGAGAATTTTAAACAGCAAGTTAATGCTTCTGTAACATTCATAAAAAAATGATAATAAAAATATCTACAGTAGTTAAAACTACCATTTTTTAAAAAAAAATATTAAAGAGTCAAAAAATCAAAAATTTAAAAATATATAGGTTAGTCTAAATTTCCAATTGATTGCTTTGAAATTCACAAAAGTAAAAAATTAAAAAAATGAAAATATCTAGATAACCTATAACTGAGTATTTTTCTTTGGAGCTTGTGTTTGGAAAGGGGAGTCACAGTGCATGAGCTCAGAGTTAAATATAAGAGCATTTTTAGATTAATAGGAGAGAGTCTCATCTAACTATCATGAGAGTAAAGAGTTGGAAGATTGATGAAGCAGGAAAATATGAGTGATCAGTTAGGGTTGCAGAAGTGAGTAGATTCAAGAAAATGGTCCTACCCTTGTCTGGAACACCAAAATAAGGTCAAATATTGGTAAGCTCCATTTTACTTTGTGTCAAAATAAATTTTGAGAATGATTTTAGTAATTTTAACACTCCTTGTGAGACTACAGGAGTTACTACTGAGGTTACCCTGGGGGTAGTCTGAGGGACATAAAAATGACTTGATTACAAGTGGTATTATTTTTCACCCTGTGTTTGGAAATGTAGGTGTGTTGATCATCTGAACCAAAGATTTTGCATCCACCTGTGGCTCAAAATGCTGCCCCCAAAAAACAGTTTTCAGCTTCTTCAAAAATTTTTTACATCACACAATTCCAACTTAGTTTGAGAATATCTATATTCCACCTCATTAAAAACCAACTCATACCTTACTGGCCTGTCCCTCCCAGTTTTATCTTCCTGAGAAAAAATAGCACCAGTAGCAATAAAGCTTAAGTCCACTGCAAGATAAATTTTTCCAGTACCAACACTATAATTCAACCTTTGAATAATAATATCTACACCTACCACCTTTTTCAGCTTATCAAAAGCTTCTTCATACTCTTCAGTCCATTCCCACTCTGCATCTTTCCTGGTAAGCCTCTTTAAAGGTGAAGCTAACAAAGAAAAATCTTTAATATAAATACTGAAATACACAGAAACCTCCAAATAACCCCTGACTTAAGTAGTATTTTTAGGCCTTGGCCATGCCTGAATTTTATTAACCTTTTTCTTTGCCATAGTCCTTCCCTCTTTACATACCACATGACCCAAAATTATCAGAGCAGGAACAAAACAAAAAAACTTTGACCCCAAAATGGTCAACCCAGCCTTGTAAATCTTAAAGAATACTCTCTCTAGAGTAATTGCATATTACGAAAAAAACTTCCTTAATCCTGGGTTCTCCTTCAGCACCTCATTCCCATGATTAGTGAATGGTGCTTTGATTCCACCATCATTAATATAAATACCAGCATGAGTAGGAACCTCTTCCTGAAAAGTCCAAGCCATTTGTGCTTAACATACTTCTACAGAATATGTTGCTCCTTGAGGAAAACTAGTGAGCTGAACTCTCCCTAACAGAATCTCAGAGGTTTTAAGTTGCCTTGAATCCGTATGAAGTTCTCTCTCATCATAACCACCCATAATATCAACCAAACCATAACACACCATACTAGCAAAAGCTTCCACAAAATCCTCTGCACTTCTTGGCGTACCAGAATCCATTATAGTGACTCTATTCAAGGCTCTAAGATCATGAAGCACCCTCAGCTTCCAATTCTTCTTCTTTACACAGAAAACTGAACTTGAGTAACTAGATTTTGATTGTTTGTTTAAACCAGTCCTTACCCTTTCTCTAATTATCTCTACAAAATCATCCCTTATTGCAGCTGGAATTGGAATAAGTTTGATTTGCCAAGGTTTGTAGCAAACCACAGGAATAAATAAGGTTCCCCATTATAATGTTTCAACACACCCCTTTACTCTTCAAAATATGCCACAGCCTTCTCCCTCAGCACAATAACATGCAAAAACAACTTCTTTTCGTCATCTGACAACCACCCATCAGGACAAAATTTACAATTTTCATCATTTCCACAGTCACCCTAGCTGTCTCTACCAAATCAGGAGGATTCTTCAACAGAGGAGTACAGTACAAATCTCTTGACAAAAAAGGTCTTTTCAGCAGAGAATTCAAACCTACAGGCATAGGCTCATTGACAGGCCTAATCTTCTCTGCTACCTTCATATACTTTGCAGCTCCACCTTCCACTTGAGGGATCTTCAGTACATCTTCAACACAAAACCTGGAGCAAAAGAAAAGGGTTTCCCTTTTTCTCACATGTGTTGCCATGGTAATGCTTTTGAAAGGGGTATAAGAAACCCTAGCAGTGCAAAATTGGGAGAACTTACTTTTACTCCCCAATCTCATAACTCCAAAACTTTTCTGAAATTCCACATCTTCATCTTGAATTCCATCTTCTAAATCTTCAAATCTTGATTCATCTGCTGAATCAAATCTTCTAAAATTGTTAAGTCTATCCTCATGCTGGAGTTTCAAAAATTGATCTTTCTGATATTCTTTCTTCAAATTTTTTTTCAGTTTAACCTCATGCTGGAGGATCAAAAATTGATCATGCTGATCTTTGCAAGAATATTTCTTGCCTTCCTTCTTAATTATCTTTAGATTTTTTTCTTGATTTTCTTCAGTTATCTTGAAATTTTTATTTTCCTTTCATAAGTTTTCTTTTAAACTACAAAAATAACCAGGGGTTTCCCCTATTCTCACATGGGTGGCTAAGGTAATGTTTTTGAAAGGTGCAGAAGAAACCCTAGTGGTGCACAATTGGAATTACTTACTTTTAGACTTCAATCTCACCACACCACAGCTTTACTGTATATCTTTCAATAAAGATATATAACTAATCTTCTTATTTGAACTTTAATTAAACATAATTGAGAATCTTGAGAGAGAACAGATACTTGATAAAAAACTTGAAGAATACTTTCAGAGAAGAGAATAATTTAAAAGAGAAGGTTTAAAATCCACTTGGTATATCTCCAAGGGAGCTGACCTACTACAACCTTGGATGACCTCATCTTGGGAAGAGGTTGTAGCACTAGGGTGATAATCCCTTGTCACTCTAAAAAATACAGACTTCCACTAGAGTATGAGACGCACTCCAAAAAACCAGAGGCAGCAACCACTTCTCTCCTTCTCCTACAACAGTCCACGCACTGGCACTTTGAAGAAAAACCAGGCCTGGTCTCCCAAATATCCTCTTGAGGGGGTGATAACCTCATGTGAAGTCTCCTTTAATATTCACCAGTTAACTCCAAACTGATTCCCAAATCAAATTGATAGCCAATTCATGCTTGAAAATCCATTGAGAATGGCCCACTCACAACAGCTTTTACTGTTATTTTGGCAATGTAAAAATTAATCTTCCCTGAGGCTCCACCAACATCTAACTTCAAAAACTCAGATTTTCAAAGAAATTCTGTGGCATTGCCACTAATCCCTCTAAATTTTCTACAAATACCTGTTATTATTGGGAGGCCCAGATGAGTTGCCTCAAACAAAGAAATCAGGTTAATCTGAGAGCCCATATCAACCAATTCCCTAGCCTCCTGGCCATTTAGAGTGACATTGAAAAAACCCAGAGGTTCAGAAAAATGAGTTTCTAACCCCTCACCAAATTTTTCAGCAGAATCACAAATGTATTATACCTCCCCAGAAGAGACCCATCTCCTGGTCAACAAAATTTTTCTGCCTATCTGCCAGCCCAGGACTGATAGCATACAACTCCCCAAAAGTAAGGGAATCCTGACCTTGATTCATCCTGACCTTGATTCATTCTTTCCAGGACAGAATCCATAAAATTAAGTTTTCCAGAAACTACTGGCCTCTCAAAGTGAGCTCTTTGCTTCACTGCCTTGGTCCCAGAATATTCTTGAGGACCAGAACAACCAACAGATTTACAATCAGCAGGAACCAAACCTGATCCCTCACCAGACCCTCTAACTCTTGAATTATTTGGCAATTAAGCCAAAGGGACATCCTCCATGTAGTCAGAATCAAAATCAATAGGAATTGGCTAACCATTCATGTCCAATGCTACAAAACTAGGGGGGCCCATATCAGCTATACCCTTCTGAATCTTGTACAGCTCCTCTTTTATGTACTTCTTCCTAGCTCCACTCAGCTTAGTATCCACCTTTAAATTCTCAGGCTTTGGTTGGGCCTGTTCACTGCTTTTAGGCTTTCCCACTTTCCCTGCTTCCACATCATAAACACCAGCTAAGCATTTCCTACTTGACATTCCACCACAAGAATACAACTCCAATACACCAAAGGAAGATGTAAATGAGACTCTATTAGCCCCCTTTATCTTGCCCTTTCCATCATTTACACCTTTACCAGAGGAAGAAGCCTGATTAGAAAACTCTTCAAACCTTGGCCTCCTTGAGTTGACATTATGTCTCCTCCTCACCAAGTCCACTGGAGCCTGACCATCACTAGGCTTCACAAAAGAACCATCTGGAAACTGGAGCACTTTTCCATAAAATTCAACCTTCCTTTCAGAAACATCCCTATTAAGTGCCCAACAATCATTGGACTTATGGCCCTATCTGCTGTAATAAGAGCAGAGCCAAGGATCACTCCTACCAGCCCTCCAATCAAAATCTCTAGGTTAAGAAGGAACCTTATTTACCTTCTGAGCCTCCTGAACAAAAATATGTAGCTTTTTTGTCAGATCAGACAACTTCTCCATAACAGGATCAACTTCTTTAAACTTCTCACGAGCCTTTTCCTTGTTTACACTTTCCTTCTTCCTAGATTCCTCCATATCTTCAGCAAAATCTTTACTGACCTTTCTAACATACTGGGTGCTAGCTTATTGGATAGAATCCACTGAAAAAAGTTTTAATTGACCCTCCACAAACCTCTTAACCGAAGAAAGAGCAGAAAACTTCTGATTCCCATTAGGAAGAAACTTCATCTTATCCTTCCATGCCAACTCCTTAAGCACATCAATTCAGAAATTTCTGGCAAGAGCAGACCAGAAAATATCCCTTGAAGAGTCAGTACTCTCTAACTCCTGCATATCCACCAAATAATATACCACTGGCTTCAACTTTTCTATAAACTTCCTATAAGTATCGAGGTTTTCCACCCCTCCATAAGTTTTCCATTTACTTGCAATCATGTTGAAATCCACCATTGAATTTCTGGATCCCCACATGCCTCTCATCTGCAGACACAAATTTTTCCAATCTTTCTTTCTATAACCGTCCATAGCAGCCACTTCCTTCACCAGAGCCCTGTCACCAATGTAGAAGATGACTTGATTCACCATGTCCGAGTTAGAGACCCCATCCAAATTCCCAGCAGCCTCACACAGCTCCAGAAACAACTTCACATCCTCCCCCATAAACAAAGGCCCCTTCCAGGACTTGATCCTGATAGAAGGCCTAACAGAAACAGGAGTATTTCCATATTTAGGTGAAACAGATCCATTGCTACCACAACTAGAGAGAGAGGGTCCAGAAGTAATGGTCCAATAGATTCCAGAAAAGCAATCTACAAACACAGAAAGAGTCCAAAAGTAACAGAAATTCCAAAGGGCTAGCAAATCCTCACCCAACATTGGGCTCCAGAAATGTAGACAATCCTTTAGTACTAGCTATAGGCCTTGACCAAGGGAGTTCAAGTAAAACTGGAGAGAAAAAACCCTGTTTCTTTGAGAAATACAAGGTGAGATTTATTTGCTACAGCAAATTAGAGA
The DNA here is from genome assembly GCA_030280995.1 of Hemileia vastatrix. NCBI lineage: Eukaryota > Fungi > Basidiomycota > Pucciniomycetes > Pucciniales > Zaghouaniaceae > Hemileia > Hemileia vastatrix. The sequence continues at coordinate 24,439,168 of JASXTE010000017.1, read as the reverse complement.
CTTTTACAATACTCCTTCAAAAAAATTTCTTGACTGCTCTAAAAGTCAAGACATTAGCCAATTGCAGACCACTGAGAACTAAAGAACCAGAAAACCTGAAATGCAAAGAAATCCACACAAGAAACCAAAGACACAGTGCACTTGTTGCACAAACACAGCAAAAATACTTGATGTAGGTTGCAAAGCTACAACATAGATATCAGTTGCCAAAGTTAATTTAAATGAATAACTAAACTTACAAGAAACACAGCTAATTGTTGTTAAAAGCAGTGAAAACTGAGTGAGAAACAATGATATAACTATCAGATTGTTGTATGATAATATAATTTTCCCCAAACTGACCTATTCAGTATGTACACACAGACCACCTATCTAAGATCCATGCACAGAAACTAATTTGGCTCTTTTGACATCCAAATTGAATAAAAACCCTGTAGAAACTGTCAGTGTGTGCTAGTATTTAAGTATGATTTAATAGTATATATTAATGGTCCCACTACTTTTTGTTAAATTATTTAGTGATTAAACATCAGGGGAAGACTAATAAAATAGTTATTCTCAATATAAACTCACAATACTTGGATTTTTATTAGTGCTAGTTGTGGAAAATATATCAATAAAATCTAGTTATAGCTTATATAAAGATAATATCATATTATAAATGCTTTATAATATATTTATATATGATAATAATTGTATTTTAGTGTTTGATTAATGTGTAGTAAGTAAGTTATTTTCAATAACTCGTCAAATCCTCCCTTTCTTATACCAAAATCCACTGAAGTGCACAGACCTTCAATCCAGATGATGTCACTGCTTTCCCCAGAAATTACAACACTGTGAGGGCCCACCACCTCCCCATGGTGTTCAGGAAAAGAAGTTTCAACACCCAGACCTCCAGTAAGCACCCTCCATCACAATTAATGATACCACAGACTCATACCATAAATAGAATAAACAGATAAAAGCGGATACCATAAAGAAACAGGTAAAAATAACTCATTCAAAGGGTATATAGTGAAACCCAAAGCATATAAAGGAACCAAATTATCTTTCCGAACCCCCAATAACATCCCCGAGCATCCATACTAACCAAGTAATGATATTCTAACCCATAAATCTGTGAAAATCCATCAAAGGAAGCAGATTAAGTTGTCTAAAATGGATATATGCGCCTGAAAAAGGTGTATATGCTTTTGTAGGCATTTTGAGTCCACTGAATATGTCCATATGACCTAAAATAAGCAGAAAAATAAAGGTTAAAGGCTATTTAGAGGATAAACCCCACTTATAGACCTAAATATACATAATATAACTACATATTTCACTAATGTGAGTTTTATGTATACATATAAGCTTATATATGTCTATAACTACTTAATATCACTTAAGATAAGTATATTATGACTCAATTAACACCTTAATAAGTATTATTAGGCTATGGATAAGCTATTTAAACTAATATAAGTCATATAATAGTGTAATAATTATATATGTATGTATTATAAACACATATATAAGTATTTTAACTTTATTTTTAAGTTATAAGCTTAATATAATTAAGCTTATCTTATTTTAAACATAAGAATTACTCAGTCCTGGGGATACCTAGGCTGACAGGTACTAAGCACTTAACCATAAGACTTAAGGTTAGCCGGTAAAAGATTTAAAACAAAATTAAACAGCTATCTTTTAGAATGAAAAAGGAGGAAATGACCCCTTAATGCTTGGAATATCAAAAATATCCCCAAGACATAAAATATTGAGAGAAACCAGGGATATCCAACCGTATTATTCACATACCCTAAGTCCCAATATTCACTTAATAAAACAAAAACAACACCTAATCCTTTGACCAATGTCAATTAAGACATACACAAACAGCACCACACAACCCAACAAAGGTCTCTTCAAATGTTGAAAGACGACAATGGATTTTTGAGAAGATAATGAGTGAAAAAAAAGAAACAGTGAAAAATTATGCGATTGCAGAAAATATGTGATTTCACATTGAGCTGGCAAATGAAAACAAATGAGAAATTTAAAAAAGAGACATTCAGCATAAATTTAAAATAAAAATTAATATGCAAAAAAGAAAAAGAAAAATACCAAACCAAGTGAATAAATCACACAAGCTGAAAATCTGGAGAGTATGGTCAAAAAATTAAAATGGTTTTGTTTCACAATGTTGAAGGGTGATTGGCATAATAATAGAGTGTATTCTGGTGGAAAGAATGTTTTGTGATTCAAGGGAGGGGAGAGCTGGTGTAGTTTTAGGATCCTCTTCTTCATAAAGATCATTTAAAAGACATATATGCTAAAGTGTCTTACAAACCTGAGTCAGAATCAGAGTTAGCATCTTAAGTTAAAGTGATAGCATTCATAGCTGAGTGAAGTTACTTCCTAGTAGAGAGATGCTTTATTATTTTCTGTAGAAAGTTTAGATGATGAGTGGGAAGTGGGAAATGGCCATCAAATGATCAGGTGGGGTGTGTAAATAGAAAAAAAATTTATCTGTTTGCTACCAAAATTAAGTAGCATAGAGTGAAGAGACACATAAGGATGAGAAAAAAAGTTGAGTGTTTTCCACCAAAATTAAGTAGCATAGAGTGAGGAAAGACTTAAGGATGGCATCAGAAATTATAAGACATGTGACTTTCTTAAAAACCCATCATGGATGTGATGAGTTTGGGATCAGGAATTAGGAATGGAAATTGGGGTATAAGAGGCGGGATAATGCATTATTGTGGATTCCTTATCCACTAGCCCTGGGGCTAGTGGATTAGAATCTTCCGCAATTAATAATGTCTGATTCTGGGAAAAAAAATTCCTTATCCCTAATTTTGCATCTCTCAACTTTTATACCCCCTATTAGGGAGGGGTTCTACATACGGTGTGGTCTTCCAACATTGGCAGGGGCCTTTGTTGTGTGATTTGGCGCTGTTTGTGCATGTTTTAATTGACATCTGTTAAGGAATTTGGTAATTTTCTGGTTTTATTCCTTGGATATTGGGTCTGCGGGTATGTGGGTACTATCATTGGATAGCCCTGGTTTTTCTCTATATTTTATGTCTTGAAGACATTTTTCATATTCTGGGTTTTAAGGGGTCATTTCCTCATTTTTCATTTATAAAAGATTGCTGTTTAATTTTTTTTTCGTGTTTTACGGGCTAACCTTAAGTCTTAGGGTTAAGTGCTTAGTACCATTTGATAGAGCTAATTTTTCTATATATTTCATGTCTCAATGTTGTTATTGTGAAATTCCATGTTTTAAAGGTTTTAGTAGTTGTAGCTAATTTTTCTAAGTAGATTAGTGGTTTTTATTGGTTTTCTGGCTTCAGGGAGGCCGGGCCACTTCAGGCGGCATCTCTGACGTCGGGCGGCCCACCCGCCTCTGTTTTAGGAGGTTGGGGAGCGCTCCATGAAGGTTTTTTATGCAATTTGGCAGGTACAGGCGCTGTGGTAGCCTAAAGTTTAGTACGGCACCTAAATATGTAAATGGAGTTATTACGGCGTGCAAGATTGGCGTTATTATTTTTTATAAAAGGGTTTTATTTAATTTATTGGAGTTTAAAATATGAAGAAATTGGTCACAAGCGAATGCCTATATAAATACAATTTATTTTACGGAGAAAACTTATTATTACGGTCTGAAAAATTTATAAGTATCAAGTCAAGTCACTCAAGAACCTTGGGAAATTTTCCCAGAATTTTTACTATTTTTCTTATATTTTTAAATGAATTTTAAAGTTTTATAGAAATATTTACGTTTTCAAAAATTACTTAACTTTGATAAATTTTCACGGGGTAATTAGAGCTGCGCAGACTACGAAAATTAGTTTGGTATGTAAAGGGGAAGTAGCTCTATTATGTGTAATTTTTCTAGATTTTTTATAATTGTTTTAAGGTTCTAATTGAGTCCGGAAGTCCGGACGGACTCCGTTTCGACTCCGTACGGACTCCGCTTTGACTCCGTACGGACTCCGTACGGGCTCCGGATTGACTCTGGAAGAGCTCTGGAGGGGAAAACTTAGGCACGTGACTAGGAATACTTAAGCGCTTCTCAAAATCGAAATTGAGAGGGGGGACACATCATTCAGCTTAATCATTAACCACCACAGTCTCATTTTTTATTACTCAACAAATTAAAATAACTTGTAATACCCTTATAACATTATTATTTTTTACATAACATTTTAGAAATACAATTCAACAGTTTAAATAACACTTCATACAGGGTATCTTTAGAAAGGTCTTTGTCGCTGGGACTTGATTATTGCTGTCTCATAAAAATTCAAATTATTATAAAAACATAAAAGTCAATCTTTACAGATCTTTCACTGGTACACCTTAATTGTTGTTATCAGTATTTCTTTTTCAACAGCCACTTTCTTTATATCTCAATAAGCGTTAATTATTTTAGAGTTTCATTATTTTTATCAATCAGATCCAAGTAGATTGGTTAGCTTAGTGATTTAGAATTCCCATTTTGTTATTTTTATTGGAAGGACGGGGTTTTCAGCTAAATCCACATATCTCCTCCGGATTCTACTTACAGCAAGGCGACTGTAAGAGTTTACCTTACCATAGTTGGCGCCCAACGTGGGGTTCGAAATCTCTAGATTTTTCTAGGACTTACTTGGATCTAGGACTTTCTTAGCCTGCAAGAGGCTTATTCTCTGGAACTCAAATTGGATTTTTGTTATTGGCCTGCAAGAGGCTTGTTATTTTAACGGTTGTTAACGCTTTTCTTATGTTTTGGGATGTCTTCTACTAGTGGAACTGCTGTGTTGGCTGCTGGTGTACCTGTTAGGGCATCAGTAAGGATTGTATCTTGGGTTGGGCCCAAGTTTTCTGGAGATGATTTAGAAGGATTTTTACATAGGTATGAAACTGCAGCTGCGATTGATGGTGCTTTACCTTTGGATATGGTGAAGCAGATTAGGTTCTTTATTTTGGACAGAGAGGTGGAAAAGGAGGTTATTTCTATGGATGGTTATAAAGATCAAGATTGGAGAAAGCTCAAGATGGAAATGGAAAAAAGGTGGCCAAAAGTTTATTCATTGGAGGATCTAAAGGATATAGCTAGGAAATGGGAATCAAAAGGTGGTGTAACATCTCTGAATCAGTATCATCAGTTTATGGTTGAATTTCAGGTGGTTCTGGATTATTTGTTGGAGTATGAAATTTTATTTCATGATAATGCATCAAAGTATGTTTTTTGGGATGCTATGGGGGAAAAGGTTAAGAAAGATGTTTTGATGGTGCTTATTAATGCGAATTTAATGAAGGATCTCCCAGATGGAGAAACTAGGATTCCTGGTATGGAGGTGCTAAAGAAGGTTATTTTGGAACATCTGGATACTCATAACTCTGTTGATTTGGACTCTGGAGAAGACACTTTGGTCACTCAAGAGATAGAAGAGGATGGTGTAAAAGAACTAGTTACTGATGAAATTCCGGATTCAGCCATTCCTGAAGATATTATTTTTGTTGACTCTTCTGTTTGGAAAGAAGAGGTTTCTGAAGATGAAGATATTATTGTCACTGATGAAGAAAATTTGGATGTTGGGGATAATTTTGTTTTGGATAATTTGGAATTTTATTTAGAGGAATATTTACCTCAGGTTTTGTCTTCAAAAGCGGAGACTGTCTGCAATTCAGATGTGGATATGGTTTATGAATCTGGTATATGTATGGTGGATTTGTTTCAATCTCAGGAAGAGATTTTTATGGAGGATATGGTTTTTCCTGCACTAATAGAGAGTGTAGTGCCATTGGACAATAGGGTGCATAAAGTGGATGCACTCATATTTTGGGAAAAGGTAGTTTATTTTTTATGTCCTTTTATAGGACAAATTCTGGGAATTTATTTTTGGGTTTTATGGAATCGGTGGATAAGCCCTTGGGGCAAAATTATGGATTATCTCCAGGGGATATCAAGAATATAATTCCTCCGAAATGAGGATAAACTACCTAAACTCGGCTGAAATTTTTTTTATCGTTATGTCTTCAATTTATTCAGGATTCAAATTATTATGGTTGCCCTCATTTTTTGGGGTAGCAGGGGCTGATCACTCTAATGTTGTAGTCTCTCCTAAGGATGAGATCCTGGATTGCAATAGGTCAGCTCACTTGGAGATAATTCAAGTGGATTCTCAATTATTTTCTGTTAATATTACTTTGGAGTGCAAATACGTTTTGGACTTTTCTATATGTTTATTGGATTTACCCGGTTTTTCTATTAAATTTAAAAACGGTGAAAATGGCAAAATGGGCCAAATTAGGTTGGATAAAAATTGGAAGGGTATGTTTTCGGACCTCCAGCAAGAGGGAAAACTGCAATTAACTCATCAAAAGCCAATAAAAAATCTCGGTATAATTAAAACACAAAAAAATAATTTTTGTGAAAATTCAATTCCGGTCCTCCAGCAAGAGGTTAAACTGCCAACTTTCTTTACGGGTGATTTACTGTTGGATAAGGGAAGCAAAGGTGTTGGAAAATCTGTTTATAAATTAGACGAGGGAAAGGAGAAAAGGGTAAAATTTAAAAATGAAATAAAATATTTTTCTAATTTTTCTTATTCCGATTCTGACGATGAAGAAGATTCATTTGATGAAAGTTTTAATGGCGATACAAAAGAAAATGTTTTACCTCAAGTTAATTTAGATGTGGACGCAGCCAAATATAAGAAAGTAGCAAATAAAGTACGACCTATTAATGAACCGCTACCTGCTGAATTAAATCCACCTTTGAGAAGACCAAGGTTATCAAGAGATCCTTATGAAAGTCCCTTGGTAAAGAATCCGCCTGAATTTTCTGAGACGTCAAGAATCACTTTTGAGAGACTGGGTGTTGTTAATTTTGGACCTGATGGTTGGTTGTCTGGAGAAGAGAAGAAGTTGTTGTTGGATGTGATGGTCAAGCGAGAGAAGGCCATTGCTTTTGTAGAAGAGGAGAGGGGTGTGTTGAAGCATTCCTATGGGGAGCCTTACAAGATTCCTGTGGTATGTCATGAACCTTGGCAGCAGAAACTGATTCCTATTCCAGCTGCATTAAAAGAAGCCTATATTGAAGTTGTCAGAGAACGGATACGCACTGGACTGTATGAGCAATCAACGTCAAGTTATTCTAGTCCGGTATTTTGTATCAAGAAACCGAATGGCAAGCTTAGAGTTGTTCATGATCTTAGGGAATTAAATAGGGTTACAATAAAGGATGCTGGGATACCACCTAGTGCTGAGGAGTTTGTTGAAGCGTTTGCAGGGAGATTGTGTTATGGTTTGGGAGATATTATGGGTGGATATGATGAGAGAGAGTTACATCCGGACTCAAGGCCTCTCACTACATTCGATACACCACTTGGACGTTTACAGTTAACAAGATTACCTCAAGGAGCAACAAATTCGGTTGCAGTTTATCAAGCTCAGATGGCTTGGATCCTTCAAGATGAAATTCCACAATATGCTGGAATCTTTATAGATTATGGAGGAATTAAGGGACCAACAACCGACTATGATAACCAGGTGTTGGAAGAGAATCCCGGGATACGCAAATTCATTTGGGAGTTTGCAATTACATTAGAAAGAATCTTGTTTCGAATTGAAGAGGCTGGCTTAACTATTTCAGGTTCAAAATTTTCATGTTGTGTGCCATCCTTAGAAATATTAGGCCATGTGGTATGTAGAGAGGGTAGGATTATGTCCAAGAAGAAAGTTAACAAAATTCAGTCCTGGCCAAGACCCAAGAATACGACCGAAGTTAGAGGGTTTTTAGGCGTTTGCGTATATGTTAGAATGTTTATTAAGGACTTTTCTTCATTGGCAGCTCCATTGAGACGGTTAACAAGAAAGGATGCAGACTGGGAGTGGGATGAAGAGTGTGAGAAGGCGTTTGTGAAGTTGAAGGAGGTTGCGGGGAAGGATTTAGTCCTGCACAAGTTGGATTATGGAAAAGATGCTGGCAGAATTTATTTAGCAGTTGATTCAAGTCAGGTTGCAGCTGGGGCGGTTTTGTCTCAGATGGATAAAGCTGGTTACATCAGGCCAGTTAGGTATGAATCTGTAGTATTTACTGAGGTCGAATCAAGATATTCTCAACCAAAATTGGAATTATGTGGTGTGGCAAAAATACTGAAGAAACTTCAGCATATTTTGTGGGGGCAACATTTTGAGTTGCAAGTGGATGCGAAATTTTTAATCCAGATGATTAATTCCCCAAGTTTACCGAATGCACCCATGACGAGATGGGTAGCTTTTATTCAACATTTTTCATTTGATTTAGTTCATAAGCCTGGCAAGACTTTTACTATGCCAGATGGTTTATCAAGGAGACCACCCACTGAAGAAGATTCAGACTCAGAAGAGTTCAATGAAGATATACCTATTATCAAAGCCAGCACTAAAGGAGCTGAAGACTTTCCATACCTCCCCCATGAGGTTAAACTGGCAGGACTATTGTGTTTAGATTATGATGATGATGACCTCCACCAAGAGGATAAACTGGAAAATAGTTTTTATGTTAATAAAGGTGTTGGAAAAGGTGTAGATAAATTCAGCAGAGAGGAGGTAGAAGAAGATGTGGTGTATGTAGAGGAAAATGGATTGGTAGTGTGGGATAGTAGTAAATTAAGGAATGGTGTATATGTTGGAGAATTAGAGAATTTAAATAAAAGGGTGGATAAAGAGAAAGAGGTATTTTCAAATACGGTTTACAAAGGATCCAAAGGTTCAGAAGAAAAACGACGACATAGCTCGATTAAAGATTTATTTAGGGGCCAACGATTATTGGCTCATTCATGTGCAGGTGATATTGGTGATAGAGAAGTCCCTATTGATGTTATATTAATCGATTTTCAAGATGAAGTCTGGGGTCAGACTGGTTTTTATTTTTCGTTAGTCAAATATTTGTTGACTTTAGAAAGGCCAGAAGATTGTGAAGACGATGAATGGGTGGCTATCAAGAGGAAGTCATCTACGTTTTACCTATCTGGTCGACGTTTAATGAGGAGGAGATATCCAAATCCTCAAGTAGTTATAACTCAACAGAAGGGGCAAGAATTAGTTTTGAAATCACTGCATGAAGATCTCGGGCATAGAGGCGTTGGAGAAACATTTAGAAGAATTTCTGATCGATTTTGGTGGCCTGGCATGAAGATGGCTGTTAAACAGTGGGTTCAGTCATGCGAAGAATGTCAAAGACGAAGTTATTTAAGGCCAAAAGAACCTGGACGCGCGACCGGTGAATATACGCTCTTTGGGAGAGTTAGTTTAGATACCGTTCATATAAAAGAGGGACGGTATAAATATTTAATTGTGGCCAGAGATGATTTATCTGGTTGGGTAGAGGCAGCGCCTCTTATTAATTTAACTGCCAAAAATGTGGCAGAATTTTTTTTGAATAATTGGGTATATAGGTATGGGGTGATGAAGTTGGTAACGGTAGATGGAGGTCCTGAATTTGGGACAGAGTTTAAAGAGGCCGTATTGAAAGTTGGATCAAAGGTTAGGGTAGCAACCCCATATTATCCTGAAGCTGAAGGCATGGTTGAAAGAGGGCATCAAGCTATTAAGGATGCTTTAGTTAAAATGTGTGGGACAAGTGCCGAAAAGTGGAGGCACTATTTACCTTTAGTTTTATTTGCTGATCGAATCACTTCCAAAAGGAAGACCGAATTTTCACCTTATGAACTTGTTTTTGGACAGAAAGCAGTTTTACCGGTTGATTTAGAAGCTGAATCATATCTTGGAGTTGACTGGGACACGGTCAAAACTACTGAAGAATTATTGTGTGCAAGAATGATGCAGCTAGAAAAGAAAGAAGAATATTTAGAAAAGGCATATTCATGGATGATGAAGATCCGAAATCAATCAGTCAGATATTGGGATGAGCGGTTGGCACATCGATTAAGGAAACCTTTGAACCCAGGTGATATGGTCCTGGTGTATAATAGGAGTTTGGAAAGCCAGTGGGGAAAGATGTTTGCAGATAGGTGGAATGGACCGTATAAAATCAAGGAGCAAGTTTCCGGCGGTTCATATGTGCTAGAAGAGTTGGATGGAGTAGTATTAAAGAAGAGGGTAGCAGCCAATCAAGTGAAAAGGTTCTATCCTAGAGGCACCAGGAGTGCCGAAGTCTTCCTCCGCAATGAGGATAAACTATGAAATTTCTTAAATTTTATCAACTCCGAAATGAGGATAAACTACAATTTTAATGACATTTATGAAAATTTTATGGATAACTCCGAAATGAGGATAAACTACAATTTTAATGATATCTACAAAATTTTATGGATACCTCTGCAACGAGGATAAACTATCTTCTTTTTTTATCAAAATACTTTACTATCGTTACACTGCATATGGGCGACGAAACTGTGATGAAACATAACGAAATGCAAGAAAACCTTCTTTGAAAATTTTCAAAATTTAAAATTCTTAAAATATAGGTGAAGATAGTGTTGGAAATTTTTTAAAATTTATTGGAAGAAGCGTTCACAGGGGAACCTTCTTAATTAAATATTGGCAAGTGTGGGGGTAATTGATGGGCTGGCTGCTCTATACACAATTACCCCATAATGTTTGTTTCCAAAATTTTCCCTGTTTCTAGTTGAATCCTGGCTTTGTCTTTTAATTTTAGGAAGTCCACTAAGACTATAAACTGGAACAAATCAAGAGAAACCGCTCTCAACGCCGGATTCAAGATTCTTTTATTTTATTTTGTTTTTGATTTTTTATATGTTAGATTGTGATTTCTTTTCTTTAATATATATTATGAATTATTGTAAAGGTGATGCTCACTGGTGGTCTCTAATCATTTTTATAAATTGGAGGGAGCCCACCCAGTGATCATCATTATAAAAATTATCTTCTAAAAACTTTCATTTATTTTCTTTTCTTTTCAATTTCTCAAAATTGTGTAACCACATCAAGTTGCACTTGGATGTGGGTATGATGTCGAGGGTACGGCTCATCAAATGGCCGGGGGGCATCTTTTAAAAATTTTATTTTAAAAATTTTATTACTTTTTTTATCTTTCTTTTCACATTCATTTATCTTTCTTTAAAAATAAAATTTTAACTTTTATTTCAAAACTATCATTTCTAAAATCTTTTATTTTAAAGGTAAAAAAAAAAAAAAAAAAAAAAAAAAAAAAAAAAAAAAAAAAAAAAAAAAAAAAAAAAAAAAAAAAAAACAAAAAAAAAAATAAAATAAAATAAAATAAAATAAAAAAAAAAAAAAATAAAAATAAAAAAATAAAAATAAAAATAAAAATAAAAATAAAAAAAAATAATAATAATAATAATAATAATCAAAAAAAAAAAAAAAAAAAAAAAATTAATTAATTAAATCAAAATTATTATTATATTTCTTAGTTTTGTTTTTCAGTCTTCATTCTTTTTAGTTTTATTTATTTAGTTTAGACAGGAAACAGGGTCTAGGGGAACTCAATACTTATGGGATTTTACTTCAAGATATCTGTTAGTCCTCCAAGACTTTAAACTGGCTACTCTTCAAGACGTTCTTTAAGGTTTTTTTACACGTATTTTGGATCTGTTAGTCCTCCAAGACTTTAAACTGGCTAATTTTCAAGACTGTCATTAAAGATTTTATATTGGAGCTGTTAGTCCACTATGACTTTAAACTGGAAAATTAATATCTGCAGGATAATTCAACATTTGTTGGACCACTATGGCCTTATACTGGATTACTTGTCGATCAAATGTTTGGTCCACTATGACATTAAACTGGATTATCAAATTTATTCAATCTTTGGTCAAGCCTAGGCCTTATTTAGGAATATTTCAAGTTATTTATGCACCTAAACGATCTTTGGTCCACCAAGACCATAAACTGGCAATCGATTATATGTTTGGTCCACTAAGACTTTAAACTGGAATGTCAATCTTGTTTGGATAACTCAATTCAATCTTTTAATTTATCACTGTCCACTAAGACTCTAAACTGGTTATTCAATTATTTCTGGAATTGGGTGCTGATAAGCTTTAGGAGGTTAAAATTTTAGGTGGTGATGATGCTAAGGAAAGCATAATGGTTAATCAGGTAAAATTTGTGGCGCTTTAACATGGTCTAAAGTTAATATTATTATTGGAAGCCTGGCAAAAGTATTTTATGGGTTTGCTGTATAGCAAAGTTTGAAAATTGTGATGAAGGAATCAGAAGTTAGGATGGTAGTTGGATTTTAGGGAATGGTTTTTTTTAGTGCCTCATAGTTAGGCCATTTTTTTTGGTGTGAAGCTTGGAGGACCTTATGGCGAGATTGGAATCATAGAATTCGGCTCAGTGGGGGGCCCTATGAGGTTGGAATCAGGAGTATTCGGCTCATAGGAAGATCCACTCTCTCAATGCTGTGACAAGAAGGAAGACTGGTATATGGGAGTCTGAAGGGATTCAAACCTTGCTCTCAGTAGTGGAATCATCACAAGATTTATATTATTTTATTTTATGTTATATCAAGCCAGAGAAGAAAGAAAACATCATTTATGTTGAAAGTTTAAGAAGACCAAGCAAAAACAAAATTTTATCAAGTTATACTGTTAGAAAAGATAATTTCTTTGAAATTGTTCAACATCATTATCAAAGCTTTGCATTAAAATTCTTCTTTTCATGAGGTCTTCATGGTTATTAGCTGGAGTTTCTTGAAAATAGGCCAGCATTTTTCGTTTCAACTCATTAGTAAAGTCAAGAAAAAGATAGCGAAGAAAATTTGGGTAATGATTGATATAGTCCGTCTTCACTCTACCAACATCATCAGTGTTGGTTATTTCGACAGCTAGAAGTTCAAATATGTTATTAAGTCATAGGTTTAGTCAATTTTGATTAAAAGTTTTTTTTAGTAAGATAAATAGGGTCTTACATTTAGAGCCAGGAAACATAGTCTCAGCAAAGTTAGTTGGGGGTACTGGCGTTATAGGATTAGGATCTTGTGAAGGCAAAATTAGGCCGGGATCCGCTGATGAAGATTGAACTTTTGAAGCTGTTTTTGATCTTATTCGTTTTAAGAAGACAGGAATTTTGGATCGCTTTTTAGAAGTTGAGGGATCAGGGAGAGCTGCTGGTCCTAAATATACGTTTGTTTTAGAAGGAACTATTGGCCGGTTGCATTTGACTTTTTTCACACGGCATAAGTCGCAAGCTGTTCTGCCAGGAAGATTAGGGTTGGACATTAAACAAGGTACCTGGTATCGAGCACAGAGTTCACATGGAGTGACAAGTTCTTTGGAAGACATATTGATGAAGATGAATTTTATAGTTGATTAAAGAAGATGGTGGTTGAAGGTTAAAGATGAATATTGTGTTCGACCACTTATGCAAAGTTTTAAGAATGGGGACATTCTCGATTGGAGGGAGGATGTGGTAGCCTAAAGTTTAGTACGGCACCTAAATATGTAAATGGAGTTATTACGGCGTGCAAGATTGGCGTTATTATTTTTTATAAAAGGGTTTTATTTAATTTATTGGAGTTTAAAATATGAAGAAATTGGTCACTAGCAAATGCCTATATAAATACAATTTATTTTACGGAGAAAACTTATTATTACGGTCTGAAAAATTTATAAGTATCAAGTCAAGTCACTCAAGAACCTTGGGAAATTTTCCCAGAATTTTTACTATTTTTCTTATATTTTTAAATGAATTTTAAAGTTTTATAGAAATATTTACGTTTTCAAAAATTACTTAACTTTGATAAATTTTCACGGGGTAATTAGAGCTGCGCAGACTACGAAAATTAGTTTGGTATGTAAAGGGGAAGTAGCTCTATTATGTGTAATTTTTCTAGATTTTTTATTATTGTTTTAAGGTTCTAATTGAGTCCGGAAGTCCGGACGGACTCCGTACGGGCTCCGGATTGACTCTGGAAGAGCTCTGGAGGGGAAAACTTAGGCACGTGACTAGGAATACTTAAGCGCTTCTCAAAATCGAAATTGAGAGGGGGGACACATCATTCAGCTTAATCATTAACCACCACAGTCTCATTTTTTATTACTCAACAAATTAAAATAACTTGTAATACCCTTATAACATTATTATTTTTTACATAACATTTTAGAAATACAATTCAACAGTTTAAATAACACTTCATACAGGGTATCTTTAGAAAGGTCTTCGTCGCTGGGACTTGATTATTGCTGTCTCATAAAAATTCAAATTATTATAAAAACATAAAAGTCAATCTTTACAGATCTTTCACTGGTACACCTTAATTGTTTTTATCAGTATTTCTTTTTCAACAGCCACTTTCTTTAAATCTCAATAAGCGTTAATTATTTTAGAGTTTCATTATTTTTATCAATCAGATCCAAGTAGATTGGTTAGCTTAGTGATTTAGAATTCCCATTTTGTTATTTTTATTGGAAGGACGGGGTTTTCAGCTAAATCCACATATCTCCTCCGGATTCTGCTTACAGCAAGGCGACTGTAAGAGTTTACCTTACCATAGCGCCAGATTGGTGGGTGCGCATGGGCTCTTAGTTAGTGGTCTGTGTGTAAATAGTGAATAAGACAGTTTGGGGCAACCTTAATCATCATACAACCATCCGGAGGTGATCTCATTTTTCCTCACTCAGTTTTCACTGTTTTCTGGCCACAATTGGCTGTGTTTGTTGCAAGTAAGTTCTTCATTTAACTTAACTTTGGCAACTGTTTTCTCTGTTATAGTCTTGCAAGCTATAGCAAGTATAATTGCTGTCTCTGGTGTGGATTTGCAGCCTACATCAAGTATCTTTGCTGTCTCTGGTGTGGACTTTGTTCTACATTTCAGTTCTTTGGTCTGGTAGTCTATCTGGTGACTACTTTCTTGGCTCATCAAGCAGTCAAGTGTGTTTAAAAGGGGTCTTTAGCAAAACAGGAACCAACTTACTTTAGCAAGTAAATCTCACTCTATTTTTCTAAAGGGACAGGGGATTTTCTCTCTGGTTTTTCTCCAACTCCCTTGGTCAAGGCCTATAGCTAGTACTATAGGATTGTCTACATTTCTGGCGCCCATCGTGGGGTAGAACTTGCTAGTTCTTTGGAATCTCTGTTTTCTTTGGTTGGCTCTTTTTGGTGTTTTGGTCAGGAAGAATGGCTTCTGGTTCTGCTATTCCTGTGGTGACTGTCAGTGGGGGGGATGGTCCTCCTTCTGTGATGGTTAGGGAGTGTGTGAGGATTAAAACTTGGGATGGTACCAAGTTTAATGGGGAGGATGTCAAGTGGTTTCTAGAGAAGTATGAAGCTGCTGCTGGAGTGGATGGTGCTTCCTACCTGGACATGGTAAAGCAGATTATCTTCTTCATTGGTGATAGGTCAGTGGAGAAGGAGATTGTGGCCATGTCTGGCTACAAGAAGAGGGATTGGAAATTGTTGTGTAGGGAAATGGTGGATAGATGGGGTGTCAGGTTCACTATGGTTGACTTGAACAAGGTTGTCAGTGAATGTCAATCTTATGGTGGTGTTGGTAACTTACATAGTTACAGGAAGTTTCTGCTACAGTTTGATCCTGTAGTAGAATACTTGGTGGAAGTGGAGGAGCTGGCACATGAAAATGCTGCCAAAGATGTTTTTTGGTCTGCCCTGGCTAGAGATGTCAGGATGGATGTGTTGAAGGAGTTGTCAAGAAAGGAATTGATGAAAACTCTTTCTAATGGGGATCAGAAGTTGCCTGCCTTGGATAAGGTGAAGGAGGCTGTTGAGGCCCATTTGAAGTTATTGGCTGTGGACACCTATCAGGAGGGGTGTGCCAAGTATGTCAGCAAAGTCAGTGAGGCTTTGGCTTAAGAGGAAGTTAGGGAGAAGAAGGAGGAGAAGAATTTGGTGCAGGTTCCCAAACAGGAGAGGGACCTAATGGTGGAGCAGCTGGCTGATCTGACAGAACAGCTGCACATTTTTGTCCATGAGGCCAAGAAGGTTAATAAGGCACCTTCTCAGCCAAGAGACTTTGAAAGAAGGGCTGGTAGGAGTGATCCTTGGGTTTGCTCTTATTACAGTAGGAGGGGGCACAGGTCCAATGATTGTTGGGCATTGAACAGGGATGTGTCTGAAGGAAAAGTGGAGTTTGATGGCAGAGTTTTTAAGTTCCCTGACGGTTCTTTTGTGAAGCCCAGTGAGGGGCAGGCTCCTGTTGATTTGGTCAGGAGAAGGGGTGGTCTCAATCAAAGGAGGCCAAGGTTTGAGGAGATTCCTGATCAGGGGAAGTCTTCTGTTAAGGTAGATGAGGAGGTCAAGGGAAAGGGGAAGGAGGTCAATAAGGTCTCTTTTTCTACTTCTTTTGATGGTTTGGAGTTGTATTCTTGTGGTGGACAGTCAAGTGGTGAATGCTTGGCTGGTGTTTATGATGTGGAAGCAGGAAAGGTGGGTAGGCCTAAGAGCAGTTCTCAGGCCCAACCAAAGCCAAATGCTTCAAAGGGTGATCCTAAGCTGAGTGCAGCTAGGAAAAGGTACAGCAAAGAGGAGCTGTACAAGATGCAGAAAGGTATGGCTGACATGGGCCCCCCTAGTTTTGGTGCATTGGACCTGAATGGTGAGCCAATGCCAATGGAGGTGGATTCTGACTCTGAGGAGGATGTCCCTTTGGCTTCATTGCCAAAGCCTGTTGGAGTCAGAGGTTCTGGTGAGGGATCTGGTTTGGTTCCTGTTAATGGTAAATCTGTTGGTGGTGCTGGTCCTCAAGAATCTTCTAGGACCAAGGTGGTGAAGCAAAGAGCTCACTTTGAGAGGCCAGTAGTGTCTGGTCAAGTTAATGTTATGGACTCTGTCCTGGAAAGGATGAACCAGGGTCAGGTTTCCCTATCTTATGGGGAATTGTATGCTATCAGTCCAGGGTTGGCTGATAGGCAAAAGAAGTTATTGAGCAGGAGAAGGGTTTCTTCTGGTGAGGTAGAATACATTTGTGATTCTGCTGAAAAGTTTGGTGAGGGGTTGGAAACTCATTTTTCTGCTCCTCTGGGATATTTCAATGTCACTCTGAATGGCAGGGAGGCAAGGGCATTGGTGGATTCAGGTTCTCAGATAAACCTGATTTCTTTGTTTGAGGCAACTCATATGGGCCTCCCCATCAAAACTGGTATTGGTGAGAATTTGAGAGGGATCGGTGGCCATGTCACTGAATTGGTTGGAACTTCAGAGTTTGTGAAGTTAGATGTTGGGGGAGCCTCAGGGAAGGTTCATTTTTACATTGCTAAAGGTAATGTAAAAGCAGTTTTGGGTGGGACATTCTTGATGGATTTTCAGGCAAGAATTGGTTATCAATTTGATTTGGGAATCATTTTGGAGTTGACTGGTGAAGACGAAAGGAGGCTTCACATGAGGTTATCATCCCCTGGAGAGGATGGTTGGGAGACTAGGCCTGGTTTATCTTCAATGTGCCAGTGCATGGACTGCTGCAGGAGAATGAAGGAAGTGGGTGCTGCCTCTGGTTTTTTGGAGTGTGGCTCAGGCTCTATTGAGAGTCTGTCTTTTTTAGAGTAATGAGGGCTGATCACCCTAGTGCTACAACCTCTCCCTGAGATGAGGAAATCCCAGGTTGTAGTAGGTCAGCTCCCTTGAAGATATACCAAGTGGATTTTCAACTTTCTCTTTTTAATGTTTCTCTTCTCTGCAAGTATTCATCAAGTTTTTTATCAAGTCTCTGTTCTCTCTCAAGATTCTTAATTATTTTTAATTCAAGTTTAAAGAAGAAGATTGGTTATATATCTTTATTGAAAGATATGCAGAAAAGTTTTGGGGCGGTGAGATTGGGGTCTTAAAGTAAGTCCTCCCAATTGTACACCGCTAGGGTTTCTTCTACACCTTTCAAAAACATTACCTGGGCCACACCTGTGAGCATTGGGGAAACCCCTGGTTATTTTTGTAGGACAGAAGAGAACTCAAGAAAAGAAGATAAAAATTTCAAGATAATTCAAGAAAATCAAGAAAAAAATCTGAAGATAATGAAGAAAGAAGATGCAAAATATTTTTGTGAAGATCATCAAGATCTATTTTTGGGCCTCCAGCATGAGGTTAAACTGCAGAAAATTTTGAAGCATGATGATCGTCAAGATCAATTTTTGGACCTCCAGCATGAGGATAAACTGCACAATTTTAGAAGATGTGATTCAGAAGACGAATCAAGATTTGAAGATTTGGAAGTTGGAAGTGAGGACGAAGATGTGGAATTGCGGAAAAGTTTTGGAGTGGTGAGATTGGGGTGTAAAAGTAAGTCCTCCCAATTGTGCGCCGCTAGGGTTTCTTCTACACCTTTCAAAAACATTAACTTGGCCACACATGTGAGCAATGGGGAAACCCTTGGTTTTTGTTCCAGGTCTGGTGGTGAAGAATTCCTGAAGATCCCTCAAGTTGAAGGTGGAGCGGCAAAGTATAAGAAGGTAGTGCAGAAGATTAGGCCTGTCAATGAGCCTATGCCTGTGGGTTTGAATCCACCTTTGAAGAGACCTCCTTTGTCAAGAGATCCGTACTGTACTCCTTTGGTGAAGAATCCTCCAGAATTTGTAGAGACGGCTAGGGTGACTGTGGAAAGATTGAAAGTTGTTAATTTTGGTCCTGATGGGTGGTTGTCTGAGGAAGAAAAGAAGTTGTTGTTGCACGTTATTGTGCTAAGGGAAAAAGCGGTGGCATTTGTTGAGGAGGAAAGGGGTGTTCTGAAGCACTCTTATGGGGAACCTTACTTGATTCCTGTTGTTTGTCATGAACCTTGGCAAATCAAACCTATTCCGATTCCAGCAGCTATTAGAGAGGATTTTGTGGAGATTATTAGGGAAAGGGTCAGGACTGGGTTATATGAACAATCAACATCCAGTTACTCAAGTCCGGTGTTCTGTGTAAAGAAGCAGAATGGAAAGTTGAGGGTGGTTCATGATCTTAGAGCCTTGAATAGAGTCACTATCAAGGACGCTGGTATGCCGCCAAGTGCAGAGGATTTTGTCAAAGGTTTTGCTGGAAGGGTGTGTTATGGTTTGGGTGATATTATGGGTGGTTATGATGAGAGGGAACTACATACGGATTCAAGGCCTCTCACAACTTTTGAGACTTCTTTGTGAAGATTTCAGCTCACTAGGTTGCCTCAAGGAGCAACTAATTCAGTGGCAGTTTATCAAGCACAGATGGCTTGGATTTTGCAGGATGAGGTTCCTACTCATGTTGGTATTTTTATTGATGATGGTGGAATTAAAGGACCATCCACTGATTATGGTAATGAGGTGTTAGCGAAGAACCCTGGCATAAGGAGGTTTGTGTGGGAATATGCAATAACTCTAGAGAGAGTGTTGTTCCGGATAGAAGAGGCTGGTTTGACAATTTCAGGGTCAAAATTCTGTTGTTGTGTTCCTGCTTTGGAAATTCTGGGTCATGTGGTGTGTAAAGAGGGAAGGATTATGGCGAAGAAGAAGATTAATAAAATTCAGGCATGGCCAAGGCCTAAAAATACTACTGAAGTAAGAGGATTTTTGGGTGTATGTGTATATGTCAGGATTTTCATTAAGGATTTTTCTTTGTTGGCTTCACCTTTAAGAAGGTTGACCAGAAAAGATGCAGATTGGGAATGGACGGAAGAGTGTGAAGAGGCTTTTCAGAAGCTAAAAAAGGTTGTTGGTGAAGACATAATTCTTCACAAGTTGGATTATGGTGTTGGTGCGGGAAAGATTTATCTGGCAGTGGACTCAAGTTATATCGCTGCTGGTGCTGTGTTGTCTCAGGAGGATAAGACTGGGAGGGTCAGGCCAGTAAGGTATGAGTCTGTGGTGTTTAATGAGGTGGAATCTAGGTATTCTCAACCTAAGTTGGAATTGTGTGGCGTAGCTAAAATTTTAAAGAAGCTACAGACGGTTTTGTGGGGGCAGCATTTTGAGCTGCAGGTGGATGCAAAATCTATGGTTCAGATGATCAATACACCTAGTCTTCCAAATGCTCCAATGACTATGTGGGTGGCATTTATTCAACATTTTTCTTTTGACCTGGTACACAAACCAGGTAAAACTTTTACTATGCCTGATGGGTTATCAAGGAGGCCACCTACAGATGAGGATTCTGATTCTGAAGAGTTTGATGAAGATGTTCCAGTGATTAGGGCCAGCACAAAGGGTGCTAAGGATTTTTCTTTCCTCCCCCATGAGGCTAAACTGGATGATTGTTCTGACCTCCCCCAAGAGGTTAAACTGGCTGGATCTGATCTTGATTCTGGTGATCAGGATGTTTTTGTTGATGAAGATGGAGTTGTTGTTTGGGACAGCTCAAAATTGGAAAAGGGTGTTTTTGTTAGTGAACTGGATTCTCACAAGGTTCAGTGGAAAGAAAAGGACGTGCCAAAATTTAAGGATTGGTGTCCTGGTTGGGCTACTCAATTGGCTCATGTTCACACTGGTGATTTTGATGACAGGGTTGTACCCTTGGATGTTGTTTTGTTGGATTTTGAAGATGGGACCTGGGGTCAATCTGGGTTTTATTTTATTTTGGTGGAATATCTGTTGACCTTGGAGAGGCCAGATAGTTGTGATGATGATACTTGGTTGGCAATCAGGAAGAAGAGTCCTGGATTTTATGTGTCAGGAAGGCGCTTGATGAGAAGGAGAAATCCTAATCCTCAAGTGGTGGTGACTCAGAAGAAAGGTCAAGAATTGGTTTTTAAGTCTTTGCATGAAGACCTTGGTCATAGAGGCTTTGGGGAGACTTATAGAAGAGTAGCAGACAGATTTTGGTGGCCGGGTATGAAGTTGGCTGTGCAGGGTTGGGTTCAATCTTGTGAAGAATGTCAAAGAAGAAGTCACTTGAAACCTAAAGAGATGGGCTGTGCTACTGGTGAATCAACTGTTTTTGGAAGGGTTAGTCTGGATGCTGTCCATATTAAAGAGGGCAGGTATAAATACTTGATTGTTGCTAGGGATGATTTGTCTGGTTGGGTTGAGGCAGTGCCTCTGGTTAATTTGACTGCCAAGAATGTGGCAGAGTTTTTGAAGGAGTGGATTTATAGGTATGGGTTGATGAAGTTGGTGACTGTTGATGGCGGGCCAGAGTTTGGTGCCAAATTTAAAGAAGCTGTGGCTAGTGTGGGTTCTAGGGTTAATGTGGCTACACCATATTATCCTGAAGCTGAAGGCATGGTTGAAAGAGGCCATCAAGTTATCAAGAATGCTTTGGTGAAGATGTGTGGAGATAGTGCCGAAAAGTGGAGGCATTATTTACCCTTGGTTTTATTTGCTGATAGGGTCACTGTGAAGAGGACAACTGGCTATTCTCCTTATGAGTTAATTTTTGGTCAGAAAGCCGTTCTACCAGTGGACTTGGAAGCTGTCTCTTATCTTGGAATTGATTGGGATGACGTGCAAACAACAGAAGATTTGCTCTGTGCCAGGATGCAACAGTTGGAATGTAGAGAGGAATTTCAAGAGAAGGCATACTCTAGAATGATGAAGATTAGAAATCAATCAGTAAGATACTGGGACAAGAAATTAGCTCATAGACTCAGGAATCCCTTGAAACCTGGTTGTTTGGTTTTGGTGTATAATAGAAGTTTGGAGAGTCAGTGGGGGAAAATGTTTGCTGAAAGATGGAATGGACCTTACAGAGTCAGATCTCAGGTGTCTGGGGGTTCTTATGTTTTGGAAGAGTTGGATGGTGCAGTCTTGAAAAAGAGGGAGGCTGCAGACCAAGTGAAGAGGTTTTATCCCAGAGGCACTAGGCATGAAGAAGATTGACTCCGCAATGAGGATAAACTACGGACCATTCTTTAATTTTGGTTTTTTTTTTTGTGGTGATGCTATGCATCTGTTTGTTGGAAACTTTTTTGTTAGAGGGTACCCATGGGTGGGGCTTCTAAATTTGATCTTGGCAAGTGTAGGGGTGACTGATGGGCTGGCTGCTCTATCAACAGTTACCCCAGATTGTCTGTTTCCAACCCTTTCTCTTAATATTGTTGAACCCTAGTATTGGTTTATTTTCACAGGTTTTAGTCCTCTATGACTTTAAACTGGAAATTGCTATGGTTTTCAAGTGCCGGACTCTTCACTCTTATTGGTTTGGATTTTTTTGAGTTGAATGTTGTGAATTGTTAGAAGGTACCCAGGGGGGGGCTTCTAGATTTTATTTTGGCAAGTGTGGGGGTAACTGATGAGCTGGCTGCTCTGTAGAACAGTTACCCCAGAATGTCTGTTTCAAGTCTTTTGTTTTTCCTAGTTGAATTCTAGTTCTGTTATTTATTATTCAGGTTTTGAGTCCGCTATGACTTTAAACTGGTTTGGGACTGGCTTCTTTGTCTTTGGTTCTTTCATATTGGTGGTGGATCACTGGTGGTCTCCCATCATTTTTACTTATTGGAGGGAGCCCACCCAGTGATCATTTCTATGGACCGGCCTTCCCTTATTGGATCATCTATGGAGCTGGACGTTCTTTGATTTTACAGTTATGTTTTTGCTAGATAGTAGTTTTAGATTATTTTCTTTTTTCTCTTTTTTTCTTTTAATTTTTTTATGGGGGTTGTTTAAAATTATAAAATAAAAAATATAGGGTTTTACCACATCAGGGTCACCTGGATGTGGGCAAGCATTGGTGGGGAAAGGCTCATCAATCGGCCGGGCAATGCTATTTTATTTTTATTTATTATTTATTTCATGTGTTTCTGTGTTTCATTATTTTTTATTATTTTCTGAATTTCCAAATTTTGAATTT
Source organism: Hemileia vastatrix (assembly GCA_030280995.1). Lineage (NCBI taxonomy): Eukaryota > Fungi > Basidiomycota > Pucciniomycetes > Pucciniales > Zaghouaniaceae > Hemileia > Hemileia vastatrix. The sequence goes on along the minus strand of JASXTE010000017.1, from coordinate 24,416,515 downwards.
AGTTTTCTGATTAATCATTTAAAAGATTTAATTTTGTATCCACATCAAGGTGCACTTGGATGTGGGTAAGGTATCAGGGGTTCAGCTCATCAATTGGCTGGGGGATACCATTTGTATTATTTTTTATATTTTATATTTTATTTTATTTCATTTATTTTATTTCATTTCATTTTAGTTATTAATTTTTAATTTTAGTATATTAGTAGATACAAAAAAAAAAAAAAAAAAAAATTATTAATTGTTTTATATTATTATTATGTTTCTAATCTTTTTGCAGGAGCTCATTGTCTGGATGATGAAGCTTCTGGAGGCTGGTCCGGATTGTGATGACGTTTTTGTTTTTTGTTGGGATTGTGGGAAGCACTGTGTTCTTTGAAGTGCATCCTGCTGGAGAGATTATAGGGATTGTAATGATCAGGGATTGGATTAGAGGGAATTTCAGAGGAGGAAGAAGAAGAGGCAGGAATGGAGTGCTGGAGGGTGTGTTTAATGATCCTAGACATTTTCCAGTGGTCGTCCAGTAGGCGCTTTCTCAAGGATTTTTCAAAGTCATTCAAGGGTCCATGAAGGGCAAAGGCATTTAGCATATTGGAACACATGGTGCTTAGGTGTTTCTTCATGTCTCCATAATCCAGGGTCAAAGAAGTTTCAAGAGTTTGGCCAACTCCAATAATAGATTCAGGAGGAGGGGTGCCAACTAGACAAGAAGAATTGGATCAGTAATTATTTTTGTTGAAGAAATGGAATAATTAATTTGGTACTTACAGATTGGAAGCTCATCAAATCTGTAAGCAGCTGGGATTTGGATCTCTGACGATTTTGTTATGGTCATTGTGGGTGGATCAACTAGGGAAAGATATGGATTCTCATGGTCTTCCTCTGAAGGATCCTGAGAAGGTGAATTGGGATGCTGATGTTCCTGGGGCCTAGTTGGAGCAGTGAGATTGTTGTTGTTGTTGTGGTTGTTATTTCTGTTGGATTCAGCTGGAGGAGGTGCTGGTGATGGAGTACCAGGGTTGTTAAAGGATGGAGCAGGAGAGGGGGATTTGGAAGCAGACTGCTCTTTTCTGGATGGAGAATTTGAAGAGATGGAACTGTCAGAAGAGTAGTTGGCTGACAGAGGAGAGGTGTAGTTTCTTTGTCTTATTTGGGGATGAAGTTGTTGTTGTGGAGCAGTGTGTGGTGTTCTGGTTTCTTCTTGGGGTTCTCTGGCAGTTCTCCTAGAAATCTGGGAAATTTTGGTGCTTTTGGATTTTGGAAGGGTGGATTGCATTGCTCTGGGAGCAGTAGGAGGTAGTTGGGTCAAGTTGTTGTTGTTATCTGGACGAATTTGGCTATTTTCTGGCCGTTTTTGGAGGTTTTGGCCCTGATTTTTGCTGTTTGGTGAGGCGGGCGGGCCGCCTGAACGCGGTCTAGAAGCCTAGGGGTTGATTTTGAAGCTTTTGGAGCTAATTTAGCAGTGATAAAAGCAGTTTCTTGAGAAGCTAAGGCTGGTCTTTTTGGAAGAGTGCAGGAAGCTGAGCTTCTGGATCTTCTGGAAGGAGCTGAAGATAGAGAGGAAGAGGATGGACCAAGTTCTGGAGACCTGGTAGGGGATCTGGAGATGTACTTGTGAGAAGGAGAAGGCGGAGGAATAGGATAGTGGGCATCTCTGTCACATTTCTTTTTTTTTGGAATAGCAGGAGTCACAAGCCCTGTTGTAGAATTTGGCTTCTGGATTTGGAAGAGTGAATGTGCAAGGTCTGCACATGTGTATGCACTGTTTGCAGGCATAGTCCCTTGGAGCAGTGAAGCAAGGAAGATTAGAGGAGTCAACAGCAGGGGATCCAGACATGATTTGTGGTGTGAAAGGTGATGAAAAGGATAAGAGAAGATTTTGTCAGTGATGAATAGAAGATGAAGTGAAGGTGGATGCTCCGTGGGTCTGGCTGTGTGTGTGTATTGCATGAAATTGGCTGGGTCAGATTAATGCAAGATTCTGGCAGTCCTCTATGACTCTAAACTGGAAAATTTATAAGTCCTCCAAGACTTTAAACTGGCTGGTTTCAAGATTTTATCAAGAAGTAGTCCGTCAAGACTTTAAACTGAACACTGTGTTAGTCCCCCAAGACTTTAAACTGAGGGTTGTAAGTCCCCCAAGACTATAAACTGAGGGAAAGGTTTTTGTTGTTGGAGTTGTTTTGAAAGATTGGTGGAGGGTATCCACAGGGGGAGCCTCCGAATTTAGCAAAGGCAAGTTTGGGGGTAATTGATGGGCTGGCAGCTCTATTCACAATTACCCCAGAATGTTAGTTTTTTTCTCTGTGTCTTAATGTGGTTGATCTCTGGTTCTGGGTTCATGATTTAGGTTTTTGAGTCCCCCAAGACTTTAAACTGAGGGTTTTTGAGTCCCCCAAGACTATAAAATGAGGATGGTCCCCCAAGACTTAAAACTGAGGGTTGTTTGTGGTTACATCCTATAGAGGGTGTGGTCAATTTTTCTTTTCTGAATCAAACTCAAGTACTAGTGGAATTACAGAGTGAATCAAGAGATGAAATGAAATGTTCAGAATTAGCCTTGAACTGGTGAATGAGGTGTCTTCTGTTCTCAATGTCCTGTGGATCTCTAGCAGGAGTGGATTGGAAATAGTGAAGCAGAAGTTGTTTCTGTTGAGATGTGTGTTGTTGGAACTTGGCCTTGATAGTGGGCAAGTGCGTTGGTGTTGGTGGTGCAATGGATCCTACATTGTTATCATCACTATCAGAAGAGGAAGGAACTGAGAAATCATCAGTTTTAAAGTTGAAGGAAGGAATGAATGTTCTTTACCATCAGATGGACCAGGGATGGGGGAACTAGTTGCTTTATGGGTTGTGGAACTCTTCTGGGAAGGGTGGAGCTTTTTGATTAATCTGGGTATCAGGATGGATGGCCTAGATCTTTTGGTGCTGGCAGAAGAAGGACCAGGTTGAGGCGGAGGTGAATCTGTTGTAGAAGAAAGTGGACCAGGTCTGTGGCAGGTCTTCTTTCTGGAGTGACAGACATCACAGGACGTTCTGTATGGATGAACAGGTGGTGTTATGGCGCAGATTAAATTATTGTTGATGCAGTATTGGCAGGGGCCCATTTCAGAGGCAGATTTGGAAAGGAGGTTAAAAATGGTGGTTGGATGAGGAAAGAATGCGGACATTCTCAATTGGAGGGAGGATGTGGTCTTCCAACATTGGCAGGGGCCTTTGTTGTGTGATTTTGCACTGTTTGTGTATGTCTTAATTGACATCTGTTAAGGAATTTGGTATTTTTCTGGTTTTATTCTGTGGATATTGGGTCTGCGGGTATGTGGGTACTATCATTGGATAGCCCTGGTTTTTCTCTATATTTTATGTCTTGAAGACATTTTTCATATTCTGAGTTTTAAGGGGTCATTTCCTCATTTTTCATTTATAAAAGATTGCTGTTTAATTTTGTTTTTCGTGTTTTACGGGCTAACCTTAAGTCTTAGGGTTAAGTGCTTAGTACCATTTGATAGAGCTAATTTTTCTCTATATTTCATGTCTCAATGTTGTTATAGTGAAATTCCGTGTTTTAAAGGTTTTAGTAGTTGTAGCTAATTTTTCAAAGTAGATTAGTGGTTTTTATTGGTTTTCTGGCTTCAGGGAGGCCGGGCCGCTTCAGGTGGCATCTCGGACATCGGGCGGCCCGCCCGCCTCTGTTTTAGGAGGTTGGGGAGCGCTCCAGGAGGGTTTTTTATGCAATTTGGCAGGTACAGGCGCCAGATTGGTGGGTGCGCATGGGCTCTTAGTTAGTGGTCTGTGTGTAAATAGTAAATAAGACAGTTTGGGGCAACCTTAATCATCATACAACCATCCAGAGGTGATCTCATTGTTCCTCACTCAGTTTTCACTGTTTTCTGGCCACAATTGGCTGTGTTTGTTGCAAGTAAGTTCTTCATTTAACTTAACTTTGGCAACTGTTTTCTCTGTTATAGTCTTGCAAGCTATAGCAAGTATAATTGCTGTCTCTGGTGTGGATTTGCAGCCTACATCAAGTATCTTTGCTGTCTCTGGTGTGGACTTTGTTCTACATTTCAGTTCTTTGGTCTGGTAGTCTATCTGGTGACTACTTTCTTGGCTCATCAAGCAGTCAAGTGTGTTTAAAAGGGGTCTTTAGCAAAACAGGAACCAACTTACTTTAGCAAGTAAATCTCACTCTATTTTTCTAAAGGGACAGGGGATTTTCTCTCTGGTTTTTCTCCAACTCCCTTGGTCAAGGCCTATAGCTAGTACTATAGGATTGTCTACAACGGTAATTAAAGGATTTCCAAATTTTAATTTTTTTTCTTAAATTTTTAATAGGGGGTATCAAAGTTGGAAATTTGTAATTCTTTAAAAGGTATTTCACAACACAAAAAGAAAGCCATAAAGTTGACATAAATTATCAGTAAAAAGGTATTTTGGGGGTACAATATGGCATAATTTAAAAAAATAATCATGATTGATTTGTTGGAGAAAAGAGTTATTTCAAAATGGAAGACTTTTAATTTTTACTCCCCCAAATTTAACAGTTTTTAAAGATAATCAATAAAAGTAAGTATTGTACCATCAAACCCTTGTGCTGTATAAATGTGTTCATTCAATTGTATTCTATGAATGAGTTCATAATACCATTCTTGTCATATTTCCTCTTTGAATTTGCGCATAAAATCATTGAAAGATTGTATTTGGGATTCCTTTACTTGGTTGATTATTTTTTTAATTGATTTACTTAATTATTAATGATATAAAATGAGAATTTGGTAATCCTTACCCCCTCCCAGAGTAAATTTCTGGGGGGGGTTATTGCCAAATTTTCAAATAAGATGTGCAAATTTTTTGACTTGAAAAAGGTTTGAAATGATATATGAACAAAAAAATAAAAAAAACTAGTCTTCAACCATTCTCATTAAGCAGTCAATTTCCTCAACAGATTTATTAGCTTTAAGGCATTTTATCAAGAAAAGTTTCAAAAAAATTGGAATGAAATATGAATGCAAAAATTTAAAAAACTATTCATCAAAATTTTAATGAAGTCAATTTCTTAACAGATTTATTAGCTTTAATGCATTCTCTCACAAAAATTTCTAAAAAAAATTTGGAGTAAAATATGAACAAAATAGAAATAACTAGTTATCAAACATTTTCATGAAGTATCCAATTTCTTTAATAGATTTATTAGCTTTAACACATTCTTTCAGGAGAACTTTCTATTTTGAACCATCTTCAAGTTGATACTTGATTTTCATTTGATCTAATAGGAGATTGTACTCAAGAGCCTACTCCTCTTTCTTTATGTCAGCCAGGCTACTAGACTTACCCAGTAAAATAATTAATTATCTTACTGAGATGAAGCCACAACTTTTAATCCTTATTAATAATTAATTATTTACTAACTACTTATGTATTACTTACAACTAACTAGCTAAGTACAATAAGTAATGTAAATAATAAATAAAAATAAGTAATTGTCACATACATTTTTACTCCCTAACACTGTGCTCAATAATACAGATGAGAGGGAATAAAAATAGTATTAAAAAATATAAAAAATATAAAAAGAAGAAACTTTACAAATCCCTTCATTTAGATTGTGTTGAATCAACATTTTAAATCAAATGTTTTTGTACTAAATGTGACGGACCAAGGGATTCTAATTTTTATTTTAAATAAAATGATACCTTTTATTTATGCTCTATTTAGTATATCTTTTATTATTTCACATACACTCTTTATTTAGTTTCTTTTTTCACACACCCTTGTATCAGGTGGTGTTAACTCCGTGTCTTTATTTCTCACATCTTTTCCTATAAAAAGGCCCTCTCTTTTTGTACTTTTCATTCATTACTCACTAAATTACTTACATTATTAAATCAATACTACATTTAAATATTTATTACTATTTATTATTGTTTTTAGTACTTACAATCTCGTTGTTCTAAATATTAATTATAATAATAATTAAAACTCTACCTCTTTTTATTGAGTAAAAAATCTTTAAAAGATAAAAGAAATATGTACACATTTTGTGTCAGCCTAGATATCCCTAGAACTGAGTATTTCTGATACTTAAAATAAGATAACCTTAAGTACATTATGCTTATATCTTAAAAATAAGTTTAAAATAATAATATATATGATTATATTACATATATATATAATTATTACTCTATAATATAAATTATAGTAGTTTAAATAGCTTATCCATAGTCTAATAATACTTATTAAGGTGTTAATGGAGTCATAATATACTTATCTTAAGTGATATGAAGTAATTATTGACATACATAAGCTTATATGTATACATAAATCTCATATTCAGTGAAATATGCAGTATATTATGTATATTTAGGTATATAAGTGGGTTTTAGCCTCTTAATAGCCTATAACCTTTGTTTTTCTGCTTATTTTAGGTCATATGGATGTATCCAGTGGACTCACAACGCCTACTGAAGCATAAACATCTATTTCAGGCACATACACTCAGTCTGGACAACTTTATCTGCTTCCTTGGATGAATATTCACGGATTTATGGGTTGGGAGGTCATTTCTGGGTTAATATTGTCAGATTCAAAAACCATCCTCATAACCCATCATTGACTGCGCACTCCTTGTTAGTAGAACATCTACCATTCCTTACGACTCTACGCCACCTCACCCGTCTTGGCCGACCTAACCCTTTTTGCGTGCTCAGTGCCTCATGTACCTTGCGTGGTTGCTTAGCGATCATAGAATAGTTCATGCATTAGAGATCGATGGAGCTTGTCTATTAGAATTACATATATATATATATATAGATTCAGTCCACTTGTTATTCTCCATCAATCTCATTTATTATTCTCAATTATACTATTTCGATCACTTCTAGTTTTACTTACCAGTAATACATTTTCATTTTGCGCTACCACTCCTTGCATTGGGACTATAGGTTGGCACATTAATCTCATCGCCACTGACTCCCCTGCAATTACTGATAGGGTATCATTGGCTCTGCTATAAGGTTAATATCCATCGATCTCATTTATTATTCTCAATTATACTATTTCAATCACTTCTAGTTTTACTTACCAGTAATACATTTTCATTTTGCGCTACCACTCCTTGCATTGGGACTATAGGTTGGCACATTAATCTCATCGCCACTGACTCCCCTGCAATTACTGATAGGGTATCATTGGCTCTGCTATAAGGTTAATATCCATCGATCTCATTTATTATTCTCAATTATACTATTTCAATCACTTCTAGTTTTACTTACCAGTAATACATTTTCATTTTGCGCTACCACTCCTTGCATTGGGACTATAGGTTGGCACATTAATCTCATCGCCACTGACTCCCCTGCAATTACTGATAGGGTATCATTGGCTCTGCTATAAGGTTGGCACATTAATCTCATCGCCACTGACTCCCCTGCAATTACTGATAGGGTATCATTGGCTCTGCTATAAGTTTTTAATTGACAAATATGGATTCTTGGGGATGTTATTGGGGCTTGGAAATTTCATTTGCTTCCCTTATATGCTTTGGGTTTCATTATATTCTCTTTGGATGAGTTATTTAACCTGTTTCTTTATGGTATCCGCTTTTAGCTGGATTTTCTATTTATGGTATGGGTCTATGTTATCATTAATTGTGATGGAGGGGCCTTACTGGAGGTCTGGGTGTTGAATCTTCTTGAAGTGGACACCATGGGGAGGTGATGGGCCCTCACAGTGCTGTAATTTCCGGGGATAGCAGTGACATCATCTGGATTGAAGGTCTGTGCACTCCAGTGGATTTTGGTATAAGTAAGGGAGGATTTTAACAGTTATTAGACATCATTCACTTACAAAAATTCAAACAAAAATTATAAAACAATTATTAGCATTTATAAATATATTATAAAGCCATTATAAATTGATATTATCTTTATATAAGCTATAACTATATTATATTCATCTATTTTCCACCACTAGCACGCATTTAAATCCAAGTATTGTGAGTTTTATTTGAGTATAACTATTTTATTAGTCTTCCCCTGAGGTTTAATCACTAAATCATTAATTAATAAGTAGTGGGAACATAAATAAATACTTTTATATCATACTTAAATACTAGATACACTGACATTTTGAGTCCTCTAAAATCCACCGCTGCCATCCTTGAAATTCCTTAAAAAATCTTCTAGACTTGAAGGACCACCCAACAATTGGAGGCCTGTCCGAATTGTCGACGGCGCATTGTTATCTTGAGGACAGGAAACCGTGGGACCATCACCATTGAGGCACCTATAAGGACAAGTGGATGACAAAAACAACAAACGTCATACATCACATGACTTATTTTTTTGCTGCAAAGGGGAATAAAACTACGCTCCAAAACTTAGGATCTATACTAACTAATAGTTATATATTTCGTGGTAATTATTGATTACTATTCTTAGGTCACTTTTCACTCTTCATACTCTACGTATTTCCTTTTACTCAGCACTTTGTAAGTGGCATTAATTTGCTCATTTAACAGGGGGAGGTGTCTAGTAAATTGGAATTAATTTTTTTTTCCTAGTTGAAAAAGATAGAGCAATTGTGTTCTTAGTCATAGATGTAATAAATTATATTTAAAAAAAAATATTCATTATAATCTTCAGTTGACTCTTGTCCTGATATATTTAAATTTTATTTGTTCCAGTTGACAAATTTTCCTGACAATAAAATTTTTTAGATTTCATATTTAATATTTCAGTAGACATTAAGTCCTGTTAATTATTAAATTCTCAGTTGATTTAAAATCCTGATAATAATTATCATAAAATTGTTAATAAGAAATTTAAATTTAATTCTTCAGTTGATTATTATATCCTGGTTTTAAATTGTTTTGAATTAATAAATTGATTATTATTTTAGTTGATATTATCCTGAATAATTTTATTTTATTATTTTTCTTTTAAATAAAAGTAAAAATACAAACTAATTCATCTTATTGTCTCCCTCTCTCATTTTAGTAAAATTTAGAAATGACTGATCAAGGTGTCTCTTCTGCACGTGAAGAGGAAATGAATTTAATTGATTATGATGAGGCTACTTCTGTGACTTCTCATTTAGCTAGTAAATTATCTCAAATTAATCAATAACTTCCCCAATCAGGATGTAGAAATGGAGGAAGTGGAAATTCTGGTAGAAACAACTCAGGAACAGAACCTGTAATAAACCCCCCAGAAGAACTTCCAAAAGGCGTCAAAATAAAAAAGATGCCACTACCTCAACCAGTAAAGAACCTTTTAAAAAACATAAAAGAATTAAGGACAGAAAACTTGAGATTGAGGTCAAGAGTAGATGCTCTAGAGGAAAAGGTAATAAAGATAGATGCTTTTCTTCAAGAGAAGAGGAGACCTTCTCCCCCCAGGGATCTTCATCAATTGGCTCCCCAGAAGCCAGAAAAATTGTAAGTATCCAAGTGGAAGTGGGATTGGCTGAACACTCAGTGGGATTACCTGTCTCAAAATCAACAGACTCAATTGCCCCAAGCAGGTCCATCAAGACACAGCCAAGTCAACCCCATACCTCCTCACCCCTATCAAGGAGGAAGAACAAGAAAAAACAATATGATCTTTCCCAGAAAACCTTGGTAAGCCCCTCTATTGATTCACAATTACCATTTCTTGTAACTAATTCAGTTCCCTCAGGTAATTCTGGATGAGGAGATGAGACTGTGAGACCTGTAGAGGCTGAGAACAGTAGACAAATTGCTCAAATTTCAAATGTATCTAATCCTTTAGCTCTAATTGCTACTTCAATGATAAATCCTGATATGGCTATTATTGATGAAACACTTGAACCTGAGTTTTATGAGATGCTGGAAAGTTACTCTGTTTCCTTATTGAGGAACACTCCAGATGTAGCTAACATTAATGATGAATATTTGAGGGATATTATTGCTAAAAAAAATCATACAATGAACAACATGCAACTGACTCAGAAATAAAATAGTCTGTTTACTGAACAGGGTTATCAAGCATTAGGGAGTGAATCACAGAGAGTTTCTGATGAATTGTTTCATTACAAGGCAACCCATGAAAAGAAAGTTGCTTTATGGCAAAATATCAAAAAGATTTGTCTAAACTGAAAGATACTGTATCTTCCTGTTGCCAGGAGGTGGAGATAGACAAGATGAATCTGAAAAGATCGAATGACCATTTTTCATCTTTTCAAAATAAAAATCAGTTATCTTTTGAAACAATCAATGAGAGTTTATCTAGTCTTCCAAGAATGAAAACCAGACTAACAACCATTGAGGAGAAATTTAACTCATTGTTTAATGATCAAAAATATTCTGATATTTCTTTAAAGAAACATATAGTACAGGATGCTCCAAAGTTACCTGTGGCTAATTCATCTAAAGGAAAAGAAGTTCCAGAAATACATGTTGATACCCCTGAGTTTCAATCAAAAATTGATGATGCACCAGGATCTTCAACAGAGGGATTAAACAATGAGATTACTGCAAAACTAGAGAAGTTACAGCTTCTCCTTACTCAGAAACAAGCTGGTACTAAGGAGACTTCTTCAAATCAAAAGAATTGGCCCAAACTTGACCAGTACCCAACATTTGATGGTGATTTTTCTTCTGATTGGCAGCAATTTATTTGCAGAATTGATAAATTAAAAAATTCTTACAAACTCCCAGATGAGGAAATTGTGTCCAAGTTAATTTCTTTGTTTACCAATGTTGCCCTAATGTGGTATGAATCTGTTCTCCTGGACAGAAATGACTACTCATGGGAAGATTGGAAAAAATTGATTAAAGCACAATTTGGTGGCTCCAAGTTCAGAATGGCTCAACAAAGGCAGTATGAGGAAACTAGATATAGCTCTTCTACTGATAAACCTATTGAGTTCTTAATGAAACTTGTAAAAATATTGAGGGCAATGGACCCAAATATGGAGTTTTAGTTATGGAAGGACAGGATCCTTTATAAATTACCAATGTCTCTGAGAGACTTGATAGTGGCTAGGACTGAGTTCTCCAGGGAACCCTCTTCTTTCATTAATACTTGCAATGAGATCCTTCTATACAACAAGTTTGATTCCAGAAGATTCATTCCTAGGACCCCTTTGGAGAACTCCTCCACTTACCAACAGAAACCTCTGGAAAAGGTTGGTAAACCTTCTGCCACTGTTGCACCAAAAAAGTATGCAACAAACACTTGCTTCAAGTGCAACAAGCCTTTGCAGAAAGGCCATGTTTGTGACAAGAGGATAAATCTTGTTGAAAAAACTGAGGAGAAGGCTGATGACACAATAGAACTGGATGATACTTCAAGTGATTGTGCCAGAAATATTTCATATGAATCTCAACAAGAAATCTTGATTCTGCAAGAAGATATTCATTATTTAAATACTATTGATATTGATAATAATGATTTATCTACAGTTGAGGATGCTGAGATCATAAGGAACATTGAGGATAGCTCAATTGTAATTGCCCCTCTCAAAGCACCAGTCTTGATCAATGGAACCAGCATGGAAGTTGTTCTGGATTCTGGAGCTGGAGGAAGTGTAGTAACTGAAAAAGCACTTGCTTCAGTGTATCAAGACTATAAATCAAAATTGATTCCTATCAGTTCTGAAAATTGGAGAGGTTATGGCTCTGTTTTGTCCCCTATTGTTAAATACAAGGCCATAGTATTTTTTAAATATAACTATGGTTTTGTAAGAGCTATTTGTGATTTTGTTGTCATGAAAAATGATAATTTAAGCAGTTGGTTTATCATAGGAAATGAAATTTTAACCAAATATGGCATAAAATTAGATCCTTCAAACTAATGCTTCACAATGGGATAAATGGGAAGAGAAAATTTTAGTTTTCCTCCCCCTAAAATTATTAAAACCAGAATTGAACACATGTAATTCTGTGGTTCATTATTAAGGAAGATCTACAAAAGAAATGCATGCCCTTATGTCTGAAATTGACAATGCCTCTTTTGGAGAACAACTTTCTGGTGAGGATAAAGGTTCCATCATTAACTTGATAAAGTTATTTCCTATGGCCTTTGCTCATGGGTCACATGAACTATGATTAGTTAAAGAAGAAATGAAACTCTCATTGTCTTGTCCATAAACTGACATACCACCTATTTTGAAGAAGAAGCCTTACCCTGCTTCTCCCACAAAGAGAAAAGATATTGAGGATAATATCTCTACCCTTTTGAAAATGAATATTATTGAAAAGGTAGTTGAAACACCTAAATATTGTGTCATCTCACCTGTCCTAATTTCTTATGAGAAAGATAAAGCCAGGTTATGTGGTGATTATAGAGCATTGAATACTTATACTGTTGATGATATCTACTCTTTACCTAGAATTAGCTCTATACATGCTACCTTACAAGGTGCTAAATATATAAGCTGCTTGGATGGTAACAAGGGATATCACCAGGTACCTGTTGAGAAGAATTCCCAGAATTTTCTGTGATTGCTACTCATATGGGTATTTATAAGTATATTAGGATGCCATTGGGTCCTAAAAATGCCCCTTCAGTTTTTTAAAAAGTCATGGATAACACATTCCACCAGGAGATAATTGAAGGATGGCTGATGGTTTATATTGATGATATCATTATATTCTCAAAAACCTTTGAGGACCATCTCAACCACCTGTGTAAAGTGTTCCAAAAAATGGATGAGATAAATATGACACTTGCTTTGAAGAAATGTAAATTTGGTTTACATTCTTTAAAAGTTCTTGGTCATGTTGTTTCATGCTTACAGATATGTGTTGAACAAAACAAAGTGGAAGCTATACAACAGGTGAAGGCTCCTAATACAGTTAGAGAGCTACAGAGTTTTTTGGGAATGTGTGGATACTATAGACAGCATATTAAAAATTACCAAGTCATAGCTTTACCCCTTACCCAATTAACTAGAAAGGATGTTGCTTTTGTCTGGAATAGTGAAAGACAAAGGGCCTTCGACACTATGAAACACTGTTTGATGTCAGCACCTATTCTTGCTTTACCTGACTTTAATCAGCCATTTGTTTTATATACTGATGCCAGTTTTATTGGTCTGGGTGCTGACCTCTATCAAAAATAAGTGATGAATGATAAAGTATCAGAAGCAGTAATTTGTTATATTTCAAAAACCTTGAGAAATAGTGAATTGAAATATGGTGCTACTCAATTAGAATGTTTAGCTGTAGTGTGGGCTCTAGAAAAGCTACATTATTACCTAGATGACCAGAAATTTGAACTTGTCACTGACTGCAGTGCAGTTAAATACCTTTTAAACTTGAAAACACCTAACAGACATATGTTCAGATTGCAGTTAGCTGTTCAAGAATACAGAGGGATAATGACAATTATTCATAGGGCTGGTATTGTTCACTCAAATGTGGATATGCTATCAAGGTTACCTTTACCAAATGATGACTCTAATCCTGCTTATGATCATGAGGATGAATTTATTCATATTCATGGGATATATGTGGTTGAATGGAGGAAGAGCTATTACAGCTTATTCTGGATTCATATGATAAGGACACTGACTTAAAAAAGTTATGCACCGTATTAAATGATCCAAAGAATGCTTCAATACAAGCATTAATTAAAACCCTTCCACCAAAATACCAAAAAGCTTTGGAAAAAGGTAAATTTTCAATTGATGAAGGATATTTATATTATAGAAGAAAGTTGAGTAATGTCATTTTTATTCTTCCTTCTATGAAAGAAATCATCTTGAAAATTTTTCATGATGAAATATTAGCTGGACATTTTGATCTTGAAAAAACAATGAGCAGAACTAAAAACACCGCTTGGTGGGTTAATATGTCTGAAGACACCAAATTATATGTTGAATCTTGTGATTCTTGCCAAAAATAAAAAAGATTTACTGGTAAGAGGGCTGGATTAATGCAACATATTGAACCTCCTGATGCACCATGGCAGATAATAAACATGGATTTTGTAACAGGATTACCTATTGCTGGAAAAGACTGTTAAAACTTTTGTTGGGTTATTGTGTACAGATTCACCAAAATGTGTAAATTTATCCCTACTCACAAGGATGTTTCCACTAAGGAATTAGCTTTCTTATGGTGGTCTCATATGTTTAATACTTCTGGTTTTCCTAAAGCCATAATCTCTGACAGAGACCCTAAATTTACTTCTGAATTTCGGATGTCTCTGATGGATGTTTGTGGTTGTGATCTGAAACTATCTACTGCCCATCACCCTCAGACTGATGGATTAGCTGAAAGAATGATTCAGACTCTAGAGGACATGATAAGAAGGTACTGTGCTTTTGGCCTTGAGTATAAAGACAATGACAGATTCACTCATGATTGGGTTACCTTACTTCCTGGGCTGGAATTTGCTTATAATAGGACTGTTCATTCTGTTACTCAAAGAAAGCCTTTTGAACTCTGGCTTGGATATGTTCCAAATACTCCTGCCCAAATTCTAAATAATAAAATACCTAAATTGGATTTACATCCTGGTGTAAAATCTTTTCTTCAAATGCAACAACTTTGCAGAAGTCATGCTCAAAAATGTATTGAAAAATCATTTGAATATGAGAAGAAGAGATGGGACAAATCCCATAAAGAATACACTTTTAAAAAGGGTGATGAAGTGTTTATTTCTACAGTCCACTTTAATTTACAAGGTAATATCAAATTGAAAGACCCATTTGTAGGTCCATTTGTTGTAAGAAGAATGGTTGGTGATAATGCAGTTGAAGTTATTTTGTATTCTCCATATGACAGAAAACATCCTGTTTTTCCAATATCTCTTTTAAAACCTTATACATCCAATAGTTATTTGTTTCCCAAAAGGAAGAGAAGACCAAAAAAGACCCCTAATGAAATCACTGAGACAGCAGAAATCAATAAAATTCTAAACGAAAGAATAGTTACTGCTAAAAAAGGTACAGAATACTTGTTGAGATTCAAGAATAAATCTTCTGAATATGATTCTTGGATACCTGGGAAGGAAATATCTAATCTTTCTACTCTGCTAAAGAAATATAAAAAGAAAAAATCATAGCATTTTTTTTATTGTTTTTTTTAGAGTGAGGGAGTGTCAGCCAGGCTACTAGACTTACACAGTAAAATAATTAATTATCTTAATGAGATGAAGCCACAGCTTTTAATCCTTATTAATAATTAATTATTTATTAACCACTTATGTATTACTTACAACTAACTAGCTAAGTACAATAAGTAATGTAAATAATTAATAAAAATAAGTAATTGTCACATACATTTTTACTCCCTAACACCGTGCTCAATAATACAGATGAGAGGGAATAAAAATAGTATTAAAAATATAAAAAATATATAAAGAAGAAACTTTTAAAATCCCTTCATTTAGATTGTGTTGAATCAACATTTTAAATCAAATGTTTTTGTACTAAATGTGATGGACCAAGGGATTCTTATTTTTATTTCAAATAAAATGATACCTTTTATTTATGCACTATTTAGTATATCTTTTATTATTTCACATACACTCTTTATTTAGTTTCTTTTTTCTCACACCCTTGTATCAGGTGGTGTTAACTCCGTGTCTTTCTTTCTCACATCTTTGTCTATAAAAAGGCCCTCTCTTTTTGTACTTTTCATTCATTACTCACTTACTTTCTTACATTATTAAATCAATACTACATTTAAATATTTATTACTATTTATTATTGTTTTTAGTACTTACAATCTTGTTTTTCTAAATCATTAATTATAATAATAATTAAAACTCTACCTCTTTTTATTGAGTAAAAAATCTTTAAAAGATAAAAGAACTATGTAAACATTTTGAGTCCTCTAAAATCCACCGTTGCCATCCTTGAAATTCCTTGAAAAATCCTCTAGACTTGAAGGACCACCCAAGACTTTATCTCAATTTTCTTCTTCTCCAAGTCATGTGACCTCTCATCCCTCTTTAAAGAATTCTCAAATTTCTTCTCCTCCAAGTCTTGTGCCCTATCATCCCTCTTTTAAGAAAGCTCAAATTTCTTCTCCTCATAGACTTTTACCCTCCAGTCCCTCTGTGAAGAAAGCTCAAATTTCTTCTCCTCCAAGTCTTGTTCCCTATTATCCCTTTGTAAAAAGAGCTTGTATTTTTTATTTTGAAAGTTCAGAGTATCTCTTTCAACTTCATCTTTACCTAGAGTGAGAATGAATATTAACAAAAGAAAAGAAAAGCTCACTTAATTATTAAGAGGTATTCTGTGACTTACCAGATTCATGTTTCTCCCAAAAATCATCAATAAAAGAAAAAGGGGTTTGGGAAAAATTATCTCTGTTTTTCTTTCTTTGATTGTTGAAATTCAAATTAGATGATGGTCTTTGCTTTTTTTGGAGCTAAAATTTTCTTCTTTATCATTGACACTAGCTTCAGAATCACTTGCTTGATACTTGGTTTGGTCATTTGCCTTTTTAGAAATAGAAAAAATAAAACAACTAGACAAGAACTAAAAGCTCACTGGAGTGGGATCACATTGGGCTATATAACCATAAGGATCTATTGAAAAGATATTATGATTTGTGGAATTCAAATAAGGGGAGGCCTGAGTAGAAGAGGAAGGAAAACGATTTCTTTTCACATCATGCTTAGGGATATCTTTTTCTACATCCAACATGTTTTCAGGACTAACATTGGCTTGCTTTCCAAATATGGAATCTATCTCTTTATAGTAAAGAAATAAAGAATCAAGTTTATTGTCTATAGATTTAATTCCCTTACTGATATCAAGGTCTGTAATACCAAAACCAGTGGAAGATGAAAGAGTCTTAGCCTTCTTGTATTTAGAAAGATAGTGTTTGAAGTGTTCAGACATCTTTTTAGTAAAAATATGAGTCCTTCCCTTTGTCTTATTTATTAATTCATTGGTGATTAGAAGATAGTCATTGACTTTTGATGCAGGAGGCCTTCCTACTTTAGTTGCATTTTCAGTACCAAAACAAGAATCATAATTAGTTTTTATTTTAAGTCAGTTGATAAGTATGAGGTGATTATTTTTTTTATAGTAGAACAGTCTTTGATCTTTCAGCTGAATGGGGGAAAGAGGGAGTAATGGGATTTGAAGAACAACTGGGGAAAGGCAACCTTTGAGTATATCCATGATGACAAGGCATGTTGAGATATTTGAAGACAAAAAGGAGAATAAATAATTGAATGAGATGGGAAGGGTTTTTGAATGGATAGAATGAATAGACAGGATGGTAGTGCAAAGCAAGGTAGGGAGGCTGGCACATCAAGAAGGTTGTTCAAGATGTGGTTAGGAAAAATTGAGGATAAAAATGTCAGATAGTGGTGAACATTGACATGTAAAAGGTTTAATAACCCAGTTATTTGCAAAAATATTAGTGGAAGATAATTGGGGAATACTTATTTTCATCTGAAATTAATTTAATTGTGGATTGGTCAACATTGATACCCCCTAATTATGACATGATCTTGTTTCTGTATGATATATTAAGAGAATTAAAAACTTAATTATCTACAATAGAAATAATATATATAATGTATGAGATCCTCTGTTTAGATTGAAACTAATTTAAGGAAAAATAATATTAGTGTTAAATACAAATTATCTAGATACTTCTTATTTTCAAATTATTTTATAGGATTTATATATGTTAATTATAATGCAGGCTCACAGGATAAACTGGGTAATTCTTTAGAAAAGGGAAAAAATATCTATTTTATCAATTGATAATTTTATAAATTGAAAATTATAACCCTAATCTTTTGTAGTAATATTTAATGTAGAGTTGAGTATTTATCTTTTAAAATATATTTTCATAAAAATAAATTCATTCTAATGTATCTTTTTGTTATGGAAAATCAGTATAAAGATTTATATGGTCTTTTTTTTAAATAAAATATCAAATTAAATTGATTTCATAGAATTTTACAATGAATAGAACCATAATATAGCTTTCACCCATAAGTGTGAATATCATATTTCTAATAAAGAATTGATAAATCCTTGTAACATATATTTTTACTTAAAAATGATTTTTGAATTATGAGTTTCTAATTACTACTGTGAAGAATCCTTCTCTCAAAACAAAATGTGTCAACCTGAACCATTTTATCAAATTTATATTTGAACATCTTAAAATTGAAGTATTTTGTTTGTTCATTTAAAATATGTATTAATAGATGTATTGGAAAAACTATAATATTTTTAATTCTGGTAATTTCCCATGGGAATAACTAAAAATACATATTGTATCTTTTGTACAAAATAAACACCATATAGTAGTTCACTAATGAGAATTTGATATAATAATAAAAAAACACAACTTCTACCTATTTTTGAGAGCCCTCAAAAAATATAAAAGTTTAAAATTAAAGTTCAAACATCTGTTTTCACACAAGATTATATTTTTAAATTTGTGGTTTTTATTTCCAGATGAACATTGTTATTATCCAAAAATATAGCATTCAAGCTTACTTCAGAGCTCAGATTAAAGTTTGAAGAAATTTTTATTGTTTTTTATTTATTTTATCTTTACACTTTTACTTTAGTTTAAAATTCTTTTTGTCACATTTAAAATTCACTGAGTAGTGATTAATTTTTTTAAATGCATAACATAACTCTACCAACTCATAATTTTCCATGGAATGGCAATAAAATGTATCAAAAAAAGTTTTATAATCTCAGCTATGTATTGATTTTAATAATGTTATATTATAAAATTTCTTAGTATTTTAGGCATAACTAGAACTTTAAAATGCAGAAATTGATTTTTCATTTAATTTCAATCATCTTTATGCAGTTGAAAGGCTCAAAAACTGAATTAAAATATACTATTATAAGAAGTACACTTATTTGAAGACATATTATCAAATAATTTCTTGATTTTTAGTGCTTAGTGTAAAGAAGCTCTGAGAGTCATTCATGGAGTCAGAAATTAGAAAAAAACATTCCTATCTTTTATTTTATTTTTAGAAATGTGTGTTTTGAGTAGTATTCTAGAATTGAAATTTGAACAATTTTGATGGTTGGATGGGTTTTAAAAATACATTAATCATATCAAAAATAAGTTTATTGCGTAATTGAGAACTATAAGTATGAATTAAAGATAAAATCAGTTAATATGTATCATGCTTAAAAAATTAAAGATTCATATTATGAGCTAAAAGGAATTTTCAATAAAAAGAGTCTGTGATTTTCATATATATTTTTTTCAATAATAATAATATTATTATTATTATTATTATTATTATTATTATTATTAAATTAAAAAATTGAAACATTTGAAATAAAAAGTTTATTTTCTAGTCTTTCTATTGATCAAGTTCAATTTAAAAATTTCATTAAATTATGTTTTATTAGAAAATGTTGCAAGTTGATTGGATTATTAAGCTCCATTTGTTGCATTTATGTTAACTTCTCATTGAAATATCACTATGTTTTCAGTAAAGAATCATCCATCCTTGGTAAAGAGCTCAAGATGAGCTCAAAGTAAAGCTTAGTATGATTTCAGTCTGAGTTCCATCTGACTTCAAGTTGAGGACTTGCTAGCAAGTCCCCTCCCCCCAAATATTGTGTGGTGATAGTACGCAAAAAAAAATAACGGTGCACAGATAGTCTACTTTTTCTGCACTTTTGAAGAACCCTTAGTTACACTTCTATAACCATCCTTCTTAGCAACCCCATTGTTGCACTTTCTGCAAACTTTGAA
The DNA here is from genome assembly GCA_030280995.1 of Hemileia vastatrix. Taxonomy (NCBI): domain Eukaryota; kingdom Fungi; phylum Basidiomycota; class Pucciniomycetes; order Pucciniales; family Zaghouaniaceae; genus Hemileia; species Hemileia vastatrix. Next base: position 24,396,834 of record JASXTE010000017.1, on the reverse strand, counting down.
ATTCACTGCATTACTGCAAGATGTGTACCACACCAGTTACAAGTTATTATCTATTCAGATCATAAAAACTTGGAAACCTTCCTGACCACTAAACATTTGACTTTCCCGCAAGTGCACTGTTCAGAACTTCTAGGTAGCATTAATTTTGTTGTTACATTTGACCAAGGAAGAAAAGCAGCAAACCTGATGCACTTTCACAACTTCCTAACTTGCATCCAGCACTGGGCCAGCTACATACTGTTGATCTAACTTTATTAAGGGGAGACCTCAAAGAGGGGTTAATCCTAGATAAGGTGGAATTGTCAGATGTGAATTTGATGGAATGGGTAAGGAGGGAGCAGGAAAAGGATGAAGGAGTGCAGTAGTTGTTGAAGGCACTATTGTCAAAGGAGGTATTGGTAAGGAAAGGATAGGAGGAGTATCACCTGGAAGGGGGAGGGCTCTATTGGAATGGGAGGATAGTGGTATCAAATGATGAAGAGCTCAAGAGGAAAATGATCAAATCAAGGCATTATTCCCCAATGGAAGGACACCCAGTATTTATGAAGACTGTTGATCTGGTGAATCACAACTTTTACTGGAAATCCATGAAGGCATACATCAAGCTCTATGAAGTGGCATATGAATTTTTGCCAGAGAAACAAGTTTAGTCCATTAACAACACCACTCACCCTGCTAAAAATTTCCAAAACACCATGGGAGGAGCTCTCCTATGATCTTATAGTGGAGTTACCCAAGTCTCAAGGAAAGAACACTATCCTCACAGTAGATGACTGCTGCACTAAGATAGCGCACTTTGTCCCTACTACTACAAAGGTTACATCAGAGGGTATTGCAGACTTAATGGTGGAACATGTCTAAAAGTTAAATGGACTACCCAACAGTATAGTATCAGGCAGGATAAGTACTTTTAACTCTAAATTGTTAAAAGCAATGTATGAGCAAATAAACATTAATCCCATTCTGTCAACAGCATGGAATCCACCGACTGATGGTAAATAAGAGATAGTGAACAAGACAATTGAAAAATACTTGCACCACTTCATTAACTGGGTGCATCTACTACCATTGGCCAAATTCTCATACAACAACCAGACACATGCAGAAACTGGCATGTCCCCATTTAATGCCAACTATGGATATCACTTAATATTCTCAATTGGTACCCAGTCCACATTAAAAGTTCCAGAAGCTGAAGAGAAAATTCAGAATATAGTGAGTATATGTCAGGAGTTAGAAGCAGCTCTTAGGGTATCCCAATAGTCAATGAAGCGCCACCATGATCAAGGGAAGACTCAATATTGGGTGTAAGAGGTAGGTGACAAGGTCTGGCTAAGCTCATGTTTCCTTTCTACATTGCGCCCAAGTTTCAAGTTAGATCACAAGAAAGTAGGCCCATTTAAGATCAAATGTAAGGTATCTGACTCTGCATACAAGTTAAAGCTACCCATCTCAATGAAACAAGTGCACAAAGTGCTCAACATTTCATTACTCACAAGTTGCCAAGAAGATACAATACCAGGGTGCCCAGAAGAACCACCAGCACCAGTCTATGTGGGAAATAAAGAAGAGTCGGAGGTTTAAAAGATTAGTGCTAAACAGGTGTACAGGGGAAAGGTTCAGTATTTGGTGCACTCAAAAGGTTATGGGGTAGGGGACAGGTCTTGGGAACCATTGGAGAGCTTGGACAATGCTAAGGAGAAGGTGAAAGAGTTTGATAAGGAGCACAGAGAGAAGGAGGGGTAAAAGAGGGGGTAATGTTAGGATTTGGTTGAGAGGTGAGGAGGAGGAGAACTATGGGCACTATACATTATAAAGTGGCAGAAGAGTGGGTATTGCATAAGGGGGTTATATGGGGCAAGCACTGTGGAGCACTCCTCATTAGACAACTTATATAGTAAACCAGTTACTTCTTAGTCTCACTGCTGTATCAGCATAGTCAGTCCTGCCTCACTGTTGGTAACCCCAACATAGTCAGTCTAGTTAGTTTCACTGCTTAATAGCATAGTCAGTCCCATCCCAGGCTAGCATCAGCACTAGTAGTAGTCCATCTTCTTAGGTCAAAACAAAATCTGATTTGCCACCAAATGAATAAAGGGTGTGTGCATGTAGATAGAAAAAAAATGTTAAGTTTTCACCACCAAAATTAAGTAGCCTAGAGTGAAGAGAGACATAAGGATGGCATCTGCAATCATGTCATGTGACTTGCTTACAAATCAATCATGGATGTAATGAGTTTAGGATGAGGAATTTGAAATGGAAAATGGGGTATAAGAGGCAGGATAATGTATTATTGTGCATTCCTTATCCACTAGATAAGAATCTTCTGCAATTAATAATGTCAGATCCAGGGAAAAAAATTCCTGATCCCTAATTGCAGATGCCCTAACATTGATACCATCAAAGATAAGTGACTATTCAGCAAAACTTGGTATAATTCTTCTTTTTCTTCTTGTCTTCCCCCTTTTTGAAAGAGTGTAAGAGAAAACCTTAAACAAATCTATTCATATCTAAGCTAAAATATGAAAAGGCATGCTAAACTAAACATTACAAAAAGCTCCCTCTTCTCTCTTCTTGTTTAAGGAGAATCTTTATATATTAGCAAAGGTAAAAACAGAAACCTTTGCAACTTGTTTTGTTGTTACACAGAAAAAAGAAAAAAATTACAAGCAGCAATCATCTTCATTTACATATACTGGTAATAATACCAAGACCTTTAGTTTTTCCTCTGAAAAAACAATTAAGATATATAATCAGAGGGGGGAAAAAAAGAAGAAAAAAAAAGTAAGCTTTCATCAAAAACATTTCCTTTTCCAATATTTTCGATCCAATGAAACTAAGTAAGCAGAGAAACAAATTCAATGAAAATAACAAACTCTCTAAATAATAATTTCTGTCCTGGTTTAACAAATTCGGGATTCTTAATGAATTCAAAAGTGACTTTAGCCCGATCACCTGTCCGAAGAACTTGAAATTTTTCAATATTTAATATTTTGACCTAACAATCAAGAAGGAAGGTTGAGTGTTGCATTGGATCAATAGCGGGTGAGGTTTAGTAGGTGACAGATAGAAAGAAAGTAGCTAGTTTTACCGTTTGTCGGACACTGCCAACATGGAGCATTGCTTGGTAATTCGGTTGGATCTATAAATGAAACAAAGAAAAAAACAAAATATTAAGTTAAGGGAAGCACGAATATCAAAACAAATCTATCATCTAAAAACAAATCAAATTATTAGAAGCATAATAAAACTGACAGTACTATTATGATAAAGTATTAGTATTTGCCCTTCAAATTGACGGACTGCTTTAGGTGGAGTGACTCCATCAAATGTCTTGTTTAAGAGAACCATTCCCTTTCGAACACCATGTCGCTTTATCCTTTTAAGACAAACACTGACACTTTGACCAGCTTCAGCTTGTTCTACAGGAACCCTCTTGCGTTGCATTGACTTGATAGAAGTTGATACAAACTGTCCTAAGCCGTTGGGTCCAAGTAGTACTTCGTCACCTTTTTGATAGTTGATTTGTTTGTTAGAAGGGTGACAGGATCCAATAGCACATGATCCAGGACAAAAGGGAAGGAAATGTTAGCATTTGTCATGCAAGTTGAAATATATCAAAACTTTTGGCACCAGTAGACAATTTTCCCGACATGACCACTCCACTAACTACAGTACCCACATACGGCACACTAAACGCATCCGAGCTGTAGTGATAGAGAAAAAATAAAAATAAACTCAGCATGATGATTATACTAAATACGAATCGACCTTCATGTCTTGATGATAAGATATAGTATAAATTTCTAACATTGCAAGCTCAAGAGGCTGATCGGTTGGATACTGGGAACCACAGCCAAATGGAAGGGTGTTGAGAAATACTTTAAGTGTTTCTAATCCCTTTTGAAAAGTTGGAACGATATGGAATGGATCAGCTTGGAAATAGAATTCCAATAGGTTATATTTTAAAGGGATATAATGGAAGATTTACCTCTCCTGATACATTCGAAATCATGAATAGGGGACAGACCCTTGCTTGGGTAAAATTTTGTGCCAACTCGGAGCTCATTCCACTATTCTTCACGAACACAGGCGTCTTGCGGCAGCCAGGGGATCTCAATATTTTGTTCAATTGTTTGAGAGTCTCTTGTAAAACATTTGGAGGAGTCATATCTACTTTTGTAATGACAGCCTAGCATTGAAAATGATGATGTATAATGAATGAATTTGAACTGAAAACTTTTGAAACCTAAAATGCTTACAACAACAGGAACGTTTAAAGCTAATGAGACAGCAAGATGCTCCTTGGACATTCCAATTAAACCTGCGTTTGCTCCAACAATAAGTAATACAAAATCTGGAGCACATCCAGTTAAACCGAAAATGGTAGTCTACAGCAAGAAGATAAACATTTATTTGAAACATTAAGAGATTATGTCCAACAAGGAGATAATTCAGCCAAGAATTGACCTTGAGATAGCGCTCATGCCCGGCTAAATCAATGAAGCTAACAACCTTAGCTGCTCGCCGACATATCTCGTCCCAACTCAATTGCTGTTTTCTCAATCCAAACTGAGGAGCAGCGGGGCTACCACCATTATCATGCGTAGCAACAGATGCATTATCAGGTAAGACTTCTCTTCCTTCGGAATCAACTATTAACAAAAGTAACCAATCAGGTAATGAAAATAAGGAATGTAAAGTGCAAAAATAAATATATAAAACGATTAACTGACAGCCCATAATTTCCATTCCTACTGAAGACGTCCGGCCAGATTCTAATTCGTGCTTGTGACGAAAAAGAGAGACCCTGGCCCGACCCCTTCCATCATCTAGATGACCTTTGGTCAAAACACCTAGAGTGGTGCTTTTACCCGAATCGACTGAAAAGATAAGTTAAGCACCTGGATAGCAACTAGATATCTGATGAAAGACCAACACACCATTTCCTACACATGCAACTCGCAGTTCAATTAGATCATGAGCATCTTCCGCTGCTTGACGAATGAGACTATAAATTGTTAAAATGAAACAATGAATCTGATTGAAGTAACATCATTTGAGGGAATCCCAACTAACATTCTCATGGACCTGGCAGACCAACGAGCTTGAACATCTTTGTCGTTTGAAGCTGGATCTTTGGATAACGATTCGGATGACAAACTTTGAGTCATATCGATCAATCCTCCTTGGGAGTCAAACACGTCCCAAATCATGCAACAATCAGCTTGAGCAGCATGGGAGCATTTCCTTAAGTTTTCGATAATTTTCGCTTTCTCCTCGCTAACCAAACCAGCGGGACTTGCAGCATCAGATGCTAATGCGGGTACCTCGCTATCACGTTTATTGATTTGATGTTCGGACTTGAAGATGAGAGCCAAGTTTTGAAGGAGCAGATTATGCGGACCCAAATATAAGAGACATTCGCGCTTGGTTCGAAGATGGCGCTTCAAGACAGCAATTAAGGAACCGAATGTTTCGGGTGATGGATGGAGTAATTTGTGCTAAATGATAATAACGTGTCAAGTGAATGATCTTTTGATGTGCGCCCAACAAGCGAATAGATGGCTTACTTTGATAGTTCCAGGAGAATTGAGGGTGGCCAGTTCATAATCTTGGTCGTCATTGATGGTCATACGTTCCAAGATATGTTCGGTAGCAGGATTGCCCTCTTGGCGCTTGCCATTGCCGGGATTGGAGTAGAGCTTAGGAGTGTTGGCAGAAACAACGCTGTGCTGGAGCTCCGAGATTTCTTGCTGGAAGTTGAGGATGGGATTAGACTTTTCAGCTGACATTCAATCGTGGATGGTTTGGGTGGCGATGAAGATGGATGCCGTCTGGTGCTTGACAATGGCGCCAAAATCAGCAGTCTGATCAATATCTTATCTGATGTGCTAACCTAACAAAACGGCAATCAGAAAACATGAAACAAGTCTCATAAGTGGAAATCATTTGGTTGATGTTTTAAGCAAACAGCCACATTGCCCCACATCTTCACAATAACTCTCTTCTTATAATAGGGGGTGTCAATGTTGACTGATCCACAATTAAATTAATTGCGGATAAAAATCCTTATACCCCAATTATCTTCCACAATTATTTTTGCTAATACAAGAAGGCAAAGACTCTTTCATCTTCTACTGGTTTTGGTATTACCAACATCAATATCAGTAAGGGCATCAAATCCATAGATGATAAACTTGAATCTTTATGTCCTTATTTTAAAGAGATGGGTGCTATTTTTGGAGAGTGAGCTGATGTTAATCCTGCCAACATGTTGGATGGTGAAGATTCTATCTCTGAACATGATGTTGAAAGAAATCTTTTTCCTTCTTCTTCTGCTCAAGCCTCCCCTCATTTAACTTCCACAAATCAAGATATCTTTTCAATAGATCCTTATGGCGATATAAACCAACCTGATCTAACTCAAGTATGTTTTTTTTCTTTTATCTTACCAATTCTTTTTTTATTTACATTTTCTTATTTATAAATAACCTGAAGAACTAATGCAGGAGCCACAATCAACTGAGTCAGAAGCCAGCAAAAATGAAGAGGAGGAAAATGTGACCTTGAAAAAAAAGCAAAGGGCTTCAAGTAGTCTGAATTTCCACTCTCAAAGAAGAAGAAAAAGTGATACTTCATCTCAAACCACTTTTTCTTCTATTGAAGAATTTTTGGAGAAACGTGATGCTCATAAGTGATACCAAACCTCTTAATACTTTACTCTTCTTTTCTTCTACTTTTTGTTAATATTTCTTATCACTCTAGAACAAGTGGAAGTTGCTAAAGAGACTCTAAAGTTTGAAAAGCAAAAATAAGAGCTCTCTTTAAGGAGGGATAACAGGGTATATGATTTGGAAGAGAAGAAGTTCAAACTCTCTTCACGGAAAGATGATAGGACACAAATCTTGGAGGAGAGGAAGTACAAACTTTCTTTACAGAAGGATGATAGGACACAAGACTTGGAGGAGAAGAAATTTGAGTTATCTCTAAGTATTGAAAAATCAAAGAAAGAGGAGAAAACACTAGAGCATCAAAACATCATGGAACAGATGAAATATAAGCTGGATCATGAAGAAAATTCCAAAATAAAAGATTTCTTGATAGAATGTGTTAAAGCTAATAAATCTGTTGTGGAAATCAAATGTTTAATGAAATTGTTTGATGACTAGTTTGTTTTATTTATCTCACACTTCAACTTTTCATAATTTGTACATAAAATTTTATCTTAATTTCCTGTATTTTTTTACTCTATCCATCATTAGATGAATTTTCATATTTTAATGTTATAAATTCTCTTTTAAATAAAATCTTCAAGAATTTTTAATGTTCAAAATTTTTTTTATGTTTAAATATTTAAGTCACATTTGTGAATTTCCCAATCCCACCCCTGCATTTGATTGAACTAAGGGGCAGGTATCACCAAAATTCTTTCAAGTAAAGAATTTTGCAAGTCTTATATGAAATTTTGTCATTACTCCCCCCTACATTTTATTGAAGTAATTGATGGATATCACCAAAATTTCATGTCAAAATTTTTTTTAAGTCTGATATGAAAATTTGGCAATGCCCCCCCCTATATTTTATTGAATTAAGGAAAGGGTATCATTAAATTTTCAAGTCAAATTTTTTTTAAGTCTGATATGAAAATTTGGCAATACCCCCCTGTATTTTCTTGAGTTAAGGAAAGGGTATCATCAAATTTTCAAGTCAATTTTTTTTTAAAGTCTGATATGAAAATTTGGCAATAACCACCCCCAGAAATTTATTGAATCAAAGAAATCAAATGGAAAAAAAATTGAAAATTAAAAATTTCTACAACCAATTATTTTCACCAGTTCCAATCAAATTTTCCTATTTTATATAATAGCCATTAAAAAAAACCTAAGGCCAGATGCACCATTATATAAAAAAGTAATCTATCTTGATGTAACTTTAAAAAATAATTGGATGAGATAAATCCAAAATTAAATGAAAAAAATAAAAATTGAAAATTTCTGCAACCAATTATTTTCACCAGTCCAAATGAGGTTTTCTATTTTATATAATAGCCATAAGAATGACCTAAGCCCAGATGCACCATTATATAAAAAGTAATCTATCTTGATGTAACTTTAAAAAATAATTGGAAGAGATAAATCCAAAATTAAATGAAAAAAATAAAAATTGAAAATTTCTGCAACCAATTATTTTCACCAGTCCAAATAAAGTTTTCTTTTTTTATATAATAGCCATTAGAATAACCTAAGGCCAGATGCACCATTATATAAAAAAGTAATCTATCTTGATGTAACTTTAAAAAATAATTGGATGAGATAAATCCAAAATTAAGTGAAAAAATTTAAAATTGAAAATTTCTGCAACAAATTATTTTCACCAGTCCCAATCAAGTTTTCCTATTTTATATAATAGCCATTAGAAAACCTAAGGCCAGATGCACCATTATATAAAAAAGTAATCTATCTTGATGTAACTTTAAAAAATTATTGGAAGAGATAAATCCAAAATTAAATGAAAAAATTAAAAAGAATAAATAAAATTGAAAAAGAGGAAAATAAAAAGGGAAGTTTAAAAAAAACTAAAAAAATTAAAATAAATTAAAATAAATAAAAAAATTAATAAAAAAGAAAAAAAAAGGAAAAATAAATTGGAAGAAAATATTTAATGATAGAAAAAATATAATATTTTATTTGCAATACTTGACAGATCTACTAAGAACAATTTTTTTTTGATTATTAATACGATTAATAAGACCTTCAATTATTTGGAATGGACAGCTAAAATGGGTAAATTATTTACAAGAAACTAAAGTTGGAGGTGCTTTAGTTGTTTGATGCTGATGTTGAGAAGAATTCCATATAGCCTCCACTATTCCATTGGCACTACCAAAATCAATAATACATTTATGGTCAGGAGAATAAAGGCCATGTCCCTCATCAGAAGAGGGATATGGAATAGGAACACCAGTCTCTCGATTAATATAAGAGAAATTTCCAAATGTTAGAGAATTCTTATCATGTTTATCTAGATGAACATGATTGTAGAATCCATTATAAGTTATGATAACATTTGAACAAAAAACATAATCATTTATTGCTTCTTCCCATTCAGGATCAGACCAATTTGGTAAACCAGATTCTAAAGCAAATTTATGGTTTTTTTGAAAAGCTTGAAAACATAATTTTTTAAAACAATTTTCCAAGAAAATATTAAATGATCCCAAAGAATTCCATTGTTTCAGATCTTCTTCTATTTTTTCCAGTTTCAAATTTTTAAATAAAGGATAAATTCCTGAAATATATGACAAAATTAAAAATTACTTATAATAAAATTTTTTTTTACATACCAAAAGAAACTCCTTGATCATATCCTGGTTGCCAACCAAAACCTTTCATCACACCAGAAATCAGATTTTTATTTGATAAGGGTTGTTGAACCAAAGCCATTTGATAGAGAGTAGAAATTAAATCAGAAAGCTGGCAAAAAACTTCATCCTTTTTCCCATTAAATGAATGAACTTCTAAGATGAATTAAGGTTTGTATCCATTAATGAAAACTGCAAAAATGAGTTCTATACCACCTTCCGTAAGGTTTTTGATGTTTTTGAAAAAAAAATTTCTTAACATTTGATATTGAAGTCTTTTAAAATTTGAGATTGTCCATATATCCAAAGAATTTTTCGCAAAATTTCTTCATCCTAATCAATTCTCTATTTTAATAAAATTTTGTCTTTGGATTGCTTGATTTTTAAGCTTGCTCCATGACTTTCTGCTTTGTTTTTTCTGCCAAGGAAAGCTCAGATTGATTGAGAGAAGGAATAAAATTGAAGGACATTGATGAGATAGAAGAAAGTAAAGATAATGAAGAAGAATTTGAATATATTGAAGGAATAGAATAGAAGGACATTGAAGAGATAGAAGAAAGTAAAGATAAAGAAGAAGAATTTGAATATATTTGATGATTATTCTTGGAGCTTTCAAGATTTGAAGACCAGGAGGAAAGTGACAATAAAGATGATTCAGAAAAAATTGATGATAATGAAGATGAGTGGGTTAAATTTTTCATAGTAACTTCCTGAAAAAAAAAATTATAAAACAAAAAAATTAAAAATTAAAAAATAAAAATATTAAAAAAACCCCCCACAATAAAAAATTATCAATAGAATAATTGAAAAGAAAAAAAAAATTGGGTAAAAAAAAACAAAAAAAATTAATTGCAAAAAAATCAGTAAAATTTTTTGAAAAAAACAAAATTTTAAAATAAAAATCTGAATTATATTTAAAATACAAATTAAAACAAAACTACCCAAAAAAAAAAGAGTAAATAAAAAAAATTTAAAATAAATTCAGTAAATTTAATTTCAAAAAAAATAAATAAATAATAATTACTTACCTGCTATTGGAAATACTTCTTGATATCATTCAATCCAATTTATTAAAATATAATTAAAAAAATTGATTTCAGTAAATTTCAGAATAACTAATTATTTGCAAAAACAAACAAATAAAAAAAATTAAATTAGCTGATTTATTTTGGAAACAGGGGGAAATGTTCTGAAACTAAGGGAAAGTAAAAAAAATTCTGTAAAAAAAATTAAAAAGCAGAGATTAGTCTTTTTTTTCCTTAAAAATTCCCTTCTTGCCCACCTCAACCCCCCCTTTCACCCCTCCTTACCCACCTCAACCCCCCCTTTAGTCCCCCTTTACCCTCCATTTACCCCCCCTTTACCCCCCCTTTACCCCCCTTTAACCTCTCCTTAGCTGCCTCAAACCCCCCTTTACCCCTTTTTTAACCTCTCCTTAGCCACCTAAAACTCCCCCTTCACCCTCCCTTTACCCCCCCTTTACCCCTTCTTTACCCCCCCTTTACCCCCTCCTTGGCCCCCTCAAGCCCCCCTTTACCCCCTTAAGCCCCCCCCTTTACCCCCTCAATCCCCCCTCAAATCCCCCCTCAAACCCCTCCACCCCCCCCACCACCTACTTATTGAGTTGTTAGCAATTCATTGTTAGCAATTCAATAAGTAGGTGGTGGGGGGGTGTGGAGGGGTTTGAGTGGGGATTTGAGGGGGCCAAGGAGGGGGTAAAGGAGGAAAAGTGGGGGAGTTTGAGGCAGGTAAGGAGGGGGTAAAGGGGGGGTTGAGGTGGGCAAGGAGGGATTAAAGGGGGGAGTTGAGGTGGCCAAGAAGGGGAGAAAGGGGGGTATGGAGGAAGACAAGGAGGGGGGGAAAGGGGGGGACTTGAGGTGGCCAAGAAGGGGAGAAAGGAGGGTATGGAGGCAGACAAGGAGGGGGGAAAGGGGGATGATGGAGGGTGAAAAAAAGAAAAAAGGGTAAAAAAGATGAAAAAATAATAAAATTAGTCTAACCTTTAAAATAAAAAAAAGCACTTAAAGGACAAAGAAAATATTAAAAAAAGGACAAAAAAAAAAGTGAAAAAATAAATTATTAGCAAGTAAAAAAAACCAAAAATAAGAAAAAAATGACTTACCTGGAGAGATGAGATGAGAAATAGAGGAATGGAATAGAGGAATTGAAAATATTTGGCTGATGTTTGAGGAGAGGTTGAAAAGGATATGAGTGATGAATGAAAAAAACACTGAAAAAATATGCAATTTTATCATTGCACAGCTTTTGAACAAGTAAATTATTAGTTTGTAAGCACTAGATACCCTTTTTAAGTTGACGTGTCAATCACCTGTCCCCAGTGATTGATAGGCAAAAGGGTAATAGACGAATAATAATTTATGAAGTTGAAAAGAATTTTATGAAGTAAAAATAAAGATGTAAACAATCAATCAGTATTTTGTAAAAGTGAAAATAAGAGATTGGATAGGGAGTCAGGAATAGAGGTATCTATCATATATAATCTAATATTATCATTATTCACCCTAATTGATATATCACATCTATTAATAAATACTTAGCACGCTTAATAACCATGTGTTAAGCACAAATAAAAGAATAAGGAATCCTTCAGTAACAACACATCGTGCTCCTTCAACACCCCCCTGCTTCACACATAAGAAGATTCAGTTGTTTTTTTCATTTTCAAAACAAGGACGTGGTTTTTGTTTTGTAAACAAATCTGCCAACATACTTGATGTAGGAAAATAAACAATTTGAATCTCTTTACGTTTAACTTTTTGACAAAGTCAGTGATATTGTACATCAATGTGTTTAGAATGCTCGTTAATTTGAGCTCCCTTCATCAAAAAAATTAAACCAGCATTGTCACAAAAAAAGGTCTGGAGCGTTAATGCTACTAAGTATTTGAGGAGTTCCCATAAGTAAATTTAGAGATAAAAAAAGTTTTGAAATCCAGATTAAGGTTTTAGCACATTCACACATGGCAATGAACTCCGCCTCAGTAACAGATAGAGTGACAACCTTCTGTCTTCTACTATGCCACAAAATGGGACTATTATTGAGTAAGATAACATAAACCGTAATTGAACATCTTGTAGACTTGCAGTTTGCATAATCTGCATCACTGTAAGATTTAAAGACAATTTCATCTAGATTCCTATGATATTTGATTCCAACATGCTGATTGGATACAACATAATGAAGCAAGTTCAAAGCAAGTTGCCAATGATATGGTGAATGATTTGAGTTGAATTTTTACAGAGAATTGAGAGCTTGACTAATATCAGGTCTAGTTGATACAGCCAAATAATTTAAAGAACCAATTAGTTCCAGATAAGGATCATCCTTTCCATCCTCAGTCTCATTTATTGTCAGATGAAAAAGAACATAATTAACCAGCAATGGAGTACAGAATTTCCTTTCTAAATTCACATTAAATTGTTTTGCTAATTCATCAACATAAGATTCCTGTGTTAAAGTAATATAGTCCTTTAAGTAAGAAATTTCGATGCCCAAATGATACGTTGGATTGTCCAACCATTTCAGTTTGAAGTGATTTTCCAAATCTTTAAGAAATTTAGAAGAAGTTGTGCAGCATTTAGAGAAAACCAGACCATTGTCAACATGAAGATGGACAAAAATAAATGAGCCTTTGTCTTGAAACAGGAAAATGGATTCATCCCCTTCAGCTTCAGAAAAATGTAGGTGAGTCATAACTTCAACAAATTTTTCTCTCCATTGTTGAGGTGCTTGTCTAGTGCCATACAATGATTTTTTTAGCTTCCAAACTTTATGCTTTCCCCCAATCTCATAACCCTTAATCTGAGTCACATATACATAATCCTTCATGACACCATGAAAAAATGCGGTAGAAATGTCAAATTGAGAAATGAGCCAATTTCTTGCAGCTGCTAAAGAAATAAGAAGTCTAAAAGTTTCAGTTCATCCAACAGAAGCATACTTTTCACCGTAATCAATGCCAGCTTTCTGAAAATTTCCTAATGCAACCCATTGTGCCTTGTAGCTCACAACCCGACCAAGTTCATCCTTCTTTTTCCTCAGAACCCATGTCCCACCAATAACCTTCATATCCTTAGTTTTTGTTACCAGTTTGCCAACATGATGTTCACACAAAGACTCATATTCCTTGTCCATTGCCTCCTTCCATAATTCAGAGTCTGAACTATTCAAAGCTTATTTATAAGTCTGAGTGTCAGATGATGAATCAGCAATGAAAACATAATATGAAGGTGATTTGCTATTTCTTATTGGTCTTCCATTGTGTGAAAGTGAATCATGAGGATCAGAATCAGGCTTGGAAACATCAGCATCAGTATCCTCTTGTTCAGGTTCTAACATTGACCGTGATGAAGATGGCTCTGGAGTTTGTCGTCAAATAGTAAGTTTGAGTTGTTGAAAGTTTTGTTTTGAACTATCCATCACATCATCATCCTGTTAATTCAGATCATCACCCGGGACAGAGGTCTGAACTGAAGTTGAAGAATCTGAGTGAGGTAAATAAGTAAAAACTTGTGTAGATTCAGTTGAAGATACTGGCAAGGTACCTGAGACTATTGGAGACTGAACATAATCTGGGACTTTGATTTGGGTAGGTTTATCAGTAAAATAATTTTTTGACTTAAAGAAGCTGAAATTTTGTGAAAAAGTTATTTTTTTAATGTTTTTGTCATAAAGTCTGTAACTCTTTGAATTAGGCTCATATACTACTAATGCACATTAAACACCTCAAGGCTGAAGTTTCAAGTTTTGATCTTCTTTTGGAATATGACAAACAGCTAAAGAACCAAATATTCTGATGAATTCATAGTCACCACAATATTGTTATCAATTACTACAAATTCACATACTGCTCTTACATATCCATTTTTATATTTAAAGAATACAGCAGTTTTGTATTTTCCAATTGTATGTAATACTGAACCAAAACCCCTCAAGTTCTTTGTCTGTGAAGGTTCCAGTTTTTCTTTATACTTACTATCAAGTTTCATTAATGTATTAATAGAAACTACACTACCTGCAGCCCCAGTGTCAAGAATTGAATTCATTTCTTTTCCACATATAATAACAGGTGCTATAATAGGTTATATTTTGTAAGTATTATGAGTTACATCTTTAATTATTTCAGTTTCCTCAATAAACAATAAAGATGTATCTGCATGAGGTATTGAATAATTCAGGTAAATAATATCCTGTTCCAATACATATATCTCATTTTCATCATCACTGTAAGAAACGTTACTTTCACAATCCTCACTAGATTCCTCATTTTCATCTTTTTGATTACTTGGTTCAGAGAATTGTAAGTTTTCAATAAAATTTATTCTTTTCTTACAATCATGACCTTTATCCCAAGGTTCATTACATTTATAGCAAGTGTTACTTTCTTGTCTTTTAGGGAAAAGGGGAGCAGAAGGTTTTTTCTTCTCCACTTCTAACGTATTTGTAGTAGGTTGTACTATGTCAACATTTTTTCTTGTAATTGTTATACCTGGTTTCATATTTGTGGTTAAATAATATTTCATTGCATATGTTAATAAACCCAGAAGTATCTCTGATGTTTTCAGTTCTAGCTACAATAATGTCTCTGACTGATATAGACAATTTATACTTTACTTTTTTCTTTCCACTCTTCATAATCCATTTTTTGATCCATTTATTTCATGATTTTTATTATATTCATTAAAAATAAAATTGGTTTATCCCCAGAATTTGAGTTATATCTGGCTTTCTCATACAATCTTTGTTGAGTGATTCTAAATTTTGGGCCATTAAGTTGCCTTTCAATTAGTACCTTCCATTCATTCCAGGAGTAGTTAATTCCCTCACTCTATACAGATTCAAACCATAATAAGCTCACATCTGTAAATAAATATATCAATATTGATGTAATTTATTTATCAGGTAATTTTTATAAAAATTTTAAGTTATCAATTTTCTGAATGAATTGCTGCCAATCAGATTTTGAATCCCTGTTGAAAGAAGGGTACTGATCTAACTTAGGCCAGCTCTTTTTGGTTATTTTTTTCTTCCTTAACCTAAGTAATATTAAGTAGTTCACTTACTTTGGAAAGATGCTCATTTATTTCATCTTTTACTGATTTTAATTTTCAGAGCCAGTGACACTATTTTCATGTTCAATCATTGGTTTATCATCTGACTTTTTCATATATACTGAGATTCTTTCCACAGATGATGTGTTTTCCTTTACTTTATGAGTATTTTTTAAAATAATAGCTACTTCAATTTCCACTCTTTGTAACCTATCCTTTATTATAGGAACATGGGTTAAAGTATAATTTGCATTTGAAAAAGACAATTTTACATGTCCCTATGAGGTAGCTATATGGCACGTGCCAGGTGACACTCAAGGCAAAAGCAGCTCATTAAATCAATAATACAGAGGTCTAAATCCATACTCGAAGCGCAGAAAGAAATTCTACATAGCAACTGCAACTTTCCTTTGTGTACTCACTATTCAACTGCGCTAGTCTAAACTCTAAATCTAAATTAGTCAATCTCTCAATAGTGTGTGTTAGTCTTTTCCTCAATAAGTGACACACAGCGCAATAGTCAATGTAATAGTCCTCTAAAAGATTTATTAAGCATCTGTGGATTATTAAAAGGGGTAGTGAGCATGGACGGAATGGTTAGTGGAGGATTAAAGGGTTGACGGATGTTAGTGAGGAGGGTCCAGGTGTAACGGGTGTATTTTTAATGGTCTGTGGTGTGCGGAATAATGGATGGGTATGAGGTCAATGCGAGGAGGAGTAAAGGGTATAAAAGGGGTTGGGTTTTGGTTTGACATTCTTTAGAATTATATTATAAAACGTATATATAGTTAATAGTGGTAAAAGCTTCAGGTTAAATCATTATTAATGTATCTTTCCTTATTTTCTCAGTAATCATTTATAAATCCTAAATCTTTGATTATTGAGTTTCCAACCCTTTGTGAGATCTTAAGAATAATAATATTACCTTTAAATTATATTAGAATTCTTATCAAACATATCTCAAATCATTAGCTCTTCCTTCGAGTCATCTTCGAATCACTTCCTCGAACATTTCCTCTGTGCTTTGAAGAAGTTCCTAAACTACTCTCCTCATCTCACTTCCAGGAACACCCTCAACCTTTTGCGTAGGTCGTCCGGTGACAGTATAATTCAATTCTCTGTAGTTCTCATTCTTTGGCACTACTACGTCCTTTTTTTAGGTGTCTTAAATTCTTTAAATGGCACCTGTTCAACTCACTCCTCCTACGGGAGCTACTACTAGGGCTCGCCCCAGAGGCAGGCCAACAGCCACACCATCTGTTTCCTGCACTGACTCCTTGGAACCTCTTGACCTTAAAACGGGGACATTCCGTTCAATCTGTAGAAAACATCCCCCAGGATTTTGATGACTCTAGCAAAGAAGAAGAAGGAGAGGATAGGATGAATGAGACACCATCTGCCCCTGCTACTCACCCGTCTGGTCAACCTTTGGAACCTGGACCATCTAATTTGTTGGAAGACTTCATGAGACTTTTTATGAAAACCCTTTCCAATCCAACGCCTTTGGAGGGATCTAAATTCAAAACTTCTTCCATGAAATCTCCTGATAAATTTGATGGAGAACATCCAGACAGATTGCGGCCCTTCTTGCAAACCTGCAAGCTCCTGTTCCATAATGACCCTCAAACCTTCAATAAAGACTGATCGAAGGTTGTTTATTCTTCTTCATTCCTAGCCAGAAAAGCAGCAAGATGGTTCGAACCTTATCTTCTCATGCTTTCTTTGGCAGAAACCCACTTACTTATTAATAACTGGGAAAAGTTTGAAGATCAACTCTTTACGTTGTTTGGTGACCCTAATGAAACTGACAACACAGAAATTGAACTAGATTTCCTTCACATGAGTGATAATGGTAAAGCCTCTGAATATATTTCGAACTTCAGAGCACTTCAAACTCAAGTAGGTTGGAATGATGCTGCCCTCAAGTATCATTTCAAAAAGGGACTTCATTCGAGGATTCTGGATCAATTAAATCTTCTTGGTCAGAAGATGACTACTTTAACGGATTTAATGGATCAAACCCTCAAAGTTGACAGCTTTTACCAAGGACAACTACAACATTGTCGATACGCCAAGAAATCTCAAGGCCAAAATTTTAAATCGGGACCTTCTTCACACCCACGGACAACTCAATCCCAACCCAATAAGGGAAAGGACAAACCTCGACCAAAAGGCTTGACCCCAGTCGATATCAGTAAGGTACTGGATCCAAAAGGGGAACTTAAAGAAGCTGAGAGGAAGAGGCAAGCAGATAATGGGTTATGTATGTATTGTTGGAGTAAGCACAAGCAAGAAGATTGTGTGAAGTTAAAGGAAAGAGAAGGTACTAGTTCAAGGTCAATAAACTAGTAGATAGTTTACTTGTGTGCAAAGCAAACTATCTTATCTCGCCCAGTGCACAGAACCTCCATGTCTTAAGGACAGGAGTTGCCTTAAACCGCTTGAGATTTATTCTTTTCAAGGAGGATACCCCCTTCAGTTGTCTTATAGACTCTGGAGCTTCAATTTCTTTTGTTAGTTTATATTTTGCCGAGAAGTTAAAGCTGACATTCACAGATATTGATCAAACTCCAATATATTTTGTTGAATCAGAGGAATTCAAATATTGGGTAAATAAGAAAGTTTTATGGGTTTTCAACTTTCCAAACTTTCTTCCCTTCGAGTGGGAATTATCAGTCTTAAATGCCCCAAGAATGGACAATACCATCCTTGGCCATAACTTTTTAACACATTGGAATCCTGAAATTGATTGGTCCCGGTGATTGATCACCCCACGCACCAAGTATAATTCTAATTCTTCAATGCAGGTCAATAGGGAGTTAAACAACCAACCTGACAATGTCCTTCTTGAGGACAAATCTCTTCCAGATGACTTGCAAGAATCTGATCTTTCTCTAAATGAGCAATTGGCTAACTGTTCTAGCTTGATCACTTCACTCAAAGAGGATATAAATTGTCTTGAAGTAGTCAAATTATGCTCTCTCAATTCTGGTCTTCCCTTGACAGATTCTCTCAAAGATGACGAGGACGACCAAATCAATGTTGAAGCCATTAAATCAACTCTACCAGAAATCTATCATGATTTCCTTGATGTTTTTTCAATCCGTAAGGCCAATAAGTTACCACCTCATTGACCCTACAACCATCAAATAGAATTAATAGGTCCAGTACCTCCGGCAGGTCCTGTCTATTCTTTGTCGAAGGACAAATCTCAAGTTCTTTGAGACTACATTGCAGAGAATGTAGCCAAAGGTTTCATCAGAGCCAGTAGATCACCAACTGGCTCCCCTGTTCTTTTTGTAAAGAAAAAAGACGGTAGCCTTAGGTTGTGTGTTGACTATAGAAAGCTTAACACAGTTACAAAGAAGAATGCATATCCAGTTCCTCCTATGTCATTGCTTCTTACCCTTTTTAATGGTGCTAATTCTTTTTCTAAAATTGATCTTAGAGGCGCTTATAATCTTATTTGCATTGCGGAAGGTCATGAACCACTAACTGCAATGCGCACTAGATTTGGTAGTTTTGAATATTTAGTAATGCCTTTTGGATTATGTAACGCACCATCTACTTTTAAAACTTATGTTAATGACATCTTTCAAGATGTTTTCGAACAATTTGTTGTCATCTAATTAGACAATATTTCAATTTTCTTGAAGACACTGGATGAACATTGTCATCATGTTCGACAGGTTCTAAATCGCCTTTGAGATCAGGGTCTCTACTCCAAGCACAATAAATGTGAATTCCATATTAAATCTATTAATTTTTTGAAGTTTACATTATCCACTGATGGTTTAGTCATGGACGACAAAAAGGTCCAAAAAGTCCTGGAATGGCCTGAGCCCAAAAACATTAAATCCCTCCAGGGATTTTTGGGTTTTGCCAATTTCTATAGAAGATTTATTAAAGATTACTCTAAAACTATTTCCAATTTTAATTCTCTTCTTAGAAAAGATATTCCTTTAGTTTTTACTTCTACAGCACAAAAGGAATTCAAAGTATTGATGACTGCATTTACCACAGCTCCAATTCTTTGACACTTTGATCCTTCTACTTTGACAATAGTCAAGACAGACGCTAGCAAGTATGCTATTGCAGGGGTCATTTCTCAAGTCAACCCTGAAACAATATTATTTTATCCTGTTGCTTTAGAATCACGCAAACTCATTGCAGCAGAATTAAATTACGAAATTAATGACCAGGAGCTTTTAGCTATTATCCATTGTCTTAAAAAATGGCGCTCTTTTCTTCTCAGTCTAGATAGCTCTTTTCAAATCCTGACTGATCATAATGCTTTGAAATACTTTATGTCTTCCAAAGTGTTAACCAGGCGTCAAGCCAGAAGGGCTGAGTTTTTTTCTGAATTTCCTTTTTCTATTTCCTATCGCCCAGGTAAGAACTGCATTGTCCCAGATATCCTGTCACGTTGGGATGACATTTACCCACAGCGGGGAGACACATTTACTGACAAGAACCCAGCAAATGTGAAATAAATCTCCAACAAATCAATATTAACGACTCATCAACTTAATTCAATGACAATTCAATCTTTTCAAAATCCACTATCCAACATCCTTGAAGCTCAGTCAAAGACAATTATTGTTTAGGGATAAAAGACAAAATACTCTCAAAGCAAGCAGCCAAAAGATTTAGTGTTGAATCAGGTCTATTAGTTTTCGAAGGTAGAGTAGTCATACCTGACGATAATGAAATAAAATTGTGGATTTTCAATAGTCGTCATGATTCTCCATTAGCTGGTCATTTTGGGGTTGATAAAACCTACCAGTTAATTGTGAGGGATTTCTTCTGGCCAGGAATGACCAAAGAAATCAAGGCCTATATAAGATCTTGTTATCAAATTAATAGGAATAAGGCACCCCGTCAACGGAAGCATGGGTTGCTTCAACCGCTTCCTATTCCCTCTAAACGTTGGGAATCTTTATCAATGGATTTTATTTCTCAACTTCCACTCTCTAATAATTTTGATGCTATATTAGTAATAGTAGATAGATTTTCAAAGATGTCTATTTTCATTAAAACCACTACTACTGCTACAGCAGAAGATTTGTCAAAATTGTTTCAAGAATATGTATTTTCCAAACATGGCTTACCTAGTGATATTGTTTCAGATAGAGACTCATTGTTTGTATCCACATTCTGGACTCAATTGTGTCGACAACTCAATATCACAAGGAATCTCTCCACGGCCTATCATCCTGAAACCGATGGGTAAACGGAAAGGGTCAATCAAATCCTCAAACAATACCTTTAAATGTATGTCAGTAACCAACAAGACAAATGGACCACATGGTTACCATTGGTCGAATTTGCTTGTAATAACTCGACTCATTCTTTGACACGACAATCTCATTTTGAAACTGTTTATGGAAGACATCCTTGATTCTACTCAAACCACGTAGGAACTAGACATCCTGCTGAACATTATCTTCAAACTATATCACGACTCCAAGAAGAAATTAAATCAAATTTGGAATTAGCAATTCAAAGGTACAAGGAACAGGCTGACAAACATTGACAATCTGCACCTTCTTTTAAACCAGGCAATAAAGTATGGCTCAATGCACAAAACATTCGAACGACTCGACCATCAAAGAAGCTGGCTGAAAAACGCTTGGGATTATTTGAAATTGACTACGAAGTCTCTAAAACTGCATTTCAACTCAAGCTACCTCTAAAATGGCAGGCAATTCACCCTGTTTTCCAAGTATCTCTCCTGGAACTGGCACGAGAAATATACCCAGGCAGGAACCAGCCTCCTCCGAAACCGGTCAAAGTAGAAGACCATCTAGAGTGGGAAGTAAGCCGTATCCTTGATTCAAGAATGCGCAAGGGGAAACTTCAATACCTCGTGGAATGGGAAGGCTTCCTTGATGACTCAGACAAAACATCCTGGGAACCAGCCATCAATGTTTCTAACGCCCCTGAAATCCTAAAATCTTTTCATCTTAAATATCCTTTAAACCAAAACCTTAGAACTCTCCTTTATTTTTTTTCTTTTCTTTCTCTTTTCTTTTCTTTTCTTAGAAAAATTTTCTAAAAACTTTTTCTCTTCTAAAATCCTTACTCTGTTTTTTTTCTCTTTTCTTCTTTTTCTTCTCAAAAGCTTTTTTTCTCTTTTCAACCTTCTTTAAAGAATAAAAAATAAATAAATAAAATAAATAGAATAAAATAAAATAAAATAAAGTAAACTAAAAAATAAATTAATTAAAAGTTAAAATTAAAAATAAAATAAAATAAAATAAAAGAATAAAGATAAAATCTTAAAATTCATTAAATTAAAATCTTAAAAATCAATAAATTCCTTTAAATTTTCTTTTCTCTTTTCAAAACTTTTCTTCTTTTCCCTTATTTCTTTTTCTTTGAACTATCAAAATTTTTCATTAACTCAATACGACAACCTTTCTAAAAATTCACTTCAACCTTTAAATCTCACTTTTAAAAATTTTTCAAAAAAATTACTTCTTCTTTCAAATTCTTTTTTCAAAACTATTTTTTCTTCTTTCTTTTCTAATAACCAAAATTCATAAAAACTTCAATAAATAAACGTTCACAAATAACAATTTTTCCTTTCATTAAATTTTCACTTCAAACAAAATTGTTTCAATCAACTATTTCTTTTTCTTACTTAAATTTTTTCTTTTCAAAACTTAAAATCTAAAATTCCTTCAATTAAACATTCTTTCTTTTCTTCTTTCATTCAAATTTCCCTCTTTCAAAATTTAAAACAAAATTTTATTCAAATCTTTTCTTTCTTTTTTTCTTTTCTTTTCTCAAAATCTTATAAAATATATATCAATATTTTCAATTAAAACAACAAAATAAAACAAATAAATACACAAATTGCTTTCTATTTTTTTTTTCTTCACTCTTTCTTTCTTTCTTTTCCTTTTCCTTCCATTTCAAATTCTTTCCTTTATTTTTTCTCAAACCAATCTCTTCATCTTTTCCAAAACCACTCTTATTTCCTTCCTGCATTTCTCAAAAACCTTCTCCTCTCCTACCGGTACCACTTCCTCAATTTCCAGTAATTCTTTGGCCACGTCAAAGGAGGCAGCATCAACAATCTTATTGACTTCACTTCTTAAATCTTTGATGAATCGAGTTCATCAACCTTGGCGAGGTTTCTTTGACCATACCTGGTCAAGAGTCTCTTTGTTGTCCTCCCACAAATTAACCACTGGTTGATTTGTCTCAACTGGAAGCAATGGCGCAGCTTTCACAATTGGAACTTCCGCGATGACATCTGAATCCTAAAAATAAGATCATCAGTAACAAAATTTTTAAAATAACAGAAGAATGGACTTACTTTGAATAATGGGTCAGCTTCTAAGAATAATTTCGGGGTGACTTCCATCACCACTTCTTTCTCCTCTTCGTCATCCTTGATGACCATCTGCTGCTTCTTTGGCATCCGTCTTGAGATGGGGACTTCATCCTCATCCTCTTCAACTAATTCATCTACTTCTTCTTTGACCCCTTGTTTCTTACTTGTGGCCTGGGTTACCCAGGTTGCCACGGTATCTTCCACTTCCTCCTCAGTCTCTCCCACTGACTGATCATCCCAAATTGATACGTCCCAAATATCTTCAACCACCTCTTTGGTTTTCGGTATTACCCAATATTTGGTTTTCATAAATCAATGCTTGAAGTCTGCATTTTTAAACAAGGCATCACACGCCACCCATCTCCAGCAACAAATCTCCCATTTCTTGTGAGGACCTCGTGTCGCCGTGCTTTCAACGCAAAATTACTCCATTGACTTGCAGGCCGTGCAGGCTTGGGAATAATGCCAGGTAATGATTCCACTATCCGCTTTGGGGTAGGACAATTCAACATAAAAAATTATAAATTAATTAAAGTAAGAAGGGAGGGAAAGTAGTGTGAGAAGTATGTCTCATGCTCAACGGAGCTTGCCTTTTTATACCCGGGCATCTGTCATGCGCCACGTGACACTTGAGGCAAAATCAGCTCATTAAATCAATAATACAGAGGTCTAAATCCACACTCGAAGCGCAGAAAGAAATTCTACATAGCAACTGCAACTTTCCTTTGTGTACTCACTATTCAACTGCGCTAGTCTAAACTCTAAATCTAAATTAGTCAATCTCTCAATAGTGTGTGTTAGTCTTTTCCTCAATAAGTGACGCACAGCGCAATAGTCAATGTAATAGTCCGCTAAAAGGTTTATTAAGCATCTGTGGATTATTAAAAGGGGTAGTGAGCATGGACGGAATGGTTAGTGGAGGATTAAAGGGTTGACGGATGTTAGTGAGGAGGGTCCAGGTGTAACGGATGTATTTTTAGTGGTCTGTGGTGTGCGGAATAATGGATGGGTATGAGGTCAATTCAAGGAGGAGTAAAGGGTATAAAAGGGGTTGGGTTTTGGTTTGAAATTCTTTAGAATTATATTATAAAACGTATATATAGTTAATAGTGGTAAAAGCTTCAGGTTAAATCATTATTAATGTATCTTTCCTTATTTTCTCAGTAATCATTTCTAAATTCTAAATCTTTGATTATTGAGTTTCCAACCCTTTGTGAGATCTTAAGAATAATAATATTACCTTTAAATTATATTAGAATTCTTATCAAACATATCTCAAATCATTAGCTCTTCCTTCGAGTCATCTTCGAATCACTTCCTCGAACATTTCCTCTGTGCTTTGAAGAAGTTCCTAAACTACTCTCCTCATCTCACTTCCAGGAACACCCTCAACCTTGTGCGTAGGTCTTCTGGTTACACTATAATATTCTGAGGATGTTCTAATTTACCTTGTAAATTCTTAATCTCAGAGTTTAATCTTTTTTTCATTTATTAATTCATTATTTGAATTTTCAATGATTTTTTTTATCAGCTGTGGTACTTAATGATTGTGTAAGGTTTAATAATACAATTTCTCTATTATTGCTTGAATCTTTAGAGAATTCTTCTCATTTTTCAATCCATATTATCAATTTTCTAATTATCTTTTATTAAATTGGATTTTCTTTCAAAAAATATTCAATTCTTTCTCTTTCCAACTCAGAAGACTCATCATCAGGCTCAATATTTACTTCATTTGGTTCCATTTAAATATTATTAGTTTATCCTGCTGATCAAGAAAACTATGTACAGTGGCTTGAAAAAAATTTCCGCCTGTTTTTTTTCCTCATAAATCCCTTAATATTCACTCTACAGACACGAGCTTGTACATTTCTAACTCTTACAACCATTTATAATAGGACTGTTACAAAAATAAACTCAGCCAGACACCAATTCATAGAAAGATTACATTTTTTGATAAAGCATTATTCTTGAAATTGACAATGAGCAAGTTGAAAAGTCTATCCTTTTCTTTAATGAAAGGGTAGGGGCTGGTATGAGCCTTGAGCAAAAAGGATTGGTGAAAAGTGGACAAAATTGAACAAAAAAGCATCACCAAGATGTAGCTTTACTGTTTTCTTCCCTGGAAACTTGCACCTTTGAAAGCAAAGATGCAATCAAGTTATTGAAATATGGTTTTAAAATCTATTCCAAGCCTATTTAAAGGCATTAAACATAGCAGGAACTGTCATTGGGTGGTAAAATTATAAAACTATATTTCTGAGGTGTTTTCATGTGTTTTTAACAAGGCTTGAATAATGTGATTTGATTGTGCCAGGAGTACAGATTAAGGTATTAATTGGAATAGAATGTAAATGGTTTATCTATTGTGATCTTCATCTCTTTGATGAGATGTCATTTGCAAGCTGAGGACCCTGTTTTAGTTTGAGTGAAAAGCGTAAAAAAAGGTAAATATTGGATGAGAGATTAATGAGTCAGTTTGGAAATAAAAGAGAAAGAAAGGACAAATTACCAAAATGTGAAAGTTAAATCATAAAATTAGTATGATTTTGAGGTGTGAGTAGCAATGGTGGTGGTGTTGGGAAGAAGAAGAAAAAGGCCAATAACCTGGTTTATGCATGTACTGTGTGAAAATTTTGGTCAGGACACTGTAAATTGTCATAATGTAAAGACAAATTTAAAATATCTTTTTCAAATGAATGATTTTTTAAATCTTTATCAACTATATCCAATAACTCTCTATCAATCTCATCAACTATGAGTAATTCATTGTTAGTATAATATAATTGATCATGAGAATATGGATGACTTCCCTAGTTCTTATTCCATTTCTTCTGCCTCTCTTTGCTTTTCGCCTGTAAGGGTGACTGCTGTATCCCTGCTGTGGAGGGTTGTTATAATTTTGTGCATACCAGTCCCACTTCCATTTTCTGACTGTGATCTTTTGATCCTCTTCTTGGGCTGGAGGTGTTGCTGTTGCCACTTTAAAATTGTTTGATGCAACAGTTGTTGATGGAGCCTTTAGTCCCACTAGAGCTTGGTTGACTTCTATAAAACCCTGTGCAGCTCTTTTCTACAGATTGTTCATCTGGTCTACTATATTGTTGACTCTTATTGTTAGTGTTTTTAGAAGAGCTCATAGGGAGTGAATTTCTTCTTTCAAAGAATTTTTTGTTTTCTTTATTGATACTTGTCTTAAAATTCTTTCCCTTTCCTCTAGAGACATCTGTGAAGTAGTGCTGTTTGTGGGAAACTCCTGGCCCTCCATTTGAACATCCTATAACAAGTATTTCAGCTCTAGGTCTTAAGTTATAAGGATTTTCTTTTTTACACACAATTTCATTGTTGTTGTTACACATTTATACATGGAATTTAAATTAAAAATTGAAAATTGAAATATTAAAACTTCAAAAAGGAGTTTTATCAGTTTTAATTAATACTACTGAAGAGATTTATTAATTGTAGGTATTAAGTGAATTCACAAGTGCCAAAATTCAAATATGCTTTTATGTGGTCACTTGATATAACTGGTCTACAATATGTGGTTGTGTTTTTACATTTAAAAAACAAAATTGGTCAGTAATATTCTTTCTAAATATATAAAGAGTTTTAATAAGCAATAAAAAGGGATTAAGATTCTTGTTTAAAAGAAAAAAATAATCAGTTTTTATTATCTGGTTTATTATCTGAAAAGATCACAAAATTAATTGGTCTATTGGCTGACTCCCACAAGGAACAATTTTTATGTTAGAGTAATGGCAAAATTGTTGATTCAATATCAAAATTTTATTATATAACAGGGCTTCTTTTTCTGAAATCACTTTATAAGTGACCCCAACATTTTGTAAATATCCAAATATTTCTATAGGGATTTTATTTACTTGTAGCCTCTTTTTGAATTTTTACTTACTGGAAGATAACCAACAGAATTCTTTAGGAAAAGTCCCCAATTTTCAGACTGAGATCAAGTACAGAGAATTTAACTAGCTTTAATAGTCAGTTTTATAGAATATCTTAATGATCCTATATAAATACTGTAGAAAAAATCCAATAAGTATTAAAATATAACTCAATATAATGGTCTCAGTAATTTAAATCTCACTAATTATATATAGCTTACAATCTTATAGTTAGTAGAAAAATAGATGTAATAATTCAGATACTATTCAAAGACTCTATAAGTTCTATTGATAAGTATCGTAATTTTATTGATTATATATTTTATTGTAATGGTAAAGAATGTAGAAAACAAGACATAAATCCCCCTCCTTTTATACCCAATAATTCCTCCAATGAACCCCTTGATTTACCAGCCCTATACATGGCTAATGACGCCTAATTCAAGATAATACACCTGTAAAACAACATAAAGAGTGACAAATAAAATAATTAGAATGATATCACCTGAAATAATCCTGTAGTAATAGGGATAATGCATCAAAAGTAAAGAGTAAGCAAAAAAGAGATTATATGTGTGTAATACCTTAAAATAAAAGACTAAAAAGGGAAATAATAAGACTAAATATTACACAATATTAAGGGGTATTAACAGTAGAATTGATGGGGCTAATTATAACAATAAACTACATGAAATCTCCATTCAAAAATAACCAATATTGACTGAGAAACCACTGAATAACCCAAAAAAGGACATGAGATGTGGGGTAATTACATGAAGTCCTTGGAAGGCCCTTGAATGGGTAAATCCTTGACTAATTAAGGTAAATTTAAGTATGGTAGCTAATTAATGGCTCCAATCTTGAGGTTATTAATGAAATTAGTGCATATAATAAGGTCAATGCACTTATAATTAAATTAGGACACTAATTAAGTGCCTGTTGCCTATTTTAGTGTGTTTACCTGATTATAATGAAGAAAGGTAAAGTTAGAGAAATAAGGACTTAAGGACAATGGACAATAAATAGAGTGGGACAAGGGAGGACAGAGGACAACAGAGGACAAAAGATAAAATGAAATAAAAGAGAATAAAATTTTTTACCTGATAATAATGAAGAGAGATAAAGTTGGATAAATAAGGACTTAAGGACAATGGAAAATGGACAGAGTGGGATGAGGGAGGACAGAGAACAACAGAGGACAAAAGATAAAATGAAATAAAAGAGAATAAAGACTGAGAGAAAGAAAAAGGTGAGCAATGGGAAAGTGTTGAGCAGTAAAAAGGAAGGAGTGAATGCCAACTCAGGATTGAGCATTCATTCTTAAATGTACTCAAGTTAGGGTATGCATATAAATGGTGATAAAAAGTAATGCTTTAACAATGACAGAAATATATATATATATATATATGTAAATAACTTAAAGTATGAAATAACAGTATTCTGATAGTATCTCAACACCCACCTATGCTCATGACAACAATGAATTTAAATTAAGATTATTAAGAAATTCATGGTGCTTTACTCTAGGTAATGATTTAGTAAGGATATTTGAAGTCATAAGATTAGTTGGGATATAATTGATGATTAATTCTTGATTATTGACTATTTCACATAGCCAAAATACTTTAGTATTGATGTGTCTTGTACAATGTTAATATAAGGTGTTTTGAGCACAATCGATAGCGCCTTGATTGTCCCCGTACAAGATAATTGAATTAAGTGGGATTGAGAAATCATTAAATAATTCCTTTGCCCATAGTAAGTCTTGTCCACATTTATTCATAGCATAGTATTCTGATTCGGAGGGGGATAAGGAGACAGATTGCTGTTTGCAAGAACACCAACTAATAAATCACAAGTGGAAGACTAATGAAACAGAGGTTGATTTTGAGTCAGGAGACTTATTATAACTGAGTCAGCAAGTCCTGATAAAGTTCCTAGTGAGAAATTTGTTACATTGCCTAGGGTCAAACCAAAGTTCTTAGTTAATTGAAGGTAACAAAGAATATGAAAGAATGCTACTATTTTCTCATTGGTAGGTTCATTAAGGTATTGAGCAAGAGAACTTTCTGCAAAGGCTTAAGCAGGTTGTGTACATAGAACAAGATAGTTTAGTAGACCAATAGCTCTTCAATAATTGAAAATATTGGTTAGTTTAGTGCTTTTATTGTTTGTGAATTGAGAGTTTGGAACAAGGGGAGTAGTGACTGTGTGAAAGTTGGTATTATCGTATTCATTTAACAATTTTTGTATATAGAGTTGCTGAGTGAGGGTAACCATTCAATTGGAACAATCCCTTACCACTTTCATTCCTAAGACCCAGTTCAAGTTTCCTTTATTGTCAATGTCAAAGGTTGGAGAGATTTTACTTTTGAAATCATTAATGGAGGAGCCACCAAAAATTAAATAATTGACATGAATTAAGACATAACATGGCTGACTGGAGTTGCTGTTGAAAAATAGGCAAGGGTTGAAAAGACTAGCTTTGAACCCAATGCTGGTGAAGAAATTAGCTAATTTATAATACCAGCAGTGTGGACTTTGCTTTAGTCCATAGAGTGATTATTTGAGGTGAAGAAAACCATTGGAATTTTGTGGGATATATACATTTAGAAATCAAAGATATATGTCTTCATCTAGATGACCATGAATAAATGCTGATTTTACGTCCATCTGACACAGATCCCAATCTCTATAGGCAGCAAGGCCAAGTAAAAAGCAAAGAGTGGCAAGTTGTCCAGTTGGAGCATATGTTTCATTATATTCAATTCCTTCAATTTGAGAAAAACCTTGTGCAAACAGTCTTGCTTTGTACTTGAAAATATTCCCTTCAGAATCTTTCTTCTTTTTGAAGGTCCACGTTGACCCTATAAAGTGATTATTAGGAGGAATAGAAGTTTCTTCCCAAACGCTGTGATTATGGATACTGTCTAGCTCAGAGTTAATGGCTTTGACCCACTCATCAATTTTAGCAGAATTAACAGCTTGATAGTAGTTTTGTGGAGTATCAAATGGGTTTACAATCATGCAGGAAACATTGGCTCTGCGTTTTATGGACAGAATGTTTGAGGGATTGATTTTGGAGGATATCTCTTTTGAGGCTCTGGTATCTTCAGGTACGTAGGCGTAATGTTTAAGATTGGATTGATTAGGAGGAGTTTCTTCCATTTCAGGAATTTCATAAATAGGAGACGAGGGTTCTTGAACAGGATCAGTATCAGGTAATTGATCGCTTGCTGGATTGAAATTGAAGCTAATATTGAGAGTCAAGTCAGGGAACTGTAGTGTTTCAATTGATTCCCCTTTAGATATCTTGTGCAACAAAGTAAAAGTATTCAAGAATTTAATGTCGTGAGTTGTAATTATTGAATTGGCTTTAGGAGAATAGAGGCAGTAATTAACATGCCCTTCACAATACCCCAAGAATATACTTTCTTCTCCACTCTTTTCAAACTTTCCCAAACGTTTAAGTTTTTGTAAGTTGTAGATGACGTCTGAGCCAAAGTGACATAAATTAGTGGGCCTTTTTTAATTCTTGTACCAAAGTTCCCATGGGGTCTTGTTGTTCTCTAGGGCTGAGGATGGAAGGATATTATGTAGATAAGTGGCAGTGTTGACGGCTTCAGCCCACCAGTGAAAATCTAGACCAGATTCAATGAGTAAGAATTTTTCTTTTTCAACTATTGAGAGATTTCCCCTCTCCGCAATAGGATTGTTTTGTGGAGTATAGGGGGCAGTAAAAAATGAACAATAACTTTCTTTTTGATATGATTTTTCATTGATAAATTGTCAAATTCCCCTCTGTTTTCAGATACAATACATTTGACTCTTTGCTCTAATTGATTCTTGACCAAAGTTTCAAAATCTTTGTATGATTAAAAAGTTTTGGATTTTAGTTGAAGAAATTGAACATGTCTGTATTGAGATTAGCTGTCAACTATTTGGAAGAAATAAGATTTTCCACCTTTAGATTTGGGAGTTATTGGTCGACAAAAGTCCATGTGAATGACATCAAGTGGGTTTTTGGGAGTTGGAAAAGTCACATAAAAAGGTAGTACATGAGCCTTGGCTAATGCACAAGTTTTACAAGAAAATTTAGAAAAGTTTAAACCTGGGAAAAGCTTCTCCATGGTTTGGTTATTAGGGTGGCCATGGTTATGATGAAGAAGTTTGAGCCTGTTGTCCATTGAAGTAACACTACTAATGGAGTGTTGTAGTTGATTTTCAATTAAAGGAAAAGTAAGTATTTGACCCTTGGAGGAACACTCTACAAGATTGGAATCTTTATTTTTAATTTTAAATTGTCTTGTTGTTAATAATATACCAGCCATCTTGTAAGATATCAACTAGTGAAATGAGATTTGCTTTGACAGTAGGGGAATACAGTGCATTGTCAATACAAAATTTATGTCCAAAAGTTGACAAAAATTGAGCTTTGCCTTGTCCAAGGGCTGTTAGCTCATTTCCATTAGCCATTGACAAAGAGGTTTTAGAGTTATGATAAGAGTTAAAGAAATTTTTATTATTGAAGCCTGAAAAGGAAGCGCCACTTTCCAAAATGGCATGATTTTGTGGTAGATCACTGATAACAGATAAAACTTTGTTGGAGCTATCACTATTGTGGTTTTGCCTTTCTTTCTTCCTTTTTAGAAACTCATCCCTCTTTTCTGGATAGAGTTGAAAACAGGATGACTCAGAGTGTGGTTCCAACATGTTGTGTTTTCCTTTTGTGCATAAAGGTTTGTCTTGGAGTCCACTGCCAAGACATTACCAGTAGTCCTCAGTTTGAGTGATTTTTGTCAAGTGATTTAAGTTTCAATATCCAAGAAAAGGTTTTCAATAGTGGGCCTTTGATTTGTAATGTCGTACTTGCTCAAAATGATGGTTTCAGCAGTTTGGTATGATTCAGGAAGTAAATTCAGAACATAGTTGCCCATAATATAAGAGAGTATATTTTCTTTAAAGAGATCAGGAGCAACTTCTCTGAGGAGTTTCATCATCCCTCTGAATTCGCTCATTGCCGCAAGTAGATTACTTTCAGTAAATTTAATCTTGAAAAGTTGGCTTATAGCGAATGAGAAATTTTGACTTGACTGGGAAGAATAGTGTTCTTTAATTCATTTCCATAATTGAGCAGGCTCCACTAGATCATTTTCCACTATTAATTTATGCTGATTAGGTCTGTCCATGAACATCTTGATTATAGTATTAGTCTGCCTTTGATAAATTTTGAAAATATTTAATAGATCAGGATCAATAGGTACAGGGCAATCTTCTGTTGAGAATTAATCAAGATTTTGTACAGTAAGCGCATATTTGATGTCTGTTTTCCACGTACTGTAGTTTTTGTTATTGAGCTTCTCGATACCTTTTATTTCAGAATATTTAGATGTATCTTGAAAATATGAGAAGTTTGGTACAGGAATTTGCTCAGATGCTGAAGCCACTCCTGGAATAGCTGTGTGTGATGAGGTAGGTGAAGAAGAAACAGTGTTGATAGATAGAGGAGTCACAAGTTCGGCTTTAATGCAGGGGCTCTGGGCCCATAACCCTGATAATAATGAAGAGAGATAAAGTTAGATAAATAAGAACTTAAGGACAATGGACAATGGACAGAGTGGGATGAGGGAGGACAGAGGACAACAGAGGACAAAAGATAAAATGAAATAAAAGAGAATAAAATTTTTTACCTGATAATAATGAAGAGAGATAAAGTTGGATAAATAAGGACTTAAGGACAATGGAAAATGGACAGAGTGGGATGAGGGAGGACAGAGAACAACAGAGGACAAAAGATAAAATGAAATAAAAGAGAATAAAGACTGAGAGAAAGAAAAAGGTGAGCAATGGGAAAGTGTTGAGCAGTAAAAAGGAAGGAGTGAATGCCAACTCAGGATTGAGCATTCATTCTTAAATGTACTCAAGTTAGGGTATGCATATAAATGGTGATAAAAAGTAATGCTTTAACAATGACAGAAATATATATATATATATATAGGTAAATAACTTAAAGTATGAAATAATGGTATTCAGATAGTATCTCAACATTCCCCACAGTGGGAGTATAATGTGTGGTAATTATAATTTGAAAAAGCTATATTTTTTAAAAATGAAGCTATTCACATGGAAAAAATGCAGGCATCATGTGGCCAGTACACAGAAGCCATTTCTGACATAAAAAACACCAAATTTGATATGTGTTATTTTTGTGCATTTGAGTATCCAAATCAATATTCCTAATTAATAAAAATTGATCTGTAAAATTGCATTTTAAATATTATTAAATTTACAGCACATATAGCTAACCTTTAGGTGATTTATAGCACATTTCTTGTTTTTCACATAAAACAATGAAAATTTCAGCCTAGGTATCCCCAAGACAGATTAATCCTTATGTTTAAAATAAGATAACCTTAATTAAATTTAGCTTATAAGTTAAAATTAAGTTTATAATACTTATATATATAACTATTACACTATTATATTACTTATAGTAGTTTAAATAGCTTATTAATAGCCTTAAAATACCTATTAACGTGTTAATGGAGTCATAATATACTTATCTTAAGTGATATTAAGTAATTATAGACATACATAAGCTTATATGTATACATAAACCTCATATTCAGCGAAATATGTAGTTATATTGGGGGGTATCAAAGTTAGAAATCTTACATTTCAAAATACCTCTTTTTTCCACCAAATCAACCATGGTTATTTTTTAAAATAGGCCATATTGTGCCCCCAAAACACCTTTTTACTGAGAATTAATGTCAAGTTTGTGGATTTCTTTTTGTGTTGTGAAATGCCTTTTAAATAACTACAAATTTCTAACTTTGATACCCCTAATTATGTATATTTAGGTCTATAAGTGGGGTTTAACCTCTAAATAGCCTATAAACCTTGTTTCTCTGTTTATTATAGGTCATATGGAAGTATTCAGTGGACTCAAAATGCCTAAACAAGTATAAACAACTTTTTCAGGCATATATATCCAGTTTGGATAACTTTATCTGCTTCCTTTGATGGATTTTCAGTGATTTATAGGGTGAGATATGATTACTGGGTTAGTATGGATGCTTGAGGATGTTATTGGGGGCTTGGAAACTTGATTTGGTCCCTTTATATGCTTTGGTTCTCATTATATACTCTTTTGATGAGTTATTTTACCTGTTTCTTTATGGTATCCGCTTTTATCTGTTTATTCTATTTATGGTATGGGTCTGTGATATCATTAATTGTGATGGAGGGTCCTTCCTGGAGGTCTGGGTGTTGAACCTGCTTGAAGTGGATGCTATGGGGAGCTTATGGGCCCTCAAAGTGATTTAATTGCTGGGGATAGTAGTGACATCATCTGGATTGAAGGTCTGTGCACTCCAGTGGATTTTGGAATAAGTAAGGGGGGATTTGACAGGTTATTGCAGATAAATATCCCACTAAAATTCAAATGAACACTAAAAAACAATTATTATCATAAATAAATTTATTTTAAAGCATTTATAAATTGATATTATCTTTATATAAGCTATAACTATATTTTATTTATCTATTTTCAACCACTAGCACACATAAAAATCCAAGTATTGTAAATTTATATTGAGAATAACTATTTTTTTAGCCTTCCCCTCTAGTTTGATCACTAAATAATTTATCAATTAGTAGTATGACCATTAATGTTTACTATTAAATCATACTTAGATAACAGCATACTCTTACAATCGGGAGTCTTTCCTTAATTATTACTTAATATTTAGTATAACACTTAGGACATGATTTTTACTCTAGTATATCTCATACAAACCAAATATTTGGGTTTGCAGCAGATTAGTTGATCATAATATCTCAGTGACTTTGGAAAAGAACCCTTTTAATAAATTTACTATTTTTTGTAAAATAATTAGGTATTTACAGTAGTAACTGTACCCAATATAAAACCAATTTAACTTGGTTATTGGTCACCAATATAACACCCAATACAATTTGTAAGCTAATTATTCACCCTTATTAAGGTCTAGCTAAACTTATTATTTAATTTTTATATATTTTTTTTATTTTTCTTATATTTTATTTAAATAAATAAAGATATAAACCCAAGGTAAGCTCCAGTGCTTTTATTAGTAATTATATCACTAATATATTTTGTCCACTAATTACCATAAAGGTTTCTTCTTTTGAAGATGTGAAGAATAGTTATTACATTTATGATGAGTGCTCTACAGGATAATGTAAGTGATAAACCTGCCTTTAACACCAGGTCTGAAGCTAAAAACACTGTTCCAGGACATCACTTTGGAAGGGCAGACATACACACAGCCAGAAGCAATGAGCATAGAGGAAAAGGAGGCCTTATTAGAGTTAGATACCTATAAAAAAGAGTTCACCTCCTCTTCAGGATCAACTTTCTCATCTGGCCAAAAAGGTTCTGAAACTAGAGGACTCCAGATCTTCCATTCTCAAGGAGGTGTAACAGCTGCAAGACAACAATAAGGTGGGATTTCAGCAAATGGACCAAACTTTAGCAGATTTAAAGGGAGGGAAGCCAAACCAGCAACCCCCTACCCAAAAAGGATCAACTCGGTCCCAGGAGGAGATCTTGTTAGAGAAATGGAAGTGGGATTGGTTCCATCAGCATTGGTCAAGCCACAATTGCAACAGGGATCCACCCCCTCACCAGACAACCTCAGCTCATCCTTACAGAGGAAAGCAAAAGCCCCAAATTTCAGGGCTTTCTCCTATCTCTTTGTAAGTAGATTACCCCCTCAAATTGAACAAGATACTAATGATTACAATGTAGGTAATGTTAATGATGTATAATCTGTCCAGAAAATTGAGGAGGACTTAAGACAATTAGCTTTTGATGTAGATACACCTGATTTATCTTTTGTTAATAACAATAGTACTATTTACAATAATAATACAATTAACCCTCAGATTCCACCGCTTACTAGTGAGTTGAGAGACTTAAAAAATAGTGAATAATGTGAGAAGGAAGATGTAGAGTATTTTAATAATAATCCAAATTTTCATAGAATTTTTTCAGCATTATAGAATAGAATGAATGAGTTTGAGGAACAAAAAATTAAGCTCACAAGTGAAACAATTTGGTCCTTGACATTGAATATTTCTTAATTGGCAACAAGAAATAAACAATTAGAGAAAGAACACTTGGCTCTAACTCTAAAATATGATTCTTTAAGTAATAAATATAGTGACCTTTTAAACAAATTGTGTGAGTTAGAAAAATTGTATGAAGCACATTAATTATAATTTGAATCAAGAAAAAGTTATCTTTTGCAAAAACAAATCATAGTTTCTCTGATCTGTTACAAAAATTAACAAAGGTCAAGATTGAAATTGCCAATCTTCTAATGAATAAGGATAATTATCAGTATACTCAGTATAATAATAATACTTTCAGTTGAAAAAATTACTCTCAATCATTTTCAATTCCACCACATGTAAAACCATTTGGTGGAAATTTCAAGTCTGAGAAGACAAATGTAAGTCAAAAATCCGTGCAAGAGGAAATACAAGACTGTTTATCCAGAGTGAATGAGTTATTGAATTTACCTTAGATTAGTGAGATTAAATCCAATCAAAAGAGGTGGCCAAATATTGATCAGTACCCAACTTATGATGGGAAAGCCAGCCCTGATTGGTAGCATTTTATTCAAAGAATTGATAACTTAAAATTCTCATATAAGTTACCAGATGAAGAAATAACATCAAAACTGATTTCTTTATTTAAGGATGTTGCTTGATTATGGTTTGAAACTGTATTAAGTGAGGGTAAAGATTTCTTTTGGGCTAAATGGAAACACCTGATTGAAAAATATTTGGAGGTTCTAAATTCTGACTAACTCAGCAAAGATTATATGAGAAAACTACGTATAATCTATTAAATGGTGACAAACAAATGGTATTTTTAATTAATTCATATAAAATATTGAAAGCTTCTGAGCCAAATATAGATTTTAACCCATGGAAAGATAAAATAATATATAAATTACCTATATCTGTATGAGACATTGTTTTAGCTAGAAAAATTATGGTTAATTAATACTCTGAATTTATTAATATTTGTAATGAAATATTATTGAACCATAAGTATGTAGCAAGATAAACCACTTATAAACAAAATAATGAACCTGTGAAAAATTAGAATTCAAATACACTTCAGGAAAAGCAGAAAAAACCTACTGCACCTGTAGTACCTAAAAAGTATGAGGCTAATACTTGTTAAAAATGTAATAAGCCTTGTTTTAAAGGTCACAAATGTGAGAAAAATATAAATATTGTTGAAAATCAGAAAGAATCTGAAAATTAAACAGGAAAAAGTAAAGATTCAAGTGATTATGACAGTAATATCTCATATAGTGATGAAAAAGAAGTTTGTATGTTGGAAGATGATTTGTCCATCTTTGAAAATCCAATATTAAATATGGACTCAAAGAAGCTTTAATGAATTTTAGGATGCTGAAATCATTAAGGATATACAAGATTTTAAATTAAAAATGACATCTATCACAGTTCCAGAAATCATTTCTGGAGAAAATGTAAATATAGTATTGGACACAGGAGCTGCTGGTTCTGTTGTTTCTGAAAATACATTGCAGAAAATTGAAAGTGATAATAAGTCAAAGTTTGAATCCCTTCAAAGTAAAAATTGGAGAGGTTTTGGATAAATAATACACCCAATTGGTAGATACAAAGCTGCTTTTTTCTTTAAACATCTACATGGTTATGTCTGTCATGCGCCACATGACACTCGAGGCAAAAGTAGCTCATTAAATCAATACTAAAGGGTTCAAATCCATACTCGAAGCGCAGAAAGCAACTCTCCATAGCAACTGCGACTTTCCTTTGTGTACTCGCTATTCAATCATGCTAGCCTAAAACTCTAAATCTGAATTAGTCAATCTCTCAATAGTGTGTCTTAGTCTTTTTTCCAATAAGCGACGCAAAGCGCAATAGTTAATATAATAGTACATTAAAAGGTTCATGAAATGTCTGTGGGTTATTAAGGGGTAGTGAGCATGGACGGAATGGTCAGTGAAGGATTAAGGGGGTTGACGTTGTGGTCTTCCAACATTGGCAGGGGCCTTTGTTGTGTGATTTGGCACTGTTTGTGCATGTCTTAATTGACATCTGTTAAGGAATTTGGTATTTTTCTGGTTTTATTCCGTGGATATTTGGTCTGCGGGTATGTGGGTACTATCATTGGATAGCCCTGGTGTTTCTCTATATTTTATGTCTTGAAGACATTTTTCATAATCTGAGTTTTAAGGGGTCATTTCCTCATTTTTCATTTATAAAAGATTGCTTTTTAATTTTGTTTTTCGTGTTTTACGGGCTAACCTTAAGTCTTAGGGTTAAGTGCTTAGTACCGTTGGATAGAGCTAATTTTTCTCTATATTTCATGTCTCAATGTTGTTATAGTGAAATTCCGTGTTTTAAAGGTTTTAGTAGTTGTAGCTAATTTTTCTAAGTAGATTGGTGGTTTTTATTGGTTTTCTGGCTTCAGGGAGGCCGGGCCGCTTCAGGCGGCATCTCCGACGTCGGGCGGCCCGCCTGCCTCTGTTTTAGGAGGTTGGGGAGCGCTCCAGGAGGTTTTTTATGCAATTTGGCAGGTACAGGCGCCAGATTGGTGGGTGCGCATGGGCTCTTAGTTAGTGGTCTGTGTGTACATAGTGAATAAGACAGTTTGGGGCAACCTTAATCATCATACAACCATCCGGAGGTGATCTCATTGTTCCTCACTCAGTTTTCACTGTTTCTGGCCACAATTGGCTGTGTTTGTTGCAAGTGAGTTCTTCATTTAACTTAACTTTGGCAACTGTTTTCTCTGTTATAGTCTTGCAAGCTATAGCAAGTATTATTGCTGTCTCTGGTGTGGATTTGCAGCCTACATCAAGTATCTTTGCTGTCTCTGGTGTGGACTTTGTTCTACATTTCAGTTCTTTGGTCAGGTAGTCTATCTGGGGACTACTTTCTTGGCTCATCAAGCAGTCAAGTGTGTTAAATAGGAGCTTTAGCAAAACAGGAACCAACTTACTTTAGCAAGTAAATCTCACTTATTTTTCTAAAGGGACAGGGGATTTTCTCTCTGGTTTTTCTCCAACTCCCTTGGTCAAGGCCTATAGCTAGTACTATAGGATTGTCTACATTTCTGGCGCCCAACGTGGGGTGGAACTTGCTAGTTCTTTGGAATCTCTGTTTTCTTTGGTTGGCTCTTTTTGGTGTTTTGGTCAGGAGGAATGGCTTCTGGTTCTGCTATTCCTGTGGTGACTGTCAGTGGGGGGAATGGTCCTCCTTCTGTGATGTTTAGGGAGTGTGTGAGGATTAAAACTTGGGATGGTACCAAGTTTAATGGGGAGGATGTCAAGTGGTTTCTAGAGAAGTATGAAACTGCTGCTGGGGTGGATGGTGCTTCCTACCTGGACATGGTGAAGCAGATTATCTTCTTCATTGGTGATAGGTCAGTGGAGAAGGAGATTGTGGCCATGTCTGGCTACAAGAAGAGGGATTGGAAATTGTTGTGTAGGGAAATGGTGGATAGATGGGGTGTCAGGTTCACTATGGTAGACTTGAACAAGGTTGTCAGTGAATGGAAATCTTATGGTGGTGTTGGTAACTTACATAGTTACAGGAAGTTTCTGCTACAGTTTGATCCTGTGGTGGAATACTTGGTGGAAGTGGAGGAGCTGGCACATGAAAATGCTGCCAAAGATGTTTTTTGGTCTGCCCTGGCTAGAGATGTCAGGATGGATGTGTTGAAGGAGTTGTCAAGAAAGGAATTGATGAAAACTCTTTCTAATGGGGATCAGAAGTTGCCTGCCTTGGATAAGGTGAAGGAGGCTGTTGAGGCCCATTTGAAGTTATTGGCTGTGGACACCTATCAGGAGGGGTGTGCCAAGTATGTCAGCAAAGTCAGTGAGGCTTTGGCTGAAGAGGAAGTTAGGGAGAAGAAGGAGGAGAAGAATTTGGTGCAGGTTCCCAAACAGGAGAGGGACCCAATGGTGGAGCAGCTGGCTGATCTGACAAAACAGCTGCACATTTTTGTCCAAGAGGCCAAGAAGGTTAATAAGGCACCTTCTCAGCCAAGAGACTTTGAAAGAAGGGCTGGTAGGAGTGATCCTTGGGTTTGCTCTTATTGCAGTAGGAGGGGGCACAGGTCCAATGATTGTTGGGCATTGAACAGAGATGTGTCTGAAGGAAAAGTGGATTTTGATGGCAGGGATTTTAAGTTCCCTGATGGTTCTTTTGTGAACCCCAGTGAGGGGCAGGCTCCTGTTGATTTGGTCAGGAGAAGAGGTGGTCTCAATCAAAGGAGGCCAAGGTTTGAGGAGATTCCTGATCAGGAGAAGTCTTCTGTTAAGGTAGATGAGGACGTCAAGGGAAAGGGGAAGGAGGTCAATAAGGTCTCTTTTTTTACTTCTTTTGGTGGTTTGGAGTTGTATTCTTGTGGTGGACAGTCAAGTGGTGAATGCTTGGCTAGTGTTTATGATGTGGAAGCAGGGAAGGTTGGTAGGCCTAAGAGCAGTTCTCAGGCCCAACCAAAGCCAAATGCTTCAAAGGGTGATCCTAAGCTAAGTGCAGCTAGGAAAAGGTACAGCAAAGAGGAGCTGTACAAGATGCAGAAGGGTATGGCTGAAATGGGCCCCCCTAGTTTTGGTGCATTGGACCTGAATGGTGAGCCAATGGCAATGGAGGTGGATTCTGATTCTGAGGAGGATGTCCCTTTGGCTTCATTGCCAAAGCCTGTTGGAGTCAGAGGTTCTGGTGAAAAATCTGGTTTGGTTCCTGTTAATGGTAAATCTGTTGGTGGTGCTGGTCCTCAAGAATCTTCTAGGACCAAGGTGGTGAAGCAAAGACCTCACTTTGAGAGGCCAGTAGTGTCTGGTAAAGTTAATGTTATGGACTCTGTCCTGGAAAGAATGAACCAGGGTCAGGTTTCACTATCTTATGGGGAATTGTATGCTATCAGTCCAGGGTTGGCTGATAGGCAGAAGAAGTTGTTGACCAGGAGAAGGGTTTCTTCTGGTGAGGTAGAATACATTTGTGATTCTGCTGAAAAGTTTGGTGAGGGGTTGGAAACTCATTTTTCTGCTCCTCTGGGATATGTCAATGTCACTCTGAATGGCAGGGAGGCAAGGGCATTGGTGGATTCAGGTTCTCAGATAAACCTGATTTCTTTGTTTGAGGCAACTCATATGGGCCTCCCCATCAAAACTGGTATTGGTGGGAATTTGAGAGGGATCGGTGGCCATGTCACTGAATTGGTCGGAACTTCAGAGTTTGTGAAGTTAGATGTTGGAGGAGCCTCAGGGAAGGTTCATTTTTACATTTCTAAAGGTAATGTAAAAGCAGTTTTGGGCGGGCCATTCTTGATGGATTTTCAGGCAAGAATAGGTTATCAATTTGATGTGGGAATCAGTTTGGAGTTGACTGGTGAAGACGAAAGGAGGCTTCACATGAGGTTATCATCCCCTGGAGAGGATGGTTGGGAGACTAGGCCTGGTTTATCTTCAATGTGCCAGTGCATGGACTGCTGCAGGAGAAGGAAGGAAGTGGGTGCTGCCTCTGGTTTTTTGGAGTGCGGCTCAGGCTCTTTTGAGAGTCTGTCTTTTTTAGAGTAATGAGGGCTGATCACCCTAGTGCTACAACCTCTCCCCGAGATGAGGAAATCCCAGGTTGTAGTAGGTCAGCTCCCTTGAAGATATACCAAGTGGATTTTCAACTTTCTCTTTTTAATGTTTCTCTTCTCTGCAAGTATTCATCAAGTTTTTTATCAAGTCTCTGTTCTCTCTCAAGATTCTTAATTATTTTTAATTCAAGTTTAAAGAAGAAGATTGGTTATATATCTTTATTGAAAGATATGCGGAAAAGTTTTGGGGCGGTGAGATTGGGGTCTTAAAGTAAGTCCTCCCAATTGTGCACCGCTAGGGTTTCTTCTACACCTTTCAAAAACATTACCTGGGCCACACCTGTGAGCATTTGGGAAACCCCTGGTTATTTTTGTAGGACAGAAGAGAACTCAAGAAAAGAAGATAAAAATGTCAAGATAATTCAAGAAAATCAAGAAAAAAATCTGAAGATAATGAAGAAAGAAGATGCAAAATATTTTTGTGAAGATCATCAAGATCTATTTTTGGGCCTCCAGCATGAGGTTAAACTGCAGAAAATTTTGAAGCATGATGATCGTCAAGATCAATTTTTGGACCTCCAGCATGAGGATAAACTGCACAATTTTAGAAGATGTGATTCAGAAGACGAATCAAGATTTGAAGATTTGGAAGTTGGAAGTGAGGATGAATATGTGGAATTGCGGAAAAGTTTTGGAGTGGTGAGATTGGGGTCTAAAAGTAAGTCCTCCCAATTGTGCACCGCTAGGATTTCTTCTACACCTGTCAAAAACATTACCTTGGCCACACATGTGAGCAATGGGGAAACCCTTGGTTTTTGCTCCAGGTCTGGTGGTGAAGAATTCCTGAAGATCCCTCAAGTTGAAGGTGGAGCAGCAAAGTATAAGAAGGTAGCGCAGAAGATTAGGCCTGTCAATGAGCCTATTCCTGTGGGTTTGAATCCGCCTTTGAAGAGACCTCCTTTGTCAAGAGATCTGTACTGTACTCCTTTGGTGAAGAATCCTCCAGAATTTGTAGAGACGGCTAGGGTGACTGTGGAAAGATTGAGAGTTGTTAATTTTGGTCCTGATGGGTGGTTGTCTGAGGAAGAAAAGAAGTTGTTGTTGCACGTTATTGTGCTAAGGGAAAAAGTGGTGGCATTTTTTGAGGAGGAAAGGGGTGTTCTGAAGCACTCTTATGGGGAACCTTACTTGATTCCTGTTGTTTGTCATGAACCTTGGCAAATCAAACCTATTCCGATTCCAGCAGCTATCAGAGAGGACTTTGTGGAGATTGTTAGGGAAAGAGTCAGGACTGGGTTATATGAACAATCAACATCCAGTTACTCAAGTCCGGTGTTCTGTGTAAAGAAGCAGAATGGAAAGTTGAGGGTGGTTCATGATCTTAGAGCCTTGAATAGAGTCACTATCAAGGACGCTGGTATTCCGCCAAGTGCAGAGGATTTTGTTGAAGCTTTTGCGGGAAGGGTGTGTTATGGTTTGGGTGATATTATGGGTGGTTATGATGAGAGGGAACTACATACGGATTCAAGGCCTCTCACAACTTTTGAGACTCCTTTGGGAAGATTTCAGCTCACTAGGTTGCCTCAAGGAGCAACTAATTCAGTGGCAGTTTATCAAGCACAGATGGCTTGGATTTTGCAGGATGAGGTTCCTACTCATGCTGGTATTTTTATTGATGATGGTGGAATTAAAGGACCATTCACTGATTATGGTAATGAGGTGTTAGCGGAGAACCCTGGCATAAGGAGGTTTGTGTGGGAATATGCAATAACTCTAGAGAGAGTGTTGTTCCGGATTGAAGAGGCTGGTTTGAAAATTTCAGGGTCAAAATTTCGTTGTTGTGTTCCTGCTTTGGAAGTTCTGGGTCACGTGGTTTGTAAAGAGGGAAGGATTATGGCGAAGAAGAAGATTAATAAAATTCAGGCATGGCCAAGGCCTAAAAATACTACTGAAGTCAGAGGATTTTTGGGTGTATGTGTATATGTCAGGATTTTCATTAAGGATTTTTCTTTTTTGGCTTCACCTTTAAGGAGGTTGACCAGAAAAGATGCAGATTGGGAATGGACTGAAGAGTGTGAAGAGGCTTTTCAGAAGCTGAAAAAGGTTGTTGGTGAATATATAATTCTTCACAAGTTGGATTATGGTGTTGGTGCTGGAAAGATTTATCTGGCAGTGGACTCAAGTTATATTGCTGCTGGTGCTGTGTTGTCTCAGGAGGATAATACTGGGAGGGTCAGGCCAGTAAGGTATGAGTCTGTGGTGTTTAATGAGGTGGAATCTAGGTATTCTCAACCTAAGTTGGAGTTGTGTGGCGTAGCAAAAATTTTAAAGAAGCTACAGACGGTTTTGTGGGGGCAGCATTTTGAGCTGCAGGTGGATGCAAAATCTTTGGTTCAGATGATCAATACACCTAGTCTTCCAAATGCTCCAATGACTAGGTGGGTGGCATTTATTCAACATTTTTCTTTTGACCTGGTACACAAACCAGGTAAAACCTTTACTATGCCTGATGGGTTATCAAGGAGGCCACCTACAGATGAGGATTCTGATTCTGAAGAGTTTGACGAAGATGTTCCAGTGATTAAGGCCAGCA
Source organism: Hemileia vastatrix (assembly GCA_030280995.1). NCBI lineage: Eukaryota > Fungi > Basidiomycota > Pucciniomycetes > Pucciniales > Zaghouaniaceae > Hemileia > Hemileia vastatrix. The sequence continues at coordinate 24,352,915 of JASXTE010000017.1, read as the reverse complement.
CAAAGGGTGCTGAGGATTTTTCTTTCCTCCCCCATGAGGCTAAACTGGATGATTGTTCTGACCTCCCCCAAGAGGCTAAACTGGCTGGATCTGATCTTGATTCTGGTGATCAGGATGTATTTGTTGATGAAGATGGAGTTGTTGTTTGGGACAGCTCAAAATTGGAAAAGGGTGTTTTTGTTAGTGAACTGGATTCTCACAAGGTTCAGTGGAAAGAAAAGGACGTGCCAAAATTTAAGGATTGGTGTCCTGGTTGGGCTGCTCAATTGGCTCATGTTCACACTGGTGATTTTTATGACAGAGTTGTACCCTTGGATGTTGCTTTGTTGGATTTTGAAGATGAGACCTGGGGTCAATCTGGGTTTTATTTTATTTTGGTGGAATATCTGTTGACCTTGGAGAGGCCAGATAGTTGTGATGATGATACTTGGTTGGCAATCAGGAAGAAGAGTCCTGGATTTTATGTGTCAGGAAGGCGGTTGATGAGAATGAGACATCCTAATCCTCAAGTGGTGGTGACTCAGAAGAAGGGTCAAGAATTGGTTTTAAAGTCTTTGCATGAAGATCTTGGTCATAGAGGCTTTGGGGAGACTTATAGAAGAGTAGCAGACAGATTTTGGTGGCCGGGTATGAAGTTGGCTGTGCAGGGTTGGGTTCAATCTTGTGAAGAATGTCAAAGAAGAAGTCACTTGAAACCTAAAGAGATGGGCCGTGCTACTGGTGAATCAACTGTCTTTGGAAGAGTCAGTCTGGATGCTGTCCATATTAAAGAGGGCAGGTATAAATACTTGATTGTTGCTAGGGATGATTTGTCTGGTTGGGTTGAGGCAGTGCCTCTGGTTAATTTGACTGCCAAGAATGTGGCAGAGTTTTTGAGGAAGGAGTGGATTTATAGGTATGGGTTGATGAAGTTGGTCACTGTTGATGGTGGGCCAGAGTTTGGTGCCAAATTTAAAGAAGCTGTGGCTAGTGTTGGTTCTAGGGTTAGAGTGGCTACACCGTATTATCCTGAAACTGAAGGAATGGTTGAAAGAGGCCATCAAGTTATCAAGAATGCTTTGGTGAAGATGTGTGGAGATAGTGCCTAAAAATGGAGGCATTATTTACTCTTGGTTTCATTTGCTGATAGGGTCACTGTGAAGAGGACAACTGGCTATTCTCCTTATGAGTTAATGTTTGGTCAAAAAGCCATTCTACCAGTGGACTTGGAAGCTGTCTCTTATCTTGGAATTGATTGGGATGACGTGCAAACAACAGAAGATTTGCTCTGTGCCAGGATGCAACAGTTGGAATGTAGAGAGGAATGTCAAGAGAAGGCATACTCTAGAATGATGAAGATTAGGAATCAATCAGTCAGATACTGGGACAAGAAGTTAGCTCATAGACTCAGGAATCCCTTAAAACCTGGTTGTTTGGTTTTGGTGTATAATAGAAGTTTGGAGAGTCAGTGGGGAAAAATGTTTGCTGACAGATGGAATGGACCTTACAGAGTCAGATATCAGGTGTCTGGAGGTTCTTATGTTTTGGAAGAGTTGGATGGTGCAGTCTTGAAAAAGAGGGTGGCTGCAGACCAAGTGAAGAGGTTTTATCCCAGAGACACTAGGCATGAAGAAGATTGACTCCGCAATGAGGATAAACTACGGACCATTCTTTAATTTTGAGTTTTTTTGTGGTGATGCTATGCATCTGTTTGTTGGAAACTTTTGTTAGAAGGTACCCATGGGTGGGGCTTCTAGATTTGATCTTGGCAAGTGTAGGGGTGACTGATGGGCTGGCTGCTCTATCAACAGTTACCCCAGATTGTCTGTTTCCAACCCTTTCTCTTAATTTGGTTGAACCCTAGTATTGGTTTATTTTCACAGGTTTTAGTCCTCTATGACTTTAAACTGGAAATTGCTTTGGTTTTCAAGTGCCGGACTCTTCACTCTTATTGGTTTGGATTTTTTGAGTTGAATGTTGTGAATTGTTAGAAGGTACCCAGGGGGGCTTCTAGATTTTATTTTGGCAAGTGTGGGGGTAACTGATGAGCTGGCTGCTCTGGAGAACAGTTACCCCAGAATGTCTGTCTCAAGTCTTTTGTTTTTCCTAGTTGAATTCTAGTTTTGTTGTTTATTATTCAGGTTTTAAGTCCGCTATGACTTTAAACTGGTTTGGGACTGGATTCTTTATCTTTGGTTCTTTCATATTGGCGGTGGATCACTGGTGGTCTCCCATCATTTTTACTTATTGGAGGGAGCCCACCCAGTGATCATTTCTATGGAATGGACTTTCCCTTATTGGACCATCTATGGAGCTGGACTTTCTTTGATTTTTCAGTTATGTTTTTGCTAGATAGCAGTTTTAGATTATTTTCTTTTTTCTCTTTTTTTCTTTTAATTTTTTTTATGGGGGTTGTTTAAAATTATAAAATCAAAAAGAAAGGGTGTTACCACATCAGGGTCACCTGGATGTGGGCAAGCATTGGTGGGGAAAGGCTCATCAATTAGCCGGGCAATGCTATTTTCTTATTTTTTATTTATTATTTATTTCATGTGTTTCTGTGTTTCATTATTTTTATTATTTTCTGAATTTCTAAATTTTTTGAATTTTGTTTTCTGTTAATAATTTAAAAGATTTAATTGTGTATCCACATCAAGGTGCACTTGGATGTGGGTAAGGTATCAGGGGATCAGATCATCAATTGGCTGGGGGATACCATTTGTATTATTTTTTATATTTTATTTTATTTCATTTATGTTATTTCATTTTCATTTTCATTTTCATTTTATTTATTAATTTTTTTTATTTTAGTATATCAGTAGAGCGTTAAAAAAAAAAATCTGAAATTATTTTTTTATTACTTGTTTTATATTATTTTTATGTTTCTAATCTTTTTCAGGAGCTCATTGTCTGGATGATGAAGCTTCTGGAGGCTGGTCCGGATTGTGATGACGTTTTTGTTTTTTGTTGGGATTGTGGGAAGCACTGTGTTCTTTGAAGTGCATCCTGCTGAAGAGATTATAGGGATTGTAATGATCAGGGATTGGATTAGAGGGAAGTTCAGAGGAGGAAGAAGAAGAGGCAGGAATGGAGTGCTGGAGGGTGTGTTTAATGATCCTAGACATTTTCCAGTGGTCGTCCAGTAGGCGCTTTCTCAGGGATTTTTCAAAGTCATTCAAGGGTCCATGGAGGGCAAAGGCTTTTAGCATATTGAAACACATGGTGCTTAGGTGTTTCTTCATGTCTCCATAATCCAGGGTCAAAGAAGTTTCAAGAGTTTGGCCAACTCCAATAATAGATTCAGGAGGAGGGGTGCCAACTAGACAAGAAGAATTGGATCAGTAATTATTTTTGTTGAAGAAATGGAATAATTAATTTGGTACTTACAGATTGGAAGCTCATCAAACCTGTAAGCAGCTGGGATTTGGATCTCTGACGATTTTGTTATGGTCATAGTGGGTGGATCAACTAGGGAAAGATATGGATTCTCATGGTCTTCCTCTGAAGGATCCTGAGAAGGGGAACTGGGATGATGAGGTTACTGGGGCCTAGTTGGAGCAGTGAAATTGTGGTTGTTGTTGTTTTTGTTATTTCTGTGGGATTCAGCTGGAGGAGGTGCTGGTGATGGAGTACCAGGGTTGTTAAAGGATGGAACAGGAGAGGGGGATTTGGAAGCAGACTGCTCTTTTCTGGATGGAGAATTTGAAGAGATGGAACTGTCAGAAGAGTAGTTGGCTGACAGAGGAGAGGTATAGTTTCTTTGTCTTAGTTGGGGACGAAGTTGTTGTTGTGGAGCAGTGTGTGGTGTTCTGGGTTCTTCTTGGGGTTCTCTGGCAGTTCTCTTAGAAATCTGGTAAATTTTGGTACTTTTGGACTTTGGAAGGGTGGATTGCATTGCTCTGGGAGCAGTAGGAGGTAGTTGGTTTGAGTTGTTATTGTTATCTGGATGAATTTGGCTATTTTCTGGCCGTTTTTGGAGGTTTTGGCCCTGATTTTTGCTGTTTGGTGAGGCGGGCGGGCCGCCCGACGTCGGCCGGGCCGCCTGGACGCAGTCTAGAAGCCTAGGGGTTGATTTTGAAGCTTTTGGAGCTAATTTAGCAGTGATAAAAGCAGTTTCTTGAGAAGCTAAGGCTGGTCTTTTTGGAAGAGTGCGGGAAGCTGAGCTTCTGGATCTTCTGGAAGGAGCTGAAGATAGAAAGGAAGAGGATGGACCAAGTTCTGGAGACCTGGTAGGGGATCTGGAGATGTACTTGTGAGAAGGAGAAGGCGGAGGAATAGGATAGTGGGCATCTCTGTCACATTTCTTTTTTTTGGAATAGCAGGAGTCACAAGCCCTGTTGTAGAATTTGGCTTCTGGATTTGGAAGAGTGAATGTGCAAGGTCTGCACATGTGTATGCACTGTTTGCAGGCATAGTCCCTTGGAGCAGTGAAGCAAGGAAGAGTAGAAGAGTCAACAGCAGGGGATCCAGACATGATTTGTGGTGTGAAAGGTGATGAAAAGGATAAGAGAAGATTTTGTCAGTGATGAGTAGAAGATGAAGTGAAGGTGGACGCTCCGTGGGTCTGGCTGTGTGTGTATTGCATGAAATTGGCTGGGTCAGATTCATGCAAGATTCTGTCAGTCCTCTATGACTCTAAACTGGAAAATTTATTAGTCCTCCAAGACTTTAAACTGGCTGGTTTCAAGATTTTATCAAGAAGCAGTCCATCAAGACTTTAAACTGAAATCTGGTTTCTGTAAGTCCTCCAAGACTTTAAACTGGCTGGTTTCAAGATTTTGTCAAGAAGTAGTCCGTCAAGACTTTAAACTGAACACTGTGTTAGTCCCCCAAGACTTTAAACTGAGGGTTGTAAGTCCCCCAAGACTATAAACTGAGGGAAAAGTTTTTGTGTTGGAGTTGTTTTGAAAGATTGGTGGAGGGTATCCACAGGGGGAGCCTCCGAATTTAGCAAAGGCAAGTTTGGGGGTAATTGATGGGCTGGCAGCTCTATTCACAATTACCCCAGAATGTTAGTTTTTTTCTCTGTGTCTTAATGTGGTTGATCTCTGGTTCTGGGTTTATGATTTAGGTTTTTGAGTCCCCCAAGACTTTAAACTGAGGGTTTTTGAGTCCCCCAAGACTATAAAATGAGGATGGTCCCCCAAGACTTAAAACTGAGGGTTGTTTGTGGTTACATCCTATAGAGGGTGTGGTCAATTTTTCTTTTCTGAATCAAACTCAAGTACTAGTGGAATTACAGAGTGAATCAAGAGATAAAATGAAGTGTTCAGAATTAGCCTTGAACTGGTGAATGAGGTGTCTTCTGTTCTCAATGTCCTGTGGATCTCTAGCAGGAGTGGTTTGGAAATAGTGAAGCAGAAGTTGTTTCTGTTGAGATGTGTGTTGTTGGAACTTGGCCTTGATAGTGGGCAAGTGCGTTGGTGTTGGTGGTGCAATGGATCCTACATTGTTATCATCACTATCAGAAGAGGAAGGAACTGAGAAGTTGTCAGTTTTAAAGTTGAAGGAAGAAATGAATGTTCTTTACCATCAGATGGACCAGGGATGGGGGAACTAGTTGCTTTATGGGTTGTGGCACTCTTCTGGGAAGGGTGGAGCCTTTTGATTAATCTGGGTATCAGGATGGATGGCCTAGATCTTTTGGTGCTGGCAGAAGAAGGACCAGGTTGAGGTGGAGGTGAATCTGTTGTAGAAGAAAGTGGACCAGGTCTGTGGAAGGTCTTCTTTCTGGAGTGGCAGACATTGCAGGACGTTCTGTATGGATGAACAGGTGGTGTTATGGCGCAGATTAAATTATTGTTGATGCAGTATTGGCAGGGGCCCATTTCAGAGGCAGATTTGGAAAGGAGGTTAAACATGGTGGTTGGATGAAGAAAGAATGCGGACATTCTCAATTGGAGGGAGGATGTTGTCTTCCAACATTGGCAGGGGCCTTTGTTGTGTGATTTGGCGCTGTTTGTGCATGTCTTAATTGACATCTGTTAAGGAATTTGGTATTTTTCTGGTTTTATTCCGTGGATATTGGGTCTGCGGTGTGGTAGCCTAAAGTTTAGTACGGCACCTAAATATGTAAATGGAGTTATTACGGCGTGCAAGATTGGCGTTATTATTTTTTATAAAAGGGTTTTATTTAATTTATTGGAGTTTAAAATATGAAGAAATTGGTCACGAGCAAATGCCTACACAAATACAATTTATTTTACGGAGAAAACTTATTTTTACGGACTGAAAAATTTATAAGTATCAAGTCAAGTTACTCAAGAACCTTGGGAAATTTTCCCAGAATTTTTACTATTTTTCTTATATTTTTAAATGAATTTTAAAGTTTTATAGAAATATTTACGTTTTCAAAAATTACTTAACCTTGATAAATTTTCACGGGGTAATTAGAGCTGCGCAGACTACGAAAATTAGTTTGCTATGTAAAGGGGAAGTAGCTCTATTATGTATAATTTTTCTAGATTTTTTATTATGGTTGTAAGGTTCTAAATTGAGTCCGGAAGTCCGGATGGACTCCGTACAGACTCCGTACGGACTCCGCTTTGACTCCGTACGGACTCCGTACGGGCTCCGGATTGACTCTGGAAGAGCTCTGGAGGGGAAAACTTAGGCACGTGACTAGGAATACTTAAGCGCTTCTCAAACTCGAAATTGAGAGGGGGGACACATCATACAGCTTAATCATTAACCACCACGGTCTCATTTTTTTATTACTCAACAAATTAAAATAAATTGTAATACCCTTATAACTTTATATTTTATATATAACATTTTAGAAATACTACACAACAATTAAAATCACACTTCATACAGGGTATCTTTAGAAAGGTCTTCATCGCTGGGACTTGATTATTGCTGTCTCATATAAATTTAAATTATTATAAAAACATAAAAGTCAATCTTTTCAGATCTTTCACTGGTACACCTTAATTGTTGTTATCAGTATTTCTTTTATCAACAGCCACGATCATTTAATCTCAATAAGCGTTAATTATTTTAGAGTTTCATTATTTTTATCAATCAGATCTAAGTAGATTGGTTAGCTTAGTGATTTAGAACACCTACTTTGTTATTTTTATTGGAAGGACGGGGTTTTCAGCTAAATCCATATATCTCCTCCGGATTCTGCTTACAGCAAGGCGACTGTAAGAGTTTACCTTACCATATTTGGCGCCCAACGTGGGGTTCGATTTCTCTAGCTTTCTTTAAAGACTTACTTGGATCAAGAACGTTATTAGCCTGCAAGAGGCTTATTTTCTGGAACTCTAATTGGATTTTTGTTATTGGCCTGCAAGAGGCTTGTTATTTTATCGATTGATAACGCTTTTCATTACTTATTGGGATGTCTTCTTCTGCTGTTGCTTCTGGATCTTCTAACCCTCTTACTCCCTCAGTTAGAATTGTTTCTTGGGATGGCCCAAAGTTTGATGGGGAGGAGGTTAAATGGTTCATTAGCAGGTATGAAGCTGCTGCTGCTGTTGATGGTGCTTCTCATGTGGATATGGTGAAGCAAGTTAGATTTTTTATTGCCGATAGGGAGGTGGAAAAAGAGGTTATTGCTATGCAGGCATTCAAGGACAAGGATTGGGTTAAGCTTTCTAAAGCTATGGTTGATAGATGGGGTGTTAGGTTTACTATGATGGACCTCAATAAAATTGTTGGAGACTGGCAAGCAAAAGGTGGTGTTTCTTCTATGGCTGACTTCAAAAAGCTCTGTGTTCAGTTTGATGAAGTGGTGGAATATCTCATACTGGTGGACGAGTTAGTGCATGAGAACCAAGCAAAAGATTTGTTTTGGACAGCATGCAGCAGGGATATTTGTATGGACGTCTTGAAGGATCTTTCAAGAAAAGATTTGATGAAGGAACTGCCTAATGGTGAGCAGAAACTGCCGGCTCTGGAGGTTATCAAAGAGAACATTCAGGCCCATCTCAAGTTATTGGCGTTGGACAAATATCAAGAGTCTTGCACTCAATATGTTAGCAAGTTTAGCGAGGTTTTGGCCAAAAACAACGATATTATGGTCAAAGCCCAGGAGGCCAAGAAGGCTCAAATGGGATTACCTGCTGCTAAAGTTGAGGGTAATGTAGATAATAAGATGGTCGATCACTTGGCCGATTTAACGAAACAATTAAAAATATTTGTTCAAGAAACCCAGAAGGCCAACAAGGCCCCAATCGCTTCTTTGTCGAAGTCGACTTCTTATCAGTCCAGAGGGTATGAACGTCGAAATTATAATGGCAATAACAACGGTAACCGCTTCCCAGGCAATCGGAGAAATGGTGGGAATGGTGGTAATGGATATAGAGGTGGCTACAATGAGCCAAAGGTGTGCTCCTATTGTAATAGGAGGGGTCATAGAGCAACAGTTTGTTTTGCTCTTGATAAGGATATCGATGCTGGGCGAGTTTTATTTGATGGTAAAGTTTATAAATTTCCTGATGGTTCGTTCATCAAGCCCAGTGATGGACAGTCTCCTTCTGATTTGGTCAGAAGAAGTTTAATGGCTGAAAGAAGAGCCAGATTTGAAGAGGTGACGGATGAAGATGTTAATGCCAAGGGTGGCAAAAATGGTAATGGTAATGGTGGTAAAGCTGACAAGGGAAAGGAGAAAGAGGTCAGTAAAGCCACATTTTCTACTTCTTTTGGTGGTTTAGAGCTGGCGACGGTTGCCCAGGTGGAGGGTAGCTGTATGGCTGGCAAATACGATGTTAATGCTGCTAGAAGAGCAGCTGCTACTAAGGCGAAAAGTAGCATTCAGAGCCAATTGAGGGCTAATCCTGGCAAGGCCAATAACAAAGTGAACCCTTACTCTAAGGACAGGAATTCTAGTGCTCAAACTGCCGCCAACAAATTGAACCCTTACTCTAAGGACGAATTATATAAAATGCAGAAGGGGATTGCTGATATGGGGCCCCCTAGTTATGGAAAGTTTGATTTAAATGGTGAGCCTATGCCAGAGGATGATTCGGATTCTGAGGAGGACGTACCGTTGGCGTCTCTACCCAGACCAAGTTTTAGCAGTCCCATCCCAATGGAGGGAGTAAGAAGGACTAGCAATGGATCAGGATTAGTGCAAGAAGCTGGTGACGGAGTTAGGGTTATAGAAAGTGAAGATGTTATAATGGGGGGTGAAGATGGCTCGGTTGGACCTCAAGAGGTACCCAGGGCCAAGGTTGTTAAATCAAAGGTCCAGTATGAGCGGCCAGTAGTTTCTGGTCAAGCTAATGCGATGGACGCAGTTTTGAATAGGGTGAATCAACTTCAGATTCCCTTATCTTTGGGGGAGTTATTTACGATTAGTCCGGCGCTTGCTGAAAAGCAAAAGAAGCATTTGACGAGGCGTCGGGTTTCCACTGGAGAGGTGGAATATATTTGTGAAAATGCTGAAAAGTTTGGGGAAGATGTAGATACACATTTTTCCGCTCCCCTGGGTTACCTGGTGGTAACTCTTAATGGTAAACAAGTAAAGGCCTTGGTCGATTCAGGGTCTCAAATTAATTTAATTTCATTGGAGCAAGCAACAAGTATAGGCTTGCCAATTAAAAGTGGAACTGGGGGAAACCTCAGAGGTATTGGAGGGCATGCAACAGAGCTGATGGGTACAGCTGAGCATGTCAGTTTAGGCATTGGTGGATCTGTTGGTAAGGTTCACTTTTATGTAGCCAGAGGAGCAGTCAAAACTGTTCTTGGTGGTCCTTTTTTGATGGATTTTGAGGCCAGGATAGGGTATCAAGCTGGCATGGGGATTAGTTTGGAGATCACTGGTGAAGATATGCGGAGGTTACATATGCGGTTAGCGCCTCCTGGAGATGAAGGTTGGGAAACACGGCCAGGGATTACTACTCTGTGCCAGTGTTGTGTTTGCACCAAGAAGCGGCATATAAAACAGACGGCTTCTGGTGAATTATGTTTGTTGGAAAGGGATGGATGCCCTCATTTTTTGGGGTAGCAGGGGCTGATCACTCTAATGTTGTAATCTCTCCTCAGGATGAGATCCCGGATTGCAATAGGTCAGCTCACTTGGAGATAATTCAAGTGGATTCTCAATTATTTTCTGTTAATATTACTTTGGAGTGCAAATACGTTATGGACTTTACTATATGTTTATTGGATTTACCCTGTTTTTCTATTAAATTTAAAAATGGTGAAAAAGGCAAAATGGGCCAAATTAGGTTGGATAAAAATTGGAAGGGTATGTTTTATGACCTCCAGCAAGAGGTTAAACTGCAATTATCTCCTTCTATTTTGGACCTCCAGCAAGAGGGTAAACTGCGAAAATCTTATCAAAATCCAATAAAAAATCTCAGTATAATTAAAACACAAAAAAATAATTTTTGTGAAAATTCATTTCCGGTCCTCCAGCAAGAGGTTAAACTGCCAACTTTCTTTACGGGTGATTTACTGTTGGATAAGGGAAGCAAAGGTGTTGGAAAATCTGTTCATAAATTAGACGAGGGAAAGGAGAAAAGGGTAAAATTTAAAAATGAAATAAAATATTTTTCTAATTTTTCTTATTCCGATTCTGAAGATGAAGAAGATTCATTTGATGAAAGTTTTAATGGCGATGTTTTACCTCAAGTTTATTTAGATGTGGACGCAGCCAAATATAAGAAAGTAGCAAATAAAGTTTGACCTATTAATGAACTGCGACCTGCTGAATTAAATCCACCCTTGAGAAGACCAAGGTTATCAAGAGATCCTTATGAAAGTCCCTTGGTAAAGAATCCGCCTGAATTTTCTGAGACGTCAAGAATCACTTTTGAGAGACTGGGTGTTGTTAATTTTGGACCTGATGGTTGGTTGTCTGGTGAAGAGAAGAAGTTGTTGTTGGATGTGACGGTCAAGCGAGAGAAGGCCATTGCTTTTGTAGAAGAGGAGAGGGGTGTGTTGAAGCATTCCTATGGGGAGCCTTACAAGATTCCTGTGGTATGTCATGAACCATGGCAGCAGAAACCAATTCCTATTCCGGCTGCCTTAAAAGAAGCCTATATTGAAGTTGTCAGAGAACGGATATGCACTGGACTGTATGAGCAATCAACATCAAGTTATTCTAGTCCGGTATTTTGTATCAAGAAACCGAATGGCAAGCTTAGAGTTGTTCATGATCTTAGGGAATTAAATAGGGTTACAATAAAGGATGCTGGGATACCGCCTAGTGCTGAGGAGTTTGTTGAAGCATTTGCAGGGAGAGTGTGCTATGGTTTGGGAGATATTATGGGTGGATATGATGAGAGAGAGTTACATCCGGACTCAAGGCCTCTCACTACATTCGATACGCCACTTGGACGTTTACAGTTAACAAGATTACCTCAAGGAGCAACAAATTCGGTTGCAGTTTATCAAGCTCAGATGGCTTGGATCCTTCAAGATGAAATTCCACAATATGCTGGAATCTTTATAGATGATGGAGGAATTAAGGGACCAACAACCGACTATGATAACCAGGTGTTGGAAGAGAATCCCGGGATACGCAAATTCATTTGGGAGTTTGCAATTACTTTAGAAAGAATCTTGTTTCGAATTGAAGAGGCTGGTTTAACTATTTCAGGTTCAAAATTTTCATGTTGTGTGCCAGCCTTAGAAATATTAGGCCATGTGGTATGTAGAGAGGGTAGGATTATGTCCAAGAAGAAAGTTAACAAAATTCAGTCCTGGCCAAGACCCAAGAATACGACCGAAGTTAGAGGGTTTTTAGGCGTTTGCGTATATGTTAGAATGTTTATCAAGGACTTTTCTTCATTGGCAGCTCCATTGAGACGGTTAACGAGAAAGGATGCAGACTGGGAGTGGGATGAAGAGTGTGAGAAGGCGTTTGTGAAGTTGAAGGAGGTTGTGGGGAAGGATTTAGTCCTGCACAAGTTGGATTATGGAAAAGATGCTGGTAGAATTTATTTAGCAGTTGATTCAAGTCAGGTGGCAGCTGGGGCGGTTTTGTCTCAGATGGATAAAGCTGGTTACATCAGGCCAGTTAGGTATGAATCTGTAGTATTTACTGAGGTCGAATCAAGATATTCTCAACCAAAATTGGAATTATGTGGTGTGGCGAAAATACTGAAGAAACTTCAGCATATTTTGTGGGGGCAACATTTTGAGTTGCAAGTGGATGCGAAATCGTTAATCCAGATGATTAATTCCCCAAGTTTACCGAACGCACCCATGACAAGATGGGTAGCTTTTATTCAACATTTTTCGTTTGATTTAGTTCATAAACCTGGCAAAACTTTTACTATGCCAGATGGTTTATCAAGGAGACCACCCACTGAAGAAGATTCAGACTCAGAAGAGTTTGATGAAGATATACCTATTATCAAAGCCAGCATTAAAGGAGCTGAAGACTTTCCATACCTCCCCCATGAGGTTAAACTGGCAGGACTATTGTGTTTAGATTATGATGATGATGACCTCCACCAAGAGGATAAACTGGAAAATAGTTTTTATGTTAAAAAAGGTGTTGAAAAAGGTGTAGATAAATTCGGCAGAGAGGAGGTAGAAGAAGATGTGGTGTATGTAGAGGAAGATGGATTGGTAGTGTGGGATAGTAGTAAATTAAGGAATGGTGTATATGTTGGAGAATTAGAGAATTTAAAAAAAAGGGTGGATAAAGAGAAAGAGGTATTTTCAAATACAGTTTACGAAGGATCCAAAGGTTCAGAAGAAAAACATCGACATTGCTCGATTAAAGATTTATTTAGGGGTCAACGATTATTGGCTCATTCATGTGCAGGTGATATTGGTGATAGAGAAGTCCCTATTGATGTTATATTAATCGATTTTCAAGATGAAGTCTGGGGTCAGACTGGTTTTTATTTTTTGTTAGTCAAATATTTGTTGACTTTAGAGAGGCCAGAAGATTGTGAAGACGATGAATGGGTGGCTATCAAGAGGAAGTCATCTACGTTTTACCTATCTGGTCGACGTTTAATGAGGAGGAGGTATCCAAATCCTCAAGTAGTTATAACTCAACAGAAGGGGCAAGAATTAGTTTTGAAATCACTGCATGAAGATCTCGGGCATAGAGGTGTTGGAGAAACGTTTAGAAGAATTTCTGATCAATTTTGGTGGCCTGGCATGAAGATGGCTGTTAAACAGTGGGTTCAGTCATGCGAAGAATGTCAAAGACGAAGTCATTTAAGGCCAAAAGAACCTGGACGCGCGACCGGTGAATATACGCTCTTTGGGAGAGTTAGTTTAGATGCCGTTCATATAAAAGAGGGACGGTATAAATATTTAATTGTGGCCAGAGATGATTTATCTGGTTGGGTAGAGGCAGCGCCTCTTATTAATTTAACTGCCAAAAATGTGGCAGAATTTTTCTTGAATAATTGGGTATATAGGTATGGGGTGATGAAGTTGGTAACGGTAGATGGAGGTCCTGAATTTGGGACAGAGTTTAAAGAGGCCGTATTGAAAGTTGGATCAAAGGTTAGGGTAGCAACCCCATATTATCCTGAAGCTGAAGGCATGGTTGAGAGAGGGCATCAAGTTATCAAGGATGCTTTAGTTAAAATGTGTGGGACAAGTGCCGAAAAATGGAGGCACTATTTACCTTTAGTTTTATTTGTTGATTGAATCACTGCCAAAAGGACGACCGGATTTTCACCTTATGAACTTGTTTTTGGACAGAAAGCAGTTTTACCGGTTGATTTAGAAGCTGAATCATATCTTGGAGTTGACTGGGACACGGTCAAAACTACTGAAGAATTATTGTGTGCAAGAATGATGCAGCTAGAAAAGAAAGAAGAATATTTAGAAAAGGCATATTCGCGGATGATGAAGATCCAAAATCAATCAGTTAGATATTGGGATGAGCAGTTGGCACATAGATTAAGGAAACCTTTGAACCCAGGAGATATGGTCCTGGTGTATAATAGGAGTTTGGAAAGTCAGTGGGGAAAAATGTTTGCAGATAGGTGGAATGGACCGTATAAAATCAAGGAGCAAGTTTCCGGCGGTTCATATGTGCTAGAAGAGTTGGATGGAGTAGTATTGAAGAAGAGGGTAGCGGTCGATCAAGTGAAACGGTTCTATCCTAGAGGCACCAGGAGTGCCGAAGTCTTCCTCCGCAATGAGGATAAACTATGATATCAATGAAACTTTATGGATTCCTCCGCAATGAGGATAAACTATGACATTTATGAAATTATATGGCGAACTCCGAAATGAGGATAAACTACAATTTTAATGACATTTATCAAATTTTATGGATACCTCCACAATGAGGATAAACTATGATATCTACGAAATTTTATGGATTCCTCCGCAATGAGGATAAACTATGATGTTTATAAAAATCTTATGACGACCTCCGCAACGAGGATAAACTATCTTTTTTTTTATTAAAATACTTTACTATTGTTACACTGTATATGGTCAACGAAACTGTGATGAAACTTAACGAAATGCAAGAAGACCTTCTTTGAAATTTTTGAAAACTTAAAATTCTTAAAATATGGGTGAAGATAGTGTTGGAAAACTTTTTAAAATTTATTGGAAGAAGTGTTCACAGGGGAACCTTCTTAATTTAATATTGGCAAGTGTGGGGGTAATTGATGGGCTGGCTGCTCTATACACAATTACCCCATAAAGTTTGTTTCCAAAATTTTCCCTGTTTCTAGTTGAATCCTGGCTTTGTCTTTTAATTTTAGGAAGTCCACTAAGACTATAAACTGAAACGAATCAAGAGACACCGCTCTCAACGCCGGATTCAAGATTTTTTTTATATTTTATTTTGTTTTTGATTTTTTATGTTAGATTGTGATTTCTTTTCTTTAATATATATTATGAATTAATGTAAAGGTGATGCTCACTGGTGGTCTCTAATCATTTTTATAAATTGGAGGGAGCCCACCCAGTGATCATCATTATAAAAATTATCTTCTAAAAACTTTCATTTATTTTATTTTCTTTTCAATTTCTTGAATTGTGTAACCACATCAAGTTGCACTTGGATGTGGGTATGATGTCGAGGGTATGGCTCATCAAATGGCCGGGGGGCATCTTTTAAAATTTTAATTTTAATAATTCTTTTTACCTTTTTTATCTTTCTTTTCACAATTCATTTATCTTTCTTTAAAATTAAATTTTAACTTTTATTTCAAAACTATCTTTTCTAAAATCTTTTATTTTAAATTTAAAAAATAAATAAATAAATAAATAAATAATAATAATAAAAATAAAAATAAAAATAAAATAAAAATAAAATAAATAATAAAAAAAAAATAATAATAATAATAATAAAAAAAAAATTAAAATTAAAATTAATTAATTAAATCAAAATTATTATTATATTTCTAAGTTTTATTTTTTTAGTTTTCATTCTTTTTAGCTTTATTCATTTAGTTTAGACAGGAAACAGGGTCTAGGAGAACTCAACACCAATGTGATTTTACTTCAAGATATCTGTTAGTCCTCCAAGACTTTAAACTGGCTACTGTTCAAGACGTTCTTTAAGTTTTTTTTATACGAATTTTGGAGCTGTTAGTCCTCCAAGACTTTAAACTGGCTACTGTTCAAGACTTTCCTTAAGGTTTTATACAAATTTTGGAGCTTTTAGTCCTCCAAGACTTTAAACTGGCTAATTTTCAAGACTATCATTAAAAATTTTTTTATTGGATTTGTTAGGTCCACCAAGACCTTAAACTGGAGTGTTATCAAATGTTAGGTCCACCAAGACCTTAAACTGGAATGTTATCAAGCTGTTGGGTCCACCATGACCTTAAACTGGATTTCTTATCGATCAAATGTTTGGTCCACCATGACTTTAAACTGGTAGTCCATTCATTGTTTGGTCCACTATGACATTAAACTGGATTATCAAATTTATTCAATCTTTGGTCAAGCCTAGGCCTTATTTAGGAATATATCAAGTTATTTATGCACCTAAACGATCTTTGGTCCACTAAGACCATAAACTGGCAATCGATTATATGTTTGGTCCACCAAGACTTTAAACTGGAATATCAATCTTGTTTGGATAACTCAATTCAATCTTTTAATTTATCACTGTCCACTAAGACTCTAAACTGGTTATTCAATTATTTCTGGAATTGGGTGCTGATAGCTTTAGGAGGTTAAAATTTTAGGTGGTGATGACGCTAAGGAAAGCATAATGGTTAATTAGGTGAAATTTGTGGCGCTTTAACATGGTCTAAAGTTGATATTATTATTGGAAGCCTGGCAAAATTATTTTATGGGTTTGCTGTATAGCAAAGTTTGAAAATTGTGATGAAGGAATCAGAAGTTAGGATGGTAGTTGGATTTTAGGGAATGATTTTTTTTAGTGCCTCATAGTTAGGCCATTTTTTTTTGGTGTGAAGCTTGGAGGACCTTATGGCGAGATTGGAATCATAGAATTCGGCTCAGTGGGGGGCCCTATGAGGTTGGAATCAGGAGTATTCGGCTCATAGGAAGATCCACTCTCTCAATGCTGTGACAAGAAGGAAGACTGGTATATGGGAGTCTGAAGGGATTCAAACCTTGCTCTCAGTAGTGGAATCATCACAAGATTTATATTATTTTATTTTATGTTAAATCAAGCCAGAGAAGAAGAAACAACGTTTTTATTATAAAGAATTAAAAGAAGACCAGCTAAAACAAATTTATCAAATTATTTTATTAGAAAAGATAATTCTTTTGGAATTTCTCAACCACTTATGCAAAGTTATAAGAATGGGGACATTCTCGATTGGAGGGAGGATGTGGTAGCCTAAAGTTTAGTACGGCACCTAAATATGTAAATGGAGTTATTACAGCGTGCAAGATTGGCGTTATTATTTTTTTATAAAAGGGTTTTATTTAATTTATTGGAGTTTAAAATATGAAGTAATTGGTCACGAGCAAATGCCTACACAAATACAATTTATTTTACAGAGAAAACTTATTTTTACGGACTGAAAAATTTATAAGTATCAAGTCAAGTTACTGAAGAACCTTGGGAAATTTTCCCAGAATTTTTACTATTTTTCTTATATTTTTAAATGAATTTTAAAGTTTTATAGAAATATTTACGTTTTCAAAAATTACTTTACTTTGATGAATTTTCACGGGGTAATTAGAGCTGCGCAGACTACGAAAATTAGTTTGGTATGTAAAGGGGAAGTAGCTCTATTATGTGTAATTTTTCTAGATTTTTTATTATGGTTGTAAGGTTCTAAATTGAGTCCGGAAGTCTGGACGGACTCCATACGGACTCCGTACGGGCTCCGGATTGACTCTGGAAGAGCTCTGGAGGGGAAAACTTAGGCACGTGACTAGGAATACTTAAGCGCTTCTCAAACTCGAAATTGAGAGGGGGGACACATCATACAGCTTAATCATTAACCACCACGGTCTCATTTTTTTATTACTCAACAAATTAAAATAAATTGTAATACCCTTATAACTTTATATTTTATATATAACATTTTAGAAATACTACACAACAATTAAAATCACACTTCATACAGGGTATCTTTAGAAAGGTCTTCATCGCTGGGACTTGATTATTGCTGTCTCATATAAATTTAAATTATTATAAAAACATAAAAGTCAATCTTTTCAGATCTTTCACTGGTACACCTTAATTGTTGTTATCAGTATTTCTTTTATCAACAGCCACGATCATTTAATCTCAATAAGCGTTAATTATTTTAGAGTTTCATTATTTTTATCAATTAGATCTAAGTAGATTGGTTAGCTTAGTGATTTAGAACACCTACTTTGTTATTTTTATTGGAAGGACGGGGTTTTCAGCTAAATCCATATATCTCCTCCGGATTCTGCTTACAGCAAGGCGACTGTAAGAGTTTAACTTACCATAGCGGGTATGTGGGTACTATCATTGGATAGCCCTGGTTTTTCTCTATATTTTATGTATTGTAGAAATTTTTCATATTCTGAGTTTTAAGGGGTCATTTCCTCATTTTTCATTTATAAAAGATTGCTGTTTAATTTTTTTTTCGTGTTTTACGGGCTAACCTTAAGTCTTAGGGTTAAGTGCTTAGTACCGTTGGATAGAGCTAATTTTTCTCTATATTTCATGTCTCAATGTTGTTATAGTGAAATTCCGTGTTTTAAAGGTTTTAGTAGTTGTAGCTAATTTTTCTAAGTAGATTAGTGGTTTTTATTGGTTTTCTGGCTTCAGGGAGGCCGGGCCGCTTCAGGCGGCATCTCGGACGTCGGGCAGCCCGCCCGCCTCTGTTTTAGGAGGTTGGGGAGTGCTCCAGGAGGTTTTTTTATGCAATTTGGCAGGTACAGGTGCCAGATTGGTGGGTGTGCATGGGCTCTTAGTTAGTGGTCTGTGTGTACATAGTGAATAAGACAGTTTGGGGAAACCTTAATCATCATACAACCATCCGGAGGTGATCTCATTGTTCCTCACTCATTTTTCACTGTTTTCTGGCCACAATTGGCTGTGTTTGTTGCAAGTGAGTTCTTCATTTAACTTAACTTTGGCAACTGTTTTCTCTGTTATAGTCTTGCAAGCTATAGCAAGTATTATTGCTGTCTCTGGTGTGGATTTGCAGCCTACATCAAGTATCTTTGCTGTCTCTGGTGTGGACTTTGTTCTACATTTCAGTTCTTTGGTCAGGTAGTCTATCTGGGGACTACTTTCTTGGCTCATCAAGCAGTCAAGTGTGTTAAATAGGAGCTTTAGCAAAACAGGAACCAACTTACTTTAGCAAGTAAATCTCACTTATTTTTCTAAAGGGACAGGGGATTTTCTCTCTGGTTTTTCTCCAACTCCCTTGGTCAAGGCCTATAGCTAGTACTATAGGATTGTCTACAACGTATGTTAGTGAGGAGGGTCCAAGTGTAACGGATATATTTTAAATGGTTTGTGGTGTGCAGAATGGTGGATGAGTATGAGGTCAATGTGAGGAGGAGTAAAGGATATAAAAGGGGCTGGGTTTTTGGTTTGACATTCTTTAGAATTAAATTATAAAACGTATTTATAGTTAATAGTGATAAAACTCTAAGTGAAAATCATTATTATTGTATCTTTCTTTATTTTCTCAATAATCATATCTAAATCCTAAATCTTTGATTGTTGAGTTTCCAACCCTTCGTGAGATCTTAAGAATTTTAATATTACCGTTCAATTATATTAGAATCCTTCTCAAACATAACTCGAAGCAGTAGTTCTTCCTTCAAGTCATCTTCGAATCACTTCCTCAAACTATCCCTCTGTGCTTCGAAGAAGTATCTGAACCTTTTATCTCACTTGCAGGAACATCCTCAACCTTGTGCGTAGGTTGTTCGGTGACAATGTCAGAGTAACTTTTGAGTTTGTAGTAATGTATAATACTGATTGTAGTAACTGTTTTATCATTGGAAATGACATTATTACTAATTTTGGTGTTAAATTAGAGCCTGCTAATAATAATTTTACAATTGGCATGAATAGTAAAAGGAAATTTAAAATAAATTCTTTTAACAAAGTCTTAAACATTGAGTTAGTCATAGATATTCCTTAAAAAAGAAGAGATGCCAATGAGATTGAACTTTTGGAAACAGAAATTTCAAAAGAATGAATTGGCACTCAGATAAGCAAAGCTGAGAAGACATATATTTTGGACTTAATTAAAGCATTTCCAATGAATTTTCACATAGGGCCAATGAACTTGGCCTTGTAAAAGATCATTAGATTAAGATTAGTTTAACCTGTGATATGGATAATATTCCTGCTAGTCTGAAAAAGGACCCATACCCTGCTTCACCAATAAATAGGAAAGACATAGAGGATAATATTAAGATGCTATTAAAAATGAACATTCTTGAGAAGTTTTAAACTACACCAAAACATTGTGTAATATTACCAGTGCTAATTTCTTATGAACAAGATAAAGCAAGACTGTGCAGTGATTATAGGGCATTAAATACATTTACAGTAGATTATATTTAACCCTTTCCAAGGATTGACTCTATACATTCTACCCTTAAAGTTGCTGAATGTATAAGTTTCCTAGATGGAAATAAAGGGTATTATCAAATTCTTGTTTAAAGGAAATTACGAAACTTTTTGTTGATAACAAAACATATGGGAATATATAAATAAGTCAGGATACCATTTGGATCAAAAAAATGCTCCTTCAGTATTTCAGAAGTTAATGGATATAACATTCCATGATTAAATGATTGAGGAATGGTTAATGGAATACATTGATGACATCATAGTGTTCTCTAAGACATATGATGAACACTTAATCCATTTAAAGAAGGTATTATAAAAGATGGATTAAATAAAAATGAAACTTGCATTAAAAAAATGTAGATTTGGGTTCAAGTCTTTAAAAGTGCTTGGTCATATTGTATCTGGCTTACAAATATGTGTAGACCAAAATAAGATGGCTCAATCAAGAATATTTGAATTCCTAAAAATGTAAAGGATGTACAATATTTTCTTGGTATGTGTGGTTATTATAGACAATATATAAAGAACTACCAATTAATTGCTGAACCATTGATCACACTGATAAAGAAATCAGAAGCTTTCATTTGGAATAATGAAAGAAAACAGGCTTTTGATAAGTTGAAAGAATGTTTGATGACAGCTCCTATCTTGGGATTACCCAATTTCCAATTAAATTTTGTATTATATACTGATGCAAGCTTTATTGGTTTGGGTGCTTCTTTGAATTAACAAAAACTAATTGAAGGAAAAATTTCAGAAGTAGTAATTTGCTATATTTCACGTACTCTAAGAATTAGTGAACTGAAATATGGTGCTACTCAACTTGAATGTTTGGCAGTAGTATGGGCTCTTGAGAAGCTACATTATTACCTTGAAAACCAAATATTTGAGTTAATAGCTGACTGTAGTGCAGTTAAGTCATTCTTAAACATGAAAACTCCTAATAGACATATTTTTAGATGGCAATTAGCTGTACAAGAAAACAGAGAATGGATGACTATTACACATAGAAAAGGAACTTTATACTCTAATGTAGATCTGTTATCTAGAGTACCTCTACCTAATAATGATGATAATCCTGATTATGTTCCTGAATCAGAGATTATTAAAATTTATGGCATTTATATTGTAGATATTGAGGATGAATTTATGCAATCAATTCTTGATAATTATGCTTCAGATCCTTACTTGAGTAAACTTACTACAATATTAAATGATCCATCTAATGCTTCAGTTAGTGTTTTAATAAAAACATTACCACAAATGTATAAGGAAGAATTAGAAAAAGGAAAATTTTCCATTGAGGATGGTTTTATATATTACAGGAAAAAATTAAGTAATGTAATTGTGATTCCCCCTTCAATGAAGGAGTTAATGTTTAGTATATGTCATGATGATATATTTGCAGGTCATTTTGACTACCATAAAACATTAACCAGAGTAAAAAACACAGCTTGGTGGATTAACATGTCTGAGGATGTTCAGAAATATGTTGAAACATGTGATTCTTGTCAAAAATCTAAAAGATTAACAGGCAAAAGAGCTGGTTTATTACAACAAATTGAGCAACCAAAAGCTCTATGTGAAATTATTAACATGGATTTTGTAACAGGTTTTCCAACAGCAGGGCATAAAAGTTATAACTCCTGCTGGGTAGTTGTTGATAGATTTAAAAAAATGTGTAAATTTATTCCTACTCATAAAGAGGTTTCTGAAAAGGACTTAGCTTTTTTATGGTGGACACAAATGCTAAATATAGCAGTTTTCCCCAAAGCTATAGTTTCAGACAGAGATTTTAAATTTACTTCTGATTTCTGGACATCACTTATGGATGTTTCAGGGTTTCAATTAAAACATTCTACAGAAGACCATCCAAAAACTGATGGGCTAGTAGAAAGAATGATACAAAATCTAGAAGTTATGATAAGAAGATATTTTGCTTTTGTTCTTGACTTTAAAGACAATGAAAAATTAACTCATTATTGGGTAGCCCTTATCATAGGTTTAGAATTTTCATACTATAGTACAGTACATTCTGTCATTGGCAAAAAGCCATTTGAGTTATGGTTGAGTTATTTACCTTATACCCCTGCTAAAACTATTAATAAACTACCTAGATTGGATATCCATCCAGGTACAAAATCTTTTTTTAGATGCAACAATTATGCAGAAAGAATGCTCAAGAATGTATAAATAAGGCATTTGAGTATGAGAAGAAAAGATGGGATAAAGCCCATAAAGAGAAAATGTTCAAAGAGGGTGATGAAATCCTTATTTCTAGACTACAGTTCAATATAAATGGTTATTTTAAATTGAAGGATCCATTCATTGGACCATTTGTAGTAAAAAAGATGGTTGGTAACAATGCTGTTGAAGTTATTCTATATGCACCATATTATAGAAAACATCTAGTATTTCCTATTTCTCTTATAAAACCATACTATTCTAGTGATACTTCTTTATTTCCAAGAAGATAAGGAAGGCATAAACAGAAACCTGAGGAAATACTTGAAAAGGCAGAAATTGAAAAGATACTTAAAAAGAGACACCTTACAAAAGAAAATGGACTTGAGTATCTATTAAGTTTTAAAAATAAATCAAGTGAATATGGCCAGTGGATTCCAGAAAATTAAATCTCTGATCTTAAAAATCTCTTGAAAAAATTTAAACCATATAATACTGTAAAAATTCAGTATATGTATAATAGAAATTTAATTTGTTTTTTCTATTCACTCCTTACTTATTAATTAAAACATCTTAACATTTTTTACTGTTTTTTTTGGGTGAGGGAGTTTCAGCCTAGGTATCCAAGGGATGATTAATTCTTATGTTTAAAATAAGATAACCTTAATTACATTAAGCTTATAATAAAATTAAGTTTATAATACTTATATATATTATTATTACACTAATATATGACTTATAATAGTTTAAATAACTTGTACATAGCTCTTGAATACTTATTAAGGTGTTAATGGAGTCATAGAATACTTATCTTAAGTTTTATTAAGTAATTATAGATATAAATAAGCTTATATGTATACATAAACCTTATTTTCAGTGAAATATGTAGTTATATTATGCATATTTAGGTCTATAAGTGGGTTTTAACCTCTAAATAGCCTATAACCTTTATTTTTTTGCTTATTATAGGTCATATGGACATATTTAGTGGACTCCCAATGCCTAAACAAACATATACACCTTTTTCAGGCGTATATATCCAGTTTGGACAACTTATTCTGCTTCCTTTGATGAATTTTTACAGATTTATCGGTTGGAATATGGTTACTGGGTTAATATGGATGCTTGGGGATGTTATTGGGGCTTATAAGTTTTATTTGGCTCCTTTATATGCTTTGGGTCTCATTATATACTCTTTGGATGAGTTATTCTACCTGTTTCTTTATGGTATCCGCTTTTATCTGTTTATTCTATTTATGGTATGGGTCTGTGATATCATTAATTGTGATGATGGGTCCTTGCTGGAGGTCTGGGTGTTAAAACTGCTTGAAGTGGACGCCATGGGGAGTTTATGGGCCCTCAAAGTGCTGTAATTGCCGGGGATAGCAGTGAAATCATCTGGATTGAAGGTCTGTTCACTCCAGTGGATTTCAGTATAAGTAAGGGAGGATTTTACAGGTTATTGGAGATAAATCACTTACTAAAATTCAAATAAACACTATAAAACATTTATCATCATATATAAATATATTTTAAAGCATTTATAAATCAATATTATCTTTATATAAGCTATAACTATATTTTATTTATCTATTTTCCACCACTAGCACACATAAAAATCCAAGTACTATGAGTTTATATTGACAATAACTATTTTATTAGTCTTCACCTGAGTTTTAATCACTAAATAATTTATCAATAAGTAGTTGAACTATTAATATTTACTATAAAATCATACTTAGCTACTAGCATACTCTGACAGAAAAAACAGCTTTAAGTCTACTTAAAAATTATGTAGCATTATATTTAAGGTTCATAAGACTACCCTTACGTATTCCAACTTAATATTAAGTACTTATGACCTCTAAAAAGTAGATATACGCATGTATATAAGTTGTTATAATGGCATATATTGTATTTTATCATAATTTTTACTTATTTATACAACTTGTGTACTTTTATTTATTGTTCCCATGTATAGTCCATGTTTTTAACATAATTTATAAGTACTTTTTACTTAGTCCTGGGAATATCCAGGCTGAAACTATCTATCACTTCTTACAAACAGATTTGAATTTGGTTCAGTGGTTGCTGAGATATTGACCTTTTAAGTTGAGCCTTTTTTTCCCAGATTGACATTTTTTCTTTCATGTTTTTATATAACAAATTAGGGATAGGTTTGTTTATATCAAATTTTCTTTAACCAAAGATTCAACTGAAGCTTATCTTATGGATTTGAATTAGATTCATTGGTTTCTAAGATTTTGACCTTTAAAGTTGAGCCTTTTTCTCAAATTTCACTTAATATATTTCATGTTTTTATATTGCATAATTAGAGATTAAGTCTTCTTAAACTCTTATCCAATGATTACATAGGCTTTTACCTTCCTTTTTTTGAGTTTTCATCATCACTTTTCAAGTTTTTGTGCAATTTAAAAAATCAGAGTTGGAATTAGGCTTAGGTTTATTTAAATCTACTTTCCTCTTAGCTAAAGATACTTCTGAAGCCTATATTTCATTTTTCAGATACCAATTTGATTTTGATTCAGTATTTGCTGAGATATTGACCTTTAAAGTTGAGCCTTTTTTTCCCAATTATACTTTTTTTTTTCATAATGAATGTCTTAAAGTTTACATCATGCATTTATTCTTCAAGAATCCTCAAATAACCTTTCTCTTTACTTATTATTCTGCCTTTCATAAATCTGTGTTTTTTTTCTTTTTCTTACTATTTTCATATGTCTAACCCTTCACTCACTTTGGCTGCTCTTATCAGATCAGTCAAAAGTTTGTTCAACAAATCAACAAGGTAAAAAAAGAAGGTAAAATGAATATATTTATAAACCTTTAGGCAGATCAAAAAAGTAAAGGGACTTATAAAGTCATCAAATATTTTTTCTCTTTCATAAATTTTTAATATATAAATCTGATATTTCAGTTTACTAAATGAAAGTAATAAGCCAAGAACTTGTGTTTTATAAGGGTTAATATGATAGAATTAAGTTTTTCATGGGATTCCTCTAGCCAATAGTTGTGGAATGTCCAAAACTTAGTTTCTAGACATGTCTGAAATTCTGCTTGAGGAATTTTCATTACTTTAAAACTAGTGAATTTGACCTATCTTATTTATTTATTTATTTATTTATTTAATTATATAAATTTTTAATGATTTTCACCCCTTACTTCAATAAAATTCAGGGGAGGGTATTGCCAAATTTTCAAATCTGAAATGCAAAATTGCTGACTTAGAAATAATTGGTCATACCCACCCCTTACTTCAATTAAATGCATGAGAGGGTATTGCCTAATTTTTCAAACAGATATAGAATTTTGTTGACTTAGCTTTATTTAGAAATGCAAATTGGTGGTGAGGTGATAAAATTATATTGGTGATAAGTATTTTTGCATGGGTTTCAGTATTATTTTACCATCTAAAATTCCATAAGTGCAATATTTAAGAGTCTAGTAAGGACAAATAGGTTTATCAGAATCTCATGATATAACTATTTTTAATAAGATTAAAATTAACTATTGAATTGGGAACCAAAAAGAATATCCATTTCCTCATTAAGAAGAC
The DNA here is from genome assembly GCA_030280995.1 of Hemileia vastatrix. Taxonomy (NCBI): domain Eukaryota; kingdom Fungi; phylum Basidiomycota; class Pucciniomycetes; order Pucciniales; family Zaghouaniaceae; genus Hemileia; species Hemileia vastatrix. Next base: position 24,327,278 of record JASXTE010000017.1, on the reverse strand, counting down.
AAAAGACATTGAGCTTTTTGGAAACAGTTTTAATTCCATTCTCCAAATCATAATCATCAATACCAAAGCCAGTGGAAGTGGAAGTGAAATTAGCCTATATATGTTTTTATTGATAAATTTTGAACCTCTCCTTCATTTGCTTAGGATTGATGTTGATTCTCCCTTTTTCTTTCTTTTTTAATTCATTTACCATCAACAAGAAGCCATTGGCCTTTGATGAAGGTGGACATCTGATTTGTTTAAACTTCTCAAATCTAAAAAATGCATCATAATTTGATTTAATTTTGAGGAAGTTGATAATGATAAGATAATCTTCCCTTTTTAGCTTTCCAGAATTTGATTTCTCAGGTGAGGGGTTCACATTATGGGAAGAACTTTGTGATGAAGCTTTTTTTGAGTTGCCTTTTGAGTGTTAGATTTTCTGGGAGGCATTGTGAAACTTCCATCTTACAAGAAAAGAGATTAATTGGTTGAAAGCATAAAAAAAAGAAGGAAAAACATGACTGATAAAAATTTTGCAATAAAATGCCTCAAATCTCAGTGAGGAGTTGGTGCTGAGGATTGATGAGAGGATTGAGGTCTAGGTGTCACATGTAACAGGGATGGGGTGGGAAAGGAAGGAATGATGTGGCCAAAATGTGGTTGTGAAAAAAAAATTGTAAAAAGTGCTGATTTGAGGTCATAACTGACACCCATTTTTGAATTAATTGACTTTCTTCAAAAATTCCAGTGATGATTTGTTTTGAAATCTGAAATTAATTTAAGTGCATATTTTCCAGAACTGACACCCCCTAATATGTATATATAAATTATAGACCCCTGATCCCAGTTGAGTATCTCATAAATTTTCATTCCCCACCTTCCTCCTCCTTGGCTCCAAAATCCTATTTTAAAACCAAAGCCAAACACATTCTCCTCCCCCCCTCCCCAGACACACTCAGAAAACTAAGAGGAATGTTTAAACCTCCTCTGATGTTCAAAGTGCTATCTGGAATCCCTCACCCCTTAGCCACAGATTTTGTGCAATGCAGATTGGGCCATTTCCCACTTAAACATTACTTATTCAGTTTTAAGGCATCTGAATTACCTCTCTACTCTCTTAATGCTAATGAAACACCTGAACACATACTACTTTTCTGTCCTATGCACTTGAACACACACAAAATCCTCTTTTTGGCAGCTAAGAAGCTCAATGTTTCCCTCACAACTTTGGCCCTGCTCTCTTCCTCTCAAGTTATCAAAAAAGTTGCTTAGTTTTGTTTCTGGTAGATACCAAATGATTTCCAAACAACCTCCCACTATCTCTTACCCTATAAGCTTTTTTATTTGTTCCTCTTTATTGCCTTTCTGTCCCCTTTTTCAATTAGTTCACTGGCCATGTATTTAGTGCTTTATATAATGTTTCCCTCCCTTCATGCTCCCTGTTGAGCAAGATTGTAAGAAATAAAAATAATAATAATAGCCCACCATTTCATTACCAGGGTGAGAACTAAAAATGAGAGAGACAGAGAGAAAGAGAGATAAAAAAATAAAATTTAAAAGAATAACAAATCTAAATTAAGTGACTCCTAGATAATAATTATTTTCCACAGTATGAATAGGTCCTACATTTTTGGTTAAAATATCTGCATACTGACCTGTACCTGATACCCAATGTAATACAGTTTTCTTCCTATATAATTGTTCATTACCCAGAAAAAAATATCTATCAGAATTTCTAGTAGGCTTGTTTTGGGGGTTTTTTTTTGCTGTGAGAACTTCCCTTCTGCTGTCACATATAAAATAAAAGCTTTTAATTTGTCCACAGGTATCTGTATAAAGATTTTGGATCCATACACTATCTTTTGTAGCTAGGCACATTGATATAAATTCAGCAAAGCAGATTTAATCTACTACAGTAGTTTGACATTTTGAGGACCATGAAATATGACATCCATTTAGATACACAATGTTACCACTAGTCAATCTAGATTTATCACCACCCCAAGAAGCATCAGAGTATATGTTCAAATTTGGCTTTGTACTTGAGTTAGGATATAGCCAAGGTTTGAGATCTTTATTAGCCTTAAAATATCTAAGAAAATGGGTTAAAGCTGTTCAATGACAAGCTAGTGGTTTTGAAGAGAAACTGGCCAAAAAATTGACTAAAAAGGAAATATTAGGGTTTGTTGAAATAGATATATATTTTAGGCTACCAATTATTGAAAGATTTTTACTTGAATTTCTTCCTGTATCTTCAGGTTTTTTTTTCCAGCTTGGAATCTGTTGGAAGAGGAGTTTTGGTTTTCAAACCACCAGGGTTTTGATACTACAATAACTGTTTGTTTTTTCTTGGGGTGATAAAATGGTGCAATAATTATACAACAGTTAAGTAACAATTTTTTGGCACTTAAAGGTATTAGGTGGGTCTTAAGTGCAAAAAAAAATTGTTTTGTAACTTTTGCACAACTGTTGTGTAATTGCTGTGCTCCATGGCAAAACAAACATGTGCTGTAGTGTGATTGGCCAACACTTTTACAATTAGCCTGTGACATTCCAATTCAAAACCTTATTCCACTCTTTTTACTTTCATTCCTACAATACCATCCAGCCCTTCCAGCCATTAAAACCCTTTTTCAACTTCTTCAACACCTCATCACTGCTACCAGTATACCACCATTAACATGAAGCCAAACCACAACAGTTGAAGAATTTTCTTTCATAAAATAAAGACATTTATCATATTGATTAGCATGAAAACTTAGAGCTTCAAGCTTATCAGCAATGTGAAACCACCAGAAGTGAGCAGCTTGTTTTGTTCCATTAAGAGCCTTATGAAGTTTGAAAACATTTCCTGGTTTTGTCATTTTCATTCCTGAGGAGGCTCAATCTATAGAGCTTCTTCCACATTAATATGTAGATAAGCTGCAGTAACATCAAGAGATATTAACTTTCAGCTGTGAATTGGGTGGAAGGGTATCATTGTCACTTTTATGCATACTTTATATTTTTTCCACATCTTCATCTTTCCTTTGTTCAACCATCATCTGACCAATACACTTGAAAAATGGTATTGATTTTACTCTTTACCTTCTTCTATTCCCTTTTTTAAGCTTATTTTTTCATTAATTGTATAACTGACTGATTTTCAAGCTAATAAAAAGTGTGATAAATCTTTGCCCTCATAGATCAACTTCAACTTTTTCTAGGTCAGCTGAATAGCTTCCCACACCCAAAAAGATGCCACTAATTCAAAGAAGAGAAGTACTTGAATAAAAAACAATCTATAAAATCATTACCTACTCCCCTCCCCCCATTTTAACATCAATTTTGTCAAATCTTCATCCCTTGAAGAGTTCTGAAACACTGCCAAACTTGTTCCAAGAAGATGCTTCACCACGCAATATAGGGGGAGGACTTGCTAGCAAGTCCGCAACTTGAAGTCAGATGGAAATCAGATGGAACTCAGACTGAAGTAATACTGAACTTTCACTTGAAGTATCACACAAATAACAATGGATCTATATTGAAAACATAGTGAAAGTGTGAGGATAACTGAATGGAAGCCAGAAAAAATCATTCCATGAGTCTACTCAATGCAAAGTATTTTTTGAAACAGCTTATTAAAATAATACTTTATTAAATTAATTTGATCAATAAAAATTGATTGACAATATTGCAATTCTTAAATACAATAATTTTATTAAAAAATTTCAGATTACATATAAAAAAAATCAGTGACTTTTTCTATTACTTACAACTGTTTTTACAGAATTGAAAACTATGTTTCAGCTAATATTTTATGGAAGTGAACTCTGTTCTTCGCCCGAAGAACAGAGTTCATCCTCCTATTTTCACACTCTGTTTGCACCAATCTCCATCCCTTTCAATTCTATCAACACATGCTTGTCTTCCCTTCCCATGCCTTTTGCTATCCTCCCAGCCCCATTGTATGCCATCCTCTTTTGATCCCCATTTCACCCCTCTCAACCTCTCCCAGACCCTTTTCTTCATTTAAAATTCCTCGGAACCCTTAATCTTCCCTTCCAACTCTTTCCCAACCTTTTCGCTACCCCATACACCCTTCCTCACCCCTCTCTCCAGCCTTTCCAGCCCTTGTAGCCCCATTTGTGTTCACATGAGCTTCAAGGTGTGTTCAAAGTAAATTCAATACTTCTTCATGATGGTTTCATCACTTCCTCAATGTGTGCTCAAAAAGATATGAATTAGGGTTCAAGGTTGTGGACTTGCTAGCAAGTCCGCCCCCCATATTGCGTGGTGCATATGGTGGATTTACTTCCATTTACACCAAAATTTCTTTAAGCCTTTCAACTCAATTTTATTTCTTTTTCAAAATTAGTTCTTTGAATTTGAAGTTATCAAGAAGGGGATATCTAATGGTAAAGGTATGGTTTCTCCCACATCACTGGTTTTCAAGTGTCAAAAATGTCATTTTTGAAAAGCAATTAATTTAAATTAAAATAATTTTTTTGTTAATTTTTTTATGGGTAATAAATCAGGGTGGTTTACTTGACCAGAATACAGATTTTTATCTCATTTTAAATTTTTTGTGAGAGCTATGTTAATTTGCAACAAATATAGCTTTGAATTTGATAGGTGAGTTTTCTAGAGAGTATTTAATGGAGAATACCAATTTTCCTTTAAGAGGAACTTCTGAACATACCTTTAAGAATGACATATTTTCAAACTTAGAAGCTCATGCAGATTTCTATTGAGCTTCTACTGAAGATTTCATTGCCTGAGGAAAGCTAGTTGGAATAATAATTGGAAAATGGTCTGTGGTATTCTGCACTGCCTCAATCATTAAGTCTTGTTCATCAATATTTTTTTCAGAAGTAAAATCACCAAATGAAAGAGAGTTAAGAATATATTTAAGAAATCCTTTAGAAGTAGGAATATTTGGAGATTTTCATGCAGCATAATGTGCTTTAGGGTCACTGGTGGAATACATATCCATTTCAGATTTGAAAAGTCAACCAGATTCTTCACAGCAGAACAGCCATCCATAGTTATGTTGTGAATATCCAAAAAATCTGCACTCAAGTGCTTGATTATCTTGTTTGGCTCCTACCTCTTTGTGAATTTGAAAAATTCCTTTTCACCAGAAGTCCTCATATTTTTTAAGTTTGGTCAGGTACCATAAACTACTTGAAGAAGAGTTGATTAGGTTATCTTTCTTTTTTGTGTGTGGTTATAAATAAAAGATGCCCACTTTTAAGTTAGTCCCCAGAAGATTTTTGGAATTCCACTTGGTAAAAGAGAAATTCTTGAAATATCACTAAATTTCTGATCAAATCTTTCACAAGTTCCATTTTTTTCAGAATGATAAGGCATAGTCACCTCATGAATAGCACCTATTGATGCAAGACATGATTTCATTGCATTACTGTGAATGTCACTGCCATCTTCCCTAAGTACAATTAATTTCTTTCCAGTAAAAGTAGTAAGTCAGTCATGATAAGTCTTAAAGGCACCCATAGCATCACTTTTGTTCTTGAGAAGCAATACATCAGCAGATGTAGAAAATGAATCCCTGAATAAGGCTTTCCATTTATAACCACAATTGACTGTTGTATCTTTAATTGGTCCAATCAAGTCTCCAACTACTAGTGACAATAAGGCTTCAGGTACAATTTCACATTGAGCAGTAGCTTTTCATACACTTTCAGAAATAGTGCTATCAATAAAATCAATATTTGCTTTGGACAATCTGGAGGCAAACCAGGGACAAGTTTAAATTTGATGAGCTTGCACAAGACACAGTCACTAATATGTCCTAATTGATGAGTTCAATCCAAAATGATCCAGGAGAAGCATAAGTTTGATGGATTCACAGGTTGAAAAAAAAGACAACTAGTAGAGAATTTGTTATTTTGTCCCTCAGACTACCACCAGAGTAATGTCAGTAGTACTTTAGTGGTCCCTGTTTTTTTTTAATTTTTAGAAGATGCTTCAACCATGTATCCCTTGTATTTTATTGAGTATTTTTCTGAGTCTCTTAAAAAAGTTCCTGATTTTTTTTTTAAAAAAAAAATTTTCATTTAAATTTAAATCTTCACATTTTTTTTAGAAATATTTTTATAAGAACTTTAATTACTTCTTAGTTTACTTGAGTTTTTTTTTGAACTTTCTAGAATTTTTTGAATTTTTTAGAATTTCCCATAATTTTATTTTAAATTTTTTTATGAGTTTTTTGAATTTGTTTTGAATTTTTTTTTAGAATTTTTTACCTTTTTTTAGACTTATTTAGACTTTTTTTGAACTTTTTTATTTTCTTTCTTTTAATTTTTTAAATTTTGTAGTCTTTTTTGCCTTTTTTGGATTGTTTTTGATGGTTTTTATGCATGAATTGTGATTAAAGCCATGTCCTGAAAAGATGCAGTGTCTATTCTTTCATGAAACTCCATTTCAGTTGCTCTAGTTCAACTTGTCCACTTGACCACAAAAAGTTTTTTCAAATCTTGTGGTCCATTTGATCAATTTTACTAGGGAAATGAAATAAAGGCATGTGAACAGAAAAGAGGCTGCATCTTTTCTGCCCATGACCTGTTCTTCCTAAACAATAAATTTTTTTTTATAATTTTTGATTGACCATAAAAGATGTTAGCTTGTGTTTCATCTTGAGGGCTAATGTACCAAACATGGTTTTAGTAAAATAATTAAAAAAAATGTGTTTGGCCTATTTTTTTATATTTTTATTACTTGGATGCAACAAAATAAATTTTTCCTGTGTTTCATCTTTCATTTTAAACTTGGGAAAGTTAAATTAAGTCACACAATATAAATGATGCTGCCACTTTTCAGTACATCACTTCAATCATATTTCAAGCATAAAAACAATAAAAAAAAGGCAAAAAAATTTCAAAAAACTGTAAATTTTAAAAATGCCAAACAAAGTCATTGTTGGCCACCTTTTCTTGTGAAGAATTTTTAAGCTGTTATAAACTACCTCTACCACAATTTTTTCATAAAACCAGAAGGCTACCTGACCCATCACCAGTAAGATTTACTCTCTCTACTGGGGAAAAGCACAAACAAGCTTGAAAAAAAACATGAAATCATATTAATTTGTTTTGAGAGAAGTCACATGGAATTCAATTTCTATTTGGGACATGAATTTGAGAAGAAATATATATATTTATCATAAAAATAATGAATATAATGACTTTTTCTCCAAAATTATTTTATTTTATTATTATGTTTCAATAACATTTGAGTAGGTGCTTCATAAATTTTTATATAAAACAAGTATATGGTTATGGAGTATAAGTTGAAGTAATAAAGTAAAAAAAAGTCCTAAACACCACGCAATATGGGGGGCGGACTTGCTAGCAAGTCCGCAACCTTGAACCCTAATTCATATCTTTTTCAGCACACATTGAGGTGGTGATGAAACAATCATGAAGAAATATTGAATTTACTTTGAAAACACCTTGAAACTGATTTAAACCTTCATTGAACCACAGTTGATTAATAGTTCAAAAAATATTCACAGCAGGAAAAAAGTGTGCACTAGATGTCTAGTGCTTTTTTTTGCTTCCTGAATTGATTCCTGGTAGAATTACAAGTGGGACTTCCATCTGATGCCTCCCTCCCCTAATTCTCCCTTATCTTCAATCTGACTTCCTATCCTACCCCCTTATCTCATTTCTAAACTTGCCATCTACTTACCCATTTTCCCTATTCCTTTCCTTCACAGTGAGAAAACAACTCTCCTCTCCTTCCCCCCCTCTCCCTTCTCTTCTCTTCATTTCTCACACCTCCCCCAGACCCTCACTCACCTTTCCCAGCCCACTGTCATTATTTAGTTTTATTTTACTTTGTATTTTTTTCATTTTTCATGTTTCTTCCCTACAAAAATCTTCCTTTTTCAACGATTGGCCACATTTTTTTAGTAAACACAAGCAACTCAAATTCTGAAATATGTATTTAGTTACATTATTTACCACTTGGAATGGGTTATAATTCCTCAAAATTTTATTCCTTGTTATTTCTAATTTATACATATTAATTATTCTCAAGTTTATAAAAAGTTGGCTACTTCCCAAGCCCTTGCATGCCTCCCCAACACTTTTTTCACCTCTTCAATCTCATCGCTCACCTCCCCCAGAAAAATAAAGGAACTGGGGAAGGCTGGGGAAGGTGAGAGAGGGGCTTTACAGGGCTGGGAGAGGTTATAAAATCCCCTAACCCACTTCGGGAAGGCTGGAAAAGGTGAGCAAGGGTCCTTAAAGGGCTAGGAGAGTTGATAAAAGCCTCTCACCTACTACTCACAGCCCTACTTAGTCTTTACAGCACCTCGTTCACATCTCCAGCCAAATTAAGGGACTTGGGAAGCTGGGGGAGGTGAGCGAGGGGCTTTGAAAGTCTGTGGGAGGTAATAAAAGCCTCTCACTCACTTCTCCCAGCCTTCCTTAGTCTTTACAGCACCTCGCTCACATCTCCAGCCAAAGTAAGGGACTGGGGGAGGCTGGAAGAGGTGAGTGAAGGGCTGGAAAGATTGGGAAGGTGAGAAAGGGCTAGGGGAGGTAAGCGAGAGCTGGGGGATGTGGAAAATAAACTGGGGAGGTGAGTAATAGTTTTAGAATGTGAGAGAAAGGCTGGTGAGGGCTAATGGAGGTGAGTGGGGTGAGTGAGGGGAATGGGAGGTGAGCGAGAGGTTGCAAAAGGGGTTTAGTTGTGTTAAAAGTGAAAATAGAGTGGAGGGGAGTAGTGAGGAGGGCTTAAACATAGATTTTGAAGCTTAAAGGGTGTAGCAAATGTATCAGGAGGGCAATAAAAGGGTGGTGAGTGGTAATAGAATTAACAGAAATGAAAAGGCAGAAAAATTTGTGTGGAGAGATTGAGAGGTTGTCCATTGAGGTAGTGAAAAATGGAGTGTGAACTTTGTTCTTCGGGCGAACATCAGAGTCCACCCCCTCAATCTACAGCTCTATTCTGCCGATATGGAAAATGATTGATAATTATTTTTTATTGATATTTTTTAACTTAAACCTATAGTTTATACGTCTTTATTTTATATTTTTGATTTACAATGCACTTTAAGACTAAGAAAGTAATATAGTAAAATAATTGATAATGAAATACTATTTTGCTTTTTTACACAATAATTCACAGAATTCTTTTGATAACTATACATGATATAAATAAATAATATAATAGGAAAATTGTAGCAAAAAGTTAAAAACTAGAATAAAACATTTAAAGAAATTTTAAACTATTGAACTTATGTATTTTTTGAGTTTATTGTATTTATTTTTAAATGTAATAGTAAAATATGTTGGTTAGATTAAAAATAGCTTTGAATTAAATTAAATAATTAGGGTAAAGGTTGAGGAAAAGATTTATCCACATATATAACCATTTAGGCTTATTTCTTGTTTTGTGATTGCTATATATAACTGGATAATTGACTGTAATAACTGCAAATTTAAAAAACTTCAATAAGTTATCTACCTCAATATATTTATGATAATCTATTCAGTAACAGAATAAAATATCTGAGTCCTTTCTTTTACTAATTTTTTTTCATTTCAATGACTATATACATTTTCAAAAAAATTATTTATCATGTTTTTGGTGGAACTTAGATTGAACTCTCAATGCAATCTTGTTTCCAAGTGTGGTTCATAATAATTTAAGCCATGAAAAAATTTATACTTTTTTAGAAGTTTTATTAATTACTTTTAAATATAAAAATAATTATATTTTTATATCAAAATATTTTTATTAAACACTTTGAAGTTCTAAAAATAAGTACATATTAAGAATTATTTTTAGATAATATTATATTAAAAAAAGTTTTAAGTTGATTATATATTATTATGATATGATTTCTTTCCATATTACGTATTACCAAACTACCTAAAAATCAATTTTATACAACTATATTACATAAAAAAGATATCAGCTCTTCTGCTTAGATTTAAAGTACTTCAAAAAAACATTATTTTTGCCTTAGGTACACATTATATAGAGTATTCAGAGCATCATATTAATTTTTTAGACTTACACATTTAAGTTGAATGGAAGCCTCACAGGATAAAATTGGTCATTTTGTAAAAAAAAAAATAAGTAAATATCTTTTAAATCAATATATATTTTTATAAAAAGTCAAATTTTAATATTTATGTTTAGTTTAAAATCTGTTATGAAGATTTGAAATATTGCTATTTAAATTAATTTTTATAACAATATAACCATTCCAGTATTGCTTTGTGATAAGGCCAATTTCAAGAAAATTTTTAAATTCTTCTGTTTAAATAAAATATCAAAGGGATTGTTTTTCATACACTTAGAAACTGAATAGAAACATCATATAAGATCTACCAATCAGCATAAATATCATAATTCCAATAAATCATTGATAAATCTTGAACCCATATATATAATTTTACAATTGCGTGTAAGTGTTCAGTTGTGAATTACTCCTATCAAAACTTTGATTCTAATGACTAAAAAAGCGTACCTGAAATGTTTCATTTAATTTATTTTTCAAAACCATAGAATTGAAATATTTTTTCTTTTCATTTAAAACATGGAATAATATTATTTTTAATAAAAAGATGATTGCCTTTACAGCTGCTTTTCTACATGGGTATAATCTAAATTACCTATTGTGTCTTTTTTACAAAATGAATATCATATAATAGTTTTTTAATTTGAAACTGATAGAATTATGAAAAATTACCACTTTTACCTATTTAATTCAGTTCTTGAACAATAATACAATCAAAATATCTACCTGAAGCACATTTTTTAACATGAGATCACTTTTCAAATTATATGGTGCTTATTCCCAGGTTGAAACTGAAATTATCCCACAATACAGCATTGAAGCATAATCAAGTACTAAAATTAAAGTTTAAATAAATTTATACTACTTTGTTTTAATTATCTTTAAATTTTTACATCTAGCTTGAATTTCAGTCTTTCATATGAAAAATTCACTAAGTAGTGATTAATTATTTCAACTCATGAGATTACTCTACCAAATAACCATATTTACATTGAATTTTGATGAAATACATCATGAAGAGTTCCAGAAAATCATATGTGTATTACATTGAATAAATTAATATTGTGAAAATTCTTAGTAGTTGAATATTCGATAGAAAAAAAAAGAGCAAAAAGATATTTCCTTTTAATTTTAATCATCTTCTTGCATACAAAAATGGAAAAAACTGGATTAAAATTCACTTGTATAAGAATTATACTTCTTTCTAGACATATAATTAAACAATTTATCAATTATTAGTGCTAAGTGTAAAGAAGATATTAGAGAACTTCATTGAAACAGAAATTATGAAAACATATTTCTATCTTTTATTTTTCTTAATTATGAGTCTTTTCACAGTATTCTAGAATAGAAACTTGAGAATTTTTATGGTTCAATATTTTTATTAAATAATTCCATTGAGTTTAAAATAATTATATTGCATAATAAGAAATAATAAAAATACAAAAAAAAAATATCAGGTAATATGGTTTAAATTAAAAAATAAAAGCTTCAAATTCTTGGTTAAAAGGAGTTATCATTAAAGAGAACCACTGATATTATTTTATATTTTTTCAAAAAAAATAGAATAAAATAATTAGAGAGGTTAAAAGTGATGTTTTTGAAATAAATAGTATAATTTTCAGTCTTTTAAGTGATCAGGTGAAATTCAAAATGAAAATGAAAATGAGTTTTGTGAAAAAAATTCTGTGAATGGATCAGATTATTAATCTTCCCTTGTTATTATTTCTATAAATTATTTATTAAACTTTCACTATTACTCAAGCACAGACTCATCCATGTTTGGTTAAGAGCCCAAGATGAGTTCAAAGTAAAGTTCAGTCTGAGTTCAGTCTGAGTTCAGTCTGAATTCCATCTGAATTCAAGTTGAGGACTTGCTAGCAAGTCCCCCCCAAATATTGCGTGGTGAAATATGATTAAATTTTGTATTTTGTGAGTAAATAATCTAAGTGGAAGCTTTTCTCAGAGAATCAAATTTTTTATGGAAGTTAAAAATTTTTAATGCAACTAAGTTTTACCTTTTTCATCCCTTTCTCAGCCCCAAGTTGGGCCTTGTGGGTACCCAGTAGGGGTGAAAAAAGTGATAAGAAAATTTTTCCAGGGGTAAAAAAAGGGAAAAAACATAAGTACTTATAGAGCTAGTGGAACATCATTCTTTCAGTTATGGCCAAGTCTCCTGCACCAATACATGAGAGAGAATTTTTCAGAAGACTTTTTGTTAATTTGATCATTCTTTTTTAAATTAAGCAAGAGAGAAGGATACAAGTAATAATTTTAAGTTGAAACATCATTTGTATTGCAATCAATAAACCTAATTACATCTAGGATCCAATGCCTTCTTTTACTTTCTAATTTTCCTGTCATAATCAAATCTTCTTTGAAATAAATTCTTAAGTTCTTGTTTCAAGAACATAGCCCAAAAGATAAACCACTATCCACTAAATCAAAAAGAGAAATAGGAATAGTTATAAAATATGGAAAGTAAAAAAAATTGGTGATATTTACAACTTTTCTATCCTCTTTTATCTTCAAGTCCCCTATACCAGTAATAAATGAGGAGGGACAATTAGTTTCTACTTTGATCGGGATTTAATTTTTAAGATGTTTGAAATTTCCAAGAAGGCTAAATATCAAGTGACATGATGGGTTGCTCCAGAATGCAAGATTGCCACATTTCATGCAATTGCTTCAGGTAACCACTCCACACTGTTCAGATCAATAAATGAAACTTGTTCACACAAATCCTCCACATTTTCCTCAAAGATAGTGCCTTCTTCAGCTTCAATTTGGACATCTCAAGCTCTAATTGGTCTGCATTGGGGTCTCCTGTAGGGGATGTAAACTGTTTTGTTTTTTGCATTTGGATCATATGTAAAAGCTGTGGCATGTTCACTCATGATGTAGAGTCTGGGTGAAAATTTGGATGAGTAAAGGTTGTAAGGACAGTGAGAGAAAATTTGAGCAATGAATTATCATTTATGACATTGTCTTTCAGCACTAGTATGTCTGTAAAAGTCAGTTTGGCATTTGGAATGAGAAATAGCATGGAAAGTGGTTTCAGTAAACAAAGAAGCAGTAGGGGTTGTTGAGGCAGTCTCCCTATCTGCTCTGCTTTGAGCTAAGGTTGGCATTTGTTGAAAGAAATCCTCAATAGTAACAAATATTGAGTCAGTGTGGTTATCCATATCAACACAAATATTAATGTAAAGGTCCTTCATGGATGATGGTAATAGAGCATGAGAAATTAGAGCTTTAAAAACCCTTTTATTAAATACAATACCCTTTTCATCAATTACTTCAAAGTATTTGTTGAAGGCTTTCAAATATTCAATGTGGGATGTAAACAGAGTTTGTTTTAAATTAATAAAATTTCAGATAGAAGTCATGATTGATATATGATTAGATCCAGTAAAATTATTACTAATATGAAAGTAATTTTTTCAAGCCTTCCAATAAATTGATATCTCATGTTTCAGAGTTAGGGAAATGGAGTGTACTAGAATTAAGTGAGTGACACTATCTTCAAATTCATCTGGTTCATTATCATAATTCAAGGCATAATACCACACAATATGGGGGGCAGACTTGCTAGCAAGTCTACAACCTTGGACCCAAACTCACCACAGATTTAACACACATTGAGCTATTGATAAAGGAACCATACAATCAGGGATGAACACCACTCAGGAGAAAAGTCTTATGTGGATGTTCAAGTAGAGTTCAGTATGGGTTCAGTATGAGTTCAGTCTGAGTTCCATCTGAGTTCAGGTTGAGGACTTGCTAGCAAGTCCACCCCTATATTGCGTAGTGTAAGCTCTTATTCCAACAAAATCTTTGATTAATATAAGAACATTGCTATTCAAGTCAGAAAAGTTACACTCATTTGTTTCAAGTTTTAGAATTTACTTAGTGAATTTAATGATGTTTTGCAATGTGCATTGTTGTTCCATAATGCTAACTGGAGCTTGTTGCTATTGTGGTGCTATGTGGGGAGTTACGGGATGTGAATTACTGGGTGGATCAGTCTACCTTAAAGGTGAGACTGATCTCCCAATTGGTTTTGCATTACCTGCTTAACTCATGCTAGTGGAAGGGTTTTGGAAAGGTTTAGTTGTGGAGTGATATTTAGGGAAGGGAGAGGGTGATTGATTGAAAAGCCCTCAATCCCTTGTGTGATAACCTTAATAGGGGAAGGAGAAGTTTCTGATGGCTCCAGAATATTTTCTAAGCCCGTTGGTTTTCTGTAAAGGGGAGGTCTTGTGAAGGGTAAGGTAAGGGGCATATCTAAGAGAGGTTTAGCAAGTGGTTTGGTGTCTGGAGTACATGTTGAATTTGCAAGGAGGATGGTGAAGCTGCTAGGGGGGTGAGAGTAGGGGAAGGGGTTATAGAGGTACTGTGTCAATGAGTGGAAGAGCATTTATTGCATGAAATAATATTGGAGGTATCAGGGTCAAATGGATCTATACCAATATTTCTTAGATCCTGGTTAGAGAAGGAGCAGTTGAGTTTTGTTTTACGAGCATGTAGTAAAGGTGCATCTTTCTCAGAAATGTGCTGTGGTTTGTTATGTTACTAAAAACCCTATTTTTGCTTACATTGTGGAGATCTTTAAGGCTAATTTTTCAATTTCTGTGGGTACAGCTTATAACCTGTATCATGGTTTCAGCCTGTAGAAATCCATAAATAACTGGAGAACAGGGGATTCTGAAAGTACAGAATATATACAAACACATATAAATAAGTAAATAGCCCTACTGGCATAACATATACATCAGATTTTTTATTCACCGCTTGTGCAATGTGTATACTAGGTTCACTTCATTATATTAACTATTTAAGATACTGCTGATGGGGATATTTAGGAAGGAACATAAGTTCAGAAAAAAATGTGAGAAAAAATAAGTGCAAGAAATATATATATATATTTTGCATATTTTTTTCTTACACTTATTCTACTCACTGTGGGAAAAACTGTGTCATGTTTGTGTTTTTGGTGGAAATTTCCTTTACAAAAATCAAGACATGCACTACGCAATATAGGGGGTGGACTTGCTAGCAAGTCCTCAACCTGAACTCAGATGGAACTCAGATGGAACTCAGACTGAACTCATACTGAACCCATACTGAACTCTACTTGAACACCCACCTAAAACTGTTCTGCTGAGTGGTGTTCATCCCTGATTGAATGGTTCCTTTATCAATAGCTCAATGTGTGTTCAATCTATGGTGAGTTTAGGTCCAAGGTTGCGGACTTGCTAGCAAGTCCGCCCCCCATATTGTGTGGTGATGATGTCTCTTAATAAAACAGGACATATTATCTTGCACATGTCACATACAAGCCATGCATCATTTCACACATTTCTCTTATAGGGGGGGAATAATTGAGTCATGCAGTGTGAGTGTGATGTGTGCCCTGCAAGAAAGGTTTGTGATTTAATGTCACTTTGTGGTACACATCTTGCTGTAACACAGCAATGTCACAGCTTTCAGCAAGCAAAACAAAGGGGGTGCTATGAAGGTTGGTTACAAAATTTTAACAAAAGGTTTTCAGAAGCCAATAAAAGTATACTCTCCATGCACAGGGTTTTAGTGCAGTATTTATATATAGGCCACAGAAATAAGAGCCCAGAGGGAAGTGTATTCTATACTATAGGACAAGAGAATGATATGTACTTGAAAAAATTATGGCTAGTGCTAAAGGCATAATATATATTTAGGAAGTAGTGTCAAGTGAGGTTATAGTTTTCACACTTAGATAATTTCCAAGATACTTGAATGTAAGCTTATAGACACCCATTTCCAATAGAAACCTATAGAGATGCTCAAACACAATGCTAGAAAACAAGAAATTGGAAAGTGAATCAAAGAGGAAGTGCTTAATAAATGGAAATACAAGTAAGACTCTAGATAGGGAAGGGTACTTACTCAGAGCTAAGGGTTTCACAATTAGTGGATACTCACATGGCAAGCGTGCATTCCATAATAAGTATAGAAGGCAGTACAGTACTTATTATGAAGCTAAGGATCTCAGGAAGTGTAGTGTAAGGCAGTAATAGTTTATTTTGCCTTGATAATGTAAATTTTATCAGAATGGACTGATAATAACTTGTACTTAGATTATTTAGATAGTTAGATTAACATTTAATACACTTGTATTATTGTTGAACTTGTGTAGGAAAACCAGTAAGGTAATCACTCTAGACATAAAGTGTATATAAAAGAGAACTCACTCTTTAAAAGAAGATATATATATATAGATTTGGAAAAAGATTTGATGGAAAATTAGATACAGAGTACTTTTTATATTAAAGAAAAAATTAATTATATTTTATTTTTGTGTACATAGTGGTTGTACATAGCCAGAAGTAGCGCTGTAGAGTTATTTTATTTCTAAAGTAAGGATAGTATTAGAGAGAGTGCTTAAATTGGGAGTAACTGAGAATATGTCTAGCCAGAAGTTAGACTACTTATATTTAAAATATATTACTTCTTTTCTTTTAAAAAGACTCTTATAAGGTATTCTTTCTACTCTTTTTTTCTCCACCACACTTAAATCTGTGTTATTGATGTCTTTAAAAATTAGAGTGGAAGGCACTTCTTTCTTAAATTAGTTTTGGATAGGAGAGCCAACCCATATTGGATTGTGTCTATAGGTTAGTATTATAGAGCTCTCTTTTTCTACAACATAAATTGTGTGTGTCATTGGCTCCTGCACTATATCTGTTTTGAATGTGGTACATTTCCACTTAAAATTCAAATAAGACACATTTTTGCCTTCAGTGACTTGCACTTATTTTTCCATCCTTCTTTCCCTGCCTACAATATCTTCAACTCTTTCATGAATATCTTTATCAGGTGTATCTTGCTTAATGTGTATTCTCTTAGTACATCAAACATCATCAAGTAAACCCCAAATTTAAAAACCACTACAAAGCCAAGTTTGTTTTTAATTAAAAAACAATTTAAGATTGAGTGTTTTATGTTTCATAACCTACTCACCTACACCACAGTACTAAAACCCTAACTACAGCATGTATAGAGACTTAGCACTAGTGATATCTAGCCCAACATCTGTGTCATAATAATAGGCAGTGTTAGTTCTGGAATATCTGCACTTATCTAAGTGTGGATTTCTGAAACACACTAGACCCAAAACTGGTGGATTTCAAAAAGTGACATAAGTCACTTTTTTCACTCAAATCCACACTTTCTCAACCAACAGTTCTGGTTTCACCATAAATCCCATTTCACTGATTTGTCGGAATCTTCCCATTCATAAAAAACACTCCCCAGAATAACACTCAAAAAATCAAAGCAAGTTAGAGTGGTTAGAAATATCACTACCAAATTTATTTTTATGCCATGCAGAATAACAGCTGCGTTGTGGTGATCCAAACCTGGGTAGGCCTTTGGAGTGCATATTTGGGGGTATTTGGTATGTAGGATGTTATTAGGGTTATGGTGTTATTAGTGGATTTTTTCATCTTTAGGTAATATTTAG
The DNA here is from genome assembly GCA_030280995.1 of Hemileia vastatrix. Lineage (NCBI taxonomy): Eukaryota > Fungi > Basidiomycota > Pucciniomycetes > Pucciniales > Zaghouaniaceae > Hemileia > Hemileia vastatrix. Next base: position 24,309,759 of record JASXTE010000017.1, on the reverse strand, counting down.
TAGTGTTTATGGAGGCTTAAGCTAGGGTCACTTATTATGTCTCAGCTTAATTTCCTTTCTTTTCTCTTCATTTTGGTATCCCTATGGGTGGTTACCTTGTTTTTATAGGGTAGTTATGGTGTTGTTATTGGTATTTATTGGAAGTTTATTGCTTAGGGGTGCCTATGTAGGCTTAAGCTAAGGTCACTTATTATGTCTCAGCTTATTTTCCTATATTTTCTTTTCATTTTGGTATGTCTTATGTGTGTTTATCTTGTTTATTAGTGAAGTTATGGGTTTTTAGGGTTTTCATGGGTTGTATGGGTGCTTTAGGGCCTAGAAGCAGCCTGCCCACACCTAAGGAGGCCCCCCTTGAAGAGGGGTGGCCGCCTGGGCGCTGGGGAAGCGCTAAAATGCACTTTTATGCATTAAAAAGGCTGGGAAAGCTGGATTTTGGGCAGGGAATTGGTCAGGGTGGTCTGTGCGCTGGCTGTATGATGTGTGTGTGGGAAGATTTTTAGGAAATAATTGCATTTCTTTACTCATCAACTCTCTGTTCATCACTGTCTCATTGGCTGGTTTTTTTTTGGAATATATTACTGTTCATTTCAACTCTTTCTGGCAGTCTGTCTGGGACTATTATCTTCACTTTTAAAGAGGTCAAGAGTGTTTAATTAGAGGGTCTAGCAAACAGATCTCCAATTTGCTGCAACAGGTAAATCTCACTTGTTTTTCTAAAGGGAAAGGGGCTATTCTTTCTGGTTTTTCTCCAACTCCCTTGGTTAAGGCCTATAGCTAGTACTATAGGATTGTTTACATTTCTGGCACCCAACGTGGGTGAATCTGTTGGCTTTTTGAAATATCTGTTGATCTAGGCTTCTCTCTTTGGTGGATCTCCTTTGGTGGATTTTGAATTTGGTGCTATATCACTATGTGGTTGGTCTAGGGGTCTTCTTTTATGTTGGATTTGGTCCCTCCTAGGTCTTTAAGGCTATTGGGGGGGACTTTGGCTATCTTTGGTGAAGATTGGAGGCTGTAACTTGGATTTGCTAGGATGGTTAGGATTCAGTCTTGGGATGGTTCAAGGTTTTTGGGGGAGGATGCAAAGGGGTTTTTGGCTAGGTTTGAGGTTGCTTCTGAGATTGATGGGGCCTCACTGTTGGACATGGTTAGTCAAGTAATCTTTTTCATTGGCAATAGGGAGGTGGAGAAGGAAGTTTATGGTATGGCAGGATATAGGAGTCAGGACTGGGGAAAGTTGAAGATTGAAATGGTTAAAAGGTGGCCTACTACTTTCTCAATGGTAGATCTTCATGGGATCACTAGGAAGTGGGAATTGAAAGTTAATGTAACTTCTCTTTCTCAGTATGGGGAATTTATGGAGGAGTTTGGGGAGGCTCTGGATTATCTGGTATATAATGATATATTACCACATGAAGATGGGGCCAAGTATGTATTTTGGAGTACCATTGGTAGGGATGTAAAGTTGGAGGTTATGGAGATTCTTTTCAAGGCTGACTTGATAAAGACTCTTCCAAATGGGGAAAATAGGATTCCTGCTATGGCTGTTTTAAAGGAGGTTATTTTGGTATATTTGGATGGTATGAAGGATAGGGATGTGGAATCTGGTGAGGAAATACTTTTGGACAGAGAAGTTCAAAAGACTGTGGTGGAAATTTCAGCTTCTGGGGAGGTGTTGGTGCCATCAAATTTTGAAGATGGTGATCCTGATGATGTTTGTGAAGCTTATTTTTCTTTTCCAGAGGATACCATGGGAGCTTAGGAATGTGTTTCACTGGATGTTTTGGAGAGGTTTTCACTAGAGGATAAGTGTATTTCCTTAAGTTTGGATGAATTATGTGGGAAGGAGGATTTGTCTGGTCATGATGAAGGATTTTGGGATATTGAGAAGGAATCTGTGGTAGATGAATGGTTGTTGAGGGGTGACTATTTTTCTTTCTCGATTTCAGATAATGGCTTATTGGAGGAAGATGTATCAGTTTAATTTTTGGATGGACAGAAGATTCTGTCTTAGATCTTTTTCTAATAGAGGAAGATTAATTCAGGTGGTTCCCTCAAGATCAGAAGGTCTCTGCTTGGAGGAGGATTTTTATTTTGATGTTATGGATGTTATTCTGGAGGATTTTGAAGATTCTAAGCAAGATTCCTATAGGGAAGAGGAAAATTGTGATGTTTTGGATGTCACTGGTATGGATGTTGATTTTAAAGATGTGGTGGAGGTTCCAGATTTTTCACAGGGTGGAGAATTTATTGATTCTGGTGATGCTAACTATGGTAGACTCAGTGTATGGAGGAGGATGGAAGATTTGTTTGGAGGTCTGATGTTGGGATATCCAAATTGGAAGAGGAGCTTAGGGGATTCAGGCCCTAGGGGCAAAATTATTGGTTTCAACCTTTGGATTTCAAGAATCTGATTCTTCAGAAATGAGGATAAACTACTTAATTTTTTTGGTTTTGCTTAATTTGGCCTCTATGTATTTGGTCAGGAATTTTTTTTTGTTTTATCCAACTCTTATCAGTCTCTCTGGTTCAAGTCTCTATATTAAAAAGAAAAGAAAAATCTTAGTATAATGAAGATGGAAGAAAAGAAAAATTCAAGTGAAGATGGGTATTTTATTTTAAAGAAAATGAAGATAAAAGTGATGATCATTGGTTTTATCTAACCTCCAGCATGAGGCTAAACTGCAAAATTTTATTTCTAAATTGGATTTTTTTGGCTTTCAAGAATTTTCATGGTTTTTTAATGGTTTTGGTTTTTTATGGGAGAAGATTTGTGTTGGAAGATCTTTTTTTGTTAGAAAGTACCCAGGGGTGGGGCTTCTAGATTTTATTTTGGCAAGTGTGGGGGTAACTGATGGGCTGGCTGCTCTAACAACAGTTACCCCAGATTGTCTTTTTCAAACCCCTTCTCTTAATTTTGTTGAATTCTAGTATTGGTTTTTTTCCTTTAACAGGTTTTTAGTCCACAATGACTTTAAACTGGAAATTCTTTTGGTCTTCAAGTTCTGGACCCCTCATGCTTATTGGTTTTGTTTAATTTTTTTGGATGTTGTGTTTTTGTTAGAAGGTACCCAGGGGGGGCTTCTAGATTTTATTTTGGCAAGTGTGGGGGTAACTGATGAGCTGGCTGCTCTGTAGAACAGTTACCCCAGAATGTCTGTTTCAAGCCCTTGGTTTTTTTTTCTAGTTGAATTCTAGTGTTGTTTTTTTTGTGATTCAGGTTTTTAGTCTTGTATGACTTTAAACTGGATTGCCTTGGATGTCTTTTGGAAATTTTGGATTGGTGGTGGATCACTGGTGGTCTCCCATCATTTTTAATTATTGGAGGGAGCCCACCCAGTGATCTTTTCTGTAGACCTGGAGCTGGCTTTGCTATGTGGTTTTAGGGTGTTGGCTGTGAAAGTGGTGGATTCAAGATTATTTTCTTTTTTCTCTTTTTTTCTTTTAATTTTTTTATTGAGGCTATATTTGTTCAAAGGCTCAAGATAGGGCTCTGGAAATGTTTTTGGTAGAAGAGGAGGAGTCAAAATCAAAAAAAAAAAATTATAAAAATTTTTATTTGGTGTTACCACATCAAGGTGCACTTGGATGTGGGTAAGGTATCAGGGGATCAGCTCATCAATTGGCTGGGGGATACCATTTTATTTTGTTTTATTTGTTAAAGGAGGTTAAATTTTTTTGGCTTTTATGGTTTTTGGTTTGGGACTTATGGGCTATATCTTCAAGATTTTTTTTTTTTCTGGAATGTCCTTCAAGACTTTAAACTGATCTTTTATTTATGGGCTATATCTTCAAGATATTTTTTCTGGAATGTCCTTCAAGACTTTAAACTGATCTTTTAATTATGGGCTCAAGATTTTTTGATGGAAAGTCCCCCAAGACTATAAACTGAGAAATGGGAGGCAGTGTGAGGTGGAATTTTAAAGGCAGAAGGATCCAAGAGGGAATTTCTGAATTTTGTAAAGGCAAGTTTGGGGGTGACTGATGGGCTGGAAGCTCTATATACAGCTACCCCAGAAAGTTAGTTACTTCTCTAAATCTTTTTCTGGTTGATCTCTGGTTCTGGGTTCTGTGATTCAGGTTTTTGCAGTCCCCCAAGACTATAAAATGAGGGCTTTTAGTCCCCCAAGACTTTAAACTGAGGGCTGTTAGTCCCCCAAGACTTTAAACTGAGGGCTGTTAGTCCCCCAAGACTTTAAACTGAGGGTTGAGAGTCCCCCAAGACTATAAAATGAGGAAATTCTTTATGCTGGTAGAAGGTTATAGTCAGGAAGACTGGTCAACTGGATATCACTTTTCATTGTTGGAGGCTGTTACAGCCAGAGTTGGAAGTCAGAAACAGAAGAAAGATTCTTTTTCACAGGGATAGATTAAATTTAAAGGCATGGTGCAAGAGAAGTTTTAAAGAAGTAGCTTGGATTGCTGGTTCAGAAGTTCAGTTAGGATGGAATAGGATCTGGTGGAAGAGAGAAATGGGCTGTTTGTAAAGATTCTGGAGAGGTTTTTGAACATGGTTGTTGGAGAAGGAAGAATGGGGACATTCTTGATTGAAGGGAGGATGTGGTGATCCAAACCTGGGTAGGCCTTTGGAGCTCATATTTGGGGGTATTTGGTATGTAGGATGTTATTGGGGTTATGGTGTTATTAGTGGATTTTTTCATCTTTAGGTAATATTTAGTAGTGTTTATGGAGGCTTAAGCTAGGGTCACTTATTATGTCTCAGCTTAATTTCCTTTCTTTTCTCTTCATTTTGGTATCCCTATGGGTGGTTACCTTTTTTATAGGGTAGTTATGGTGTTGTTATTGGTATTTATTGGAAGTTTATTGCTTAGGGGTGCTTATGTAGGCTTAAGCTAAGGTCACTTATTATGTCTCAGCTTATTTTCCTATATTTTCTTTTCATTTTGGTATGTCTTATGTGTGTTTATCTTGTTTATTAGTGAAGTTATGGGTTTTTAGGGTTTTTATGGGTTGTATGGGTATTTTAGGGCCTAGAAGCAGCCTTCCCGCACCTAAGCGGAGGCCCTCCTTGAAGCAGGGTGGCCGCCTGGGCGCTGGGGAAGCGCTAAAATGCACTTTTATTCATGAAAAAGGCTGGGAAAGCTGGATTTTGGGCAGGGAATTGGTCAGGGTGGTCTGTGCGCTGGCTGTATGATGCGTGTGTGGGAAGATTTTTAGGAAATAATTGCATCTCTTTACTCATCACCTCTCTGCTCATCACTGTCTCATTGGCTGGTTTTTTGTTGGAATATATTACTGTTCATTTGAACTCTTTCTGACAGTCTGTCTGGGACTATTATCTTCATTTTTAAAGAGGTCAAGAGTGTTTAATTAGAGGGTCTAGCAAACAGATCTCCAATTTGCTGCAACAGGTAAATCTCACTTGTTTTTCTAAAGGGAAAGGGGCTATTCTTTTTGGTTTTTCTCCAACTCCCTTGGTTAAGGCCTATAGCTATTACTATAGGATTTTCTACAGCGTGATGGGTGCGTAACATGTAAATAACAATTATTATTGATCGCTAGGGGACATAAATACTGTTATGTATTTATTATGCAACTGTTACACATTTTTTACACCCTGTGTTGTAACAAACAGTGTTGGTAGTGTATGTATATGCCACTTACTGTTTGGCTTATATTTTTATCTCATTTTTTTGGTAAGTGGTTTTGTTTATCATTCTCAAGGTAAAGCTACCTTTTTTTTGTTCCAATCCTACCCTCCATCCTACTATATATCCCTCTTTAGCCTGGTCACTTTTCTTCTTTCCCCCCACCTTCATCTCAAAAAACATCCAGGCAGCAAAGACTCCCGGTGGCTGTGTCTTTTGGATCCCCCTTCACCTCTCCACTGCCTTACTTCCACCTCAAAAAACATTCAGGAAGCTTTTTTGCATGGATGGTGTTCCTTTGGACCTCCCTCACTTCTCTACATCCTTTCTTTCCTTGTAAACCTCATCCAATAGGGTTTTTCTGCCTGGATGGGGTACCCAAACCCCCCCTCCACCTATCCACAACCTCCCTCATAGATTGTGAAATTGATTGAGTTGAGAGAAGAAGTCTTGAGGAAGAATCAAATCATTGTTTTTTTTCAAATTTAAAATAAAATTTAGCTATTAAACCACTGCTTACAGGTCCTAGATGTTTTTTTGATGGACTTTGAGCAGTTTTAGATTCAATTTACCATCAATAATTTGTTTTTTTACTTTCCCCCCCTACCCAATTATGAACATAGCCCACACATTGGTCCATATGAGGTAAGAAAGAAGGAATTTTAAATTAAACTAAATTATTGAAATACTAAAATTGATATTTTGAAACATAAAATTACCATAATCATAGAATTATCAGCAATTATCTTCAAAAGATGTGAATGATTTTATATCAACAATTAACTAATTCAACAGATTCATAAAATAATGATAAGGATCATAATTACTCTAATTAATAATTTGAAATATGAACCTTTTTCCTTCTCTTATTTCTTCTTTTTTAAAACTGAACAGAAATTAAATGACCAGACCTATGAAGGCACCCTCACTTTTTTATCCTCTACCCTGTCACACCCACTTCCCACTTTTAAAAATAAACTTCAGAGATATGTATTAGAACATTTAGTACTATTGTTTTTATTATTATTATTCAGAGCTATATAAATATATTCCTCAGCTTCAATTGAAGTAATAGTTATTCTTATTAGTTTTTTGTTGAAAATTCTTAAAGGCCATTTATTTTAGATTATGTAGAAATAAAAAATGTCTGTTTCTTCTTATTCAAGCCTTAAACCTCTATCTTTATCTTTATCTTCTTAATATTTTTTTGGAACTCTTCTAAAAATAATCACCAAAAACTTTAAGAACCTCCAGGTTTTCAGCCTTTTCAAGAATTCACACATTTTGGCTGCTTATTTTTTAAGACCTGGGAAGGCAGACTACTACTAGCTCTAACACTAGCCTTAACAGGACTGACTATGTTGGGCTACCAACTGTGAGGGAATGGTGGACTGAATATGATACTTTTAGCAGTGAGAAAAGAGAGTAATTAGAATAATATAGAAGTTGTCTGATCAGGAGCACTCCACAGCGCTTGCCCCATATAACCCCCTTATGCGATACCCACTCCTCTTCCTCTTTAAAATGCATAGTTCCCATAGCACTCCTCCCCCCAACCTCACAATCAAATCCTAACATTACCCCCTCTTTTACCCCTCCTGCCCCCTATGCTCCTTCTAAAACTCCTGTAATTTTCACTTTGCATTCACCAAATTTTCTACCAGTTCTCAAGATGTATCTCCAACCCCATAGCCTTTCAAATGCACCAAGTACTGAAACTTTCCCCTGTATATCCTCTTAGAAACAATCTTTTCTACCTATAATTCCTTTTCAATTCCCATCTGTATTGGTGCTGGTGGCTCTTCTGGGAGTCCTGGAATTGTGTCTTCTTTTTTCTCTGTGAGCAATGAAATGTTGAAAACTGGCTGTACTTGCCTCATTGAGATTGGTAACTCCAGTTCATAAGCAGAGTCAGATACCTTGCACTTGAATTTTAATGTTCCCACCTTCTTGTGATCTAATTTAGTGCTGGGGCATAATGTAGAAAGGAGATGTGAGCTTAGCCAAAACTTGTCACCTACCTGAAGCATGAAATGTTGGATATTTCCTTGATCATGATGAAGTTTCATTTCTTTCTGGGATAACTTAAGTGCCGCCTCCAATTCTTGATCTGTTTTCAGTATTTTTTGAATCCACTCTTTGGCTTCTGGGACTTTTAATGTGGAGGGGGTACCAATTGAGAATTTTGGGTGAAATCCATATTTAGCATAGAATGGTGATGTGCCTTTTGAAGTATGTGTCTGGTTATTGTACAAGAATTCAGCAAGTGGTAATAGCTGTACCCAATCATCTTTCTGATAGTTAATGAAGTGGAATAGGTATTGTTCAATTGCCTTGTTCACTAACTTGGATTTCCCATCAGTTTGTGGATGCCATGCTTTTGACAATATGCGCTTAATGTTCAGATTCTCATACATTGCTTTCAATAAATTGGAGTTAAAAGTACTTCCTCTATCTGATACTATACTTTTACGAAATCCATGTAATTTCCAGACATGTGCCATCATTAAGTCTGAAAGACCCTCTTCTGTGACTTGTGTAGTGATGGGGACAAAGTGTGTCATCCTGGTGTGATGGTCAACTACTGTGAGGATCACATTCTTCCCTTGTGACTTAGGTAACTCCACTATAAGATTGTAGGAGAGCTCTTTGCATGGCTTCTTGGTAATTTTCAGTGTGGTCAATGGTGTTGTGGTTGAACTGACCTTATTTCTCTGGCAAGAGTCACATGCCACTACATAGCACTGGATGTACGCCTTCATGGAATTCTAGTATAAGTTGCAATTTACCAAATATACAGTCTTCATTGGTCCTGGGTGTACTGCCATTGGGGAATCATGTCTTGATTTGAACACCTTCCTTTTTTTTCTTCATCATTTGGCACCACTATTCTCCTATTCCAATACAGTGCTTCCCCTTCCAGGTGATACTCCTCAAATCCTTTCCTTACCAATACCTCCTCTGATAACAGTGCCTTCACTAAATCCTGCACTCCCTTATCTTTTCTCTTCCCCCTCCTTACCCATTCCAAAAACTCCTCATCCGCTAATTCCACCTCATCTAGGATTAACCCCTCTTCAAGGTCCCCCTTCAATAATGTTGTGCCAACAGTATGTAGCTGGTCAGGTGCTGGGCACAAGTCAGGAAATTGTGATAGTGCATTGGGATTGCCACTTTTCTTCCCTGGTTGGAACGTAAAACTAAAACTAATTCTACTCAGCAGTTCTTCCCAGCATGCTTGTTGGCACTTCAACTGTTTTGTTGTTAGTAAGGTTTCTCAGTTTTTATGATCTGTATAAATAATAACTTGTAACTGTTGAGACCCATCTTCCAAATGGTGGCACCAGGTGGGCACTGCCTCCACTAGTGTCAATAACTCCTTATCATATATTTTATAGTTTAGCTAATTTCCTAGAAGTGTTTGTGACAAATATGCTACTGGGTGCAAGACACTTTCAGTGTTTAATTGGGATAATACTGCACCTAGTGCAAAATATGAGCAGTCACATTCCAGAATAAATTACCAGAAAAAGAATGGGCACCTGGTAGCAGGTGCCAATCCCTATCTTTGACTTAACTCAATTTCATCTCAGCTGTAATTCTTCTAGAAATACTGCGCACTGAAAAATGAGCACACTAGCTGGCCCCACATCAAATCAAATTTACTCTTAAATTAAAACTGAATATAGGGATAGGCACCTTGTGGAAGGCTCCACTTGATTTTTTGCAGTGAATGACTTTACTAAATCAGTGATTTCAAGAATAGGGTCTGTCTTAAATTATCTTTTCAGATAGTAAAATTTATCTTGTTGGCTATTTGTCCTGGTAAATTTGGCTTCTTTTTTTGTGAAGTTGTGTAATGGTCAGCAGATGTGAGAGTGATTTTCAATATATTTTCAGTAAAAATCTGCAAGGCCAGAAAATGACTGGAGTTCCTTTACTGATGCTAGTGTTGACCATTCTGTTACTGCCTTTACTTTTTCCTGGTCCATTTTTACCCTATTCTTTGAGATAATTATACCTAGGTAGGGGATTTCACTCACTGAGAAGACACATTTCTCTGGCTTCAACCATACTTGGGCTTGTTCCAAATGCTGAAAAAAGTCCTTCACACATATCTAGTGTTCCTCCATTGATCTGGAGTAAATCAAGATGTCATCTATATACACTTCCACATCTATCCCTATTCTATCTCTGAAGATGCTATTTGTGAAGTTTTGAAAAGTGGGGGTACATTACACAGACCAAATGGCATTAACAACCATTTGAAATGACCAAATTTAGTTCAAAATGGCATTTTATGTTTGTCTCCTACTTTCACATGTATGTTGTGGTAGCCTGCCCTGAGATCTAGGGATGTGAAATTTTCTGCACCCTGAAGACTTTCAACCAACTCACTAGTAAGAAGAAGTGAGTATCTGTTCTTAACTGTTAGTGCATTTAATCTTCTGAAATACATTCACGGTCTCAGAAACCCATCCTTTTTTCCTGAAAAGATCACAGGTGCTGCCCAGGGAGATCTTGATTCTATTATGAAACCATTCTTTAAATTTTCATCAATCACCTTTTTTAGCACTGTTGATTCCAAAATTGACAATGGGATTATACCACTGATTGAGGAGTGGCACCGGGTATCAGGTCAATGGCAAAGTTGTATGGTTGTTGGGTTGGTAGGGTTTTGACTCCTCCATCTTTGAACAGTGATAAGAGTTCCCGATAGGCTTCTGGGACCATTTCTTTGAGGATTTTTTTCAGCTTTGAGGACTGGATCTTGGCTGAAAACTTGGGGGATATTTTCTTGGCTGTTGTGTCACATTCCAGTTCCTCCTCCTTCTCTAGCGCCCCCTCCAAGCCCTGAAACTTAGCATCAAGAGAAAGTGTCAGTTCTTTCAGTAAGTCTACTGATCATAGTAAAGCACCAGGAGGCCCACCAGGTTTAGCCAGGGGAAAAATTCTTTCTCTGTGCCATCCACCCTTTCATCTTCTACCTTTTCCCATCCTTGTTGCACCTTCTCCTTTCTTTGGGGCTCTCCATTGGTGACCCATCCCCAGCCTTCTTCTTATAATCAAGAGTAAGTATCAGTTATGGAGGAAAGTCTACTGATGATATCAAATCATCAGGAGACTTTTCAGGAACCCCTTTCCTTCCCATTTAAACCTTCTTTTCCTTCCAATCAATTTGAAGCTTATATTGGCCCAGATATATCATACCCAGTACCATTTTGTACTGGTCCCTCAGGGTTTTCACATATGCCTTTCACTGAGACTCCCTTCCATCACACCAGAACCTGAAAAAAACTTTCTCTCTTCCTTCTCCTCCCCCATCTGGGGATACATCAAACATAATTTGATTCCTAGGGTGTTACGATTTCTCTTTTTTCATTTTATTTCTCTGTAAGGAATTATTGGAAATAAGACAGTCTGTGGCCCCACAGTCCAGAAGTTCTGGTACATTTGTTTTGGTATAAAGGGTCATTAAAGTTAAGTTCATTATAATACAAGTATCATTCACTTCAAGTGGCTTACATGCTGATAATTCTTCTACTAACTCCACCTTATCTTTTCCCTCTAATATTCTCAAGGAGGGTACAATGTTCACTCTTGAGTGCTGTCTTCTACCTGTGCCTTTCCTGCACTATCTTCCACCTCACTAACCCTTAATTTCCCCCTACACTCCCTTTCTAAATGACCACTGCCCCCATATTGTGAACACAGCCCTATTCTCATACATCTCTTGTACTCCTCATTAGATAACCTTTTCCTCCCAATAGTGCCACATGCATTTTCTGCATTGATATCCATGGCTTTTGGATTCCTGGCACTGGCCCCTCTTGATGAGACATAGCTGCACCACAGACAAGTGCAACTTCAACCATCCGTTTGTTGATTCATGAACTCATTGTTGACTTGGATGGCCAGTTCCATGAGTGTTTGGAGGGATGTTGGACAAGGGTGACTGATTAGGGAATTTCTTATTCTTGGCGATAACCCATTTCTAAAGTGGAACATAAGCACCCCTTCTCCCCATGTTGTGATGTATCTGGCATGGCCCTGGAATTTTTACACATACTCAGAGACCAAGTTTCTTTGTTGAAACTTATTGTGAACATGCTCTAATGTTGTGGCCACATCTGGGTTTCCAAAGGCTAATTCAAAAGCCACCATGAAATGACAGAAGGTTGTTGCCGTCCAAGAGTTTTTGAGGAGCTCCTTGGTGTATGGCCTTTCCCAGTGTGCTGCCTCATCTGTGAGGTATGATATTGAAAATCCAATTTTTACTTGCTTTTCTGAGAGCTGATGTCCATTTAGTAGGACATAGAAGTTTACTTTTGACATGTACTTATCTTCCAGGGGAACTTGTTTTCCATTGAAGATTTCTGGTACTGCAATCTTTGAGCCTTTAACAAGTGGCACTGGTTTCATAAGTGGTGCCTGTGCCTGGGCCTCAGAAGCATCTAGCTCTGCTTCAGTGGGACTGCTATATGAGGGTATTTCCTCTGCTAAAAGTTCCATGATTCTGGTGTTTTGTTCCTGTAAGCATGCCATTTTTTGTTGCATTGCAGAAAGGGTTTCTGCATCAGGTTGACCTGAGGGATTCATTGCTCTTTAGTATTGCGCCAATTAAGATTAGACAAAATTTTAATACCTAGTAGGGTGGACTACTACTAGATCTAACACTAGCCTTAACAGTACTGACTATGCTGGGTACATCAGTGAGAAAAACTAGACTGACTATGTTAGGTTACCAATAGTGAGGAAAGGGGGAACTGACTATGCTACTTTTAGCAGTGAGACAAGAGAGTAATTAGATTACTATAGAAACTTTCCAATGAGGAGCTCTCCACAGTTCTTTGCCCATGTAACCCTCTTATGCAATACCCACTCCTCCACCTCTTTACAATGCATAGTGCCAATAGTGCTCCTCCTCCCTAACTGGAAATCAAATCCTAACATTATTTCAGATCAGTAAAAAGTTAATCCAACAAATCAAAAAGGTAAAAAAAGAAGGTAAAAGTAATAAATTTAATAAAGCTTTAGGTAGATCAAAAAGTATGAGGATTCTTAAAGTCATCAAATACTTATTATTCTTTCATAAATGTTTTATAAATAAATCAAATATTTCAATTTACTGAACTAAATTAATGGGCCAATGACCTTTGTGTTGTATAAACGGTAATCATGAAAACATTAGATTGCTTTATGGGTTTCTACTAGCCTATACCTGTGTTAAGTCCCAAATTTAGTTTCTAGAATTTATTTACATTTTGGCTTGATGAATCATCATTACTTTGAAAATATTAAATTTGATTTATCTTAATTATTTATTCATTGATTTATGTAACTATATTAAATTTTGGTCATTTTCACCTTTTACTTCAATAAAATGCAGGCAAAGGTATTGGAAAATTTTCAAATCTGACATGCAAAATTGAAGACTTGGAAAAATTTTGGTGATACCCAACCCTTACCTCAATAGAATTCAGGGGAGGGTATAGCCAAATTTTCCAAAGAGATATAGAATTTTTATGACTTTTATTTTTTTTTAGAAATTAAAATTGTTGGTGAGGTGATAAAAGTATGTTGATGATGAGGATTTTTCAAAGGTGTCAGTATTATTTTACCATCTGAAATTCCAAAAGTGTGATATTTTAGAGTCCAGTATGGAAAAATGGTGTAATCAGAATCTCATGATATAACTAATTTTGATAGGATTAAAAGTAACAATTAAATTCATTTCCCAACCATTAAACAAAAAAAAATTAATCAATTAAAAAACTCAAGTGACTTTTAATGTCCTCTTAAGATTGGCCATTTTTTACACATTCTGTAATGGATTCTTGTTTTTTTTTAATTTTCTTGCTTTTCGAATTCAAAACTTTCCATTTCTCTTTGAAAATCACATGCTTTTTTTCTCTCTGAAATAGGATGAACTCTTTCCATCTCCTCTGCTTCAAATCTGGCCTTTTTGAAATTAGATTGAAGCAAAAAAAAATATTCCTCCAAATCTAAGGCCTGTTGATCTTTCATTTGAATATGATAAAACTTCACCTTCTGTCAGCCTAGGTATCCCCAGGACAGAGTGTTTTTTATTCTTAAAATAAGATAATCTAAATCACATTAAGCTTATAAGTAAAAATTATGGTTATAATACTTATATATATGGCTATTATGCTTATATATATATTTTTTACACTATTTAAACAACTTATATAATTTTAACTAGCTTATCCATACCCTTAAAATACTTATTAAAGTTCTAATGGAGTCATAATATACTTATCTTAAGTGATATTAAGTAATTATAGACATACATAAGCTTATATGTATACATAAACCTCATATTCTGTGAAATATGTAGTTATATTATGTATATATAGATCTATAAGCAGGTTTTAACCTCTAAATAGCTTATAAGCTTTATCTTTCTACTTATTTTAGGTCATATGGACGTATTCAATGGACTCCCAATGCCTATACAAGCATATACACCTTTTTCAGGTGCATATATCCAGTTTGGACAACTTAATCTGTTTCCTTTGATGTGTTTTCACAGATTTATGGGTTGGGAGATGATTACTGGCTTAATATGGATGCTTTGGGATGTCATTTGGGGCTTGGAAAGTTGATTTGGTTCCTTTATATGTTTTGGGTTTCATTCTATACTCTTTGGATGAGTTATTTTACCTGTTTCTTTATGTTATCCGCTTTTATCTGTTTTCTCTATTTATGGTATGGGTTTATGATATCATTAATTGTGATGGAGGGTCCTTACTGGAGGTCTAGGTGATGAAAATTCTTGAAGTGGAAGCCATGGGGAGGTGAAGAGCCCTCACAGTGCTGTAATTGCCAGTGATAGCAGTGATATTCATCTGGATTGAAGGTCTGTGCACTCCTGTAGATTTTGGTATAAGTATGGAAGGATTTTACAGGTTATTCAACATAACTTACTTACTAAACATCAAATAAACACTATTATACAATTATTAGCATATAGAAATAGATTTAAAACCCCTTATAAATTTATATTTTCTTTATATTAGCTATAACTATATTTTATTAGCCTATTTTCCACCACTAGTCTGCACCAATCCAAATATTGTGAGTTAACCATTGAGCATAACAGCTTTATTAGTATTTCCCTGAGGTTTAATAAATAAATCATTTATAAATAAGTAGTTGGACCATTAATATTTACTATTAAATCATACTTAGATACTAGCAGACACTGACACACCTTCTCAAAGTCAAAGGCATTTTTTTTAAATAGAGGATTCTGCTGTAAAAATTGAATAGAATAAATAAATAAATTTTTTATTGAAGAAGATATATAGCAACAAAATCTTAATATTATCATTCTTCTCAATATAATTTTCAAGGAAGAACAAAGAGCTTATTGAAGTATTACCATGTTTTATAAGATGGTTCAAGTTCATTGAAGTTGAGGCTTGATGCTTTAGTTGGGAGTTTGAGCTAGAGGGTTCAGGAAGCTCATCTAAAGAAGCTTTAAAAGTGGGATTCTTGTTTCCAGAATTTTTAATATTTTCAGAAATTTGAGTTGGAGTAGGAGGAGACTAGAAAAGAAAGTATGAGAAATTTAGAGAAGAATTGAATAAAAAAGAGAAAGTAAACATACATTAAAAGATGAAGGATCTGAGGACTCAGATCTACTCTGAAATCATTTTTCTGCTTGATAGTCAGGATCATCTTTAGCTAAACTATGGTTATAAGACAGAGAGGATCAATTTTGTTGAAGTACAGGTGTGTTGGGAGGATTATTGGATGGTTGAGATACAGAGGGTAAATCCTTAGTAGTATCATGTATAAACTAAGTGTTGACATTAACTTGGGAACCAAAAAAGAATATACATATACGCATAGAAAGGACACATGACATTGAGATTTTCTGAAACAGTATTAATTCTATTCTCCAAATCATCATCATCAATACCAAAGCCAGTGGAAGTTGAAGCAAAATGAGCCTGCTTATACTTTTGATTTATAACTTTTGAATCTCTCCTTTATTTACTTAGGATTGATGTTGATTCTCCCCCCCTTTTTTTTCTTCTTTATTTCATTTGATATCAAGAAGAAATCATTGAATTTTTTTAAAGGTGGGCTTCTCACATCCAAAACATGCATCATAACTTGATTTAATTTTAAGGAATTTGATGATGATGAGATAATCTTCCTTTTTTTTAGCTGTTGAAACTTTGGTTTCTCAGGTGAGGGGCTCACATTACAGGAAGACCTTTGTGATGAAGCACTTTTTTTAAGTTAACTTTTGAGTGTTAGATTCCCTGGGAGGCATTATGAAAATGGTATGTTACAAGAAAAGAGATTAGGGATTTTTATTTATGGAAAGTCCTCACTTAACTTAAGTACAGATTTCAAAGCAAATCAGAACTTATACTTTTGCAAAAATGTCACTTATTTCAAAAATGGGTGTCAAGTTTGACCTAAAATCAGCACTTTTTTCTCAATTTTTTTTTCACAACCACATGTTGGCCACATCATCCCTGTCACATGCGACACCCTGACCTCCATCACCTCATCAGTACTTAGCACACACCATTGGCAAACAAGGCTGAAAATTTTTAATTTTTTACTTTATACTGGTGCTAGTGGTTTTGGAATCAATTTAACAGCAGCTGACACTGTCATATTTTACAACTCTGCTTTGGACCCATCTATGAGTGTTTGCTTATATATTTTTGAATATTATTGGGGCTGATATGAAAAGTAGCACAGGTCCAACTTCAAGTTGGAAGGCAGAAACCAAAAAGCAGAAGACAACTGAAACCAATTCTACACTACAAGAAATGTTTGTTTTATCTTGGGGCACAATAATGGCGCAAAAATTGTGCAACAGTTAGTTACCAATTATATTTGGCGCTTAAAGGTCTTAGGTAATTCTTAAGTGCAAAAAACAATTGTTTCTTAACTTTTGCTCCCCATGGCAAAACAAAAATTTGCTGTAGTGCTAGAAGACCTTCAGCTACAAGGAAAACAAAAAATCCCAAACTAAAGTCTTAGCTTTATATTTATGATAATCTTACTTTCCTTTATTTTTTTCTTTCTCTTTTTCTTTTTCTTTTTTTTGATAGTAGATATGATTTTGTATCTGGGTTTCTCTATTAATTTTATAATCTCTTATAATTAGTCTCATAGAATGTTTTTTATTCAGTGCATCTAGCAAACAGTCAGAGTCTGAGCCAATTAAGGAAAGAACACATAATAGTAGGGAAAAAAATTCAGAATAAAGTGTCAAGTCACTGTTTTGTTACAAGTTGTGAGTTGAGTAAAATAAAGGAAATAAAGCAGATTAAAAGGAACAGGAGAAGAAGAATGGAAAAGAGGGAGTATAACAAATCAGTGAAATGGGACATTATGGTGAAATTAGCACTTTTGGTTGAAATAGTGTGAATTTGAGTGAAATAAGTGACTTATTTCATTTTGAAATCCACCAGTGTTGGGGCTAGTGGTTTTTGGAAATCTGCACTTAAATAAGTGCATATTTTTCAGAACTGACTGCCCACTATAATAAGGTTTAAAACATAAAAAAGAACAAGGAAAAAAGCATTCCTGGTTAAAATGTTGCAATAACATGTTTCAAATCTCAGTGAGGGTGTGTGCCAAGGATTGATGAGAGGATGAAAGTCAGGGTGTCACATGTGACAGGGACAGGGTGGGAAAAGAAGGTATTATCTGGCCAACACATGATTGTGAAAAAAAAGAAAAAAGTGCTGATTTTTGAGCTCATCACTGACACCCATCCCATTTATGAAATAAGTGAATTTTTTTTTTTTGCAAAAATTTAAGTGCTAATTTGGTTTGAAATCCACACTTAAGTTAAGTGTAAATTTCAACCCAAATCAGCACTTACAAACCAGCACTTAAATTTTTCAAATAAGTCACTTATTTCACAAATGGGTGTCAGTTCTGACCTCAAATCATCACTTTTTTTGTGATTTTTTTTCAAAACCATGTGTTGGCCACATCATCCCTTCCTTGCCCATACTATCCCTGTCACATGTGACACACTGATCTCCATCCCCTCCTCCATCCTCACTGAGATTTGAAACATTTTATTGCAACATTTTAACTAGGCATGTTTTTTCCCTTGTTTTTTTTCAACCTCTTTCTTAATCTCTTTTCTTTTAACATACCAGTTTCATAATGCCTCCCTGAAAATAGAACACTCAAAAGGCATCTCGAAGAAATTATTCATTACAAAAGTCTCCTCATAATGCTAGCCCCTCACCTGAGAAACCAAATTCTGGACAGCTAAAAAAGGAAGATTATCTTGTCATCATCAACTTCCTCAAAATAAAATTTAATTATGATGCATGTTTTGGATGTGAGAAGTCTACCCACATTTGACGTCCACCTTCATCAAAGTTAAATGGCTTCTTGTTGATGGCAAATGAAGTAAAGAAAAAAACAAAATGGAGAATATACATTACTCCTAAGCAAATGAAGGAGAGGTTCAAAATTTATCAATAAAAATATAAAAAGGCTCATTTTGCTTCCACTTCCACTGGCTTTAGTGTCAATGATGAGAATTAAGAGATTGGAATTACTATTGGAAAAGCAAGAAAATTAAAAAAAAAGAATTTATTACAGAATGTATAAAAAATGGCCAAACTTATGAGGACATTAAAAAATTACTTGACTTTTTTAATTTATTAATTGTTATTTCAGGTAATGTGAAATTTTTTCACATCTATAGTCTTTTACAAATTTTTTTTGTACATTTTTTGATTATTTTTATGCCTGAATTGTGATTGAGTCACATGCTGAAAAGACGCAGCATCCTTTCCATCATGTGACTTTGTTTCAATTTCTGTAGTTCAAGTTTTCAGCCAGACCTCATTAATTTCTTTCAAATTTACTGGTGAAATGCAAAACTTTCAAGTGAGCAGAAAAGATGCTACATCTTTTCAGCATGTGACCTGTCTTTTCTCAACACTACATTCTTTTTTTCTTCTTTTTGATTCACCGTAAAAGATGCTAACTCAAGTTTTATCTGTCTATTTTACCTCATTAATTTCTTTCCAATTCACTGCTGCAATGCAAAAATTTCAAGTGAGCAGAAGAGATGCTGTGCCTTTTCAGCAGGTGACCTGTCTTTTCTCAACACTACTTTTTTTTTCTTCTTTTTAATTGACCATACAAGATGCTAGCTCAAGGTTTATCTGTCTATTCTACCTCATTTATTTCTTTCAAATTTACTGGTGCAATGCAAAACTTTCAAGTGAGCAGAAAAGATGCTGTGCCTTTTCAGCAGGTGACCTGTCTTTTCTCAACACTACATTTTTTTTTCTTCTTTTTGATTAACCATACAAGATGCTAGCTCAAGGTTTATCTGTTTATTCTACCTCATTTATTTCTTTAAAATTAACTGGTGCAATGCAAAACTTTCAAGTGAGCAGAAAAGACACTGCATCTTTTCAGCACATGAACTGTTGTTTCTTTACACTACATTCTTTTTTTCCCCTTTCTTATTGACCATACAAGATTCTAACTCAAGTTTTATCTGACCATTCTTGATTATTGAACAATATTTTGGTGAAATCATTGAAAATGATGTAGTGTGATGTTAGCATTACATTTCTTTTACTTAGTTTCACCACAATTTTACTTTCCTGTAGTCCATCTGACATTTTGAAACAGAGAAATGGAAATAAAGTCATTCAACATAAAAGATGCTGCGTCTTTTCAGCACATCACTTCAATCAAATTTCAAACATAAAAATAATTTTTAAAAAAATCAAGAAAAAGAAAAAAATTGTAAATTAAAAAAAAATACCAAAAAAACTACATTCTTGACCACTGCAGCTCTTGAAGAATCTTGAGGGTGGTATCTGGCCCATAACTAGAAACTTTTTCTCCCTCTACTTGAGCCATACGACTACCAGGCCTAGATAAAACCTAATGAATAAAAATAAAGTCATGTCAAGAGAGAGCACACAGCATCATTTTTTTCTTTGAGACATAAAGTTTTCAATAAAGAATTTTTTTCACAAGTTGCTTGTAACTTGCAAATGCAAGTGACTAGAAGACTTGTCTCTGCTGGGGAAAGCTTAAATAGGGCTAAAAAAAAATTTTTTTTTTCAAAAAATAAAAAGTTTCCACAGAAGAAGCAAGTCTTCTGGTGCCAAAAAATAAAAAATAAAAAAAATTCTAAAAAAAAAAAAATTGACTAAAAAAAACTGCTGGGGCAACAAAAAAATTTTAAAAATGGGGCTTTAACAAAATCTGAAGGAATAAAAGGTGGGCCTTTTCCAGGAATTCTGAAAAATCATTCCTAAAACCCAACTTGGACCAAATCGTTTCAAATTGCTTTTCAAAATTTTCTTACAATATTCTTCATGTTAGTTTTATTAGTTGTAGAACTTATGCTATCATAAAAAGTTGCTGACAATTTTTTTGTTTTTTTTTATTTTCTTTTATTTCATTTTCATTTTTATTTTTCTTTTATTTAATTTTTTTTTATTTCAGAATTATTTTAAACCCAACCAGGACAAATTTGTATTGATTTTAAATACAAAATTTTTTGTTGAGATACTGAGCATGTTGGCTTAATTAGTTTTAGACCTTATGCCATCATAAAAATTTGCTGTTTTTTTTTTGGTTTTTTCTTTTATTTTCTATATAATTGAATTTTTTTTTAATTTCATAACTAGATTATCTAAATGGGTGGACAAAGGCACAATGGTCAACCAAAAAAAGCTTTTCAAATGCAAATGGCTGGTAAAAAGTTGGAAGGATGATGTTGGTTCTGACTTTGAAATGGTTTGGTATAAGGAGTATCCACTTCTGGAGGGATTTGAAACAAATGAGCCAATACCCTCATCATGTCCTGGATCACACAACACAGACACCTACTAAATTGCACATGTCTCAGAAAGGCCTTCAGTTATTCAACCTAAAAATCAAAATATTCATCCTGTTATAGTGAAGTCATTCAAACTAAAGGAATTGGCTGAACTTGGTAAACTGAAAAATTTTAAGAAATGCTGCAGGTACATGAAATTATTAAGACACTGGATCAAGACCAATGGTGCTCATCTGGAAGCAGGGGGAGAGGGGAATATGTTTGCTTATGGAGAATGGTTAGGGAGTCAACATGTATTTGATAAAATTAAGTTACAAATTTTAAATTTTTGAATTCAAAAACCTGAATCATGCTTCAGGTCTCTATCAAAATTTGAAAATAGATGATGGGGAAGTGAGGTAGGCACTTGGATTTATATTTTTATTTTATTCTTATCTATTTAAACTATTAACAAAGAAGTACTATGAGGAATTGTTGAAGCTTGGAGCTGAAATAGAACTTCCTTTTTATGAAGGGGTGGAGGCTTTTGGGGGAAATCTAACATGGACTTAAGATGGGTTTTTGAATTCTCCCTATAAGGATTTGGACAACAGTTAACTTAGTTTAGGTGTCTGGTTTCCAGCAACTTTAGATGGACTTTTTGATGAATGCTCATGGGAAAGCAATAGGCCAAGGCAGAATGGAGGTCATTTTGTATTTCCTGAATTGAAATACATGGTTAAGTTTGAAAAGTGTAATTGAATATGGGTTGTTATATAGCCAGCTAATATGCTATACCATCAAACAACACCTGTCAAAGAGTATGGGAATTTTTCAAGGCTTGGGTCATCCATCCAGATAAGTAAAAAATTGGCCAATTCTGTTAAAACTTTAAAAATGTTAGTTCCAAATATAGATATGTCAGACTATATTTCTATGAAAGAAAAAGAAAAGTTGGAATTTTTGCATGAAAACTTTCTTTCAACAATTTTAGATGATAATACTAAAAACATGGAGCAAGTGTATTATTATTACCAAAAATCATGTAAATCATTAGAAAAGTATATTTAGTAAATGATATTTAGAAATTATAATGTGATTAAAAAGTCTAAAGAGAAGAAAAAACTTTAAGAATAAATCATAGCTAATACTCCCAATGTGCTAGTGTGATTCGAAGAATTTTCACCCTTATACTAGTGGTTTGAGAAGCTGTAGTGTTTGATATAGTTGGAGGTGTTTCAACTTCTTCATCTTCATACAACTCTAACCATTGATCTTTGAGGTCAGCGAGTAGGTTATGAAGTATGGTGCAGCACAGAATCCAGTTGATGGCAGCCTTTATTGTGGAACTATTTTTAAGAGGACTTCTTAATTCCCTTAAACTGGAAAAACAACCATTCAAGATTACAATGGAATGTTCAATACGGACTCTTGAATTTGCCAAATGATTGTTGAACTTGGGATTTTGACTTTCTTCTGAAGCTGCTCCACACAATTCAGGAAGTACTTATTTTCCATTCACATAAGCTGAATCAGCCAGAAGATACTGATCATCATCAAAAAAAAATTCAGGCCCTTTTGAGATTTTCATTCTTTGAAAGACATAGGAATCATGACATGATCCAGGATAGCCAGCAAAGAAAGATATAAACTTTTTGTTGACATCTTAAATAAGCTGAACAGAAATTGAATATCTATAGAGAAGATATAGTTGCTTGTGCTAATATGAAAAAGAATGTAAAGAATTAAAAATAAGCTACCTCTTTTTATGGTCAAAGTAATTGTTTTTGCCATGAGCAGGTTTCTGACTCAAAGAAATAGTAGTACCATCAATGAAACCAATACATCCTGGAAGCCCTCTGCTTGCATAACCTGAGATTATTCAAGTCGCTCTTCTTTTGTTGGCCAGGAGAGAAGTTGAGATTCCAACAAGTTGATAGCAGTGACACAACATTTTGTATAAGTGTTAACAGAACCATTGCCTAAATCAAAGACATTTTTTAAACGTTTCAAGGCAGCTCCATTACCATTGGAACCTAAACAACATAGTGTGATGACCAATTGAATTGATGGATCATGTTGTGGCTTTTGAGAATTATTGTGAAAGACAGGGTGATCCTCAATAAGATGAAGCAATTTAAGGAAACATTCCAGAGAAGTCCTGAAAAGCTGTCTAAAACTGGGTATGGATAGGTTTAGAAGTATTTGGATAGTGTACTTGGGGGTATAAAGTACTTGAGGCTTTCTAGGAATAAGGTAACTTTTCGTGGCCATTTTTGATAAAAAGACAAAATCTTCTTCTAGATCAGAATCAGAATCACAATCAGAGTCCAAGAGCAGTTCAAGAGCCATGAAAGTCATTGCTTTATGTAATTTATCACAATTTGAAAGTGAGGAAGGCATAACTCTTATATGATATGATATGAAGATGTAAGTGATGTACGATGTTTTGAGTTATGAAGTGTTATGCTTCGGAGTGCTGCGTATGAATGGGATGATGCTGAAAAATCAGTGAAATGGGACTTGATGGTGAAATCAGCACTTTTGCTTGAGAAAGTGCGGATTTGAGTGAAATAAGTGACTTATTTCATTTTGAAATCCACCAGTATTGGGGCTAGTGTGTTTTGGAAATCCGCACTTATTTAAGTGCGGATTTGGTCAAATTTAAGTGCGGATTTGCCAGAACTGACACCCCCTAATATACTGCATATTTCACTGAATATGAGATTTATGTATACATATAAGCTTATGTATGTCAATAATTACTTAATATCACTTAAGATAAATATATTATGACTCCATTAACACCTTAATAAGTATTATTAGGCTATGGATAAGCTATTTAAACTACTATAAGTTATATAATAGTGTAATAATTATATATATATGTATTATAAACATATATATATAAGTGTTTTAACCTTATTCTTAAGATAGAACCTTAATGTATTTAAGGTTATCTTATTTTAAACATAATAATTACTCAGTCCTGGAGATACCTAAGCTGACAGTTATGCTGTGGAGTGCTGTGTGTGAATGAGAAGTGTTATGCTGCAGAGTGCTGCATATGAATGAGATGATGCTGACAAATCAGTGAGATGTACAGAATGGTGAAACCAGCACTTTTGGTTGAGAAAGTGCAGATTTGAGTGAAATAAGTGACTTATTTCACTTTTGAAATCCACCAGTCACTACAAAAAATATTTGGTTTGTCTTGAGGTGCAACCATGGCGCAATGATTACGCAACAGTTATGTAACAATTATTTTTGGCAATTAAAGGTCTTAGGTGGGTCTTAAGTGTAAATAAAAAATAAAAAATAAAAAATAAAAAAAATTGTTTTATAATTGTTGCTTAATGGTTGTGCCCCATTGCGAAACAAACATGTGCTGTAGTGAGTGTTGGGTCTAGTGTGTTTCATAAATCCGCACTTAGATAAGTGCGGATTTGATCAAATTTAAGTGTGGATTCTTAAGTGCAGATTTGCCAGAACTGACACCCCCTAATATGTATGTAAGGTACTTTAAGAAAATAAGAAAGGAGATCAATGATTTCATTTCATGTTCATATTCAGATTTCAGATTTGCTTCACAACTTGATGAGGATGTTGATTGGTTGGAGAGAAGGCAGGCAACCAAGGATTGAAAGAATTAAAGTGGTTCTTGAGAAAAGACTTGATGGGTTCTATTGATTGCAGTCAGGTAGGCATGTGCGGGTCAAGCACTTTCCACGTGTCGGAAAAAATGTTCCTCAAGTACAGTTTGACTTTAGTGTCAATGGTTTTAGATGGTGCTGTAGGAAATGAAGTGGTATGTAAAATGCACGTGAAGTGAATGATTCATCCACGCTCTCATCTAAAACAACGCGTCTGACGCGTCTTTGACAGGATGAGCAACCGAGATGACCAAAATGATGATTATAATTATGGCAGCAAACGCGACATTTTAAAGACATATAAGAGGGAGACAACTTATTTATAGGCACACATTCACAGATCCCTTATGTAATCCATTTATTTATATTTACTAATCAATCAATGACCACCCGCTATATTTAAACCAAAATCCGGATCGAATGGTATTGTCACTTGAGCTAGTAGTACATAAAACTTGCCATCAGAAGATTGATAATGGAAAACTGAAAGGAGATCAACTCGAGAAAACTAATAACATAGATCAACGATCTACAATCAATCATAATGAGAGAGCACTTTAAGAAGCAATTTTAGAAGCTAATTTCTTTTGTTTTTCTTCCGCGGCCGCAAGCTATATTCAGGCACGATTTAAAAAAATAAAATAAAATAAAATAAAAAGAATGATAAGAATAACACAAGACATGATGAATCAGAAAGGAATGAAGAGCGGGATATACTTGATGATTTAATTGATCTAACTCTTCCATTTTAGCCTCGACCTCTTTTCTAATTCTAGAGACAGGGTATAAGCACAGCAAGGTGAGTCGAACAAAGTAAGGGAGAAGACGAGAGTAATGGAAAGAGAAGTACCTAGCAATCCACTCTTCTTCCTGAGAGCTTGGAAAAGAGTTATCGGAGGTAGGAGAGGAAGAAGGAGGAGAGTTAAATGGATGAACGTTAACGGTTGAATCTTTCCCTTTCCATCCCTTCATCTGGACAAGTCCACAACCAAAAATGAAATGAGGAGAACGAGGAATAAGTAAGTCAAAAAGAATAAGAGATGAGAGGAGATACGATCTACTTGATGGAGAGGAGTATCAGAGTTATTTTGAGGAGAATTTGGAGAGGGAGATTGAGGGGGGGATATCGGGCTGAATAACTGAGGAGGAAGCTCTAGAGGAGCGATTTGGATGGGCTCAATAAAGGGCATAGTGTTAGATTGGGACTGGGAGTGAGAGAAAGATTGGGAAGGAGAGGGAGATGGAGATGGAGGGTGGGAATGAGGATGAGGATGAGTGGAGGCAGGAGAAGACATGGGAATGAAAATGGAGGGAAGATAAATGAAGACAGACAGTCTGCCTCATCCCCACTGATCCTTTTCAGCCATCGACCTTCGGACGCCAGTCTCATTTGGCCACCGCATGAACTCAAATTTCAAAATCAGTACGACCGATGCAAGTGCGCGGCGCTTACGACGCGGAACAAGTGCGGGTCCGAGGGAGAACACCCAGCCCTGCCATCTGCTGTGCTCTCCCTCCCAACACCACCACACTGCATCTCTTGTCCCGCCAGCTTGATTGTCATTCCTTACCTCAATTCCACACCCAAAACATTGCCAATTTCTTTTCATCTTCTCTCACATATCTACTAACTTTTCCTTGTCATATCCTCCTTTGTCTATCTGGGGCCGTGCATTCGCTAAGTTTCGTGCTCAGTAATTAAGCCTATCAGTTTATGTATGTATGTATGTACATATGTATGTGTGAGAGAAGAATCTTCATTATAAACAGACTTCTCCTACAAGATGGCGTCTTCACAACCCTCCCCTTGATGGCCCCTTTGTTTTTTTCTTCTTCTTTTGGACACTACTCAAGAACACTTTAGAACTCTTGTTTATGAGAAGCAACCCTCATTTTTCTATATCTATATCTATACCATAAAATGCTATGTTATCAAAATTCAAATTCTTCCCTGTGATGGTCTTGATCGTTATTATTTCATGCAATCTCATCCAACTGAAGGACATGAAAAAAAAAAAAAAAAAAAAAAAAAAAAAGAGTTGGCAGGTATTATTAGGTAACTACATATGAAAGTCATGTATTGTGGTATTGACAACAGCTATGTAACGACGGTTGAACATCAGGGAGAGAAGGATCCGCAACGTGTTGCGAGATCCACAACAAGTAATTAAGTAGTAGATTGGTTAACTTCAAAGAGCAACCATTATCGGGGAGCCATGGGGATAGAGAAAAGGAAAGATCAAAAGTTATTGTTTATCCTTCTACTTTTCTGTCAACTCTTTTATATTGCTCTCCTGCCCGCCTATGTCTAGTGATAATAATGCTAGTGTATCTCCCATTAAACATTACACATCATCCACAACAGATCAATATTTTTTATCAGTGCCTAGCCAATGTTTATCACCTCTTTAAATTTCAACATTTCTCACTAAATATTCACTCTGCAGACATGAGTTTGTACATTTCTAACTCATACGACCATGTAGAATAGGACTGTGACAAAATAAACTCAGCAGGACACCAGTTTGTAGAAAGATTACATTTTCTGAAAAAAAAAAACATTATTCTTGAAATTGATAACGAGCCAGCTGACAAGTCTGTGCTTTTCCTTAATGAAAGGGATGGAGTTGGTATGAGCATTGAACAAAAAAGATTAGTGAAAAGTGGACGAAATTGACCAAAAAAAGCTTTATCAAGATGTAGCTTCACTGTTTGCTTCCCTGGCAGCTTGCACCTTTGAAAGCAAAGATGCAATCAAGTTTCCGAAGTATGGTCGAAAAATCTATCCCAAGCCTACTTAAAGGCATTTAACATAGCTGGAACTGTCATTGGGTGATAAAATTACAAAACCATATTTTTGGGGTGTTTTCATGTGTTTGCAACAAGGCTTGAATAATGTGATTGGATTGTGCCAGGAGCACAGATTGTGTATTAATTAGAACAGTATGTAGATGGTTTAACTATTGTGATCTTCATTTCATGGATGAGATGTTGTTTTCAAGCTGAGGACCCTGTCGTAGTTTGAGTGAAAAGCGGAAAAAAAGGTAAATATTGGATAAGAGATTAATGAGTCAGTTTGTCAGGAAATGAGAAAGAAAGGACAAATTACCAAAATGTGAAAGGGTAATTCATAAAATTAGTATGATCTTGAGGCGTGAGTAGCGATGGTGGTGGTGTTTGTAATACACCAACTAAAGTTACACTTGATGATAACTGGAATCGCACTTACACGACCTTACTCAGCTAAAATATAGCATATATTCAACTAAAATAAAGTAGTATATAGGAGTATTGATAACTAACTTTTGAAATTAAATTATTAAATTATTCATATTTCTATTCAAAACATAAAATCATCAAAGCATTTTCAATTAACAATTGCAAACTGTAATGCCCTGTGCACCCAAATCCCAAAGCCCCAATGGTAAGCACGCTCTCTTCACTCGGTGTCAGAATGAAGAGAGGGGACTCGCGTGCACAGTCTACATACATAGAAGGCCGCAGTTGCGGTTCTCACTATTCTAAACCTAACACCCCCCCCCTCGCAACAAGGCCTCTACACCCAAAAGACTAATGTAAAAATAGTAATAAAGAAAAGAAAAATAAATAAATAAAATAAAATAAAATAAAATGAATAGTGAAAAAGAAAAAAAAATTATGGAGGTCCAATTGAAAGATAACATAAACAATTATGAATGTTCAAACCACCTATAGACTTTGTCATACAATCTGCTCTTTGATCTCTACTAGGCACCCAAGTAAGAACTACATCCTTGTTAAAAATTAGCTGGTCATGGATCTTGACTTGAACAACCATGAGATGCATATCGACGCGCCCAAACCTTCTCTTCCTGACCCCCCCTTCTCAAGTTATCAACCAAGCTTCCTCTGCCCTGTCTCCACCCTCTGCTCCTGCCACTGCCAATAATGGCAATCTATTCCCTCCCCCTTGCCCTTACCCTGCTCTCAAGAAAAGACACTATTCCTCCCCATCCCCCTCCACCATGCACCCCAAATGTGGCCTCTCCTCAGAGTCCATGAGTATTGCCAGGAATGAACACCCAGAACTATTATTTGACCTCCCCCAAGCCTCCCCTCTTCCCCCTACTTTCCAAGATACCCCTTTTAACCCCCCATCCCCTAACCCAGAATTACTTGCCCAACAAACCAACCTATCACTCAAAGCCTCAATCCACAACCCTAAAGCTCTGTTCTTCAGGATTGACTTCACCTCTGTCCCCCTCCCTGCCCTAGATCTCAATTCTCCTGCAGCTCATCTATTGCACCTGGTGGGCCACAACAACATCAACCACCTGACTGCTCTCATGCAGTGCCTCCACAACATCATTGGAACAATAAGAGATCCCCTGTGTGAAGGTTCAATAATCTCAGTTCACATCTCCACCATGGCTAATATACATGCCCTGGCTGATGCCCTACTCCCCCCAATTCAAAAGACTAACTTCCAATGTCCTCCTCCTCCTCCTACCCAACAAGTCACTGTCTCCCCTCCCCTCTAATCTATTAAAGACAAACTCAAAACAATTCTGGACAGTTTGAAAAGCTCATCTCCCACAGCAAAACCATCTCCTCCCCCTACAAGATCATTTGCTCAAGCTGCTGCGTCAGGCATATCTCCTAGTAAACCCCCCCTCCTCCCCAAAACATGTGCCCTTCAAAAGTCCCCACCTTAACAATTAAACAACTCAACCCTACATCCCAAGTTCTCTCAAAGTACATCAACATTCAACTTCTTACATTCCTCAACAATCATATTTCAGCAAACAAAATATCTCTCCCCCAATCTTCCACTCCCATCAAGATCAGAGGAGCTTTCAGACATTTCTTTAATGATATCAAACTCACACTCACATCCTAGTAAGTAAAACTTGCAATCTGTAGCTCCTGGAAAATGTGAATTCCCTAAGGGATGATCTTCAAACCACCAACATACCCAGTAGTAGCCCATGGCATCCTGTTAGGACCTGAGAAAGCAGACTACTACTAGCACTGAAGCTAGCCTTGAAATGGGACTGACTATGCTAACACAGCAGTGAGACTAACTAGACTGACTGTGTTGGGGTTGCCAACAGTGAGAAGGGCGGGACTGACTATGCTGAGTTAGCAGTGAGACTAAGAGTAACTGGATTACTATATAAGTTGTCCAATGAGGAGTGCTCCACAGTGCTTGCCCCATAAAACCCCTTAATGCAATATCCCTGCTTCCGTCTCTTACAAATTCATAGCACCCACAGCACCCCTACAGCCCCCATAGTGCTCCTCCTTGCCTCTCAATCCAAATCCTAACATTACCCCCTCTTTTACCCCTCCTGCCCCCTGCGCCATTTCTCAAACTCCTTCAACTTTTCCTTAGCATTGACCAAATTTTCCACTGGTTCCCAAGACCTATCTCCAACCCCATATCCTTTCCAATGCACCAAGTAATGATTCTTTCCACTATAAGCCCTCTTAGAAACAACCTTTTCCACCTCAAACTCCTCTTCATTTCCCACCTGGATTGGCGCTGGCAGCTCTTCTGGACATCCTGGAATTGTATCTTCCCTGTGCTTTTTGAGCAATGAAATGTTGAAAACTGGATGTACTTGCCTCATTGAGATTGGTAGCTCTAGTTCATAAGCCAAGTCAGATACCTTGCATTTGATCTTAAATGGGCCTACTTTCTTGTGATCAAGTTTGGCACTTGGGCACAATGTAGCAAGGAAGTGTGAGCTTAAACAGACCTTGTCACCTACCCCCAGCGCCCAATGCTGCACTTTTCCTTGATCATGGTGGCGCTTCATTGCCTGTTGGGATGAATTGAGCGCTGCTTCTAGTTCTTCACGTATCTCCCGCAGCATCTGAACTCTCTCTTCTTCTTCTGCAACATGCAGTGTTGCTAGGGCGCCAATTGAGAATGTTAGATGATACCCATAGTTGGAATAGAAGGGGGACATGCCTGTTGACACATGGAGCCAGTTGTTGTATAAGACTTCAGCTAATGGTAGGAGCTTCACCCAATTATCTTACTGATAGTTAATGAAGTGACGTAAGTATTTTTCAATTTCCTTGTTCACTATCTCGGATTGTCCATCAGTCTGGGGGTGCCATGCTGTTGACAATATGGGCTTAATATTCAGTTGCTCATACATTGCTTTCAACAACTTAGAGTTAAAGGTACTTCCCCTATCTGATATAATGCTATCAGGCAAACCATGCAGCTTCCAAACTCGTGCCACCATTAGGTCTGAAATACCTTTGGATGTGACCTTGGTAGTGGTTGAAATGAAGTGTGCCATCTTAGTGCAATGGTCAACAACTGTGAGAATAGTGTTCTTACCTTGAGAATTTGGTAACTCCACTATAAGATCATAGGAGAGCTCCTTCAATGGCTGCTTGGCAATGGTTAGCGGAGTCAGTGGTGTTGTTGTTGGACTGACCTTGTTCCTCTGGCACAAGTCACATGCTGCTACATAGCGCTGGACATATGCTTTCATAGACTTCCAGTAAAATTTACAATTCACTAGTCCCATGGTCTTCAGAAGTCCTGGGTGTCCTGCCATTGGGGAGTAATGCCTTGATTTGACCACCTACCTCTTTAGATCTTCATTTTTTGGCACTACTATCCTCCTGTTCTAATAAAGTTCTTCTCCATCTAGGTGATACTCCTCTAATCTTCTCCTTACTAATACCTCCTTTGATAATAGCACCTTCACCTTCACCAACTCCTGTACTCCATCATCTTCTACCTGCCCCCTCCTTACCCATTCCATCAAAGCCTCATCTAGGACTACCCCCTCTTCAATAATGTTGGGCCAACAGTATGTAGCGGGTACAGTGCTGGACGCATATCAGGACGTTGTGATAGTGCATCAGGTTTACCACTTTTCTTTCCTTTCCAAAATGTAACAACAAAATTTATACTACTTAGCAGTTCCACCCAGTGTGCTTGCCAGAGGGTTAAATTTTTTGTGGTCAGGAAGGTTTACAAGTTTTTATGATCTGTATAAATGATAACTTGTAACCGGTGAGGCCCCCCTTCCAAATAGTGGCACCAGGTGCAAATGGCTTCTACTAGTGCCAATAACTCTTTATTGTATATTTCATAGTTTAGTTCAGCGCCTAGAAGTGCTTGAGACAAATATGCTACTGGGTGCAAGACATTTTCAGTATTGAATTAAGATAATACTGTGCCTAGTTCAAAATCTGAGCAGTCAAATTCCAGAAAAAATGGCTTCAATAAGTAAGGGATGGAAAGAATAGGGGCTGTCAAAAATTTTCTTTTCAGGTAGTCAAATGCATCTTTCTGGCTACTTGTCCAGATAAATTTAGCTTCCTTCTTTGTGAGGTTGTGCAATGGTCAGCAGGTGTGAGAGTAATTTTTAATAAAATGGCGGTAAAAATTTGCAAAGCCTAAGAATGACTGGAGCTCTTTTACTGATGCTGGTGCTGGCCATTCTTTTACTGCCTTTACTTTCTCTTGGTCTTTTTGTACCCTATTCTTTGAAATGATCATACAAAGGTAGGGAATCTCACACACTGAAAACACACATTTTTCTAGTTTTAACCATATTTTGGGCTCCCTCAGGTGCTTCAAACAGTCCTTCACACATATCTTGTCTTCCTCTATTGATCTGGAATAAATAAAGATGTCATCCAGGTATACTGCCACATCTATTACTATTCTGTCTCTAAAGATGCTATTGGTGAAGTGTTGTAAAATTGAAGGCTCATTACATGGAACAAATGGCATTACCAACCATTAAAAATGACCAAATTTAGTGCAGAATGCCAGTTTGTGCTCATCACCTTCTTTTACCCATATGTTGTGGTAACCTTACCTAAGATCCAGGGATGTGAAGATCTCTGCACCTTGGAGACTATCAATAAGCTCACTGGTCAAAGGAAGGGGATACCTGTTCTTTACCGTCAGTTCATTTAGCCTTCTGAAATCCATGCAAGGTCTTAGTGAATCATCTTTCTTCCCTGAAAAGATCACAGGGGATTCCAAGGGAGACTTTGATTCTCTAATGAACCCATTCTTTAAATTTTCATCAATCATCTCCTTCAGAGCTGCTGACTCCAAGATTGACAGTGGGATTATGCAGCTAAATTAGATGGTTGCACCTGGTATCAGATCAATGGAAAAGTTGTATGGTTGATGAGGTTTCAGGGCCTTGAATTCCCCATCTTCAAACAGCAATAAGAATTCCCAATAAGCTTCAGGGACAATTTGGTTGAGACTCTTTGTTTTTTTTGAGGTCAGGGCCTTGGCTGAAATCTTGGCAGATATGTTCCAAGCTGTTGCATCACATTCTGATTCCTCCTCTTCTCCCAGTGTCCCCTCTAAGTCCTGAAACTTAGCATCAAGAAAAAGTGTCAGTTCTTACAGCAAGTCTACTGATGATAATGAAACAGAAGGAGAGTTTCCAGAAGGGGCCCCTGAGCCCTTTGAGGGCCAGGGGACAAATGCTCTCTCTACACCATCCACCTTTCCATCCTTTGCCTTTCCCCATCTTTTTTGCGCCTTCTCCTGTTCTTGCTGCGTTTTACTTCCTTCTGGGACCTCTTTGATGCTCCCCAATGGTGACCTATCCCAAGACTGCTGCTTAGAATCAAGAGGAAGCATCAGCTCTGGCAGAAAGTCAACTGATGATAGCAAAATATCAGTAGACTTGCTGGGATGGGCCTCTGACCCCTGAAGGGATGAGGGGGCCAATACTTTAGCGCCAGCGTCCCCTCTCCTTCCCATCTGCACCTTCTTTTCCTTCCAATAAACTTGTGGGTTATATAAGTCTAGCCATGTCATCCCCAGTACCATGTCATACTGGTCCTTCAGGTTTGTTGCATATGCACTGCACTGAGACTCCCTCCCATCACACCAAAATCTGCAAAAAACCTTCTCTCTTACTTCTCCTACCCTACCTGGTGATCTATCAAACATAATTAGGCACCTAGGGTTGTCAAATTTTTCTTTTTTCATTTTATTTCACTGTAGAAACTTGTTAGAAATAAAACAGTCTGTGGTCCCAAAGTCCAGTAGGGCTTGCATGTTAGTTGTTACATCAAGGGTCATTAAAGGCAAGCTTAGAATAATATGATTATCATGTAATTCAATTGGCTTACATTCTGATAACTCCTCTGCTAAATTCCCTTTATCCCTTCCCTCTAATCTTCTCAAAGAGAGCGCAAACTTCACTCCCAAGAGCTGTCTTTTACCTGCGCCTTTCCTGCACTTTCCTTGTCAGTATAGTCTAGTATATAAGTATGATATAATAGTGTTTATTTATGGTCCTACTACTTATTGATAAATGATTTAGTGATTAAACCTCAGGAGAAGACTAATAAAATAGATATACTCAATTTAAACTCACAATACTTGGATTGAAATGCGTGCTTAGTGGTGGAAAATAGATAAATAGATTATAATTATAGCTTATATAATGATAATATCAACTTATAAAAGGCTTTATAATATATTTCTAAATGTTAATAATTGTATTGAAGTGTTTTATTGAATTGTATTAAGTAATTGATGATAAAAAACGGTCAAAATCCCTCCTTACTTATACCCAAATCCCCTGGAGTGCACAGACCTTCAATCCAGATGATTTCACTGCTATCCCCTGCCATTACAGCACTGTGAGGGCCCATAACCTCCCCATGGCGTCCACTTCAAGTAGATTCAACACCCAGACCTCCAGTAAGGACCCTCCATCACAATTAATGATAACACAGATCTATACCACAAATAGAAAATCCAGATAAAAGCGGATACCATAAAGAAACAGGTGAAATAAGCAATCAAAAAGAGATTTAATGAAACCCAAAGCATATAAAGGAAACAAATAAAATGTCCAAGCCCCCAATAGCATCCCCAAGCATCCACATTAACCCAGAAATGACCTCCCAACCCATAAATCCGTGAATAACCATCCAAGGAAGCAGATTAAGTTGTCCAAACTGAGTGTATGCACCTAATATAGATGTCTATGCTTCTTTAGGCGTTGTGAGTCCACTGATTTTGTCCATATGACCTAAAATAAGCAGAAAAACAAAGGTTATAGGCTATTAAGAGGCTAAAACCCACTTATAGACCTAAATATACATAATATACTGCATATTTCACTGAATATGAGATTTATGTACACATATAAGCTTATGTATGTCAATAATTACTTCATATCACTTAAGATAAGTATATTATGACTCCATTAACACCTTAATAAGTATTATTAGGCTATGGATAAGCTATTTAAACTACTATAATTTATATAATAGAGTAATAATTATATATATATGTAATATAATCATATATATTATTATTTTAACCTTATTTTTAAGATATAAGCTTAATTTACTTAAGGTTATCTTATTTTAAGTATAAGAAATACTAAGTCCTAGGGATATCTAGGCTGACACTCCCTCACCCAAAAAAAACAATAAAAAAATGTTAAGACATTTTAATTAAAAGTAAGGAGTGAAATAGAAAAATAATTTTTAAAATTTTTTATAATACATATACTGAATAACCAGTATTATTTTGATTTAAATTTTTTCAAGAGATTTTTAAGATCAGAGATTTCATTTTCTGGAATCCACTGGTCATATTCACTTGATTTTTTTTTAAATCTTAATAGATACTCAACTCCCTTTTCTTTAGTAAGGTGTCTCTTTTTAAGTATCTTTTCAATTTCTGCCTTTTCAAATATTTCTTCAGGTTGCTGTTTATGCCTTCCTGATTTTCTTGGAAATAGGGCAGTATCATTAGAATGGTATGGTTTGATAAGAGATATAGGAAATACTGGATGTTTTCTATCATATGGTGCATATAGAATAACCTCAACAGCATTATTACCAACCATCTTTTTAACTACAAATGGTCCAATGAATGGATCCTTCAATTTAACATTACCATTTAAATTGAAATGTAGTGTTAAAATAAGGACTTCATCACCCTCTTTAAACATTTGTTCTTTATGGGCTTTATCCCATCTTTTCTTTTCATACTCAAACACCTTATTTATACATTCTTGAGCATTTTTTCTGCATAATTCTTGCATCTGAATAAAAGATTTAGTACCTGGATGGATATCAAATCTAGGTAATTTATTAAGAGTTTTAGCAGGGGTATTAGGTACATAACCCAACCATAACTCAAATGGCTTTTTTCCAGTGACAGAATGTACTGTACTATTGTATGCAAATTCTAAACCTGGGATAAGGGGTACCCAATCATGTGTGAATTTGTCAGTGTCTTTAAAATTAAGACCAAAAGCACAATATCTTCTTATCATATCTTCTAAAGTTTGTATCATTCTTTCTGCTAGCCCATCAGTTTGTGGATGGTGTTCCATAGAAAGTTTTAATTGACACCCTGAAAAATCCATAAGTGATGTCCAGAACTCAGAAGTAAATTTAGGATCTCTTTCAGAAACTATTGCTTTGGGGAAACCTGCTGTATTTAACATTTGTGTCCACCATAAAAAAGCTAAGTCCTTTGCAGAAACCTCTTTGTGGGTAGGAATAAATTTACACATCTTTGTAAATCTATCAACAACTACCCAGCAGGAGTTATAACTTTTATGCCCTGCTGTTGGAAAACCTGTTACAAAATCCATGTTAATAATTTCACATAGAGCTTTTGGTTGCTCAATTTGTTGTAATAAACCAGCTCTTTTGCCTGTTAATCTTTTAGATTTTTGACAAGAATCACATGTTTCAACATATTTCTGAACATCCTCAGACATGTTAATCCACAAAGCTGTGTTTTTTACTCTGGTTAATGTTTTATGGTAGTCAAAATGACCTGCAAATATATCATCATGACATATACTAAACATTAACTCCTTCATTGAAGGGGGAATCACAATTACATTACTTAATTTTTTCCTGTAATATATAAAACCATCCTCAATGGAAAATTTTCCTTTTTCTAATGCCTCTTTATACTTATTTGGTAATGTTTTTATTAAAACATTCATTGAAGCATTAGATACATCATTTAATATTGTAGTGAGTTTACTCAAGTCAGGATCTGAATCATAATTATCAAGAATTGATTGCATAAATTCATCCTCAAGATTAACAATATAAATTCCATAAATGTTAATAATCTCTGACTCAGGAACATAAGCAGGATTATCATCATTATTAGGCAGAGGTACTCTAGATAACAGATCTACATTAGAGTGCAAGGATCCTGCTCTATGTGTAATAGTCATCCGTCCTCTGTATTTTTGTACAGCTAATTGTCATCTAAACATGTGTCTATTAGGAATTTTCATGTTTAAGAGTGACTTAACTGCACTACAGTCAGTTATTAACTCAAATTTTTGGTCTTCAAGGTAATAATGTAGCTTCTCAAGAGCCCATACTACTGCCAATCATTCAAGTTGAGTAGCACCATACTTCAATTCACTACTTCTCAGAGTACATGAAATATAGCAGATTACTACTTCTGACATTTTTCCTTCAATAAGTTGTTTTTGATGCAAAGCAGCACCCAGACCAATAAAACTTGCATCTGTATATAATACAAAAGGTAGTTGGAAATCTGGTAATCCCAAGATAGGAGCTGTCATTAAACATTCTTTCAACTTATCAAAAGCCTGTTTTCTTTCATTATTCCAAATGAAAGCTTCTGATTTCTTTATCAGTGTGGTCAATGGTGCAGCAATTGATTGGTAGTTTTTTATATATTGTCTATAATAACCACACATTCCAAGAAATGATTGAACATCCTTTACATTTTTAGGAATGCTAATATTCTTTATTGCAGCCACTTTATTTTGGTCTACACATATTTGTAAGTCAGATACAATATGACCAAGCACTTTTAAAGATTCAATCCCAAATTTACATTTTTTCAATGCAAGGGTCATTTTTATTTCATCCATTTTCTGAAAACCTTCTTTAAATGGATTGAGTGATCATCATAAGTTTTAGAGAACACTATGATGTCATCAATGTATACCATTAACAATCCCTCAATCATTTTGTTATGGAATGTTATATCCATTAACTTCTGAAATACTGATGGAGCATTTTTTGGCCCAAATGGCATTCTGACATATTTATAAATTCCCATGTGTGTTGTTATCAACAGAAAGTTCTGTGAGTTCTTTTCAACAGGAATTTGATGGTACCCTTTATTTCCATCTAGGCAACTTATATACTTAGCACCTTTAAGGGTAGCATGTATAGAGGCAATCCTTGGCAAGGGATAAATATCATCTACTGTAAATGTATTTAATGCTCTATAATCACCACACAGTCTTGCTTTATCTTGTTCATAAGAAATTAGCTTTGGTGATATTACACAATATTTTGGTGTAGTTTCAACCTTCTCAAGAATGTTCATTTTTAATAACATCTTAATATTATCCTCTATGTCTTTCCTCTTCATTGGTGAAGCAGGGTATGGTTTCTTTTTAAGACTAGCAGGAATATTCTCAATATCACAGGTTAAAATAATCTTCATTTCATGATCTTTTCCAAGGCAAAGTTCATTTGTACCATGTGCAAAAGCCATTGGAAATGTCTTAATTAAGTCCAAAATATTATTTTTCTCAGCTTTACTTATCTAAGTGCCAAATGATGCTTTTGAAATTTCTGTTTCGAGAAGTTCCATCTCATTGGATTCTCTTCCTTTACATGGAGAATTTGTTACTGACTCAATGTGTAAGACTGTGTTAAAAGAATTTATTTTAAATTTCATTTTACCATTCATGCCAATTGTAAAATTGTTATTAGCAGGGTCTAATTTTACACCAAATTTAGTCAGAATAACATTTCCAATGATAAAACAGTTACTACAGTTAGTATTATCCATTACTACAAAGTCACAAGTTACCCTTACATAACCATGTTGATGTTTAAAGAAAACATCAGCTTTGTATCTACCAATGGGGTGTAGCACTGATCCAAAACCTCTCCAATTTTTATTTTGAAGTGGTTCAAGCTTAGACTTATATTCACTATCAATTTTCTGTAATGTATTAGTGGAGACAACAGAACCAGCAGCTCCTGTTTCCAGTACTATATTAACATTTTCACCAGAAATGATAGCTGGAACCGTGATAGGTGTCATTCTAAAGTTATCAGCTTGTATATCCTTAATGATTTCAGCAACCTCAAAATTCATTAAAGATTCATTTGAGTCCATATTTAATATTGGATTTTCAAAGATGGACAAATCATCTTCCAACATACAGACTTCATTTTCATCACTATATGAGATATTGCTTTCATAATCACTTGATTCTTTAATTTTTTCAGTTTCAGTTTCAGATTCACGTTAATTTTTAACAATATTTATATTTTTCTCACATTTGTGACCTTTAACCCAAGGTTTTTTACACTTATAACAAGTATTTGTTTCATACTTTTTAGGTACTACAGGTGCAGTAGGTTTTTTCTGCTTCTCCTGAAGTGTTTTTGAATTCTGAATTTTTACAGGTTCAACATTTTGTTTATAAGTGGAATACCATGATTCATACTTATGGTTTAATAATATTTCATTACAAATATTAATAAAGTCAGAATATTCAGTAACATTTAATGTTCTAGCTACAACAATGTCTCAGACAGATATAGGTAATTTATATATTATCTTATCTATCCATAAGTTAAAATCCATATGAGGCTCAATGGCTTTTAATATTTTATTTAAATTCATTAAAAATACCATAGGTTTGTCACCATTCAACGGATTATACCTAGTCTTCTCATAAAGCCTCTGCTGAGGAAGCCTGAATTTAGAACCTCCAAATTTTTTTCAATAAGTTGTTTCCATTCAGCCCAAGAGTAGACTTTAACCTCACTCAATACAGCTTCAAACCATAATAAAGCAACATCCTTAAATATATAAATTAATTTAGATGTTATTTCTTCATCTGGTAACTTATATGAGAATTTCAAGTTGTCAATTCTTTGAATAAAATGTTGCCAATCAGAGCTGGCTTCCCCATCATAAGTTGGGTACTGATCTATCTTAGGCCAGTTCTTCTGATTTTATTTTATTTCACTAATCTTGGGTAAATTCAACAACTCATTCACTCTTGATAAATGGTCTTGTATCTTCTCTTGTGAATATTTGTGACTTAAATTTTCAGATTTGACACTACCACCTGATGGTTTAAATTGTGGTGGTATAGGGAAGGAATGAGATTCACTTTTTCCAATGAAAGGATTATTATTATATTGATTATACTTATGATTATCCTGGTTCATTAGTAGATTGGCAGTTTCAATCTCAACTTTAGTTAACCTTTGTAG
This sequence comes from Hemileia vastatrix, assembly GCA_030280995.1. Taxonomy (NCBI): domain Eukaryota; kingdom Fungi; phylum Basidiomycota; class Pucciniomycetes; order Pucciniales; family Zaghouaniaceae; genus Hemileia; species Hemileia vastatrix. The sequence continues at coordinate 24,270,403 of JASXTE010000017.1, read as the reverse complement.
AGACTCAGAGACACTTTGATTTGTCTGGGCAAAAGATAACTGAGTTCTTGATTCAGTTTTCAACAAGTGTGCTTCATACAATTTTTCAAACTCACAGAATTTGTTTGAAAGTTCACTATATTTGTTACTAAATGAATCATATTTAAGAGTTAGAGACAAATGTTCTTTCTCTAATTCTTTATTACCTGTTTCCAGTTGAGAAATATTTAATGTCAAGGATGAAATTGTATCACTAGTGAGCTTAACTTTCTGTTCCTCACAATCAGTCATTCTATTCCACAATTCTGAAACAATTCTATGGACAGTTGGAATATTGTTAAAATATTCCATGTCTTCCTTTTCAATTCTCTCACTCTCTTGTGAAATTCTCATCTCACTAGTAGGTGGTGGCAACTGAGGATTAACTGTATTACCATTATAAATAGTACTGTTATTGTGGACAAAAGACAAGTCAGGTGTATCTACTCTAAAGCCTAAATTTCTTAAATCCTCCTCTTTTTTCTGCACAGATTTAACATCAATAGGATTACCTATATTGTAGTTATCAGTGTTGTGTTTAATCTGGGAGGGTAATCTACTTACCATGGGCTAGATGCCAGTCCTGATTTTTGGCGCTTTTTTCCTTTGTAAGGGTGAACTGAAGAAGTCAGATGAGGTGGTGGATCCCTGTTGCAGCTGTGGCTGGTCTATTGTTGATGGAACCAGTCCCACTTCCATTTGTCTACCAGGATTTCCTCCTGGGAGTGAGTTGACCCTCCTGGGATAGGGGGTTGCTGACTTGGTTGACTTGGCTGGCCTCCCTTTAGCTCTGCCAGTGTCTGATTCATTTGTTGAAACCCTACCTTGCAATTGTTCTGTAATTGCTCTACCTCTTTGAACATGAGTGCCTTGGATTCTGCCAACTTCAAAACCTGTTTGGCCAAGTGAAATAGCTGATCCTGAAGAGGAGGAGACATCTTTTTTATGGTTATCTTTTTTAAAAGGGCGTCTTTTTTCTCTATGCTCATGTTCTCTGCCTGGGGGTATTGCTGACACTCCATGGTTATGTCCTGGATAGTTTTTGTTAGCTTTAGACCTGGTATTATAAACAGGCTTTTCACTTACACTGTCCTGAGAAGAACTCATATTGTTAATAATGACAATATATCACGTCTACAGAAAGGAAAAACTCTATGGAATTAGTAGACAAAAGTTATTAGCAATGTTATTACTAATAAAAAAGCACTGGAGCTTACCCTGAATTTATATCTTTATTTATTTAAGTAAAATATAAGGAAAATTTGAAAAAATCTGTTAAAAATAAAAAAATAAGTTTAACTAGACCTTTATAAGGGTGGATTTTTAGCTTACCAAGCTTTAACCAAATACCAGTTTAATTGGGTTTTATATTGGTGACCAAATACCAAGTGAAATTGGGTTTATATTGGGTACAGTTACTACTGTAAATACCTAATTTTTATTATAAAAAATTAGTACAACTATTATAAGGGTTCTTTTCCGCAATCACTGAGTTATGATGACCCACTAATATGCAGCAGACACAAATATTTGGTTATTTTGAGCTATACTAAAGTAAAAATCATGTCCCAAGGCTTATACTAAATAATAAGTAAAAAATAAGGAAAGACCCCCAATTGTCAGTATAGTCTAGTGTATAAGTATGATATAATAGTGTTTATTTATGGTCCTACTACTTATTGATAAATTATTTAGTGATTAAACCTCAGGGGAAGACTAATAAAATAGATATACTCAATTTAAACTCACAATACTTGGATTGAAATGCGTGCTTAGTGGTGGAAAATAGATAAATAGAATATAATTATAGCTTATATAATGATAATATCAACTTGTAAAAGGCTTTATAATATATTTCTAAATGTTAATAATTGTATTGAAGTGTTTTATTGAGTTGTAGTAAGTAATTGATGATAAATAACTGTCAAAATCCCTCCTTACTTATACCTGTTAATAAATTAGTTGATAAGTTAAGTGGACTCAAGTAGGACAAGGACAGTGGAGGCAGATGGACTTGGGACAGATGGACAGGACAAAAGAAAGAAAAGGAAACAAGGAGTTTACCTGTTAATAAATTAGTTGATAAGTTAAGTGGACTCAGGTAGGACAAGGACAGTGGACACAGAAGGACTTGGGATAGATGGACAGGACAAAAGAAAGAAAAGGAAACAAGGACTAGTGAAAGAGAGTAATACGTTTAGTAGGAAATAACAGTAGTTATAGATTGGATTACATTGCTGTAGAAGAGCATACATACATTTACCTGTTAATAAATTAGTTGATAAGTTAAGTGAACTCAGGTAGGACAAGGACAGTGGACGCAGATGGACTTGGGACAGATGGACAGGACAAAAGAAAGAAAAGGAAATAAGGACTAGTGAAAGAGAGTAATACGTTTAGTAGGAAATAACAATAGTTATAGATTGGATGGCGAACTTAGGAAGAGAGAGTCGCGCTTTAGTATGTAGGCAGTATCATCAAGTTAGGTTTAGAGAGAAAAGATATGCTGAGTACAGAATCATAAATCTATGTCTCTACTATATATTAATTAATGGTAAAAATAATAATAACTATTATAATATAAACACATATTTATATCAACACACCCCCATGCTCAAGACAGCAATGGAGTCATGTTAAGACATTTAACAAACTTGTGATGCTTGGGTTTTCCCAGAGACTTAGTAAGTATATCAGCCAACATTTCATTAGTTTGTATATACTTGATATTTATGTTGTGTTCATTGATAAGCTCCCAAATCCAACAGGCCCTAACATTGATATGACAAGTTCGGTATTGGTAAAGGGGATTTAGGACCCGATTGATTGCGCCTTGGTTGTTGCAATTCAGAGAGATATTAGTTAAAGGAATAGAAAAATCTGAAAATAATACTTTAGTCCAAAGTAAGTCCTGACCACATTCAGTCATTGAGTACAGTTCGGATTCGGAAGTTGATAGTGAAACTGATTGCTGCTTGCATGACCTCCAGCTAATTAGACCTAAGTGAAAAACAAGAGAACCTGAGGTGGATTTGGCATCTGCAGATTTATTATAATCGGAGTCAGCGAAGCCAACTAAGGAGCCAGGAGAACAATTTGGAACATTTCCCAAGGTTAAACAGTGGTTCCTGGTCAGTTGTAAGTATTTGAGTACATGAAGGAAGGAATTGTAGTGTTCATCAGAAGGATTGTTAAGGAATTGTGCCAGAGAACTTGCAGTATAAGCAAGATCAAGGCGAGTGCAAAGTACTAAGTAATTAAGGAGGCCAATCGCACGCCTATAATTGAACAGATCAGCCAGTTCATGACTTGAGTTATTTAAGAATTCTGTGTTAGGTACAAGTGGAGTTGATACGGTGCGACAGTTAGTATGATTGAATTCTTCAAGTAAATTTGATATATATAGTTGTTGAGATAAGTTGATGGTTCTATTATCCCTTTTCTGCGTAACTTTTATACCAAGAACCCACTTCAGCTCTCCCTGATCATCCATGTCAAAAGCTTCCGAGATCTTCTGTTTAAAATCCTTCACTGAGGGTCCAGCAATAACAAGATCATCGACATGTATAAATACATAGCAAGGTTTGGTGAGGTCTTTGTTGTAGAAGAGGCAAGGGTCAGCTTGGCTAGAGATGAAGCCAATGTCAGTAAAGAAACCAGATAACTTTTTGTACCAACATCGAGGGCTTTGCTTCAGGCCATATAGAGATTTCTTCAGATGTAGGCAATTATCAGGGTTAGTTGGAGTGTACCCGCAGGGAAAGCGAAGGAAAAGGTCTTCATCGGGTTCTCCATGAAGGAAAGCTGACTTGACATCCATCTGGTGTATCTCCCAGTATTTATGGGCAGCAACACCTAGTAGAAATCGCAGAGTATTGAGTCTTCCAGTCAGTGCATAGGTTTCATTATATTCAATCCCTGAACACAAAGTCTTGCCTTATATTTTAGTATATTCCCATCAGCGTCAGTTTTTTGTTTAAAGGTCCAAGTGGTACCAAGGAGATGACCGTGATTAGGATTAGTAGTTTCCTCCCAGACATTGTGATGAGCAATACTTTTTAACTCGGCTTCGATTGCTTTCAACCATTCATCACTTTCAGGAGATTGAAGAGCTTCATAATAATTTTTTGGCGTGTGAAATGGAGTGACTATCATGTACAGAGGATTGGTCCTTCGCTTGCCAGTGATAATGTTGGTGGGATCAATATCAGAATTAATTTCTTTACTTGGTCTAGAGTCCCGATCAATGTAGGTGTAATATTTGGAAGATGAGGATGCAGGAGTTTGGCTGGGTAGAGAAGATTGATCAGGATTAGGTGTCTCTGGGGGATCAGGGAGGGTCGGAGTAGCTTCAATATCCGTGAGATCATTGTTTGGGAAGGTTGGGCAGTAATGCAAGTCAGGAAAAACGAGTGAGGCTGCAGGTACCCCTTTGGATAAAGAAGGAGCTAAAGTGAAAGAATTTAAGAATTTAACATTGTGTGTAATAATGATTGAATCAGTCAAAGGTGAGTAGATTTGATAGTTAACATGGCCCTCACAATATCCCAGAAACACACCCTCAACGCCACTTCGATCAAATTTTCCCTTTCGATGTAATTTTTGTTGATAATATACAACATCTGATCCAAAAGGATGTAAGTTCGTTGGAAGTTTAGTATTTTAACCGTGCCATAATTCCCAAGGAGTCTTTCCGTGAGCAAGAGAAGATGAAGGAAGTATGTTAAGTAAAAAGCTGGCCATATTTACTGCTTCCTCCCACCAGTATGAGTCAAGGCCAGATTCAATAAGAAGAAATCGAGCCTTTTCTACTATGGAACGATTTCCTCTTTTGCAATAGGATTTTTCTGGGGAGAATAAGGCGCTGTTTGTAAATGAAGAATACCTTTATTGCCAAGAAGAGTTTTGAATGAGTTATTGATAAATTCCCCTCCATTGTCTGATACTATACATTTAATTTTTTGTTCAGACTGAGTTTCGACTAGATTCATATATTCCTTGAATTTTTCAAACGTTTTGGATTTGAACTCGAGAAAGTAAGTATGTCGAAAACGGGAAAATCCATCAACAATCTGGTAAAAATAAGATTTTCCTCCCTTTGATTCTGGCTTAATGGGTCCACACAGGTCCATGTGAATGACATCAAGTTGATTTTCAGGAGTGGGAAAGATGCAGGAATAGGGTAGGATGTGTGATTTAGCTAAGGCACAAGTTTTACAAACGAAGTCAGAAAAATTCAAACCTGGATAAAGTTTGGACACGGTCTGGTTAATGGGGTGACCATGGATATGATGAAGGAGTGACAAATTTCTTGACTTGTTTGGAGGGAGATTTGACACACTACAAATGAGAGGTTTGGATAGCAGAAAAGTAATGATATTCCCGTTCACTGAGCAGTCGATAATGGTTTGTCCTTGATATTGAATTTTAAATTTGCCATCCTTATTAATTAGGCTCCAACCAATTTGGAGTAAGTTGACTGCTGATATAAGAGTTCCCTTGACAGAAGGAACATACAGTGCGTTGTCGATTGTGAATTTTCGGCCAGAAGATGAGTAAAAGGAAACTTTGCCTTGTCCAAGGGCATTAAGTTCCTCTCCATTAGCCATTGATAACGTTATTTTTGAAGCATAATAGTCCTCAAAGTAGTCCAGATTATTAAAGATAGAATACGAGGCACCACTATCTAATATTGCCTGATTGTGCAGAATCTCTGTGAAGAGAGATAGAGCCTTTCCTTGCTGATTATTTTTGCGCTCCTTCTTTCTTTTAAGAAACTCGTCCCGTTTTTCAGGATGAAGTTGAAAACACATCGATTCAGAATGAGGAGCGAGCGGATTATGCTTACCCTTGAAGCAAAGAGGTTTCCTTTTCAAGTCCACAGTTAATACAGTCCCAGATGATGAGTCAGTAATTTTGAGAGTTTTGCGCCTAGTGACCTCAGCCTCTATGTCAGCAAACACACTTTTGATAGTTGGTTGACAATTGGTTATATCATATTTGCTAAGGATGATGGTAGCTGAGGTTTGATAAGATTTGGGCAAAAGATTCAATACGTAGTTGGCCATAATATAAGACAAGATGTTTTCTTTGAATAGGTCAGAGTCCACGTCACGCAGAAGTTTTATTGTGCTTCTGAATTTGTCCATCGCTTCCAGTATATTACCTTCGTTAAATTTAATTTTGAAGAGTTTGTTGACAATGTAAGAACAATTTTGACTTGAGTTGGAAGCGTAGTGATCCTTAATGCGAGTCCACAGGGCAGCTGGCTCCACAATATCATCGTCCAGAATAAATTTATGTTGATTGGGCCGATCCATAAAAATTTTAACAATAGTGTTGGTTTGTTGTTTACGAATGTTGAAAATAGAGAGTAATTCACAATAGGTAGGAACTGGAAAGTCCTCATCAAGGAATTGATCCAGATTCCGGACGGTGAGTGCATACTTTAGGTCGGTTCTCCACACACTATAATTTTTTTCGGTTAGTTTCTCGATTCCTTTAATTCCAGAATAGTCAGTGGAATCTTGAAGGTAGGCAAAGTTAGGTGGCTGAGAAGTGGAGGATTCAGCCATGGCGGTGTAAGTGGATGAGGAGAGGGAGTGAGGTGGAGGAGACCTGGAAGTATCAATGGATGCAGGAGTAGCCAGACTTTTAGAATTTTCAGGGGCGCTGGGCCCATAACCCTGTTAATAAATTAGTTGATAGGTTAAGTGTACTCAGGTAGGACAAGGACAGTGGACGCAGATGGACTTGGGACAGATGGAAAGGACAAAAGAAAGAAAAGGAAACAAGGAATAGTGAAAGAGAGTAATACGTTTAGTAGGAAATAACAATAGTTATAGATTGGATGGCAAACTTAGGAAGAGAGAGTCGTGCTTTAGTATGTAGGCAGTATCATCAAGTTAGGTTTAGAGAGAAAAGATATGCTGAGTACGGAATCATAAATCTATGTCTCTACTATATATTAATTAATGGTAAAAATAATAATAACTATTATAATATAAACACATATATATATCAACAATACCCAAATCCGCTGGAGTGCACAGACCTTCAATCCAGATGATGTCACTGCTATCCCTGGAAATTACAGCACTGTGAGGGCCCATCACCTCCCCATGGCATCCACTTCAAGAAGATTGAACACCCAGACCTCCAGTAAGGACCCTCCATCACAATTAATGATAACACAGATCTATACCACAAATAGAAAATCGAGATAAAAGCGGATACCATAAAGAAACAGGTAAAATAAGCAATCAAAAAGAGATTTAATGAAACCCAAAGCATATAAAGGAAACAAATAAACTTTCCAAGCCCCCAATAACATCCCCAAGCATCCACATTAACCCAGAAATGATCTCCCAACCCATAAATCCATGAATAACCATCCAAGGAAGCAGATTAAGTTGTCCAAACTGAGTGTATGCATCTAATATAGATGTCTATGATTCTGTAGGTGTTGTGAGTCCACTGATTTTGTCCATATGACCTAAAATAAGCAGAAAAACAAAGGTTATAGGCTATTAAGAGGCTAAAAACCACTTATAGACCTAAATATACATAATATACTGCATATTTCACTTAATATGAGATTTATGTACACATATAAGCTTATGTATGTCAATAATTACTTCATATCACTTAAGATAAGTATATTATGACTCCATTAACACCTTAATAAGTATAATTAGGCTATGGCTAAGCTATTTAAACTACTATAATTTATATAATAGAGTAATAATTATATATATATGTAATATAATCATATATATTATTATTTTAACCTTATTTTTAAGATATAAGCTTAACTTACTTAATGTTATCTTATTTTAAGTATAAGAAATACTAAGGCCTAGGGATATCTAGGCTGACATTCCTCCACTTCACTAAGCCTCATTTTCCCTCTGCACTCCCTTGCCAGGTGACCACTGCTTCCACACCTGAGGCACAGAAAATTGCTCATGCGCCTCTGATACTCATCATCCAATAACCTCTGCCTCCCATTGGCCCCTCTTACATTTTGTGTGTCAATATCCATGGCATTTGGGTCACTAAAACTAGCCCCACTTGAGGTGTAATTGCACCATGGACGAGCGCCAATCCAATCATCTGTTTTTTGATGGATGAAATCATTGTCAACTTTGATGGCCAGCTCCATGAGTCCATGGAGGGAGGTTGGGCAAGGGTGACTAATTAGCGCATTTCTTATTTTTGATGAGAGCCCATTTCTGAAGTGAAACATGAGCACCCCTTCACCCCATGTTGTGACGTAACTGGCATGGCTCTGGAACTCTGACACATACTCACACCACGGAAAATCTAGGGGTGAATTGCTAGCAATCCCCTCTCTTGAAATTTAGAGTGTCCCTTAAATATTCCAGGTTTATGAATACTTTATAAACATAAGTAAATTAGAGTTAGATTTACATTTATTCTCATATTGATTATAGACAGAATATCAACTGATTCCAAATTATGCACAAGTTGATCCTCCAGAACTTGATTTTGGTCCTCTGATGAGCACAAATTGATCTAACCTAAGCTTATGCATATATAATAATTCAGGATACTTGCTCTATTAAATTTGATAATAAAATAAAATATTGATGAATTTATATAAAAAAAATTATTATGTAAGATATTAAATTATAAATTTAGGCATCATAGGAGGGCACTTAATAGAACTTAATTATACTATGTGACACCTTAATACTGTATCACGCAGTTTGAAACATTTAAAAAAATGAGTCATGATGGGCAATGAAATTGCTTGGACAGACACTTTCAAAATTAATACTGACCATAATACACAAGTATGAAACCTTGGCATCTATCCAATAAATGATTTTACTTCTGATAAATGGATTTTTCTCAGTTACTCCCTGCTAAAAATTGTCCTTCTGAGGTTTGTCTGACCTTTAGGGGGGTAATTTGGCCACATCACACTACATCTATTTCCATGATTGACCAAAACATAATCCTCATTCCCATCTAAAGAGTTGATCTCATCTGACTGTGGCTGATCAAAGGGCTCCACCACAAGTTAAGCCAAAATTTTGGTGAACACTTTTTTGATGGATAGTGACTAACTGGTGCATTCCGAAATTGTCCACCTCAAGTTAGGATAAACTTCAGGAGGATAAATTTATTATGAATACCAAATTAACTGAAGAATACTTTTGCCCTAGCTACTCTGCATCATAAAAGTGTCCAACTGAGGTTTAGCCATAATTCAGGTAGACACTTTTGGAAAGGCACAGTCTGATGGGTTTAATATCTATATATGGCAATAAGTATCAGTTTTTTATCAACATAGAACTAGAATTAATTTAATATGGCCAAAGTGTCCACCTGAAGTTTGGCCAAAATAAAGGTGGAAATTTTTATGAGGATTACTTGATGAAATGAAGAAGAGTTGCAATTACTTTCCATCATAAAATTTTCAAACTTAAGTTTATCAAAAATTGTGGTGACACTTTTGCCAGATCCAGTCATATGGGATCAACTCTCTATATGGCAATGAGAATCAATTTTTAGTCAATCATGGCATTAGAAGTAATTTTATATGGAAAAACTTTCCCCCTGAATTTTGGCCAAAAATAAGTTGGAAATGTTTATGAGGAATACTAGATTAACTAAAGAAGACTTGCACCCTACTACTGTCCATCATAAAAGTGTCCACCAGAAGAATTCTCAAACTTGTGGTTGACACCTTTGGCCTGGTTCAGCCATATGGGATCAATTCTGCATATGGAAATGAGGATTTAATTTGGTCAATCATGGTACTAGTAGTAATTTGATATAGATAAAGTGTCCAACTAAATATTGGAAAAAAATCAGTTGAAAACTTCATTTAGTTTTTCAAAAAATCAAATTAAGTACAATTTTATTCCTGATGATGCCCATTTTATCCAACACCTCTTCTGAGCCTTGAAAGTAGGCATTTAGCTTGAATTTTTAATTTCATATAAAATCCCTTTTATTCAACCTATTTCTTTTTATCTCTTTTTTTCTTTTAGATATCAATTAATTTTATGTAAAACAAATCATTTTCATAACTTTTTACCTGTATTTAATAAAATTATTAAATGTTAAACATCACCCTGTAAGTATTTGGCACATGTTTTTTGCTATACTAATAAAAATAATAATATAATGGTGACAAAAAATTGATCAAATGATAAAATATTAATAAAACAGAAAGATCAAATACCAGTGGATATGTTTTAAAAAAATACCAGTTGCACTGAAGAAGAGCTGCACCCTAGATACTCACCATTAAAAAAGTGTCCAGCACAAGTTCGGCCAAACTTGTGCTGGACACTTTTGGTCAGGTGCAGTCATATGAGATCAATTCTCGCTATGGCAATGAAAAAATTATTTGATAAAAAACTTCACTAGAAGTAGTTTTACATAGCCAAATTTTCTACCTAGAGTTCATCCAAACCACAGGTGCACAATTTTTTATCTTTTAAAAAAAGTCAATTTAGTACAATTTATCCCTGATGGCTCTCATTTGCTTCAAAACCTCTACTGGCCTTTGATAGTAGGAATATAACTTGGATTTCTTTTTTCATATATGATCCCTTTAACTTAATTTTTTATTCCTAATATTGCTTTTGGATATCAATTAATAATTTTTAAAATAAATTATTTTCATATTTTTATACATTTATTTAATAATATTATAAATGGCATAACATCACCTGGTATGCATTTGGCACATGAGTTTTTTCTATACTTATAAAATTAATAATATAATGGCTACCAAAAATTAATCAAATGATATTTATGAGTGAGGAACAAAGATAAAATACCAGTAGACATGTTTGTAAGAAATACTAGATGAACTGAAGAAAAATTCTACCCTAGCTACTCTCCATCATAAAAGTGTCCAGTACAAGTTTGGCCAAACTTGTGCTGGACACTTATGGTCAGGTGCAGTCAGATGGGAGCAATTCTCTCTATGGAAATGAAGATAAATTTTTGATAAAAAATTACACTAGAAGTAGTTTGATATGGCAAAATTTTCATGCTGAAGTTTTGGTAAAGCTCAAGTGGATTTTTTTTTATTTTTACAAAAAAGAAAATTTAGTGCAAGTTTAGCCCTGATTGTGCTAATTTGATTCAACATCTCTTTTTTCTGTTTATGGCAGGAATTTAACTTGGATTTTAATTTTTATCTTTGATTTCTTTTTTTTACTTACTTCCTCTCATATTGCTTTTGGATAGAATTTTATTTTTTGTAAAATAAATCATTTTCATATTTTTTTACCTTTATTTAATAATATTATAAAAGGTGTAACATCACCCAGTATTCATTTGGCACACAAGTTTTTGCTATACTGATAATATTAATAATATAATGGTGACAAAAAATTAATCAATTGATAAATATGAGTGAGGCACAAAGATTTAATAACAGTGGAAATGTTTATAAGAAATTCCAGATGATTTAAAATGACTTGCACCCTGGCTACTCTCCATGATAAAAGTGTCCAGCACAAGTTTGGCCAAACTTGTTCTGGACACTTTTGGTTGCATGCCATCAGATGCAATCAATTCTTTTTATGGAAATGAGACTGAATTATCACTCCATCATTGCACTGAAAGTAGTTTTATATGGAAAAATTGTCCCCCGGAAGTTTGTCCAAACCTAAGGTAGACAATTTTTTACTTTGGTAAAAAGTAAATTTGATCCATGTTAATCTATGATGGTGCCCATTTTTTCTGAAGCCTCTACTGGCTCATGATAGCAGAAATTATACTTAATATCTTTATTTCATGTTTGATCTCTTTAATTTTAATTTTACCCTTTTATTTATCCTTTAGCTTTTAAATATCAATTTTATTTTGGTAAAACTGATAACTTTCACATTTTTTTACATTTATTATATAATACTATTAAAGTTGTAGAATCACACAGTGTACATTCAGTACACATGTTTTTTCTATACTGAAAACATTAATAATATAATGGTGACTAAAAAATAATAAAATAATAAATATGGATGACACAGAAAGGTCAAATACCCATAGAAATATTTAAAATGAATATTAGATTAACTGAAGAAGACTTTCACCCTAGCTACTCTCCATCATAAAAGTGTCCAGCACAAGTTCAGCTGAGCTTGTGCTGGACATTTTTGGTTGCATGCAGTCAGATGGGATAAATTTACTCAATGGAAGTTAAAATGAATTTTTGCTCAATAATTGCACAAGAAGTAGTTTTATACTGCTATACTATCCTCCTGATTTTTTCGAAAACCTCAGGTGGACACTTTTATTAATTTAAAAAAAATGAAAATATATTCCAAATCTAGAACTGGTGGTGCAATTTTGGTCTGAAAACTCAGATTTTCTTTGATGGCAGAAATTTTATTTGAATGTTTAATTTCATATTTAATCACTTTTATTTTACTTTTTTATTCCTCTTTTTGCTTTCAAATATCAATTTATTTATTGTAAAACTAATACTTTTCATATTTTTTTTACTTTTATTTAATAAGATTATTAAAGATGTAGCAACTCCCAGTATGCATTTGGCTTATAATTTTTTTCAATACTAATGACATTAATAGTATAATGGTGAAAAACAATAAATCAAATGATAAATATGAATGACACAGAAAGATCATATACAAGTGGATTTGTTTATAAGGAATACCTGATGAACTGAAGAAGACGTGCACCCTAGATACTCACCATCATAAATGTGTCCAGCATAAGTTTGGCCGAACTTGTGCTGGACACTTTTGGTTGCATGGAGTCAGATGTGATAAATTTACTCTATGGAAATGAAAATGACATTTTGCTCAATCATTGCAGAATAAGCAGTTTGATATTGCCAAAATGTCCTCCTGATGATTTTTCAAAACTCATCAGGACACTTTCATTGGTTTAACAAAAAAGAAAATATAGTCCAAGTTTAGCCCTGGTGGTGCACATTTGATCTAACACCTCTACTTGTTATTGATAGTGGGAATTTTCCTTAGATTTTTTTTTCTTATTTTATCCCATTTATTTTACTTTTTTATTGCTCATATTGCTTTAGATATCAATTTTTAATTTTTAAAATAAATTTTTTTCATACTCTTATACCTTTATTTAATAATATATGATTAAAGGTGGAACACCAACTGGTATGCATTTTTCACACAAGTTATTAATATAGTAATAACGTTGATAATATAATGATGACAAAAAATTAATCAAATGGTAAATTTAAATGACACAGAAAGATCAAATTCCAGTGGAAATGTTTATAAGAAATCCCTTTTGAGTTTAAGAAGATTTGCTGTATGCCTACTCTCAATTATAAAAGTGTCCAGCACAAGTTCGGCCAAACTTGTGCTGGACACTTTTGGTTGCATGAAGTCATATGAGATAAATTCTCTCTATGGCAATAAAATTGATATTTCACTCAATTATTGAAGTAAAGAATGTTTAATATTGTAAAATTTCCCCCTGGAAGTCTGTCCAAACCTCAGGTCAAAATTTGTCAGCTATACATCAAAGTAACATTAGACCAATTTTGACCTAGGGGTCCCCAATTGTCCCAACACCACTTCTGGCTTTTGATAGTTAAAATTTTACTTGTATTTTTTATTTTGTATTTGATCCCATTTATTTTCATTTTAATTTTCTATTACTCTTTTTAATTTTAAATATTAATTTATTTTTTCAAAAACTAAACATATTCATATTTTTTTAACTTTATATAATAATATTATTAAAGGTGTAACATCACCAATTTTGCATTTGGCATGCAGGTTTTTGCTATACTAGAAACATTAATAATATATATGGTGACAAAAAATTAATTATAAGATAAATATGAATGATAAAAAAAGTTAAAAAACCAATAGAAATGTGAAAAACAGAAAAACTGATTTAAGGAGAAACACTTCCACCCTAGCTACTCTCCATCATAAAAGTGTCCAGCACAAGTTCAGCCAAACTTTTATTGCACACTTTTGTTCAGGTGCAGTCAGATGGGATCAATTATCTCTGTGAAAATTAAATTAAAAAAAAATCTAAATAATTACATTAGAAGTAGTTTGGTATGGCTGAATTATCCACCTTGAGTTTTTCCAAACCTCAGGTGAAAAATTTTTTATCTTTAAAAAAAATTAAATTTTATCAAATTTAGACCTGATGGCACCCATTTGTTTCAACACCTCTACTGGCTCTTGAAGGCAGGAATTTTCCTTTAATTTTTCTTTTTCATATTTGATCTCTTTTACTTTACTTTTTTATCACTCATGTTACATTTGGATATTAATTTATAATTTTCAAAAAAAATCATTTTCATATTTTTTTAATATTTTTAATAATATTATAAAAGGTGTAATATAACATGGCATGCATTTGGCCCACAAGCTTTTTCTATACTAATAAAATTAATAATATTCTAATGACAAAAAATTAATCAGATAATAAAATATGAATAACACAGAAAGATCAAATACCAGTTGACATGTTTTAAAAAAATAACAGTTGCACTGAAGAAGACCTGCACCATAGCTACTCTCCATCATAAGAGTGTCAAGCACAAGTTTGGCTGAAATTTTGCTGGACACTTTTGGTCAGGTGCAGTCAGATGGGATCAATTCTCTCTATGGAAATGAAAAAAATTATTTGATAAGAAAATTCACTAGACATAGTTTGATATAGCTGAATTATCCACCTAGAGTTTATCCAAACCACAGGTACACAAATTTTTATCTTTAAAAAACAGTCAATTTAGTACAATTTATCCCTGATGGCTCTCATTTGCTTCAACATCTCTACTGGCCTTTGATATTAGGAATAGTACTTGGATTTCTTTTTTTCATATTTGATCCCTTTAACTTGATTTTTTGTTCCTCATATTGCTTTTGGATATCAATTAATAATTTTGAAAATAAATTATTTTTATATTTTTATACATTTATTTAATAATATTATAAAAGGTGTAACATCACTCAGTATGCATTTGGCGCACAATTTTTTGTTATACTTATATAATTAATAATATAATTAAGACAAAAAATTAATCAAACAATATGTGTCAGCCTGTATATCCCCAGGACTGAGTAAAAAGTGCTTATAAGTTATGTTAAACAAATGAACTATACATGGGAACAATAAATAAGAGTACACAAATAGTATACATAAGTAAAATTATGATAAATACACAAAAAATGCCATTATAACACCTTATATACACGCATATATCCACCTTTTATAGGTCTTATGTACTTAATATTAAGTTGGAATATGTTAGGGTAATCTTAAGAAACTTAAGTATAAGGCTACATAATTTTTAAGTACACTTAAAGCTGTTATATTCATTGTTTTACACAAAAAACAAGAAATGCGCTTTATTTCACTTAAAAGTTGACTATATGCGCTATAAAATTGAGAATATCAAAAATGCGCTTTGACAGATCGATTGGGATCATTTAGGACTATTGATTTGGCTATTTAAATGCATAAAAATAACACTTTTAAAATTTTGTGTTTTTTATGCCAGAAATGGCTTCTGTGTACTGGCCACATACTGCCTGCTTTTTTCCCGTGTGAATAGCTTCATTTTTAGCAAAGTTAGCTTTTTCACACTATAATTACCCCACATTCTACGCCCACTGTGGGGAAACAGACTAAAATAGGCGACAGGCGCTTATTTAGTATCCTAACTTAATTAATAGTGCATTGACCTTGTTTATATGCACTAATTTCAAAAATAACCTCACTCTTGGAACCTTATTTCATCACCACGCTTAAATTCGCCTAAATTTAGTCAAGGATTTACCCGTGCAAGCGCCTGCCAAGGACTGCATGTAGTTACCCCACATCTCATGCTCTTTTTTAAGTTTTTGGGTGGTTTCTCAGTCAATATTGGTTATTTTTGGATGGGAATTTCACGTAGTATAATGTCAGGATTAGCCCCTCCATTTCTACAGTAGATTCCCCTTATTATTAAGCTATTATTAACCTTAAAAAGTCTCCTTTAGTCTTTTATATCATTGTTTTATACGCATATACTCTCTTTTTTTCTTTTCTTTAATTTTGATGGATCTCCCTTATTATTAATAGGATTTTGATGGTTGTTACTTGTCTAATTATGTCATGGGTCACTAGGGATGTTGATGGGTAGGTCTATGAATTTTTTGAGGCGTCATTAATAGTGTATTGAATGGTACATCAAGGGATTTATTGGGGAACTCAGTGTGTATAAAAGGAGGAGGTTTTTAGGTCTTGTTTTCTACATTATTTATCACTTCAATTTAATCAATATAACCAAAAAAATTACAATACAACTCAATTAGTACTTTTATAAGACTTTCGAATAGTATCTGAACTTATTAAATCTATTTTTCTACCAACTAAAAAGATTGTAAGCCACATATAAGAATAGTGAGAATTATATAACTGAAACCTTTATTCTGAATTATATTTTACTATTTGTTGGATTTATACTACAGTATTCATATAGGACAATTTAAATCTTCTAGACAAAGACTTTTCAAGCTAGTTCACGTCCATTTAGTTGATCTTAGCCTGACAATATGTATGAGTGAGGCACAAAGATAAAATACCAGTAGACATGTTTGTAAGAAATACCAGATGAACTGAAGAAAAATTCTAACCCAGCCACTCTCCATCATAGAAGTGTCCGGCACAATTTCGGCTGAACTTGTGATGGACACTTTTGGTCATGTGCAGTCAGATGGGATCAATTCTCTGTATGGCAACAAAAATTTTTTTTATCAAATTTCACTAGAAGTAGTTTGATTTAGCTGAATCATCCACCTGCTGTTCTGCCCAATATCAGGTGTATAATTTTTTATCTTTAAAGAAAAGTTCACTTATTACAATTAAGCCCTGATGGCTCCCATTTACTCTAACACCTCTACTGGCTCTTCATAGCAGGAATTTTACTAGTATTTTTTTCATATTTGAACTCTTTGACATTTATTTTACTCTTTTATTCCTCTTTTTAATTTTAAATTTCTATTTAATTTTTGTAAAACTAATCCTTTCCATATTTATTTACGTCTATTTTAAAAATTATTGAAGGTATAACTTCACATGGTATGCATTTGGCACACAAGTTTTTGCTTTACTAATAACATTAATAATATAAT